>JAKSZT010038599.1:7862746-8462746 GCA_026826555.1 Tolypeutes matacus | reverse complement strand
TGGAGTCCATTCCTAGGTAATCATAAGAGAAAGCAGGGTTATTAATACCAATGAAAAGACAGGAGACAGGGTGTCTCAAATTTGCTTTCCCCTGAGCCATAGGGGGGCAGAAGTTGCCATGCTCCAAAGAGAAAATAGAGTAGTTACCATCACAATGGTGAGCAAGTACAAACCAAGGGTGAGGCCAGTCCTGAAATAAGCATAAGCAAAGGCAAACTCAGTTTAGAATTACCATCACAATGGTAGGTCTAGGGGAGAAGCTAGTCTCAAAATAACCATAATTAAAGGTAAATTCAGTTTAGAATTACTATTACTATAGCAAACATAAGCCTGGGTGAGGCTAGACCTTAAGTAACCATAGACAAAGGTAAATTAGTCTAAGATTACCATCACCACGTGGTCTAGGCAAAATCCAGTTACAGCAATTTCAGCTTTTGCTGTTTTATAATGTAAAGGCATCTATATAACTTAGTTACGGTTTCTAGTAAGTTTTTACTTCAAAACGAATTGGGCACTTTCATTTATTAAATAAGCAACTAAAACAATTTTATTAGTAACAATTTTGCTAAATTTTCCCACTTTTCCAGGAGCTGAACTAATTCCACTTGTGATTTCTTTTACATGTCGAATTCAATTGCAAGATAGTATTGACATTTAAAAACTCATTTTTAGGTTACCTTCCACTGTCATCCAATTTGTAATATGCAAACCCCAAATCTGATTTATGAGTTCCTAGGCACAAGCAGATTAACAAAGGTAAAGCACAGATTAGAACAGAAGAGAGAATTTTACACACTTAGCATAGGGAAAGACCTGACAGAAGCCATTTTCCAGGAACTCTTTAATCTTAATTGACGGCATGTGAGGAGGTTTCTTCTGCAGGGGAGAGGTTTAGTAAATGCCTAGATCTTGATTCCCCATTCATTCCCTCGCTAGGCACAACCGAGACTAGAGAGGTCTGGAATACAGGCCAGGACCAAGTAATTTGCTCCTGTGTTAATCAAGAAATTAATGATCTTACCTGCCACATCAGGGGTCACCTGAGGCTCCTCCTGGTTGATAGTTCAGGTGTGGCTTCAGGCCTCTTCTGTGCTCCCCTGGGGCAAGCCCCTAGCAGCCTCGGTGGTGAGGCAGCCAGGTTCCTGCTGATGTGTTCCTGCTGGATTCAGGTAACCCTGATGTGGCGGTTAAAAGGTGAGCCTGTCCTGGACCCTGTGCCCGCTGCTTCTTACCGTCTACATTTTGGTGGCGTGGTCTCAATTGTTAAAAACTGAGAAGGCTGTTTCTGTAATGAAGTTAATGAAACTGTGGGAGCCCAGGGAAAGTTTTTTTTTTTAACCTAGGCCGACTGGCCTCTACCAGCTTTCCTTGAAATAAAGCTGGGTTTTTGGGTTCTGCCTAGAGGAAAAGATTAGCCTCTTTCCTTTTAGACCATCAGTAGGCAGGTTGTCCCAGTTCCTGAGAAGATACCCCAAAGGGGAGTCTGCTGAAATGCTGGAGAGTCAGTGCACATTATTCTAGGGAGAAATGGGAAAAACGTGTCAGCCAATCTGGCATCCCAGATTCCAACTTGACTGATCTTTTAGCCTCCAAACCAAAGCACCCAAGCCACTTAAATCTTGGGGGACGTTTGGAGCTAGCCTCCAAAAAATCTGAAGTGCCCAAGTTGCTCAGCCTTTGGGAGACATTCAGAGCCGTTGCTCTGGTTCTCAGCAGCCCGAGGACTCAGAGTCATGCCATCGGGTGTCCCCATGGCAAACTAGGTCTTGGAGATGTCCAGACCTGAGTTCCAGACCAAAGCTACTATGAGGATGGTCGATTCGGGTGATGGCCTCAGCCCCAGCCAGCTACAGGTAGCTGGCTGCTGGTGCCAGTGAGGCAGCCACAGTTCCCACGTTATCCTTGGGCCTGTGTCCAAAAGTAGTTGATAGAACTAGCTTGCAGCAAATGTTCCCTAAACAATCCTGGGGCTGAGGACATTTGAGGAATAATAACATAGTATGATCCACATGTTATTCTCACCATTATATCAATATGTTGCCCTCACTGTTATATGCAAAAGAATGAGATTATCAGTGCTAGTGAAAACGAACGGGTCAGGCAGACAGCAGATGATTGTCTGCCGCTCGGCTGCAGCCTGGTGTGAACCATTATACTTCTCCTCCTCGTGTGTTCTTTCACCTGTACCCCTTGTGAGCCCCCCGTCTTGGATGCAGTTAACAATTGGCGTAGTCGGCAGGATCTGCCCTGCACACCCGCCGCACCTGCTGAGAAGGAGGTACGGGGTATGGGCCCCAGGTGGCTGCCCATCTGTATGTGGGCTGGGGTGGCAGAGTGGCTGTCCCGCTGGTGTCCCTGTCCTGCAGAGATCCCAGACGTACACCGGCAGCTTCACTGGGTGCTCTGCAGCAAGCTGGGCCCGTTGGGGGATATGAAACCGCATGTAGCAGCTGCCTGGGTAGGATGGGTGTTCCTGTCCTTGCTTCGGGATACCACACAAGAGATGCTGAAGCAAGCGAGCCAGTTACAGGAGGTGGAGCAGGTGGTAAAACAGCTCTGAGAGCACCAGGATGAGCTGATACACAGTAGTTCTGAGGATGACATCGAGGGAGGGACTATAAAGCAAGCCTGCCGAGTTGTTACTCAGAAGATGAAACATGACCGGGACATGGGGCAGGGAGGGGCCCCCGTGGGGCAGCCCCATGTACTCCAGCATACTGTGTACTGTCCCTAGACGCAGGCAGAACTGGTTGAATTGGGATGGCAATTTCAGCAGAAGCCGGGAGAGCCCGTAGCTACGTGTTCGCGCTGTGGGATGCTGGGATGGATGGCATTTTTTGTTCTGGAACAGAGATTGAGAAATTGGTGTCCCTACAAGTCATCCGCTGTTGAGATGGTGACTACTGGATGCCCGGTGCAATGCTCAAGGAAATCCTAACAATTCCTTAATGGAATGGTTGTAGACCACGATCCACTTTGTATGGTGGGATTCCGGTGAGTTACCAGATGCGGTGAGTCAATGGGCAACCTATGCCAGCTTAGTGCAAGTAGTCCATGAGATGGGCATGTGTAATGCCTTGTTCAATCTTGGTAATCAAGGATTCAGAACGGTTTACAAGCCGAGTGAGAGATCTTTTGATGAAGTTTGCCACGTCACCGTTGTTTGGTCCTCTGATGGCAATTCTTACCCCATATATTGGTCATCCAGTGCATGAAGTGACAGCCATGATGGCCAGCTTGGGAGAGGCAAAAAATTTGAATACATGAGCCCGTTCCGTGTCTACTGAAGGAAGGGATAGTTTCGCACCCAGGAGGGTGGCGAAGCTGAAAGGACAGGACTTTGGAAGGGGGCTGACTGAGGTGACGTGCATGCAGATGTGGAATGATCTGTTGGCTGCCGGAGTAGACCAGGCGAAGACAGACGGGAAGCTGAATATGGTCCTATTGGATCTGTGACACCAGTCAGAGCCAACACAGCTCAATGTGCAGAGGAGAAAACAGATACAGGCGACCACCCAATTGAGTGATTATTCAACAAATACCCCGGAGGGACCCCCCGAGCCAGCATTTATCTTTATATAAGGTGAAGGCCAAGATGTCTAAGAAGGGGACCCTTGGAGAGACCGGAGGCCCTATGTGGAACTAGCCATCCATTGGTCCCCACAAAATGTCCAGCAGGTTCTTGCCCTGGTGTATACAGGAGTTGAATTTATACTTCTATATGGACAGCCTGAAAAACTCACAGGCATGTATGCCTATGTAGATGGGTATGGACAAATGGGCCAGGGGTCCTTATAAGTTGTCCGAACCAAGGTGATCTTGGGAATTGGTTGTCTGCCTCCCCAGGAATTTTCAGTGTGCATCTCCTCCATTCTGAGTATATACTTGGCGTAGATGTGCTGCACAATGTTACCTTACAGACTACCATTGGACAGTTCTATTTGAGTGTTCAGGCGGTCAAGCTCATCATCCACCTGTGACATTGCCGGGGCCTCGCTGGACCATTACAATAAAGCAGTATAGACTACCAGGTGGTCATAATGAAATTACTGCTACCATTAAGGAATTGGCCAAAGTTCATATCCTCTGGGAGGCACGCAGCCCCTTTAATGCTCTGGTATGGCCTGTGTGCAAGGCAGATGGGACCTGGCATATGACTGTTGATTATCCAGAGTTGAACAAAGTGGGTCCTTTCCTCCATGCTGCTGTGCCCTCTATTTTGGATCTCATGGACACATTGACTCTTACCCTAGGGACATATAATTTTGTTCTGGACCTGGCAAATGCATTCTTTTCCATCGCCTTCGCTGACATCGCACAGGAGCAATTCGCTTTCACATGGGAAGGATGTCAATGGACTTTTACTGTTTTTCTGATGGGATATGTTTATAGTCCCACCATCTGTCATAGCTTAGTAGCTAAAGACTTAGAGCAATAGAAGCACTTGGGAACAGTACAACTGCTTCATTATATTGATGATGTTATGTTAACCTCTGATTCTCTCGCAGATTTGGAAGCAGTGGTGCCCACATTGATCGCTCATCTTCAGGAGCGAGGATGGGCGATAAATCAGGACAAGTTGCAAGGGCCTGGCTTGTCTGTCAAATTTTTGAGTATTGTATGGTCAGGTGAAACGAAAGTAATCCCTGAGGCCATTATTGATAAAATACAAGCCTTTCCCCACCCCACTATGTTGCGACACCTACGGGTTTTCTTGGGTCTTTTGGGGTATTGGCGAGTCTTTGTGCCACAGTTGGCCCCAATTCTGAAGCCACTGCATAAGTTGACCCGCAAGAGGGGAGTCTGGGACTGGACGGATGAACTGAGACGGCATTTGAGGCCCCCAAGCGGGCCATTAAACAGGCCCAGGCTCTCCTGGTAGTGGACCCTGGTCGACCGTTTGAATTAGATGTAAATGTCACAGAAGAGGGGTATGGTTGGGGTCTATGGCAACACATGGAACAGCTCTGTCAGCCGATTGGATTTTGGAGCCAACTGTGGAAGCAAACAGAGAAATGCTATAGTTTGACAGAAAAGCAATTAGCCGCTGTTATGTGCATGGCTCAGAGTACTGAAACTATAACTCAGGAGGCCCTGGTGAAAATATTCACCTCCTACCCCATCAAAGGCTGGGTACAAAATTGGATAGCCTGGCCTCACGGGGGTTGCTAAGTGGGGTGCGTATTTAAAACAACGCAGTACTTTTGCTTCCAGTCCTCTAAAACAGGTTTTGGGACCCCTTACATATGTAGAAGTGTTGAGCCCTGGGGCAGGGGTGACCCCCAACCGGGACGCACGGTTCCCCTTTGGAGCTGGGGGGGTGGGGTGGGCAGTCCTGGAGTCTGCAGTCACACATATGGTGTGAAATGGGCTTTAGTCAAAGTAGCCAGTGGGCCGAATTGCAGGCTGTGTAGCTTGTTGTAAAAAAAAGAAAGAAAGAAAGAAAGCCCTTTAACTCTTTGTACTGGTATTTGGGCCATTTCTGCGCAAGTGGCGGGAGAAGCTGTGGACCGTGGTCCAACAATTTAATGAGTGCCCCCGATGGGGTGGAGTAACGCCCCTAGAAGCTCTATTGCAGTGGCTCCAATTCAGTTGTAAATTGCAACAAAAGACCCCTTGCTGGAGCCCCAGATGGGGCCGCAGGGACATATTCTGTTACCTGCTGTAACCATGCTCCATGGTGGAGAAACTAAAACCATGGTATGGCCTTGGACCTTGAAGGCACCCTATGTGAGGTGGCTCGCTCTTATTGCTCCCTGGGGAGCAGGATTACAAAGGAAATTATCAATTGCACCTTGGATAACCAATGTTTGGCCCTTGCAGGTGGAGGTGACAGGGCCATCAACAGCAGCGATGATCCTGAAGGGGACTTTTAGTTTGGCTTTCTGGCCCATAATGAGTTCCCCCATTTTGATACAGGTGGAGGATGTGACGCCACAGCACTCAGTGGACGGGCCCCATGTGTGGTACACTCGGCCTGGCCATACGCCACAGAGCAGAACATTGCTGTCACGGGGTGAGCGATTAGGTTGTCGTCCTCTTAGATGGACACGAGTTACCCATTTTAGTCACTCTTTCTCATTTGTCTTATCACTCTTAGGATACATGCCAACAGCTTGCTTGGGCCCATACTATGCTCAGGTGTACAACATGTCTCATTGTTGGGTGTGCACAGAACTCCCAGCCAGTTCAGCGGGAGTCCTCGCATGGAGCATCGCCCCTGCCACTTGGGACAACTGGACCTGGCTGGAGACGGCTGACCGAACGACCCCGGAGTGGGAAGCTGTCCGTTGCCACGTTGAACACTTGGCTTGTTGCACTGGGACATGGACACAGCCAGGCCGTGGTTCGGCTATGCCTTATATAACGGATGGGCTGGCTTCCCACTGAACATGTAGAGTTGCATAGCATCGCACCTAAGTGTATTGAACATAAGGGGGGACCCCCGCCGACTATGAGATCCCCATATCTATGTGTAATGCTACTCAGAATGTTACGGGTGGCTCCCATTGGTGGAATGGTCTACAATATACAGGCACAAAACCCACGGACCAGCTACCCAAGGGATACTTGTGGGTCTATGGACCCCACTAGTGGCCATACCTTCCTGCTAATTGGACAGGGCGATGTACATGGGGACACCCCTTGATACCGGGGTGGATTTTATCCAGCCTGCCACAGTTACCCCAGAACTGGGATACAGTATATCACAGATGGCACAGAACCTGGCGAAGCCCGTGGTGGTTCTACCCTCTAGCCATACTTAGCCGTGGCGGCGCGGCCATTAAAGTGGAATTAGATGTAGAAGTCTTAGCACGGCACGCTATGCAAGCCTTGAGAGCTTCTGAATATGCAATTGCCCAGTTAGCAGAGGAGACTGATCAAATCCAGCGCATTGTGTTACAAAATCGCGTGGCCCTAGATTTACTTACTGCAGCCCAAGGGGGCACATGTGCCTTGCTACATACCAAATGCTGTGTGTACATTCCTGATAATAAAGAATCCATACAGGCTGCTTTGAAGGACATGAGCTGCGAGGTCCAACAGATCCAACAATTACAAGCCGACCTGGTACAGGACTGGTGGGACTCTCTAGGGCCCTGGAAGTGGGGATTAGGGGGCGCCCATATCGGATGGGAGGTATACTTCTTGTTTGTTGCTGTGTATATATTGTTGTTGGGGTATATGGCTGCAGTGTACCCCTCTGTTTCTAAGGCCA
Organism: Tolypeutes matacus; assembly: GCA_026826555.1. Taxonomy (NCBI): domain Eukaryota; kingdom Metazoa; phylum Chordata; class Mammalia; order Cingulata; family Chlamyphoridae; genus Tolypeutes; species Tolypeutes matacus. The sequence continues at coordinate 8,455,527 of JAKSZT010038599.1, read as the reverse complement.
TCACCCTCAGGGGTGGAGTGTGAGGATGGTTAGTTTGGTAGCTGGTTGCTGGTGCCAGTGAGGCAGCCACAGTTCCCACGTTATTCTTGGGCCTGTGTCCAAAAGTAGTTGATAGAACTGGCTTGCAGCAAATGTTCTCTAAACAATCGTGGGGCTGAGGACATTTGAGGAATAATAACATAGTATGATCAACATGTTATTTTCACCATTATATCAATATGTTGCCCTCACTGTTATATGCAAAAGAATGAGACTATCAGTGCTAATAAAAACGAACAGGTCAGGCAGATGGCAGATGATTGTCTGCCGCTCAGCTGCAGCCTGGCATGGACTGTTATGCTTCTCCTTCTCGTGTGCTCTTTTGCCTGTCCCCCTCACAAGCCCCTCCCTGTCTTGGACGCAGTGAACAGCTACCAAGCCATGTCAGTCTTCCTAGAAAAGGGGCTGGCTTGAAACCTTTCTTTTGGCCTATTCTTGCCGAGGTCTTAGAAAGGTTGGCCGTGACAGACTACTGGCAGGGACCAAGTTTGCAGTTAAACTGGACATGAAGAGGCAACTTAAAAGCAGAGACTGATTTGCGGCTTACAGGCAAACAGCCTTGGGGCCTCGCTAATAAAACAAAAGAGGACACAGACAGGCTTTAATTAAAAGCTCACCAGTCTTCAGCGAGGGTCGGGGGACATTACTGCCTCTTTGTCTCCTGGCTTGGCTCGCCAAATACGTTGGTGGAACACTCTGGGTTCTGGGCTTCTAGGTTCTTGGCTATGCCGCGGGAGGTCCTGGGGATCGAACCCGGGTCTCTCCATATGGGAGACAGACGCCCAACCAGTTGAGCCATATCCAACCCCCAGCATAAAAGAATTTAAGGACATGCCATAGGATAGGCAAGGGAGTAAAGAGTTTACTAAGAAACAAGAAAACTGGAGAAGTGCACAATCTGAGACACAGATTGCCAGCATGCTGCAGGGGGAGCTGCGTGTGGGGCCCCGGGTCCGGTTTTTTTAAAACCTTCATGCCTCCCCCGTCATAATGTTGGGGAGGGGTCCCAGCTGTTTGCTGCTCTGATTGGTTGCCTTACGAGCCCCGTCTGTGGGCTCTCCGGGGCCCAATGAGGAGCCCTGTTTGGGGTTATCTGAGTCTTCTCTTTGACCCTGAAAAGAGTTCCAGTGGGACCTCAAGGCCAGGGTCTGGTGGGATCTCTCCGGCTTTGTTCTTTAGTAGCAGCCTTCCCCTCGGGAGGTTTCTGGGAGGGTTGCGGCCATGTTCTCTTCCGGGCCCCAGCTGTCTCTTCCCTTGATTCCCTGTACTAACCTGCCTCACAGAATAGCACTTTCCCATGTGTCAGTCAACACAGGTTCAAACCAATAATTTATTGTTTACATTTATTGGACTATATAATAATGGGAATTTTATCTCAAAAGATATTGGTGTTTTCTTGCTATCTGAAAAAGACACGGTATTAAATGAGTTTAGGGTTTTTGAAAAGAAATCTCTTGGCATAAGATGCAAAGTTAGAAGAGAATTATGCATCATTTGGAAAGGACTCTTCCATTTTCAAACATTACACTCCCCAGAACACTCCCACCTGTCTCCTCTCTTGGCAGGCTTCTCTCCTTATTCCTTAGAGTCTCACCTATAAGACCAGCTCCTCAGCTAAGCTTTCTCTGACCACCCTACACGGGCAGCTCCCAGCTCATGACTGATTTTCGTTTACTTGTTTCAATGATCTCTCTCTCTCCTCTTCGATGGTGGCAGACACCTACCCTGTAATCCCAGTGCCTAGAACAAGACTTGGTACAGAGTAGGGGATGCCATAACCATTTGTTGGAAAGGCAAGTCATCAATGACTGCAGTGCTGTGTCCTGAAGGGGAGGCAGGTCTAACTTTATAAGAAGATAAAGCTAGAGTGAAAAGATGTGCCTCCAGTCACTGTAAGTTGTGATTACGGAAGTGGTGGGGGAAAAAGAGAGGAATCCTAAATGAAAAAGCTGATCTTATCTTTTCTAATTACCAAGCCGTTTAGATGATGTAAGCCTATGAAATTTCGAGGTAAACTTGATAGGCACGTACATCAAGGTAAGGAAACTAGATCATGCTATCCTTGGTACAGGAAAAACTGAGATGGACAGAATTTTGATATCATTAAATAGACCACTAAGCAACTTTGCTTCTACTTCCTTATTGTGCTACTTCACTCTTTGTACAGACTCTGGAAGATGGCACCAAAGGATGTCACTCTGCAAAGTGCTGGGAATCAAAGCCAGAGTTTAACAGAAATCAGAGTGGCAGCTTTTCTTACAGTTGGAAGAAATTGAAAACATAGAGAAATGTCTAGAAGAGGAGGAAGTAGATAAGCCAAATTGGTCAACATAGATCCAAATATGGAATTAAAAAAAAGTGCGTGGAAAGGTGCAGGAAGGTGAAGCAGAAAGAGTGAGGAAAAATACAACAAAATTGTTTCTGCCCTCACCATGTCTGATTGTTCAGTGATTTTGAGAAAAGGGCACTATAATAATAAAGTGCAGTGACTCACATGCTCTATTTTTGGCACACACACGCTGTTCAGCTCCTCTCTGCCCCACTCAGCCAAGCCCTTTGCGGGCCCAGAACCACTTGGAGCACGTGCACTACAGGAAGCGGCTGCAGGCACACGTGCAGGTTAGAAGGTAACCCCGTGGCAAAGGAAAATCCACAGCATAGAACCTCCTATTTCCACCCCCTGCCACGACGATTGAGAGCAGACATCTCCAAGTACGGTGAGCCCAAGGAAATGTTAGTCAGAAAGTGTTATGGAGAAAGCTTTTCAGAAAATGATGCTTTGGAAGTGTTTCCATTGTTTAGGTAATGTTTTTGTTTTTTGTGTGTTTTTTTGGCTAAAAGCCACGTGAGCATGTTACTCAAACTTGGGAACAACTTTGTAATTTGTTCAAAAGTTTCCAGATGAAAAGTTTGAGTGTTTTAAAGCAGTTGGTTAAAAAACAAAACTCTAAGATGATTTCATTAGTTTGCATGAGTGGTTGACTGACATTAGAAAAAAATGGAAATTTACTACCCAGATTTCAATAAAATCCTTTGCATAATTGGTAGCTTAAAAACGAACAATGGGGGAAGCGGCTGTGGCTCAATCAGTAGGGCTCCCGTTTACCATATGGGAGGCCCCGGGTTCGGTTCCCGGGGCCTCCTGGTGAAGGCAAGCCCGCCCGCACGGCGTGGTTAGCTGACCCAGCGAGCACGAGCAGCAAGGGGGGATTAAATGAATGAATAAATAAATAAATCTTAAAAAAAAAAAAGCGTTTAAAAAAAAAAACAAAAAAACGAACAATGAGCATTGTGACAGTGTGACTGGTAGTGCCCTTCCTCCATTTAGTTACTAGATTTTGGACGACACCTTTTTCTTCAGTCATGACAGTGCATTAAAACCAACCATCAGACTAGGCTGAACTTGGAAAGTGATATTTGAACTAATATATCAGAGTTTTAAAACAACATGAAGTGTTTATTGTTCTGTTGAAAACATTGGATATCAACTTTTTTTTAACTAGATAAAACTATTTTGACTGCATTTAAAATTTTCTTATTTTATAAAATTGTCATTTACAAAATTTATTAATAAACATATATAGTGGTATAAATTTACTTTGCTGATAAGGAGGTACAACCAAAATAGTTGATTACTCAGTTTAGAGATATGAAGGCAGAAATCTCTGATACCCAGATCTTAGCACCATTTTTTATCTATTTCAAATTATTCATATCATGACTGCTGTGACTGCTCCATAATATATTCTTGCATTTTCCTAGTCATTTTGATCATTTCCAGAGATAGTGGCAATAAATCTGACATAATGGAAGGCTTTCCTTCTATAAAACAGAGCAACTCTGCATTGATATTTTTTTTTTTCTAAAAATATTACAATGCAAGGGTTTCAAAGATCTAAAGGTAAAAAAGAAATGGCTGTCAAGAACAAATATGGTAGCCAATCAATTCAGGACCTCGTGCAATAGCATTTCTCTGCCTCTGAGTCCACACATAAGGATCAAGCTCTATAAAGGTCCCCAGTTTTAATGCATGATAAATTAAGGCCACCAGAGACTCCACATTTCAGGAGACAACCTGATTTTGGCTGTTTGTGAAACTAAACCAGCCCTCTCTTTGCTTTGCATCTTGAAGTTATCAGAAATAGCCCCCCAAACTTATTTCAATTAAAGCTGAGTGGTGTTGATTACTAGGCAGACTGGAGAACTACTCTGGCCTTTTAGTCAATCATAAGGAGATTTTGAATGTCTTCCCCAGTCTCACTTAGCTTTTTCTTCTGTAAAATGAGGTGGTGGTTCTAGTATGAAGAAGTTTCCCTCCAGCTTTCCCAATCCAAGATGTTTCTGAGTCATGCCCAATCCTTAGAGTTTAGATTTAAGACATTGTGGCTTGTGAAACATTTCATCACACAAAGTTCCAAGTTTTAATTTATAGAACATTTGATAACATTTGACAGAGGGGAGGGTGGAAGGGGGAGGACATCCTGGATGGCAGCAGTGGTTATCTGCAGTTTTTGTCTTCCATATTGCATCATCAGTACTCTCAAGGTAAAAATCAATCTATGGATCTTAACTCCATGGCTGACTAATCACATATACTTAATGAAGGATGTCTGTAACATGACTCAGATGTGCATGCTATCATCCAAATTAGACAGGTTCCAAAATTAACGATAGTGGTTTGCACTGTGTCAACTTGGTTAAGCTATGTATCCCAGAATTCCCTTCCCTGGTGGTTCTAAGTTAGAATTGGCCCAAAGACACATGTGTGCTAAATTTGGAAGGGAAAAGTGAAGCAAGGGTCATTTTATCCCAAGGTCATTGTAGTCAAATGCAGTGATGGGTGGATGGATACAGAGATGCCTGGCAGCATCTAGTTTGTCCTCATTCTCCTCTGCTCCACCTCCAGCTCTCCTTCCCAAGAGCTGACTCTGTCAACCTAGAGTGGCTCCAGGCCCACCACCAGATGCCTGGCTGCAGGCCCACCGAGGTGGTCAATATAGGCAGCTACAGCTGCACACAGATCTCCCCACACTCTACCCTACCTAAGTCCACTTCAGTGGCTGAATGTGTTTTGCTTCTTGGAGGGACTGACTGGTCTCCTATGATTCATACACCTCCTTCTGGACTTTGCTTCTCCAGCGCCTCAAACAATTGTGTTTGGTCTAATTCCTGTAACAAATCTTGCATGCTCTTCTTCCCTGACTTGCAAACCAAATCAAACACACAAATCCCCAATGAACATTGTTGTTCCAGGTACATGTAATGTCTAAAAGGGAACCACAGAGCATTATAAGATATTCTTATATTTTATGTAGTGATAGTGTGCTTCTTGAGGGCTCATGTCTTTGGAGGGCAGAAATGGTGTCAAAAGAAACAATCTTCATGTGCATGTGTGTGCATTACAATTGGGGAATTAAAAATTTTGGTTAAAATTGGTTTAAAAATTTGTCTCAAAGAATCCTTACACAGTGATGTGTTGGCCATGTGTGTCCTCCCTTCCCCTTCTACTACATGGGCTGAGGCCATGTCAATGTATGGACTGTCCAACAGTCCTCTCTGTTCAGAGCAATCATGGGATAGCCCTTACTGTCACATACAACTGAAGTAGCCAGTCTCAGTGCTAATACCACAACCTGGGTGAAGGTGTTCTACCTCATAAGCACCTGGGTAATAGCACTGGAAACGAAGATGCCAATACCTCAGATGATTTCACTGGTGGTCAGGTAATATTCACACCTTGGTCCATAGATGTTCATGAGGCCATTACTTATTCCTGGGCCAAAAGGCAAAAAATCCAAAGTTCAAAAAACAAACAAAACAATAAAGATGCAGCCATGATTTGTTTGTTTTATTGCTTTCTTGCTCTTACTTAATGCCAGAGCTAATGTTCTTGAGTTATGGTACCAAGATGTCCTAAATCTCACATTATCCAACATTCAACCAGTTAAAATTTGATGTGGAAAGAAGCCCCCAGATGTCAAGTTCCCTCAGGTGTCTCTGGTAGAACTCAAGATAAAGGCTACTGGACTTGTCACGTCAGTTTTACTGGGAATGCTATCCACTGATACAGGGTGCAAGGAGAGTCCCAAACGCCAAACTGTTTAGGCACTGGGGCAGCACTTCAGACTCCCTTTGAAACGGCCAGGGGGATTTATGATAACTCCAAATATGGCAAACCTTCTTTCACCTCAGGATTAAAAGTGACTTCACCATTGACAGAGGTGAAAGAAACTTCTTCTGGAATAGAAGAAGTGGTTATGGATATAAGAGTAAAGACCAGAAATGGTTCTGCAGTCAAGGAAGTGATACATGCCTACACAGTTCCTCACTTGCACGTTCCTCTGTGAGAGAACAGCCCATTCTAAGGGAGCTCCTCAGAAGGGACTCACAGTGACCCAAAGGAAGCAGGCAGCTGGGGGCAGCCTTCTGCTTGGTGAAGGCACAGGGTCCTCATCCTCAGGTGGGGTCACTGTTGAGAGTTATGTTCAAAACATCTAGCCTCTCAAAAATTGCTGTCAGTTGTCACATTTCTGATTGTAATTTCACCCTGATCAATTTTTCTAAGAAAAATCTTGATATGTCCTGTTCCTCTTGCAAGGGATCCGATTTCCAAGGGGTGGAGGCTCGAAGAGACACTTGAATGCATTACATTACGCCATGAGCAAAAATAAATACATGACTCCATAAATAGGGGCAGAAAACTCAAACAAAGGTATAAATATCAGACTCCACAATTGCAGATGACATGCTGGCAATATCTGGTGGGATCTAAAAAACTGATTTTTCCTACAAAATGTTTATCTATCTTGACTTTGATCAACAATACTAAAGAGATAAGCAAACGTATGAAAACTTTTTTTTTCCAAAAAAAGACAAATTTCCTTAAATACCAAGGATAATGATTAAACTCAAGATGTCCAATTTAAATAAATTACTTTCAATCCTTCCCAATGGTCATCTTAGGCTTCCATCACAAGAATGGAAAAGGGTCATGTGCTCTCTGCCGGTGGCACAGAGAGCCGAGTCACACAAACCCTCTTTGGAAGAGTGCTGAACCCCACACCTTTGCCAAAGGAACCATCTTGATTCCATCTGGCTTTTGAAATTTTATAGCAGTATGAATATTCTTTACAACACAGTACTGAAAAAGGAAACAAGAAAACACAAAGGTGCATTTATTCATGTCCATGCCATCTAAATCTAATGAGTACATTTATCAGGTCCAGAGAAGGGCCAAATTAGAATCTAAAACAACAACAAAAACAGTGGAACATTCGGCCCCTTGAATTCCAAGTTTTAGTTGTGAATTTACAGGCTGGCAAGCCAGTTTCCTCCCTGAGAAGCACACTTTACGCTTCCTTCTCTTCCCCCAGCATCTTCTGTCTCTCTCAGTTAAGGCCTGGACAGTATTAGTATGGGACATCCTCTCCTCCGGAGGGATGCCCTGGGGAGGCGCTCTCCCCTGAACTGTCAGTCACCAGTGGGCCCGGGCTGGGCAAGGTCAGGTTCTGCACTACTCAGCTCTGCAATCTGCCTGTGAAGCTCCTCCACAGTCTGCAGTAGGGCTGACCGCTCCAGCTCTAGAGCAAGAGTGGTCTGTTTCAGCTTGCTTTTGCTGGTCAGAAGCTTCTCAACTGTGGCTTCAAGGCTTTGGATTCTACCATTTGCCACCTGGAGAAAAACAGAAGAATGAGAATGTAATTGCTCAGTGATAACACAGGAAAGATCCACTATGCATTCCACCGTCCAGCCTTGGGAGTGCTTTGGAGATAAGGTTTGGAAGAGACAATTCTGTGTGTTTATTGCCAGTTCTTCTTTGTGGCCACACAAGGAAGATCACATTTCCTAGATTCCCTTGCAGATAGGCTGGGCCAGGTCTTTACAAACACCATCTGAGACCCTTCGGCATCCCTGCCTCTGCTTTGGAGGTCACGTGTTGAGATGGTGACGTCACAATAGAGGGAACTTGAATCCCCAGAGTCACCCACCACAGGCTGGAGAACCCTGATATGGCCAAAGGATGCTTCATGGAAGACGTGGAGCTTCAGGGAGAAAAAGACTTCTTTTGTGCTAAGCCACTGAGATTTGGAGCTTTATTTATTACTGTAGTACAGCCTAGCCTATTTTGACTAATACACATATCGACATGTACAAATTGTTTTCAGACTGACAAATAGCCAAAATGGTTCCTACATGGAGGCCCAAGTAGTAGTAGCTCTCTAGTTGGAAATTCTTTATCTTCCGCAGAGTAACAGACATTGCTATGTCAAGAGACGTGTGCATGGAGCTGATGTAGCTTAAGTGGTTGAGCGCCTGCTTCCCATGTGCAGAGTCCTGGGTTCAATCCCCAGTACCTCCTAGAAAAAAACCAACCAACCAACCAAACATAAGGGCCAGCTCTCATTGGGGAGTGGTTGTGGCTCAGTAGTTGAGCACCTACTTCCCATGTACGAGGTCCTGGGTTCAATCTCTGGTACCTCCTAAAAAAAAAAAAAAAAAAAAGGAAAATAAAACAGACATGGGCATTTCCACCCAGGCATTCTGCCACGAGGTTTGCACACGTTGTCTCACTGAACCATCCCTGCTACCCAAGGAGATAAGCAGCATCCTTATTCCCCCTACAGATGAGGAATGAGGTTCTCACTTAGTTTGCTTCCTCAGCACGAAGCACACAATGTCAGGTAAACAGATCTGCCAGATGTTCCTCTCTAGCAATTGTCCCTCTCTACTCTAATTCACTAGGGCAAGCTTCCCAGGCAACAACTGAGTTGGCTCCATTGAGGCTGGGGGTGCCTGAGTACTCCTGCAGAAACTCCAACATTTATTTTGATGTCCCCGAGGCCTTTTAGGCCTATTCCACAGCTGGCAGCTGCATTCTGGAGAGCTCAGGTCACTGGGTCAGTAAGGTATGGCTCTCTCTCACTAATCCAGTGTAGTTCTTTTTTTTTTTTTTTTACCGGGAGGTCCCGGGGATCGAACCCAGGTCCCTCCATATGGCAGATGGACGCCCAACCATTTGAGCCACATCCGCCTCCATCCAGTGTAGTTCTTTAACATTTCCCTCATTTATTCTAGGTGGGAAAAATTGTACATCTTTTTTTTTTTTTCTTACTTTTAGAACAAGGGAAACAGGTTTTTTGTTTTTGTTTTTGTTAAACAAGACAACACTTGTGGCAGGCAGACAACTCATGACTCAAAGTCTAGCTCTGGCTGTGCTACCAAACACCTGAAATAGAAGGACAAAGGTTGTGATCCCAAGTTTGTTAGCTGCTTCTTCCAGGCAGTGAGTGGTCAGGCCTGGTTATCTCTCAGGAGCTGAATAACACTCTCTGATACTCAAAATCCTACCCATTGTCATAGCCTAGGTCAGGGCCCACCACATCTCCATGAAGAATCTTCTACTGCACTCCAAGGTGTACCACACAGCTTATAATTAACTGCTGTACAGGGTTATTTACTGCACTGCATAAGATCAGGTCTCTTTAAGGAGACAAACTCTTTCGTGGGAGGAAGCACGCCTTATCCTTCACGTGGGTCTGGCCTCCCAGGGCACTTAGTTCAGTTGGCTCTTGATGACTTGTTGTTGATTATTATGAAAAATATAAGTGGCATGATTATTTGGCCCCATCTAGCATGTCTATGCAATAGTCTTATGTGTGCTGCTAAACAAAACAGGTTAACGTCTCTTGCTTCTAGACTACATTTGTAAGTGTTTAACAAGAAAATAAGTGGGACTTCCATATGCCCAACAACTATATGAACAGAACAAAGCTACACAATGGGTAAATTTTGATACTTTTGTACACAGTATTGTATTTAACACCTATCCTTGGGCAGCCTCTAAAAATCGTGTTATGATCAGGGACATGATTGTTTGCTTGGAGGCCATTTAAAATCACCACCTCTACCCCACAGCCTCGCAGGCCAGGCAAAGCTCTTTACCCCCTTGCGACTACTCTGGGTCCAAAGCCCTTTGCTTTAGAGCAGAGACTTCCTGGAGAAATTGAATACAGGCATGTTTTCAGTTTGGGTAGCTCAACCTTACGGAAAAATAGAAGCTGAATGTCAGAATGTGACTGGCTGGTAGTTAGTTTGAAAGCCTTTTATCTTCCTTCCTCTATGGTAAATATCTACTAGGGTCTATGGGGATAAATCCCTGCTGAGAGGAATGCACTTTAGACAAGGGTTGATTTAGCAGGCTCTCAAATGCTGGCCTTTTTCACTTTGCTGCCAAGCTTGTGTCTGCAAAACAGCAACTTTCTTTGGAGAAAAATCACAGACCAGGACAGAAAGCTTATTCCAGGGATAGCCCAGGAATGTTATAAAACACAAACTTGGAAAAACAAGCATGTATTTTTTTCCACAGCAATTAAAAAAAAAAAAAGTCCTAAAACAATTCCTTAAACACTGACAGCATTACCACCCATCTGTCACATTAAAAAAGTAGACTGTTTGGTTACTTTACTCCATTTGATTGATTGAAAAAGGAACCAAACTAAGCAGCTAGACATTCTTTTCATCCTTGTCACACAGAGGAGGGAGCCGGGACAGATGGGCAGCAGTCTGCCCAGGGTTGGCAGCATGGGTGGGGGCAACATGGGCACGTGGCAAAAGCCAGGTCTCTGGACTTGTACCTCAGTGCTTGCTCCAACCCTCCCCCTTTGGTGCACCCATCTTTATTCATCTTTCTTCTGTATGTCCTCATTCACATTTACCCATGTTAAAACAAATTTCTAGAGGGGAGAATTGTGCCCTTCACTTATCAAATCTTTATATTTGCACCAAGAACTCAAAAATAATGACTCTATGCTCTGGTTTGTTAGGTAGATTTCTGTTTCACTTTCCTCCTTTTTATCCCTTCATAGACCTGTCTGGTTTTGTGCATGGAAGTTAAAGACCCTGATCTCTGGTCATTATTGAAAGCACAATTGCTGCCACTTATCTAATTAGTGCCTCAAGCTCATCTGAACCCAAGCTTATCTCTGGGCCTTTTTCCAGAAGGCCAAATGTGGAGACACTCTTTCAGAAAGCTCCAGGACTGTCTGACCTTAGCACAGGATAGTCTGTCTGCTCTTTAATAAAAATGACCAATTCTCCTGGGATGCCTGTGATCCCAACTATAAACAGATCATGGTGAGGAAGGTCCTGCAGTCATGGGAAAAACCCAGTCTGCGGGTGGCTATGGTGAGTTAGTGAATGATTCTATACTTGTGGTTTAGGAAGCTGCTTTATAAACATTGTCTACCTGCAATTGTTCAAGGAGGTCAAGGTTCTGTTTGCGTAAGCTGCTGTTGGCTTTCTCTAATTTATCCATTCTTTGGTTGTCACTGAGAGGAGAGGAATCAATAAGTTCTTCTTGAAGTACGTGGTATTCAACTTCATAAGCTTGTAACTGTTTAGAGATGTCCATTTCGAACACCTATTATATGCAGAAAAGTGATCAGGCATTGAAAATGAGAAAAATCACACACACACACACACACACACAGAGGTAACCATTCAGCAAGTACCTGTTAAGTACCTACTCTCTGCTTAGCACTATGCTTGGTGCTGTAAGAGATAAACAAGGAAAAGTCTCTATGCTGAGAAAAAAATAAATCTTACTTGGGAAGAAAGATACAAGAACATCTAGAAACAATTCCAAGGTAACAATAAATGTAGGTTTCTAATATTCTTCCAAAAGATATAACCTCATTTATAAGAGAACTTACTAAAAAATTATTTTTAGTTCTTATATCAGCACTCATCTCTTGTCTCTGAAAATTCCCTAAGCCTAGATACATCAACCATAGATTAAAAGGAGAAAAACACAAAAGAATCATAGCCCTATTTGCACTGTCACCGAGTCAAAGTTTAATTATAGTTCAGTTGGGTTTTCAGAGTTATAAGAACAGCTAAGTAATGGAACTGTTCACTAAAAAAAACCCTCCGGGCATACAAGATATGCAGAAATGAGCCAAAACCCAAAAGTCACCCACACAGATGAGTGAATACGAAACAATGCTTGAGTTGTCTTTCTTCCTATAATAGCAACACTGGTGAAAAAACCACATATGTGAAAAACAACCCCAAAGTGCAAAAGCGACTCAAGTTGTTCATGTTTGACTTTCTCTTGGTGCCATAGGGCTTCATCAATGCAGGGAGGAAGAGGGAGCCAGAGACAAATTATGTTGCTGTACAAGGCACCTCCTTTCTTTTCTATTGTTTCTATGGAATAACCCCCTGGGGGACTGCCATGCAGCACAGGTGTGAAGTCCCAACATGTGTCCGGTAAATGTGGGATTTCAGTCCAGCTGGGGCCATGTAAGAAAGGCTAGCATGTTCAGAACACACATTTAGGGAATGAAATTAGAATTTACAAGAGAATAATCTGACTTTTCACTGTAGAAATTCTACCATAGTTAAAATGAATGAAACCCTAGCTTCCCCTGAAATCAATTTTCAAAAAAGTATTTAATTTCTCATATTTCCAACAATCTTTTTAAATCTTCTCTTCCTTGAGATGAACTTTTCAGCTTTCCGGTTTTCAATTTAAATCCATACATAACATTAATTAGGTAAAGATGCCATTTTTTCTATACCTAAAAACTAAAATACAGTATAGATTTATGGTCTGTGCATGTGAATACTTTACTATATCAATCTGGTTCTCTTTTTTTCCCTTAGAGTGACTGAGGGCTTATCCTCCCCATCCTTGTGGTGGTCACAGTGACTCAGGGGCTCAAGGATCTGATAAGCAGAGACTTTGAAATGCAGACTCTCTGAAATGACCTTGAGCAAGTTACTTCACCTCTCCTGTCCTTGGATCCTGGCCTCCAACAGGGGATGGTAATACCTACCTCCCAGCCTTGCTTTGAGAATTACATGCTCCTGAAAGTTCCAAGCATGTTCCCTGGGAGGGGAATAGGTGCTCATGTAGCTAAGTGATCTGCTTTCACATCTTGCCCTGAAGCCCTCACATTTTTCAGTCTTGTGTCTCAGCAAAATCACATTCCACATAACAGAACTTGAATAGCTCAAATAGAGTAAAAACCACAAACATTAAAACCGAGGTTGCTGTGGCTTTTGTGTGCAAGTATAAATATGGGGCTGAACAGATGTCATAGACACAATTACTTTTTTCCTTCTGTAAAGTTTTATTTTGAAATGATCTCCTAACCTGGAAAACCTTGCAACAGAGCCTTTGGCTTTTTATGTAGATTGATGATCTGCTAAGGTTAATGGCTCTCAGCAGTGCCCAAAGCCCTCACCCCAGCCCAGCCTCCCTTCATCCCTAGGAACCTCCCCGGGTCATAATCAGCTCTGCCTAATAGCTTCTTTATCTCTTGACTGCCAAGACTTCCAGTCCTTGATTTTGCAGTTAGGCCCCGGAATTAGGAATTCATCCCAAGCCCTGGCAACGTTTTGGCCCTTTGGTCAATTACTTGGGGAAGACAATTATTTGGACAGGAGGTGGGAGGGTTGGCAGGAGGGCATTTGTCATTGAGCACTCAGAGGGCACAAGCGCTCCATGGCTACTGCCAGTTCTTGGCCATAGAAAGATCAGGCCAGCCTAAAATTAAAACCTGATCCTAACCAAGGTGGCACAGGCAGAAGGACACCTCTCTCTCACATCAGAGGTTGCCACGATTGAATCCTGGTAAAGACAGGAGGAGAAGGATGAGAAGAGAGGGCAGGAAACAGACACAGAGAATTGTCTAGCAAATGGACACAAAAACAGCAAAAACGTGTTTGTGTGTGTGTGTAAAAATGGATAAAAATGTAAATAAAAATAAATAAATCTTTAAAAAAAAAACCAAAACAAAACACACCTGATCCTAAGGGAGCAGATGTAGCTCAAGTGGTTGAGCGCCTACTTCCCATGTACTGGGTCTGGGTTCAATCCCCAGCACATCCTAAAACAAAATAAACCAAGGAAAAAACCATGGGGAGGAGATGTAGTTCAAGCGGTTGAGCACCTGCTTCCCATGTACTAGGCCCTGGGTTCAATCCCAGGTAACTGCTTAAAAAACCCAAAAACCTGATCCTAAAGTATGTTGTCTCAGAGAAGCACAATCAATGAACAAAAAGGAGGATTATTAAAATCTGGGTGCTGATGGGAAGGCCAGATACACTGGGAGGTCTTTTCATTCCTTGTCCAAGCTGCTCTTGAGGCTGGTCGGGTGCGGCCTTCTCCCAGGGTGGATGAAAAGGCTTGATGGCCTGGCTCTGGCCTTGTCTTGCATAGATGCCTTTCCCTGAGCACCAGTCACTCTATAGAGCTGCAAGGCGCACGCACAGCCCCACTGCCAGGTGGACTGGCTTTAACCTTTCCTCTCAGTCAGTCTCAGAGTGATTCCGTTAGATACATAATTACTAGGGATCTGGTGCCTTCCCAAAATTCTGGCTTTCAGTTTCTAAGGTTTCAAGCAGGTTCCAGAATTTTGGTGAAGAAAGTCTTTTTTGCTTGTCAAAGTAGGAAGTAGCCTGTTTTAGGTTTACGGAGGGGGCCGATGCAAAGTATCAGAAATGGGATAGGTTTTATAAAGGGGATTTATTTGGGATAAAGGCTTACAGTTCCAAGGCCGTGAAAAGTCAAACCAAGGCACCATCGGAGATGCTTTCTCACCAAAGCCAGCTACTGTTGATCCCAGGGTGTTGCCACGTAGTGAAGCAAGATGGCCACTGATCTCTGTGAGGGAAGTTTCAGCCCTCCCTTCTGGGCTCACAATTCTTCTTGAGCTACTCTGTGGGCCTAGCCTCTTTAAGCTTCTCAGGGACTTCTGTTTTCCTGCATTCCTCTTTCTCAACATCACAGAATCAAATATGCAAGCTTCCTTCTCCTATGTCTGTCTATCTGAATGTCTGTTTATATCAGACCCAGCAAGGGGGAGGAGACTCAACCTAAGTCAAGCCTCACTGATCTTGTCCAATCAAAAGCTCTAAATCCATCTTATCAAGTAATCTAATCAAAGTCCCCTCAATTGAATTTAATGCAATCAAAGGGTATCATACCCAGAGGAACAGATTCATTTACAAACATAGTATTTCTCTTTTGGGGATTCATAAAATAATTTCAAACTGCCACATAGCCATTTCCATGTTTTCAATGTTTTGCCAAAAAGATAAACAAACCATTCATTTTTTAAAGTTATTGAAACAACAGAGCTGCATTACAGGCTTGAAAAATAAAAGAAAAACTACCAATACTACTTCTATCATCTTATATTTCCCTTTGTCTTTTTTCTGTATACATGTCTTCCTAGTTATAAACATAAAAACTTAACATGTCCTATCCCACTTGTTTCACTTAACATAAGAGTCTTTTCATGTTGCTATATAGTCTTCATAACCTTAATTGTAAATGGCTTCATGGTATGCCATCAACTTGACATACCATTAACATATTTATCCATTCCTCAATTGTTGGACATCTAGTTTTCCTTCCAAGTTTTTGTTATTATAACTGACAATTCTAAGAGAAGATACTTGTACATATGGCTTTTCCCATATTTTGGATTATTTCCCAAGGATACCGTCCAAAAATTGGGATTACTGAGCCAAAGGGTATGAATATTTTATTGGCTTGTGATACATATTGCCAAATTTCTTCCCAAATGGGAATAATCAATGTACAAAGCCATTAGCACTGTATGAATGTTCTAGATACAATGTACCCTTGGCATTGGGTATTGGCATTAAAAACTTTCATTTTGTCAATCTAGTAGAAAGCATATGTTATTTAATTTTAAATTACTTATGAAGCTAAATATTTTCCCATTTATTTGTTTACTAGGTTGATTTCCTCTTGAGTTGTTTATGTTCTTGGCCCATTAGCCATTGGACATGCAGTGTTTCTCTTTACAGTCCATGGACACTCTGTATAACGAGGCCATTAACCTTGATGTCTGCAAAATCAACCACATACTTTGCACCTTCCTAACTCCCAGACCCTGTCTCCCATCTATTGGTCTCAGTGGTAAAACCAACGGCAGATAGTGGGAGGGGTCTGCCCCAGGGAGCAATAATAAGGAGGTGCATTGTCTGTAGTGAAGTAAAAAACAGTAATACAACTGACTAAAAGTTGGTCTGCTTTTTATTATCATATGAGAACAATTCTAAGCAATGTCAGTGGTAAAATGCTCCTCACCACTGCACCCCACCCTCCTGGTATGGCACTAATTAGCCTTTTAAAAAACTACCCAATTTTAATGGTGCAAACTGCGCACGAAGTAAGGGCTCCTCCCAAGGGCAGAATAGGCAGCCTCGACACAGGCTCCAGAACACAGGAACCTTCCAAGATTCGGGCTTCCAGCTTCCAAGCTCAAGTATAACAGGGAAATGTTTAGTGTGTTTTTAATAAAGCTGCCCACAGCAGAGCTTTTCAAATGCTCGCCTGTATGTGAGTACCCTGGGGATCTTGTTAAAATGCAGATTCTCAGTCGGCAGGTCTGGGGAGAGGTCCTGGATTCCGAATGCCCAACAACTTCCCACATGACACCATGATGTCAATGCTAGTCTGCTAGCTAAACTCTGAATAGAGCCTAAAGGATGCTGAAAATGGGCTATTTTTCTCATTTCCCAAAGCCCTATTCTTTTTCCTCCTAAACTGAACATGAGGCTTCATAGTTAGACATCATTCACTGTGACAAGAATACAACACTGACCTCCTTCCCTTTGTTTCTATTTATTCCCAGAGTCTCTCTTCTTGGGCCTGGTCTACAGTCAACTAGTAGTTACCTTGGTAGATACAAAGCCACAAGAGGAACCACCACAGAGGCTTCAAAGTCCCTTGTCCTTCTGCCTGGACCCTCCACTGGCTGCTCCCAGCATCTTCTTGTTGAGCCAGAGCTCCAGAGCCCTGTCCTTAGCTACTTTCTCTCCTATCCTGGATCCAGGCTAAGCCCCTATAGAGGGGGCATCAACAGCCCCCATCCTAGCAAAACGGGAAAGCATGTTTTATCATGTGCCATGATGCATGTGTCATTTCTACTCTGTGGCCTTCCCAATGATTCAGGCTGGGGGTTCTCAAGGCCACAGAGAAATGGCACTGCACCACAGCTTTGCTGTCTGAGTACCTTCTGGAGGGGAAGGGGCAGTGAGAAGGCAGGAAGCCTGATAGAAGTCAGGCTCCAGATGGAGAAAAGGGTAGGGTATGAGGGCAGAGAGCTGCCTAGCATTATTTCTGCCAACCATCAGGACTTTTGGCAGAAAGAAAATCTGGGACCTAAAATGTAGATTTTGTGCTCCCTATACATACCTCTTCCACAAATTAAACAAGGCAGGCACCCAGAATTTCTCTCTGTTCTCTCACCTCTGTGCCTTTGCATATACTGTGATCTCTTAGCTCAGAATCAGAAAACTATAGCCTAATCTGTCTTGCTGCATGTTTTTGTAAGTAAAGTTTTATTGTAACACTGCCACACTCATTTGTTTGCATACTGTCTATGGCTGCTTTCACATTGCAACAGCAAAGTTGAAAAGAGGCAATATAGTTGAATAGTTGCATTAGAGACCTTATGGCCCACAAAGCCTGAACTATTCACTACCTGGCCTTCTGCAGAAGTCTGCTGACCCATCTTAGCTCACTTTTTCAGGCCAGCTGAACCAGTTTCCTCAACTCCCAATGGGTAGTGCAGGGCCACCCGCTGGCCAGGCTCCACAGGTCCTTGCACAAGCACCACTGTTAACACTTACCACACTTGTAATTATTGGGTTACATGTTTATTTTCCACATGGGCTCTGGGGTCAGAGATACGTTACAATCTTGGCTCTGCCATTTAATATGTGGTATGAGGCACGTTCCTCACTCACAGTTTTCTCAGCTATATAAAAATGGGGACTATAATTCCACACCCCAGAGTCACCAAGGAGTCAGTGGAATAATGAAAGCCGAGTTCAAAACACATCGCCTGAAGCAAATCAGGTACATATATTAAAAATGTACTCTCTTACCATTATGTGTCCATTTCCATTCTTCTGACACTTAAAAGAGCACTTGGTGCATGCTAGGAATGCTCAGTAAATGTTTATCCCTTACAGAAAAGGGGGGAAATATGAGGTTTACTTTCTGAGGTTCAATATCCAGGGAACAAACTGAACACCTTAGGGTTAGGAGTAAGTTGTGACATTGGGTACTCATTGGATCAGACTTTATTCTAAGCAATCAAGCCTCTCTGGGTTTGCCTCAGCAGTTTTACAATGTAAGTATATGCAAAGAAAGCTATAAGAAAGGAATAAATGAACATAAATGGCAGGAAGTAAAGAAACAAAAGGGCAGAAAATTCAGTATTAGCATACACATAAAATACACCAAGACTCTGTGAAAATGATGCCAGAAGCATTTGGTGCTGTTCAGTAGCTGCGAAGAGCACTTAGGAGGCCAGAGGGACCCAAGTTTGAAACTCTGCCATTCCAATTTGCAGCTGAGACTATGGGCAGTTAATTAACCATTTTGGGCCGTAATTCCCTCATGGGTTAAAACCACCTATCCTCGGAGGAATGCGGTCAAGATTAAATGAGACCAAGTGTATTTATAGCTTCACACAGAAACTGGCAAAAGGATTCACCAAGTTAAAGCTATTCACATCAAAAGGAACAGGCAGGGAAGTAAAATTCAAAGAGCTGCAGAGCCTATCAGTTAATTAAAGGTAAGTGCAGAGTGGAAAAGAACTGCTGGTTCACTTTGGCACAGGCAATGGGTAATCAGAGAGCCAAAGAGGCATTTGGTAGGAAATTCTCTCCTTTTTCCAGGCCAGACTTGCCTCTTTTTTGGGGCTCAACACCTAATGTGGAGCAGCAAATGGAAACCGCAAATATCTTCATCTGGTTGTGAGTCATTAAAATCACTGGATTCCTTTTAGACTTCAGAAATCCCTAGAATAAGGTTTTTAATTTTTTAAGAATTATTATTCTTAATAGCTTTATTACACTATGTTTTTAACTAATGGCTCCATGTAGGCATTAGATTTGGCACAGGTGAGATAAGTTCTAGGCTTACACGAGGGCTTACTGCTAACTCTGGCACAACCCAATGTAGAAACCTCTTCTGGAACATTCTTAGCCATCCAGCCTCTGGTCACTTCCAATGGTGATCTCACAACTCTGCAAAAAGCAGCTCAACCCTTCACAGTCAGCTAGCCTTACTAGCAGATTCTTCCTTATACAGAGTCACAACCTGCTTCCACCCCAACCCAGACCATTCACCAACAGATCTGCTTGTAATTCCCTAGCTGAATTAACCTCTCAGCCCTCAGCATTTAAGAGAGTAATGGCTCTACAGGATATGGAGAACAGGTGTTGAAAGCACAGACAGGGACCTGAATTCTGTGAAAGATCATAGCATGGAACAAACTTACAGAATATACACTCCCAATCGCAGGTTTGCTATCAAAGTTATTTTTAGAAAATTCCAATTAATGTCATTTGGCAGAAAACTCAGAGCACTCGTTTTACAAAAGCCCATGTTGTATAAATGTTATGTATTTTAGAAGAACAAACTATTATGGGTAAAGCCTCTTTAAGTGGGAGATACTTTCCACTAATGATTTGCTGGTGATACAACCTAAATATCGTCACGTTTCACATGGCATTCCACCATTACACTCACATACCCTCAGACATACATTTAGTCATTCAACACATATTTGCTTTGTGCCTTCCATATGTCAAACATCATGCAAGGTACTGTTCAGAATACAAAGCGGTAGGAAAGTTTCTGCTCAGAAAGATATTTCAGTTTCTCCACATCACTTAAGCAGCCTTTTTGGAAGGTTCAGCTGAATCATACCTGATTGATGGTCTTTTCCATTTGCACCAAGCCCAGGTTTGGTAGTGTATTTTTTATAAAGTCAACTATGGTTTCTAGGTTTTCATGCTGCAGAATCAAGGGCTTATGGCTTCCCAACAGACCTAAAGCCACTTTAAATATGACCTCTGGTCCCTGAAGAAAGATCATATCTGGGAAAACACAGAAATGCAGAAAGTTAAACCAAACCAGTTTCTGATGAAATAACATTCTGTTTCCTTTTCCACAGTACAGAGCTGCAGACTGCCGAGTAGACGGGTGGGAAACACAACACCAAATCGTGAACTTTATTTCCTTTTTAACATATTTTGGATAGGGTCGGTGAGCTAATACTGCAAATAATAAAACATACACATATGGCTGAGATTTTGTTATGGTTCAGAAATATCTCTTTCACTCCAGAAAGAAATTAAATTCAAGCATGCTTCAAAATTTAAATAGAAACAATGGGCCCTTAGGAAAATAAAAAAAACTTAATTGAGGAAGAAAAAAATGATATCTTTTTATTAGTCTACTTTTCCACAAATACTCTGAATTTTAAAGGAGCTATTAGAACATATGTTTTAATGAGTAAAACTGAAGAATTTTTATATAGTATCAGAAATTAAGAGACAATAAGTGAAAACGTGCCTCTTGGTTTCTTCCTGTTTTGAAATAAGGTGTTTCATTAGAAGATCTCTAAAAATTCTGCACAATTGCAAAAGGGCATTATTAAATACTTACAAGAATACTTTTTAGAGTAATAAACGGAATAAAAAGTTATCCTCTGAGGAATTCAAAGAATTTTATCAAGATTATATTCTAGTTCTTGCCATATTTTTTCTTAGAATGGTTGGCAAATTTAATTTCTACACTGATTTTACAGAGTCAGAGAGGGAGCAAGTGGCCAATGCAGCTGGCTAGACAGTCAAAGCAGAGCCCTGACCAGGTGTCCCCTCCTTTTCTCCCCCCACCTTTGTCATATGATTGAAGCCACTCAAGAAAAAGAATCAAATTCCTGGGGTTAAAAGCATAGCAACAATAATCAATCATTATGTGGCTAAATTCAGTCAAGTTAACTTACAAATGGAATAACAATATAAGGGAAATATAATTTTAAAGACAAGAGCATAAATATAATTAGAAGCAGCTGTCGGCATTTCTCTTCTCTCTCTTTTTTTTTGGCCGTAGGATAATCGAAGTGGCAAAGTAGAGGAGAACTTCATCAAATCAAAAAGATAAAAGAAGGGAAGCGGCTGTGGCTCAATCAGTAGGGCTCCCGTTTACCATATGGGAGGCCCCGGGTTTGGTTCCGGGGCCTCCTGGTGAAGGCAAGCCCGTGGTTAGCTGACCCAGCGAGCACAAGCAGCAAGGGGGGGATAAATCAATAAATAAATAAAATCTTTAAAAAAAAAAAAAAAAAAAAAAAAAGATAAAAGAAGGTGTGAGACAAAGAATCTCCAGCATTGCACCTCTTTACATATTTCCATATTTATGGTACTATGTAAAAACCACTAAGAAAGAGAAAAGCAAAGGATGGAATGCTGCTGTGCAAATGGGAACTCTATCAGGGCGGGAGTGATTTCTGGAACCAAGAATAGAGAGAAAAAATTATAGACCTATGTCCCTGCCAGGCAGTTCAGCCATGCAGAGGCTCTGTGACCTTCACCAAGTTTTCAACCCATGAGCTGACTTGGTTCCTTCTGAGTGCAGCCCCTGAGCAATGGGGCAGGTGACATCAGTTGACACCAGCCTGGTTCTCTCACAGAACTCAGAAGCCACACTGTTTCCAGAAACATCACAAATGCTGATGTTTCAGGGTGGCCCCGGGAAAACGGGGCAGATCCCTGGCTGCCTTCTTAGGTTTGGTTGTACAGGCTGGGAAGATAAATTCGAGAAATGAGATTGGATCTTTGAAACCTTACACGTCTTAGGGGAAGTATAACAGGTGTGACGGCAATGCCATGGAAGAATATTCCTGCAGATTGGGACATTCTTATTGTTTCTACCATCAGAAATGTCTGGTTTATAAAATACACCACTTACCTATGTAATTCACTACCCAGAAAATAGATCTAAAATAGTATTATAATGAAGATGTATTTTTAAACAGAAATGACATTTCCAGAGGCAAATGATAAAGCAAATTTGACGTTCCTGTGGTTTAGACAGTAAGACTTCCTTTCGATATATGAACATCCATAGTTGAACAAAAATTGATGGAATCTTTCAGAATAAATAGCAAGACATTTTTTGTTCGGATCCTGGGGAAAGGATTTCATTATCAGACCAAGGGTTTGGTATCTTTAGTCCCTGAAGGATAAGTACTTTCAATTTTAGATACAGTACCACATCTAAAGCCAATTAAAATAAATAATTTTATCAGTATAATCATACACGCAAACCACATCAGTGGTCTTTTAAGTTAGCAACTGGTCTTCCAAGTTTTATTCCTCTTGGATATTGTTTGTTTTAAATAACAAATCAACTGAGTAGAGTACTTCCCATGATTCTAAATTAAGACTTTTCTTGACTACAGGAAGAAAACAAAGGGATGTTTGGAGTTTTTCTTTTTTCTCTTTAAGTTTCTTTATCGGTATTAAAAAACAAATCAAACCAAAATATAACCCTGGATATGTTTATTTCATTGTGTCTGTCAGTATTTATGTAATAAAGAAATGTTCTTCATGTTATTCTCTACATTTTAAGGGCACTCTTCTCAGCTGCCAAGGAGTTTCTTCAAACTTGACTCAACAAGCATTCACTGAGCATTTAATATATGCTGGACATTGTATTAGGTAGGCACTGGGGATAAACCCATGAACAGAGCACAAAGAACAAACTGCAGACACTGACAGCTACTACTTTGGCACGGTTATGCCCAGGGTGTTATGAGAACAAAGAGAAAGGAAAAGTCCAAGGAAAGCTGACTGCTGAACCCAGTTTTGAAGGACCAATAGCAACCTGTTAGGAAAGAAGTTGAAGAATAACATTCTGAGAGAAGGAAAAGAAGATGGAGATGCAGAGAGCTGTGGCAGAACCACATCATGCCCGGGAGTCTGAAAATAGTTTGGTATGGCAAGAACTGTGGCTATGTGGGAAGGAAGGGGCCCCTAAATTTATCTGACTACACTCGAGGGTGACTTTTATGCCCTTTAAACAATTACTACCTTTTTCTCTGGAAATTTTTAAAATTAAAAATAATTTTAAAACAATAGTGAAAAATGTTACATGCAACCCCACTGCCCCATTCCAACTATCTTCATTTTTGCCCACCTTCCAATCCTCATACATTTGCATTCTGGAATATATTTTCTTAAAGCAATACTTCTCCTTGGAAAAGTAATTTCCTGCATTTGAAAACTACTGCACAAGAAAGCGAAATGCTGGGGCTACCCCTAGTGCTGTGGTAGCCTAGGTCCAACGCTGTAGCCAACTTCATTTAAAAGCACTTTCTTTCTACCTCTTCCTTTTCTTCACTCCATTTTCAAGCCACCTAGAAATAGGCAAAGGGTTTTACCAGGCAGGAGGCAGAGGAAATCTTAAATTCAGCTGACTCCACCACTTTGCAAACTATTTGCCGGGAACTACCCAAATGACTAGTTTCCCTTGAAGACATTTCAGCTGCCCCATTGTATTAACGTGTACTGGAACTCTATTTGAAACTCCCCATGATCTGAAAGTGCAATTTTCTTCTGGAGAAAATAATAAAAACAAAGAATGTGGCCTGTAAGCAAACTAATACTGTATCTAATTTTCCAGCCACCTTTCTCTTTGTCAAGGGCAATCCCTCTCCTTCACTTTCTCCTGAGCAGTTGTAGTCCTCAAGGTGTGATACCCCCCACATTCCTATCAGGAATAGGCAGGAGGGAAATGAAGGATAAGGAAAGTGCTGCAGCAGAACAAGAGCACAAACAGGTTTTGCAAGAAGTTCCCTTCTTCATCACTGTATCACAGTACCTGAAAAGCTGGACATTCTTCCTGGCCACACGAACAATCTTGTGTTTCCCAATCAATTCTCATCCTAATGATTCTTTGAGTCTTTTAAGATATTATAGGTGGATGGGAAGCGGCTGTGGCTCAATCAGTAGGGCTCCCGTTTACCATATGGGAGGCCCCGGGTTCAGTTCCCGGGGCCTCCTGGTGAAGGCAAAGCCCGCCTGCATGGCGTGGTTAGCTGACCCAGCGAGCATAAGCAGCAAGGCGGGGATAAATGAATAAATAAATAAAATCTTTTTTTTTTTTAAAAAAAAGATATTACAGGTGGCTTCTACGTTTTTTGCTAAATTCTCAGCTTTTAGACTCTACTTCCTCTCTCATCTATTTGGCAGCACATCCTATATAGAAAACAGTAGAAGCCTAATATTGCAGTCCCCTCCTCCATTAGGAGCAAGACAAGTCTTGTTTTTTAGATTTTTCCAAAGATGGTTACGATTAGAAGGTGAATAGAACAAGCAGTCTTCCAGGACCCTTCTATATCCAAACTGGGGAAAAAACAAACAAAAAAACCAGGAGGGGGCTATTTTACCTTCTGTGATACCCAGGCAGAAGGACTGAACTCACTATGAGACTTGGGTTACAAGGTGACAGTTAAGGCATGTACATCACTGACAGCTGTCCTTCTAAGTAGCATATACTTAAACCAAGGTGACCTATTATTTAATATATGAGCTATGCAGACTGCAAGCTGAGAAATCCTTTACATATAAAATAGTGGATAGTTAACAAAGGTCCATTTGTTTTTTAGGGTTTATCCAGCCCAAAAGGCTTACAATAAAATGGGCTCCAGGCCAAAATAGACTGCAGCGTTTGAAGGGCAGGCTTTGGGATTTAAAACTAAAATATCTACCACCACGGAACTGAATAAACAACAGTTCTTTAAGTCACTGATGCTAAATACATGAATGGTTTTTAAAAACCTATTTTTTCTATGGATCCTACTAAGTAAGACTATTTTTAAGTACTGGAAGATGGGATGGATTATGCGAAAAAAGCGGTTTCGCAAAGTGACGTCATAACCTTAGAGTTCCCACTTCCTGCCTATAATCCCAGTCCCCAGCCCTGAGCCAGCTGGAAACAAACCCACTGAGTACCACAGGGGCCTGTGGGATCCAGGAGTGACACACACACTGCCATCTCTATGCAGAAAGTGTAAGAAACTCTAAGCGCCATCACTGACTATATAATAGAGAAAAACATCCTGCTTTTACTGGCTTCAGCTTTTATTTAGGAAGTCATTATAATAAGCTTCATGGGCTCCGAATTATTCTGCACCATCAACCCTGCATCAAAGCAGAGTTTGTTTGTATGTATTTTAATTCCTCTTACCCACTCATGCAGCCCAAGGAAAGTTTCTTTTTTAGAGCTTTATGGCCTAAAAGCTCCAGAATTATCTGCAGGCATCAGTGCAGGTCCTTCAGGCCTGGGACAGTGATGAGCCCCCAGTCTCCTCCTGCTCCAGGGCTTGTGGTATGGTCCAGTCTCCTTTGCTGACTTTTCTCCATAAAACAGCGTGTAATTCGATGGTTACACCTTTTCAACCCATTAATGGCACTTTTTCCTTCCCCTTTCAAGACCTACTCCCTTCCACTACTCAGAAAATACAGCAAAAAATAATCAGAAAATGTAAGGTAGACTAATGATTTCCTTTTACTTTCCCAAGAAAAGATAAAAACACAAAAGTTACTGGCAAGAAAGAATGATGCACAGCTAGAGAACTTAATTTCTATGAGTCTTTATTTTGGTAAACTAAGTGCATACTTTCAAGGCTTTTAATTAACCTTTTTTTAAATATATATGATATAAAAACGTCATGAAATCTCACTAATGATTTAACTAGAAGTTACTTTTTAGTATCTATTTTATTTTAATGATTCTTTTTTCAGCGACAAAATTAAAAATCAATTTGGGGAGGAAGTTATTGAAAAGGGGTTATTCAACATTTTAAGAACATGGATTATTCTAGAAAAGCCAAATGGGAACTTCTTTAAAAGTTCTTGTGGATAGAAGTGAACAACAACAACAACAACAACAACAATCTAGTGCTTTGTGGGGAAGGAGAGGAGAGAGGAAGACTCAATGCCCTTTCATATTAAAAAACAAGGATTCCTGAAATTTCAATATATGAAATGTCTATACAAAGTATGCCTAAAGGAGAATCACACTCAAAGTTTTTGAACATTCCCTTTAAAATACTCTTTAGTTCTAAAAACAAATCTTAAAAAGTATAAGATTATAAATATTTAGGCTATCAAAAGACTGACTATAAAAATGACATTAAAAAAAACAAACACTGGATATGTGATTAAGTATCACTTCTTTAGTGACCTCCTCCTCTACCATAAAAATATTTTTGAAAGACTTAATTGTCAAAAATATTACTTTCATTTTCAAGTGGGGAAAACTAACTGTGCTCAAAATATTTTCACTAGGTCCTGAAATCCAAGAGACTGAAGCTGTCCCTGCTATCTCAAGACAGTTTTGAGACTTTACATGTAAACACCTATTTATCTTTGACAGAGACAATCTTCTCTAAAGGCAAATTGAGAGAATGGGAGATCGTTTTCCATGTGAACCATCTGAGGTTATAGTAAGGGCACAGAGGTAGAAGTAGTCTGTGACATTTGGAAAGATGAGGCCGATGGCAGGTATGAGATGTCGACTGAAAGTGAGAAAGCAAGTCATAGAGGGGTCCCTCAAAAGTCCTGATGTGGTCTTCAAGATAATGACTCCAGAGAGAATAAAGAGCCAAGGGCAAGGAAAGGAGAGAGAGGGGAGGAAAAGATGAGAAGAGAATCTAGAAGAACCAGAGTCGAGAAGCCATGGGGAAGAGTTTTAAGGTGATGTTGAGGAAGATGGTTCAGCAGAATACAAATACCTGGGCTTCTCGGCCAGATCTTAAAAATGCCTGCTCTTGGGAGAGCCTTGTTATGAGATAATCTGACCTAAATGCCACAAGATGGAGGCATCTAAGCAAAGATCAAAATTTAAACAGGGGATCTTGAAGGTGGTTAACCAAGATGGTGGCTAAGACACTCCAGGATACCGTTTCCCCAATGAATCTTTGAACAAACTGCAAAAACTGGCAAAGCCATCTCCATCTCAAAACTCTGGAAAACAGTTAAAGATTTACAGTAACAGGGCAAGTGCTAAATTAAGAAAACAGCTTTAAAAACGGTAGGAGAAACTCATGGCACCCTTGCTGACCTTCCCCCTCCACCTCCAGAGCACAATGTAGAGCTGGTCTGTGCTCCCCTTTTGGGCCTCTGGGCTGTTCTGGAGGGAGTAGAGTAAACCCTATGCATGTACTAGGGTGCCTATAGGCCTGTGCCATCTCTGGCTTACTCTCCCAGAACTTGCCCTCCAGACAGAGGCACACTGCAGACAGTTGAAGTAGTGTAAGAAATGATTAAGCCGAAGTAGCCTGGGGCAAAGGAATACCTGCTTTAAGATATACAATAGAGAGGGGGAGAGTTTATTTTATAAGGAATAGGGGGGACATTCAGATTTCAGTAAATGAGGGAATTCCTAAGGCCAGGAATTAGCTGATGCCCAGGACAAGACAACGGAAATGATTCAGGCTAAGGGGCAGAAATAAAAAAAGAATGAAAACAGCAAACAGAGCCTAAGAGATAGGTGGGATATCATCAACAATTCCGGTATACATATTATGAGAATTCCAGAAGAAGACAGAGAGAATGGGGAGGAAGGAATGAATATTTAAAGAAATAATGTCAGGAAACTCCCCAAATTTAACAAAAACATACATATCCAAAAAATCCCAATGAACCCCAAACAGGACAAACTTGAAGGGAACCATACCCAGACACATAGCAGTCAAATTACTGAAAGCCAAGGACAAGGAAAGCTAGCTTTCTGAAAGCTGCAAGAGCAAAGCAATGTGTTATATGTACAAGGGAGTCTCAATAAGATTAAGTGACAATTTCTCATCCAAAATCTTGGAGGCAAGAAGTCAGAGGGATGAAATATTTAATGTGCTAAAAGAAAACAAATGCAAGCAAAGAATTTTATATCTAGAAACACTATCTTTCAAAAATGAGGAAGAGATTAAGACACTGACAGATAAGTGAAAGCTGAGGGAGTTCATCACCACTAGACCTGTCCTACAAGCAATGATAAAGGGACTTCTTCAGACTAAAAGGAAAGGATATTAGACAGTGGATTCAAGTGGCATAATGAAATAAAGAAAGATCTCTGGTAGAGCTAACTATGTGGGTAATTATAAATGTCAGTACAATTAAATTGTATTTTTTTGGTAACTCCACCTTACATATCTTACAGGCTCTAAAATGAAAATGCACAAAAAGTAATGCTATATCTAGGTATTGACAGACAATGTAAAAAGACATGATTTGTAACAAGTACAAAACAAAAAAGGAGAGAGGACAAAAAAGGTGAGAGGTACAGGAATAGTGGGTATGCCACTGAAGTTAAATCAAACATAATTGTTACAGATTCAGAATGTTAAATTTAAGCCCCATGGTAACCACAAAGAAAAAAATATATAGAAGGAAATGAGAAGGGACTCAAAATGGTACACTACAAAAAAATTCAAATAAATATGAAAGTAGGCATTAAGGAAAGAATTGTGGGACAAAAAAAGACCAAATAACAAAATGGCAGAATAAATTCCTGCATTATCAGTAGTTACTTTAAATGTAAATGGATAAACTCTCCAGTCAAAAGGCAAGAGAATGGTACATGGGATTTAAAAAAAAAAAAAAAATCATGACCCAACTATGTGGTTTTTTACGAGAGACCCATCTTAAATTCAAAGACACAAGTGTATAAGTGAAAGGATGGAAAAATATATACCATGCAAAATAGTAGCCAAAAGAGAGCTGGGGAGCTATACTAATATCAGATGAAACAGAGTTTAAGTCAAAACTATTTCAAGGGACAAATAAGGTCACTATAAAATGATAAAAGGATCAATTCAACATGAAGACATAAAAATTATAAATATATATGCATCTAATAGAAAGCAGCCAAAATATATGAAGCAAATATTGTCAGATTTGTAGGGAGAAACACAGTTCTACATTAATATTAGGAGATTTTGATATACCACTTTCAATAAGGGATAGAACTTCTAGAGAGAAGATTAATAAGGAAAAAGGAGACTTGAATGATACCATATACCAATCAGTCCTAACACCCAACACCAATAGAATACATATATTTTTCTCTAGTTCACACGGATCATTCTCCAGATATAGACCATATAGAGACCATATCTATACAGACCACCTATAGACCATATCTTAGGTGACAAAACGAGTCTCAATAAGTTTAAAAACACTTAAATCATACAATGTATCTTCTCTGACCACAAAGGAATGACCTAGAAATCAATAACAGAGGGAGAACTATAAAATTCACAAATATGTGAAAATTAAACAATGTACTCTTAAACAACCAATGGGTCAAAGAAAAAACCACAAGGGAAATTAGAAAACATCTTGAGGTGAATAACAAAAGCACAATAAACCAAAATTTATGGGATGTAGCCCATACTGAGAGGGAAATTTAGTGCTCTAAATGCTTCCATTAAAAAAGAATAAAGATCTCAAACCAGAGACCCAACCTCACAACTGGAGAATCTAGGAAAAAAGTGAGCAGAAGGAAGTAAACAACAGAGATTATAGCAGATGTAAATGAAATAAGAATCAAAAAAACCCACAAAAACCAAAAACCAAAAAACAACTACCAACCAATCAAGAGAATCAATGAAACCAAATGTTGGTTCTTAGATCAATAAAACTGACAAACCTTTAGCTAGAATGACAAAGAAAAAAAAAAAGAAGATGCAAATAACTAAAATCAGGAATAAACTGGTGGACATTACTACCAATCCCACTGAAATAAAAAGGATTATAACAGAATACCATGAACAATTGTATGCCAACAAATTAGATAACCTTTATGAAGTAAAAAAATTCCTATAAACACACTGTACTAGGGTTCTCTAAGGGACAGGAGTCATCTGTAAATAGTATGAGATTTTATAAAATTCTCTCACATGACCATGGGGATGTACAAGTCCAAATTCCGTAGGGCAGGCTGCAAACCAGGTTCTCCGATGAAGGTCCTTGATGAGTTTCCAGGAGATGTTGGCTGTCTGAAATAGAGCTGGGAATTCTCTCTCAGAATCCTGAAATCACTTCCACTTTTAAAGCTTTCATCTGATTGGATGAGATGTCACTTACTGCTGATGGAATCTCCTTAGTTGATTGTAGATGTAATCAGCCATCTATGCAATCAACTCACTGATGATTTCCATGACATACCCTTTTATTCAATTGACTAGACAACTGGGCACCGTTACCTGGCTGACTTGACACATTAACCATCATACACACATACAAACACACATACACATACTACTTATACTGACTCAAGAAGAAATAGAAGATCTCCACAGGCCAATAACAAGCAATGAGTCTGAATCAGTAATCAAAAATCTCCCAACAAAGAAAAGTCCATGATTAGATGGTGTTTTAGTCAGCCAAAGAAGTGCTGATGGAAAGTACCAGAAATCTGTTGGCTTTTATAAAGGGTATTTATTTGGGGTTACAGTTACAAGGCCCTAAAGAGTCCAACTCAAGGTTACTTCCTTACCAAACTCTGTTGCCACGTGTTGAAGCAAGACGGTGAGTAACATCTATAAGGCTCCATGGTCCCAGCTTCTTCCGATCTCAGCTGTAGGCTGAAAGGCTTGTTTCTTTCCAGGCCTGCTCAGCTGCTCAGGGCTGTGGTCTCATCAGCTGCAAACTATCAAGCGAATTGCTCATCTATCTTCCCAGGGCCATGTCTAAACCAAGTTCTCTCCTCTGCCATGTCTTTTTCTGTGTATCTACTTTTCCTGCCTTCTTCATTGATTATCCATTTATATAATCAAGGGGGTGGGGACTCAACCCTGCATGCCCTGATGGTCGAATCAAAGCCCTAATCTTAACATAATTTAATCAAAGGTATCTCAGCTGAATCTAATACAATCAAAGGGTATCATGCCCAGAGCTACAGACAAGTTTACAAACATAATCTATAACTCCTTTTGGAATTCATAATTAATATGAAACTGCTACAGATGGCTTTACTGATGAATTTTACCAAACATTCCAGGAAGAATTAACACCAATCCATTCAAATTCTTTAAAAAAACTGAAGAGGAGGGAACACTTCCTAACTCATTCTATGAGGTCAATATCACCCTAATACCAAAGCCAAATAAAGATACTACAAGAAAAAAAATTACAAAATAACCCTTAGGAATATAGATGCAAAAATCCTCAACAAAATACTAGCAAACTGAATCCAACAGCACATTAAAAGAACTATACACCATGATCAAGTGGGATTTATCCCAGGTATGCAATGGTGGTTCAACATAACAAAATCAATTAATGTAATAACCACATTAATAAAATAATGGGAGAAAAACACGATCATCTCAGTTGATGAAGAAAAAGGTATATGAAAAAATCCAGCACCCCTTCTTGATAAAAACATTAAAAAAACTAGGAACAGAAGGAAACTTCCTCAACATGATATAAAACATATATGAAAAATCCACAGCTAACATCATACTCAATGGTGAAAGATTGAAAGCTTTTCCTGTAAGATCGGGAAGAAGACAAGAATGTCCACTGTCATCACAGTTATTCAACATTATGCTGGAATTTCTAGCCAGGGCAGTTAGGCAAGAAAAAGAAATAAAAGGCATTCAAATTGGAAAAGCAGTGGTAAAACTTTTCCCATTTGCAGATGACATGATCCTATATATAGAAAATCCTGAAAAATCCACAACACAGCTACTAGAGCTAATAAACAAATTCAGCAAAGTGGTAGGGTACAAGATCAATATGCAAACATCAGTAGTGTTTATATACACTAGCCATTAATCTGAAAAGGAAATCAAGAGAAAAATTACATTTCAAAACAGCAACTAGAAGAATCAAATATCTAGGAATAAATCTAATTAAGGATGTAAATAAATGGAAGTACATACAGTGTCCATGGACTGGAAAACTAAATATTGTTAAGATGTCAATTCCACCCAATTTATAGAGTCAACAAAATCCCCATCAAAATTCCACAAGCCTTCTTTGAAGAAATGGAAAAGCCACTCATCAAATTTATATAGAAGGTAAGGGGCCCCAAAATTCTTGAAAAAGAATGATGGAGGAATCACACTTCCCAAACGTAAAACTTATTTCAAAGCTATAGTAATGATGATAGCATGGTATTAGCACAAGGACAGACATATAGAAAAACAGAATCAAATTGAGAGTTCAGAAATAAACCCTTACATCTATGGCAAATTATTTTTTGACAATTTGTCAAGTCTGCTCAATAGGTAAAGAAGAGTTACATCAATAAATTATGCTGAGAAAACTGGATATTCATATGCAAAAGAATGAAGGTAGAACCTCACCTTATACCATATATAAAAATGAACTCAAAGTTAACTCAAAATGGATCAAGGACCAAAATACAAGAATCCAAACTATAAAACTCCTAGAAGAAAACATAGGGAAGCATCTTTAGGACCTTGTATTAGGCAATGATTTCTTAGACTTTACACCAAAAGCAGATGCAATAAAAATCAGAAGGATCACCTCAGAATGTTAGCAAGTGTGTGTTTGTTTTTTCATCTAACACGTGAATGCTGGTTCTGGCAAACAGATTTACAAAGACTTACCAAAGACTCTGGCTACAAATCCCAGTGGAAACTGTGAGGCAAATACTGTAAGAAACCAGGGGGCAGCATAGAGGCTGGGGCCAATCTCGTGTTCTTCTAGGTGATTGTAGAGGTCTCGATGGTAATCGTGAAGAAGCCTCGAAAGCTGGTACATCTGGATCTGCAGGAAGAGATGCCCAGATATGTTTAGAATTAGGTATCTGCTATATGCATAAATCTTACTCACAGGAATGCTTCCAAGAATACCATTCGTTTTTAAGAGAAGAACTATTAGAACTTTAGAAATTCAATTTAGCTGATCTCAGCTACTAATTGATGCAGCAGGCACTTACTGGGCTTCTCCCGGCTGCGAGGCACTGAGCTAGGTGTAGGCCCTGGAACGTTCATGTTGGGTCGTCTCCTAGCCACTTCCTTTCTTCTTATTGTTCCCTTGTGTTCCTTGGCTAAGTGGATCTAAACATCTGCCTTCTGGAAACATTTCATAAATTCTCTTATAAATACACATTCTTACTAAAATTCAAACCCAGGGGAATTAGAAATAGAAAGCCAGCTTTTCTGCTAAGAGTGAATTGAGGGCGTTTTAGGATTTTACATGTAGAGGGATTCCATTGTGCACGTTCACTTGGTAAATTCCTTCTGGACCCCCTGAAATACTCGAAAGGCAGGCAAGTGTGCCTTCTGTAGATTTATAACATATGAAATATACAGATACTGGGCAAGTTGAAATAAGAAGACATCTTGTTTATTTCCAGATGAAGGAAATAAGTTTTTCCAACTGAAGTGGAACTTCAACTTAAAGGGCTCCCCCCTTCGGAGAGTGAAATGATTCTGGCAAGAAGCTCACTCTAGTTCCTAGCAACCCCATGATGAGTTCCAGGGCTCACAGAGATCCTAGAGCTGGCCCAGATTGAACAGTCATGGCCCAAATCCAAAGAAATAACAACCTGGAGAAGGACAAGACCCCAACCCCACAGAGATGCTACAAACTGGATATGTACTCCCCAAACCACAAGAAAAGAAGACTATTTTCAGAGGATCAGACAACACAATCCTCTTAAGTACCAGCAGGAGCTCTTCCATATAGGAAGGAGTCTCATCAACCAGGGCCACCATTCCAAAAACAACTCATGTGTTATGATACTAAATTACATAAAACTCAAAACTCTGCTTCTCTGTTAGATGAGAGATGCCCCTACATTAAAGCTAATTGGGAGAAAGTAGGAAGAACCTGATGGTTTGTGTGTTATTGGGTCAACATTGTTTGGTGAAGGAAATGGCTTCCATTTATAATATACTTTTCCATGTGGTTCATAGTCATAACTCAATGTGAAAGGATTTTTAACTAAATTATTTGGTGCTTTGAATAATAATTTCTTAGCTCTATAATGTATCCTTTCCAGGGACACCTTCTAAGGCTCTGAAATCACAGTATCTTGTTGGTAACTAAATACATAAACAAGTGGGCCAACATTTCAAGCAACATTTAGAAATATTCTGGAAGCAGGATATAGAGTTCTACCCACCTCTGAAAGGTGGCAGGAGCAGCACTAGGCACTTGGAACATGCTGCTTTGTTTGGTTATCTTTTTTTTTTTTCTTATGCTGTTTGGTTATCTTTTAATGTGAACCTGCCACCTGTCCCTCATTCATTCAATAAATATTGACTGGGTACCTACTTAATCCAAGGCACTATTCTAGGAACTAGAGATACAGCTCAAAGATTGGGACTCTCCTCTCACATGCTAAAGGAAGTCAGAAAATAAACAAGTAAGATAAATAAGGAAACAAAAAGATCATTTCAGGCAGTGAGTATTTTATGCAAAAGAAATGAAAGAGGATAATGTGATAGAATGTGCTGGGGGCAGGGGTGGAGGTCAGGAAGGGCTTCTTCCAAGATGTGATATTTGAGCTAAGACCTGTATGACAAGGAGTCAGGTGGAGCCTCCAAGGCCAAGGAAGTAGCAAATGCAAAGGCAGGAATTAATTACCTGAAGATGGTTTACTGAAGGGTGAGGGTTGTTCATTCAGTGTTCCTTGGGTAACAGTTTGGCAAGGGAGTATGAGGGAGAGCTTTGCATCCAGACAGACCTGGATCTAAACCCCAGCTCTGCCACATGCTAACTGTGAGACTTGGTCAGGTTATGTAGCCTCTTTGAGCCTTAGCTTTCCCATCTATAAGTGGAACCCATTATCTTCCTGAGGGTTAATGTGTGATAAGAACGTATGAAACAGTTAGCAAAATGCCCAGCAGAGGGTAAGTTATCAACAATAGCAGCTATTCCAATGTTAACTGATGGGGGAAAGGCTCCTTGGTTATACCTGGGAAGGGATAATAGACATTTTTATCATTTGTTTATTATCAATTATTAATTGATCCAACAGGTGTATGTCTATCAGAGAGACAGAAGAAATGCTCTATACCTGTAAAATAATCATGTCTGGCCGATACTGTTTCCGCAGACCCACGTCAAACATCAGAAACTTGAGCACTTTAAACGCCTCCTCCTCACTCATATGAAGCAGCAAAATGCCTGCCACAAAGCTGAGACCTTGGCAATATCCTACTTCCTGGTCTAGAAGCGAGTAGGCCTTCAAAATATTGTAAAGT
Organism: Tolypeutes matacus; assembly: GCA_026826555.1. Classification (NCBI taxonomy): domain Eukaryota; kingdom Metazoa; phylum Chordata; class Mammalia; order Cingulata; family Chlamyphoridae; genus Tolypeutes; species Tolypeutes matacus. Next base: position 8,420,392 of record JAKSZT010038599.1, on the reverse strand, counting down.
GACAGCTGCCCTGCTCCAAGCTGGGCAGAGAAGTACGGATGTGTTGGAAAGGTTCGCCCTGTAAAAACAACATACATTAGTTGTAATAAAAATAAAAAGTAAAGCCTATTGAACCAGAAATCTAATATGCTTCAGTTACAGCAACAAATCTTTATTAGTTGGATCATATTATAAATCAGCCTTTAACAGTATCTCTGTTCCGTTAAAAAAAAAAAAAAAAAAAAGTCAGTGGGTTGTCCTTGGAACAACGTTTGTGATTGAAAATCCACAATTGTGTATGCTTGTGTGTGTGCGCGTGCACGCGGTGGCTCAGATGAAAAAAATTTGAAATACCTTTAGTCCTGCAAATATCTCGATTTCAATCAAAAACAAAAGGAAAATTTTCGAGCCTCTGAACATAACCTCTAATCTCAAGCGACAAGGACAGCTGGGGTTTCTTTACCACGGCCCTCTCCGGACATCATTTAACTGCAGCTGAAAGCCCTTCCTTGCCTTACTAAACCCACTCCCATCATCAGCTTTTCACGGACACACATATTTCACCTGTGAATGTTGCATGCCACATGCATATTTCTGTACTTTTTAAACCATAGGCAGTGTTTTGAAACGGACTCAGGAGAAGCAAATGTTTTGTTTTGTTTTACAAAATATTTGCCTTCCAGAAAAAGTTAAAAAAAAAAAAAAAAATCTGCCAACATCCTGATTATTTTCACAAAAAGTTGGTATTCAAATGAGGCTTAAAGACTTCTTTTGTCCAGGAGGCTTTTGTGGCTGATACCTGGCAAACCTCACCTCACCCCCCTCCTTCTGGAATGTGACTAATGGAGAAGTATGTGTTTCCAGAGAGCAGAAAAGTACCTGATTAAGAGAAGAAATGTCTGGAGTCAACTGGCTGGCAGCAGGGGCCAACCGCAGACCCAGATTTGAATTCTAGCCTTGTCTGGGTCAGCAAGGGAAGAAAATGAATCTACTCTACAAGTCAATTATTCACCTTAATAGTTTGGTCTTGACAAAGGGAGAAGGATACATTCATGTGTTCTTCCTCAGCCTTGTGAGAAAGCATTTCATCAGTCCAGATGGGTTTATCTGAATTTGATTTAAGAGGATGGCAATAGTCTCCTAACTACTTTCCTGATTTCTTGTCCAGTTTTCATTTCTTTAATGCTCTACCTCTTGCCCTAACAAATCTTCCCCCAAAACATCCTGTACATGCCATCCCACTGCTAGAAAGCAATCAATAACTCCCCCAGTGCTCAAAGAATAAATTCAGCACTCTATGAGCCTGGAAAGCCCTACGCTTACTTACCACTTACCTTCCCAGCTTTATCCTCTACTCCAGGGCTTAACCCAGGAACTATAGGGCAGGGGTTGTAGGAGCGCTGAACCTCTCTGGGTTGTGTGCAAACTTGAGTATGAGTGTGTATGTGAGTGTGAGTGGGTGTAATTATACCTGTGCATTTTCCTAGTCTAGAACAGCATGTACAACTCAACTGTAATGCAAGCCACATATGTAATTTAAAATTTTCTAGCAGCCACATTAAAAAAGGAAAAAAATGTGTGGAATTCCTAAGATTTTTTTTAACCTAACATATCCAAAAGACTATAATTCCAACACATAATCAGTATTAAAAATTGTTGAGACATTTGGCATTCTTTTGTTCATACTACAGCTTTGAAGTCCTGTGTGTGCTCACACTGATGGCCATCTCAATTGGGACGGCTGCCTGATTCTCAGAGGGGCCAGGACAGAAACACAGGACCCTCTCCACTCCATCCCCCTATCTGCCTCTAAGCAGGCGGAATTCTTCCCCATCCCTCCCATTTTGCTCACCACACTGCCCCTTTCCACCCTTCTTGGGGTTTTAGATAGGCACAGATGGCAGGACACACAGGAGCCAGGTGGCATGAAGGAGCACCAGGAAAGGTTTGGCTATTTTAAACTTAATCTGTCAGTGCTGTCATTCTTGCTAGATACCCTCTGTAGTAGTTTGAGACTGTATGTATCCCAGAAAATCATGCTCATAAAGCTGGTCCATTCCTGTGGGTATGAACCTATTGTGGGTGGGACCTTTTGATTAGGTTACTTCAATTAAGACATGGCCCTAGGTGGGTCTTAATCCTCTTACTGGAGTCCTTTATAAACAGGATGAACTGGAGAGAAAGACACAGAAGCAGAGAGAAAGCCAGAAACAAGAAACTGAAGCAACGAAACCTGGGGAGACAGGAGAGACCAGCAGATGCCTCCATGTGACTTGCCATGTGACAGAAGAGTCCAGGATCGCCAGCAGCCGGTCTTTAGGGAGAAAGCAGCCCTTGATGATGCCTTGATTTGGACAGTTTTCTCAGCCTTGGAACTGTAAGCTTGCAAGCCAATAAATCCCCATTGGGAAAGTCAACCCATTTTTCTGGTATATTGCATTTTGGCAGCTTAGCAGACTAAAATCCCCTCTCATATTAGTTTCTACCCCAGACTGAAATAACAGCTCACACTTATTGACCCTGCTTGTGCAGGAAACATTTCTCATTCAATCTGCACAGGCCCTATGGGCACGGGCCTAACAGGCCACCAGGTGACTTATGCCAATCTGGTTATCTGATGGGGACAGGGTAGGGCCGGCTTTGTGTGTGTGTGGGTCCAGTGTAGTCACATAGGCGTGTGGGAGAAAAACTTGAGAAAAATGGGGAAAAGACAGCCATTACTCACTCATGCCTCCAGCTCACAGGCACGAGCATGTCAGGAGAGGAGAGCATGAAAGAACAACTGGCCACGTCCCACCCTTTTCTCCAGGGACAGTTCAAGTCCTCCATCTTCCTGGCAAAGCTCCACCCGGAGGGTCCTTTGGTGTTTCTGTTTACTTCTCACTGGGCATATCACACATACCACCTGGTACTGATACTTCTTTTATATATATATACATCCTCCACCATGCCTAGTGTGACTTCTCAGAGACTCCATTTCCATCTGGTAAAATGAGAATATGACTGGACTTCCAGGGGCTGCTGGGAGGGTTAAATGCAAGAAGGCGTATGAAATGCCTGGTGTGATGCCTTACACACTGCAGGCATTTTTTAAATGATGGCCATTGGGATGGGCACTCCAAATGACCACCATGCCTGCTTTCTAAGAAAAAGGGTTATTCATGGAAAAGATATTTTCAAGAAGCAGCATACAACGGCAGATCTGATTCTTGCACTGAAGGGGGTCAGAGGAATAAGAATGATGAGAAGCCTCTTTAAAGAAAACTCAGGGGGAGCGGATGAACCTCAAGTGGTTGAGTGCCTGCTTTCCATGTATGAGGTCCTGGGTTTGATCCCCAGTACCTCCTAAAAAAGAAAAAAGAAAGAAAACTCAGGAGGCAGCTTGCAGGACAATCCAAAGTGGGAAAAGAGGCCAGGGGTAGGGTCGTGAGGTGTGAAGATGCTACAAGAGCCTGCCTCCTTAAGCTGGAAGAGTAATGGTGGGACCAAGAGAAGGGACTGGATTCTGGATTTAGTCCTGAGACAGAAGGGATCACAGGCTGACTTTTTAATTTCTAGCTTGAAAAACTAGGTGGTTAATAAAAATAAGAATTCAGCAGGAAGAGCAGGTTAGGGGAGTTTCATGAATGTAATCAAATTACTATAATTCCACAATCTTTCATGCAAAACCCTGGGGAGAAATCCTTTTCAGAATTCAGAGTTTTTGAATTTTAGAAAGGTTATATATTATATAGCTCCTAGCAGGATCAAGGACAGCACTCCATAATCAAACACATTTATAAATTTGCAGCAAAACACATGAAAAGCCACACTAAGGAGAATAGCAAAAACTAAAATAGCCTCATGGCAGTTTTTGCCACCAAATTAGTTCAGGTTTGATCACATTTTGTCCAAAATGAATTATGAGTTTTTAAGTTTCCATGTATTTTATCTCTTACATTTAAACTTATCATTATTATTTCATTTTCCTATTAATTGTATTTGGCTATTATATGGGTTTCATCTTTAAGGAAGATTTGGATCACAGAAGGGTTACAACGGGGGCAGGAGAGGATCATTTGGGGGATGTCTGGGATGGGGGATTCATGGGAGGAAGTTCACCTGAATATACATGAAAGATATATAAAATTGTTCCAATGATCAAGGGGTGGGGCATGGTCACAGTGGGTGGAGAATCACTCAATAAATGAGGGAATACTGAATTCCCAGCCTGGAGAGCTCTGCCACATTCTCCAAGGGAGCAGCAACAGTCCCCCAAGTGCAGGGGCAGTATCTGCCTAAGGAGGATGGTCCACTAATGGGTTCTTGTTATTGATGACTAGCCTTATGAGTCTTTGCTCTTGTAATTGAAACTTAGCCTACTGTTATGGGATACCTAAGGGTTGCCACCTGAGAGCCTCCTTGTTGCTCAAATGTGGCCTCTCTCTAAGCCAAACTCAGCATATGAATGCATTACCTTCCCCTGAGCGTAGGACATGACTCCTGGGGATGAGCCTCCCTGGCAATGAGGGATTAATACCAAGTGCCAACTGGCAATACGACTGGAAAAAGACCTTGAATAAAAGGGGGAAAAGGTAAAGACAAATGAGTTCATATGGCTAAGAGACTTCAAAGAGAGTCGAAGGTCATCCCAGAGGTAACGCTTACGCACAACTCAGTAGGTTATCATAGAACACCAAAGTGGATATCACCCCACAAAGAGGGGCTCCTGAAGGCTCTGGAGACACCCAGGTCCTATATAAAGGGGGATAGCTCCAGAGATTGATGCCTTATCAGTGGGCTCTACTTTGGAATCTGTGCTTCTAAGAGTGACAGAGTTGGACTCAAATAAGTCCTCCCTGCACATGGTCCATCAGACCCTTCTATTCAAACCTATATGTGGTGCTGGAGTTTGTAGGTGTACTTCCAGAGACTGGAGCCTTTGGCCTGCCCATGTGCCAGCTGTGCCAGGAATCTCAGTGGGCTGCAGCTCCGACTCTACAGTTCAATGGACTCACCCAAGTCACCTGGTGAGGAGATGATGATGGACAATGGCCATTCCAGGGAATGGAGAGAATCTGCAGCTGCAGGCAGAATAATCCCATCTATCTTATCCATGGGATATAAGCCCCCTGTCACTTGGAGGTGGAGTGGACATCACCATCCCAGACTCCTCAGGACTGGGGGAAGAGCTATGGACTAGAGTGGACTTACTGGTATTCTGTTGTAGACATATTGTGATTCAAGCAATGGAAGAAATTACAACATTGAGATGGAGCCAGTGGCCACTGGGTGCTTTCGGGGCAGGGAGAGGGAAAAGCAGTTGTAACACAGGGGCTTTTTCGGGACTTGGGAATTAACCTGAGTGACATTACAATGACATATATAGGCCATTTTACATCAGCATATAACACGCAGAACTGTGTGGGAGAGAGTGTGGTCTATAATGTGAACTATGGTCCATGCTTAGTGGCAAAGCCCCAGGATGTGTATATCCATTGCAGGTGATGTGCCACACTAATGAAAGAGGTTTATGTGGGAGGTTGTGGGAGGTGTGGGAGGTGGGGAACATGGGAATCCCTGTAATTTTTGTATAACATTTTTGTAATCTAAGCATCTTTAAAAATATAAAAATAAATAAATAAATAAAATAAGTACTTTAAAAACAAACAAGTTACAGACAACTTGGTTTCACAGCCTTTTGGGATCTAGAATTACAGATAAAAGATTATGGATCTGTACTAATTTCAATTAAAACTTGTCAGAATTAGGGGAGAAGACAATCCAAATTTTTTAAAACTTATTTTATTCCCCACCCTGTCCTTGTTGTTTGCACTTGCTGTCTGCTCTCTGTGTCCATTCGCTGTGTGTTCTTTCCATGTCTGCTTGTCTTTTCTTCTCATCTTTTTCTTTAGGAGGCACCGGGAACTGATCCCACAACCTCTGGTGTGAGAGAGAAGCACTCAATTGCTTGAGCCACCTCAGCTCCCTGGTCTGCCGCGTCTCTCGCTGTTTCTCCTCTGTGTCTCCCTTTGTTGCGTCATCTTGCTGTGCCAGCTCAGCTCTCCGTGGGGTGCAGGCCAGCTTGCCTTCACCAGGAGAACCCGGGAATCAAACACAGGGCCTCCCATATGTAGATGGGAGCCCAATCCCTTGAGCCACATCTGCTTCCCCCAAATATTTTTAAAGTGCTTTCTTCCACTTCCAGATACATAGCTTGAATCAGGCTCAGAAAATATTATTGAACAATGTTCCTGGGGCTCTCCCTTTTGTGAGATTGGGATGATTACCTACAAAGAAGGGATTTTAGAAGCAAATGGAAAGTTCAGCAGCATTTGTGAGGAATAATCAGGTTGTTTTATTTTAAGTCCTGGTCTCAGGAGCCCTCAAGCACTTGGTAAAAAGGAGAAGGCAGTGTGCACATGGGTGTAGCTTGTGCCGGGCACTGACCTGCCTTCTCAGGCTCCATCTTTTCTCATCCACACAACCATCTGGAAGGCAGGTATCATACTATCCATTTTTGATAGCGGAGAAAAAACAACAACAAGGTTTTTAAAATTCAGCTAAAACATCTTACTTAAAACCTATGACATACGAGTCCTAATGAATGGAGAGAGAGACTTCCTTTATTGATTTGCCAGTGAGAGTAAAGTTGAAATTGCTTAGGCCGCGATTCCAATCCCAGCTTGCATGGTTGCGAGTGGACTCTAACCTCTTTGAAAAGCAGCTTCCTCACCTTTAAAATGGGCAGAATACAACTTTGCAGAGTTGGAAGCTCATGTACAAGTCCTGGCACTCAATAAATGGTTGCTATGATGGTATTGAATCATAGGCAGTAGTCTTCAGATATAACATACACAGTATAAAAATCCAGCTTCCAACTGACGCAGACAAAAAAGGATACCCATACACACAACAGTTCCTTGGAGGGTAGAAGGATGACTCCTCAAGAACCACTGCTCTGTTAACTATAATGCTCCCCATGAGCCTGAACAAATCTTTCCAACAGACTTCCAAAGGAAAGTTCTGTCCCAGCTACAGATTTTCACATAATTTGAAATTTACAAACATGTGGCACTGAAAGCAGATATGAATTCCAAATAAATATAATCAGTATCTAGATTCAACTGAAACAGCTGTGAACCCCAACTTTCAGATCTTTAGTTATTACCAAAGCTAGTCAAGTTTTCTATGATGCTGAATTACAGAAACTGTAATTAATTTTCCCTATGCAAGAAACCTGTCCTGCACAAACCCAATTAAGTTAAAATTTCCAGCGTGTTCCAAGAGACTCCCAAATGCAATTTCTGGTCCCACCAAGTGCTGGATAAGCACTGCAAGGTAGGCCCTACGCCCACATCCATCCATCGTCTGGCCTTCAGCTCCTGATGGACAGGAGAAGAATGACTGCTTGCCTGACTTTGTAATGCAGTCTATGTATTACACCAAATTCTATTTGGGGGAGAAATTGTTACCATATCTAATATTCTTCTAGGCCAATGACTCTCAATAAATGGTCAGTCTGAGGATGCTGGGGTCCTCCAGGTCCTCCTCTCCTTTCTAACTATGTATCTGTATGAAGTTAATTTTTCTTCACATTCGTCAAATAACATATATAAGAGATTGAAGAAAATGAGAATCCAGCTGATTCTATTAAGCCAGACATTAAAGAGATTTGTAAACATGTAAAAACAATGCTGCTCTTTGCACTAATTTTATTTTGGAAAAAAAACGGTCATATTTCATAACAATGGTTTTATGTATGAGCTTGTTACTATTTTTAAATGAACCAATACATACATATTCTTAAATTTCTCCAGTTCTAATTTCTAATATGGTAAATATTGGTAGAAATAATCCATGTAAACAAAAGCTCTTTAGACTACTAATAATTTTTAAGGGTGAAAAGGGATCCTGACACCAAAAGTTTGGGAACCGTGTTCTCAGCTAATAGCACAACTTTTCCACTTTCCTGAGTACATTCCAAGTAAAGAGAGGGAGGTAGGCCATGAGGGCTCCCTCGAATGGTAGAGAACGGACCAGTCAGATTAAAAATGGACAGTCTACATTCATATAATCCAGTGTTGAATATGTGCAGCTCTCTGAAACCAATTTAGAAGGTAGTGAGCTAGCAATGAGAAGGAAGAAACTCCTCATTTTATAAAGATGCTACATGTATTTGAGTGGATATGCTCATCTTTAGCAGGTGACTTTAGTCTTGGGCAGTGCACAGATAAGAAAATTTTAACCCCTTTGTACCTCACATAAGCAAAGCATGTTAACTGCAGGGAAGTGTTGTCTAAGGCTTGTTTTTTAAAGTTTGGGGAAGATTCTAGGTTAAGTCTCCAACTCAACAACACAGGATGTTGAAGACGACACATATCCCAGGAGAAGCACATATCTCTAGAAGCCTCCAGCTTAGGAAAAATACCTAATTTCTGTCAACCTAGAGGGAAATGAAGCAAAATCCATGTCACCCATCCTAAAAACATATCCCGCTAGGAGTTATGCTTCTTTAAACTGTATTTTACCGTTTATCATGAAGTAGAGAAATACAGGTCCTTTAAATTTCTAGGGCAGGGTCACCTTCATATACAAAATGAGAATGAGATTCATTAAGTGGAGAGAATCAAATTTCAGCACAAAGCAACGCCCCCTTGTTCATATTAAAAAGACATATAATGGTTTTCTGTCCTGTGTGTTTAAATGGAGGAAAATGCCGCTAAGACCTACAAGGCGATCCATAACTCAGAGATATTTCCCAAAGAGTGAGAACTTATTTTTCATGAAGTGCCCACAATCTACGGGCTCCTAAGGAATTTCACTCAGCTAAGGGACATTTTTCAGGATGAATCTTTTCCGTCGCCATCGCTTTGAGGTGAAGAGGAGACTTAATCCAGCTGGTTTCAAGCATTAACACACATTAAACAAAGCACATCCCTCACCCAGAAATTCTTCATCAGCAGTAGGCCAGGGATGGTGGCCTTAGGAATGTGCTTTTCAAAAACTCCTCAAGGGATCCTGCAGGTGATCCATGCACCTTGCTGTGAGAAGCACGTTCCAGTCTTAGAGCGCCCTGCCCTTCCTCTATGCAGACTCCACTTGAATTAATCTGGGGTGAGGCCTGTGGCCTTCTCAGCTTTGTTTACTGGGTAGCAGCTGCTCACGAGGCCAGAGGTCTCTCTCAGCAAACACAGGGCCACCTGGCAAGGCTATTCAGCCTTGCAGGTGGCTCTCAACGGTTGACTAACAATTTCCTTTCTTTTGCTCCTTTCACAAGGAGGCTGGAGATTTCTGCATCCTGAGGGGGCAATACTGGTAAACCAGAAATCTCACGCTGACCCACTAACTCCCTGGGTCTCATCTGCAGAAGGAAGAGTAACCCTATAATCGAATGATCTCCAAGGTTCCTTCCTGACTGAGGATCTGTGACAGAAGACTTTCTTAAACTATAGCATTTAGCTCTGAGCAGACCTTGAGATGAAGGACTAAAGAAGAAAAGATCCCCTGAATGACTGCACACAATTTTAGTTAAATAACTTTGCCATCGGTTGTTCAGTTATCTGTTGACCCCACTAGAATGTGTGCTGCATTACACCAGGTGATCGAGAAATATCTATGGAATTACCATTGAATGGCATGGCTGGAGAGTTAAGAAGGGAGAGATGTCCTATAAACAGATTATTTTAGGACACATTTGACCGAGTCTGGTGCCTGCTGGCACTGGCAAGCTCTGGGGCAGCTCTTATTGTTTATCAAGAGCTGATTGTGCATATCTCTGTTGAAATCCGTGATCAGTTATGTCAAGTTGGTAGCCTGAAATTGGCCACAGCAGGAGTATTAGCACCACACGAATCTGCAAACACTAAACACTAGGGCTTTTTATTTTGGGGGGTGAGGGGTGGCCAGGGTGAGGGGTGGTTGTGAAACATTTGTCACTATACCACTAACTGAACCAGAGGATGCAGAAAGATTTCGGACCTCTATAAAAGGAAAGGAAATCATATCCTAAATCACTCTTTCATTTTTTCACCTCCTTTCCAATTCCAATGTGTATCAGTCCCAGCAATTTGTAATACCTTGCTCGGGCTCAAGCCTTCACATAGGTCCTCATTTCTTCTTCCTATAATAAGTCTCAATGCAAAATCATTTAAAGGTGGAGCAGGTGTAACTCAGCGATTGAGCACTTGCTTCCCATGTAGGAGGTGCCGGGCTCAATCCCCAGTGCCTCCTAAAAATAAAATAAAAAAAAAAAACAAAAAACAAAAAAGAAAACAAAAAACCATTTGAAGGATAAATGTTAAACTCCACAACCTAATTTCACAATGCCCTTTTAGAAAGTATGCATTGCCCTTGAGAAAGCCATCCTCACAGGGCTTGTCTTTGGAGAACTCATTAATTGTTTATATTAGTAGTATTGGTTTTATTTCCTATTTCACAAATGTGTCTTCTCTCCCCAACCAGATTATATCCTCTGCTTCTTCTGTACCCCTGAAAAAAGCTGGAATTGGGCTAGTCATTTCACAGGTGACCAGTACATGCTTGTTAGCAGGAAGATAAGAAGTACATTAAAAAAATGATTCCTTAGTGCATGGACTCCTTGAAAACTCCCTTGTAGAATTATACTAATTTATTCCTTGACTACAAATCAGCAAGAGTTATATTATTTTGAGGTTAAAGAGCATATTTAAACTGATCAAATAAATATGATTTGATGATGGTCTTGACAATATCAGAGATAATGGCAGACCCTTTGGAACAAGTCATGTAGCTGCCGGTGCAAGAATTTATTAAGACTCCTGAACTGTGATTAGTTCAACTGACTGCCATAAAGCAAAGTTCCAAACTGGACAGACAGGTGTATTACCTAACAAGAATGCTGCATGATAAAGTCTAGAGACTTTGACCCAAAAAGGAAACAGAAATCAGTGCTCCCCATCACCATCCCTCTGTTAGGAACGAACAGCCCCATCTGCTACCGGAAGCACTTAACACTCAGCTCTTTGTATCAAGTACAAATAAGGTGAACCACCAACCAGGAAAGGAGAAGGGAAAGCACTCTCCTCTGCCCTTGAATATTTAGTCATTTTATATACTCTCAGTTGATTATTTCATTTTGGAGGCTCTTCTCATCTTTTATAAAATCTAAAAAAGGAGAAAATTCTCTTTCACAGCACTTGGATTATAGCTCCTTTTCTTCTGGACACTGGGTGGTTTTATACTGTTGGTTATAATACATTCAAAGGAAGCAAAAAATCAACATGGGTAGCTCCCATACTGGATTCTTGATCCAATGTGTCTTTACCAGGACATGGGCTTTGCCTCTCATTCGGCATGGGTACACCTGGACCCATGTTGGTCTCACTGACTGAAGACCTCTAGTAGCCCACCAATAAATGCCACCATTTTATTGACCTCAAAAATACAGAACAATAAAAATAAAACTATAAGTAATTGATGTGGGGGGGATTAAGAGCAGTTCCTGTTTCCTGATGTACAAAGTGCTTCTATGCTTCTGAATCCGTTCAAGAGTTGTTCTGGCTAAACCCATCCTACAATGGGACAGGCTGGACAGCCCATGAGGTGGAAACTGAATGCTGGTAGATGAGCCTGGCTTGGATGCCAGGTAGGGGGGCAGAAAAGTGGTAGACGATGGAGTGAAGTAGAGCTTGGAGGAGTCTCCAGCTACTTGCTTAGAAGGCACGATGCTTGGCAGTCAATGTTATCCACCCAGAAGTGAGGGCCAGAGAGTAGACAGGAGAAAGGTCAGGGTTACCTGAGGGCTGGATAAGTGGGTATGGCGGGAACCAGGCAGAAAAGGGTGTGAGGGTGGGGGAATACAGTTTTCTGATTTGCTAAGTAGGATCTGCTAAGCAAGAACAGAAGCCTGAAGGACCTCTGAAGGCCCATTACTCCACTTATTAGAGGTGGGGAAAGTTGTGTTGGTAAGCCTGGACAGCGCCAAGGAAAACAGGCAATATGGTGATAAAGACTAAGGAGAACTAGCTTCCAGAATTGACTCTGCCACTGAGTAGCCTGTCTTCCCCACCAAACTCTCTGGGCCTCATTCATCACTTCCAAAGGGGAAATAATAATAGCTATCCATGTTCACACAGAGCTGCATGAAGATGAAATCTGACAAAGGTTGAGAAAACACTGCACAAACTGTAAGACACTACACAACCACAAGTATATTATTTTTATTCTTTGGGGGTGTAGCAGTTGATATTATTTATGAATTCCAAAAAAGATATTTGATTGTAAATTGGTCTGTTCCTCTGGGCATGATACCCTTTATATTATATTCAGCAGAGATGCTTTTGATTAAATTAAGATGAGGACTTTGATTCGACCACATCACCAGAGAGACTCAGTTTGAGTCCCTGCCCCCTTTGTGGGCTATATAAATGGACATTCACTCAAGGAGAACACAGCAGTAGGCACATCGAAGTAGGTACACAGAGAAGATACACAGAAGAATAGAGAGAGCTCCGTAGACATGGAAGAGGAGAGAACATGATGCTGGGGCCCTGGAGAGAGATGAGACATTCGCCTGATAGTTTGCAGCTGAAAAGAACAGAGCAGCTGAGCCCTATACCAGTCTGTAGCTGAGATAGGAAGAAGCTGGGCCCACGGAGCCTTAAGAGGAAGAAAGGAGAGACCAGGCAGGCATTACCTGCTATCTTGCTCCAACACATGGCAACAGACTTTGGGTGAGAAAGTACCTCTTATGGTACTTTGAGTTGGACTCTTTAGGGCCTTGTTAACTGTAAGCTTTTACCCCAAATAAACACCCTTTATAAAACCCAACAGATTCCTGGTACTTTGCATCAGCCCCTTTGGCTGACTAATATGGGGGCGGGGGAGCTGGCAAAGAGGTGTTTAGATTTTTTTTTTAAAAGCTGTTTAGACTAAAGGTCAATCTCAGAGAGTAAAGCAAGAGGCAGGAAAACAAAAACCCAAAGTACACACAGCTGACAAGTATTCTGTTCCTCTAGCCAGGACATGGGTTTAACTTTTTAAGAAAAACTGAAATGCTGATTTGTTTTTGTTCTGTACCACTCACCGTTATTGGCCATGGAGTAGCTTACATAGGGAGTGTAGATTAAATAACTGATCTGGCAAATGCACAATTCTTGGTGAGAGGGAAGCGGGAAATAATGGGCAAGGTGTGGAGGAACCTGTTAGCGAGGCTGGTTGTAGCCCAAGCCTGACCCGCTCCACTGCCTGCCTCTGGGACCAACACACTAGTGCTCCCGGTTCAAGTGGGGAGAAGACACTGACCCTGGTCAGGTCACTGGATAAAGCCTGGAGAGGTACACGGAGGTGACCTGGGAAATGCATGACTAGAAGCAGAGATTATTTTAGATCCTTGGGAGAGCACTGGGAGGGCGTCCAAAATGGAGGTCAGGCTTGCCTGGAGGATTGGGAAAGAAGTGAGGTGGAGAGAGGGCTGTTGCTGACCTTTGGGGGTGCAGAGGTGAGGGTGGGGGAAAAAGCAGGGACAGGGAAGGATGTGAGTACAGCTTGGCCATGCCTGTGGCTGAGAAAAGGCTGAATCACGGGCCTGCAGGGACTACAAGCCAACTGGAGGAAAGGCTGCAGGCAGCGTCCTGGCAGGCAGAGGCCCCCAGGGAGAGGCCAGGCTGAGGCCTTGTGCTGATCCAGCCTTTTCTTCTCCCTCCTGGGAAAAGTGACTGCACCTGGGCTACGTGAGACAAAGGGACGGTTCTGCCTAAGGAAGACTGAAGGAATACTGAAGGGACACTAAGAGAGGATAGCGTTTGAATCAACAAAGGGAAAGCATGTTCCCTTCTCCTCCTCCCCTCCTGTGACCGGGTCAGGGAGAGAAGGGGGAGAAACGGTCTGTACTCACTCCCTCACCTCCTGCCCTAAATGTATTTTTCACTCCACTTCGTATGATAAGAACATGATGTCACTTCTGTTGCTCATCACATTAGCAAACACGATCTACGGCCAAGTCACGAAACTGCTTAACTAGGGGTCAGTGGGTCACATGGGCTCCAGCCCCAGTCATGCACTTTGATTGCCCTCAAGGTGAAATCACGACCTGTTGGTGTCACCCGTCAGCAGCTTCCAGAGGGCTATGTGGGGCTCCAAGGCTCAGAGAGGGTGAAGGATGGAGGGGGTTGTGTGACAGCACAGAGCGACTGTGGGTTTAGGTCCCAGGACCTCCCCTCAATTAACTGTGAGGCCATGGTCAGCCCACTGACCCTCTCATGCCTCAGTTTCCTTACCTGTTAGGGAGGATTCTCAGGGATGCTGTGAGGGTTACATGCAGTGTCACATATTGAAGATTCCAAAAGATTTATTGAGCAGCTACTATATGACAGGCACTGTCCCAGGAGCTAGGGGTGCAATGGTATAAGTGCCCAGGGCCTCCCATGGTGGAGAAAGGTAAGAAAAAAGCCACTGTCATATAACTGGGTGGCGTAGAGAGCATCCAGCAGCAAAATGGGCTGTATTACTGTGAGCAAGTTACTTAATCTCTGTTTCATTTTTCTTATCTCTAAACAGGGAAAGAACAATATCTACCTGATAGTGTTGGTAGGATTAAAGAAAGTAATTTAGTAACTTTGCACAATGTTTAGCCCAAGGTAAAGATAAAGTGTTAGCTTTAGATAATGCTGCTGCTGATCAATGTGCTAAGTACCATGGGAGGAAGAGTATGGGGTGATACAAAAGGGCTTGGCAGAAGCACCTAATCCATTCTGGAGGTGGAGGACATTTAAGCTTAGATGCAAAGAGAAACATTTATGAAATGAACTTTTAAGGGTTGCTGCGTGGCTAGATAGAAGACTGGATACTGCCTGATTCAACGTGCCACCTCAAATTACTGGGGAAAGACCCTCTGTCATGGCAGCTGTACCGCAGGAACCCCTCAAAGGGCCAGGGCCAAAGGCTGACAGTGGACAGTGGGGTAGCAGCAACCAGGGCAGGCATTCCTGAAGCAGGACCATGGGCTGAGCTCACGGCACACTTTGTCAGCTGGGTTCCCTGGGAGCTGCCACCAGTGGAGATGGAGGCCTTTCCAAGAGGCAGCAGGCAGGAGAGAATCCACCACCACCTCCTCTGCCCCTGTGTGGCTGCTAAAAACTCACCATAAGGGCGCGAGCCCCATGGGCTTTCATCATAACTACATCCTAATTCAACAATTTCGTCATTGTGGCAATTGCAAAGGTATACAATATATTGTTTCTATCTTAGTGTTTTTATTTATTTATTTTTATTTTTATTTATTTATTTTTTTTGCTTTTATCTTAGTGTTTTTAAAACTGTTCAAGAGACAGGGTGCAGACCACCTTTCCAAAATAAAATCACCTACGGTGCATACAGAAACTGCTTTCTACAATTTTTCTAATAAATTCTGCTTGTAAGCAGTAAAGACTGGGGAGCGGCTCCAGTGCTTAAAGCCTTGGTTCTGAAAATGTGTATGTGCCAGGATGTTTCTTCAGTTGGCTTTAAAAAAAACAACAACAACAGAAAACCTCCTATCTATCAATACTTGGATGACTGAACTGAGCTACAGTTAGGACCATAGCCTTAATGAATCCCACTCTCCCTCCAAGAAGATTCAACAAGCTGCCCAGTGAAAACAGAGCTTTTCACAGACTTGAAGAAGACATTTGTGATTACTCTAGGGCTTTTTAAATTAAAAGTCTCAGCAGTAAATTTTGATTGCTATATCTAAAGGCAGATCACTAAATAACTTGGACAGTCTCTTCGGATTTTCAAGTGAGTGAAACTTCCATTTTCATTTCAAATTGATAGTGCAGACTTACCAAGATCAATAAGAATTGCATGCTGCTGGGATGTTAGCTGTTTCAAGAGTTCTTTGTATGGTGTGTCCTTCGGCTGCTGCTTACTGGGAAACTGATGTCTAAGGTGGTATTGCTCAGCGAGGAATTTCCAGATTTCACCTCGGTGATGACGTGGCACACCTTTCGAAAGAATGCAGAAAATATAAAGAGAGGTTTTATGCACAGAATACAATTTGTTAAGTAAAAATAAGTTGCACTGCATCCCACTGATCCAGATTCTTGTTCCACTATGAATCAGCAGCACTGGAATGGAAAGGAAGCAACCAAATGTTTGTCATGTTTGCTGCCTTCCTCCCTCCCTCCACCTCCTCTTCCCTCACCTCCCCTGGGCCCTTCCACCTCCCTAAAATCTTTCAAGTATATACTACATTCTGGCTGTGTTAGACTCTGCAAGGAATAAACTGGTGCATAAGACACGAGCCCTATCCGATGTCAATTTATGTTCTACTGCAATGAAATCAAACATGAAAAACTATATTGCAAATGTGATGTCATATGAGGGATGCAATCAAAATGAGGTAGAGTCAGATGAAGGGGCACTAGCTCATTTCTCCCCAAGCCATCAGGAGGGTTTCACTGAATCCTTCACTGGAGCCAAGCCTAAAGGATGGGGGAAAGGGAAGGGTGGCCATTTCAGTTCCTTTTGAGTACAGGGGACATGTGAAGAGGGAGGAGCTCTTACTCAGGCTGGGAGGGTTTTGATGGAAGCAAAATTGAGGGAAAGAAACCTGTGCTTTATTTGGGAGTTCCATGATACCAGTGAATGTTTTTGAGCTGGGAAAAGAGCAGGCAAATCAAAGCTGAGATGTTGGAGTGTCGATGAGAAAGCTTTCTGCAGGATGGACCTGAGGCTGGACAGAGGACCATCTGCATAAACCTGCTCAGTGAGTACTCAACGAAGATCTAGAAACAAAAAGTATGAACTAAGAGCCTCTATACCAAGGGTTTTTAAAAAACATTATTTTCAATACTCAAAGTGATTAACAATATTGTCTAAAACTAAGTTGGTTTTTTTTTTTTTTTAAAGTCAACGATGTTTAGGGCAAACTCATTAGAAAAAGTGACAATTTTAAATCAGAATTATTTGGTTCTTTATTCAGCTGTCACAAGGCTCAAATGCAGAAATGAGGAGAGAGAAGAGTACAGAATAAGACACCCAAACTTTCTTATCACTGATATAACTTCTCTAGGGAGAAAAGGAAACTCCCAATTAGGGGTTGATCTTTTTTTTTTTTTTAACTGGCTGGGAAGAAAAAGTGACCACTCGGTACATTCTCTGCCACTCAAACAGCCGGCCCAGGAAGGTAGTTTTTTCTGGCCTCTCATTGGCCATCTTTAAGAGAAGACAGTAGCAGCAGTTAACATTTATTGCAAGGTCACTATATCCCAGGCGCTATTCTGCACACTTCCCGCATATTTGCCCACATCACCCTGACATTTGAAGGGAAATTTTATTTTATGATTACCTTCATCATAAAAACGAGGAAAGAGGGAAGCGGCTGTGGCTCAATCAGTGGGGCTCCCGTTTGCCATATGGGAGGCCCCGGGTCCGGTTCCCCGGGCCTCCTGGTGGGGGCGGGCCCGCCCCGCGCAGCATGGTTGGCTGACCCAGCGAGCACAAGCAGCAAGGGGGGGATAAATGAATAAATAAATAAAATCTTTAAAAAAAAAAATGAGGAAAGAGTAGCTCAGACAGAATAGGTCCCTCACGCAGGACACCCAGCTGGTTAGTGGAAGCTCAGGCAAATGCCTTTACTTCTCTCTTGGATATTTTCCCTGTTGGACAACGCTATTATTCAGATGGGTAGTGCAGGAAGAATTTTTTTATGTCCCTTCCTTGCAATGAAAGAAAATAAATTGTGAATTTGAACTGAATAGTATTGATTTCCTTTATTACCAGATCCACAAGGAACTATGTAGAAAGCATAGCTCAGCCACCTCATGGAAATACTAAAGCTGTAGTAAGTACTTTGCTTTCTCCTTTACAAGCATCACTTGCAAAATAAAATTGAAAACATTTTTTTTTTAAAGTAAGCCTGTGGAGAGAAATACAGGGCCACACTTGATCATAATCATGTTCTACACCTTCTCTAAATGTTTATCTTCAGCATTAATCTGAAGACTCTGTGTACTGGGTTAAATTCCCCAAAAAGGTATGTCCATGCCCTAATCCCCCAGAACCTGTGAGTGTGACCTTATTTGTATAAAGGGTCTTTGCAGATGTAATTAAGTTAAGGATCTTGAGATGAGATCACCTGGATTATCAGGTGGGCCCTAACTCCAAAGAGAAGTGTTGTTATAAGAGGCACACAGAGAAGGCCAGGCCAGGAGGCGGCCATGTGGCCACGGAGGCAGCGATGAGAGAAATGAGGGCACAAGCCAAGTAATGCCAACAGCCACCAGTGGCTGGAAGAGGCCGAGCACAGCCCTGTGGCTTCTAGATTTGAGACAGAATTATTATTTTTTGTTTTCAGTCAGTAAGTTTGTGGTAATTTGTTACAGCAGCCACAGGAAACCAATACACTGCTTTTTCATATTATTCTCTTCCTCTCTATTATTCTTGCCCAGAGATAATATTTATATAGTGTATGTGTGTGTGTGTGTACACACATATGCCCACACACACAAGCCCTTTATACTTCAAACCCTGATTAGAAGTAAATGTGGAATGAGAAACAGTCAGAATGTTAAGTGATTTATAGTGGGGCTTTTTAAAAACACATTTTTTTTTTCAAACTGGAAAATTTTCCCAAGTTATGAGCTGCTCCATTTCCTCTCATTACTAAATCATTCCCATTATCTTATCTTTTTGGAGGAAAGGACACTGGCTGTGTCACTGGACGGTACCACATACTCTGGGATTTACGGGTAAGCTTGGAATTTGAGATTTAAAAGATTTACCCAAATGTTTTTGCTAAGAATGGTCTGGAACACTCTTCTCCATGCTGGGTTGTGCCTTCGATCCCAGCCCAGGAGGAACCTGGCAGTGGAGTCCTTACCCAGGCCCTGCAGCCTGGGTTCTGGGTGGGCAGGTGGCCATTTACACCCCCACGATGTAAACAGCTTTATCTTTCTACTGACTTTAAAGGTATATATACACAGTGTTTAAAAGAGGTGGAAAACAAAACGAAACAAAAAACCTGAAACTGAAAAAAGTGTAAAGTAAGTGAAAAACCCACCTATAACTAGAGTGATCATAATTTACCATTCAAGAAGCTTCTGAAAGTGAAGGGGAAGAAGGCTATTAATTATTTTCCTGGAACCAGAGTCATAACCAGGTTCCAGGGCTATGCCTGGTAAACCAGTGTGAATGGTCACTCTGCCGATAGGCTAGGTACCTGGGAAAATATCCTGGACGTTTTCCTATGCATGTGCAGCTAGATATATACCACCGGACATGAGCCCTATTGTACTGTGCTTTTTTTTTTTTTCACTTAACAATCTCTGGCATCTTTTGCACCAGCAAATAGAGATCTATTGTGTTATTTTCAAGGAACATGATAGGGGATAGTTACATAGGTTGTTTTATTATTTGTTTTTGCTACTAAACAATGCCATAATAAGCATTCTTCCTACTGCAGTACATTCTTTACTGATTAGTTTCTAGAATAAATTCCTATTAAGTGGCATTGCTGGGTCAAAAGGTAAGCGGAATCTGCATGTGGCCCATATTGTTAAATTGCACAGATGGCCACTTTTTAATCCCATTCCTAGAAAAGTTTGTTCCGGCTTATAAAGTTCTACCTTGATATCTTTACAGAAATTGTTTGGACCCAAAGTAAACTTTAAATTTTTAAAAAATCCATAGAATTACTATTCTTTCTCACTCTAAGCTGACACTGGAATCCTGCTACTCTGATCCAATTTTAACTTGGAATGTTTTATAAATCTCTTTACTGCAGTCACTTAGGGGTCTTTAGGTCATTAAGTGGAGAGAGGCCTCACTGCCCACACAAGGACTGTCTTCTCTTTCAAGGTCTCTGAAGTGCCTTGGCTGCTAGCTACAAGGTCAAAAGGCTTGGTTCGATTTAATCTCATGTTTTATTCTGAGCTATGAGATGGACAGAGGATGATCAAATCTTGTGTGTTAAAATGGCCGAATAACCAACAAAGCCCCTTTACCATTAGAGATACAAAGTTATCGACAAGAGAACATGACGCAGCAGTGTCAGGGCAGAGTATTTCTATTAGTCCTCCTCATAAAATGCACAGTGAAAACCCAGATACCCAGATGTCGGGCTTCTAAGAAACTCACATATATGGAGCAGCTGTCACAGACCTATGCAATTTACTTTTTGGAGAAACAAAGCCACCTGAAGACCATCATCTAGTCAACTCCGAGGAGGGAAAGAATGGACCATGTTTCTGTCTCCTTTCTCTTTTCATAACTGCAATCTAGGGCCCCTTGGAGTAAGCAACCCCTAGAGAGGTGAAGAAGGTTAGAACTTCAAGAGAGCTCCAAGAGCCTCTGCTCCAAGCTTCTCATTCTACAAGTGAGGGGAGGTGAGAGCCCAAAAAGGTCAGGGCACCTGCCAAAGGGCACAGTGAAAGTTGCTGGCCAACTTAGAACCTGAATGCTCACCACCCAGGTGGAACTGGACTCTGAGATCAGCACTGTTCAGGCCCAGTTCAACAGGCAGCAGTGTGGCCTGGAGGTCAGAATTTCAGCAGGCTGGGGTATA
The DNA here is from genome assembly GCA_026826555.1 of Tolypeutes matacus. Taxonomy (NCBI): domain Eukaryota; kingdom Metazoa; phylum Chordata; class Mammalia; order Cingulata; family Chlamyphoridae; genus Tolypeutes; species Tolypeutes matacus. The sequence goes on along the minus strand of JAKSZT010038599.1, from coordinate 8,399,910 downwards.
AGCCCCAGCTCTGTGGCCCTGGACCCCTTACTCAACTGCCATAAGCCCAGGTTTCCTCATTCATGGGAAGTGGACAATCATAACTAGCAATGACAAGATATTATTAAAATTGATGCTGCCAACAACTTTTACTATACACTTATTGTTTATGTATGTTCATGTATGAATGATACACTTCAATAAAATTTTATTTTAAAAAAATTGTGAATAATGCCTCCATGAACATCAGTATGCAGATGTCTATTCGTGTTTCTGCTCACAGTTCTTCTGGATATATACTTAGTAATGGTATTGCTGGGTCACATGGCAAGTCTATATTCAACTTCCCTAGGAACTGCCAAACAATCCTCCACAGTGGCTGTACCACTCCACATTCCCCAAAACAGTGAACAAGTGTTCATATCTCTCCATATTCCCTCCAACATTTATAGTTTTCTGACTTTTTAATAGTGGCCAGTTTAAAAGGTGTGAAATGATATTGCACTGTAGTTTTGACTTGCATTTCTAGGTATATAGCCAGAAGCACTGAGAGAGGAGACATGAACAGACATCTGGCGGCATTATTGATGGTTGCCAAAAGTTGGAGGCAACTCAGGTGTCCATCAACTGATGAATGGATAAACAAATTGTGATGTATACACACGATGGAATATTATGCACCAGTGGGAAGAAGTGAAGTCATGGGGTGTATGATGGCATGGATGAACCTGGAGGATATTATGTTGAGTGGGACAGGCTGGACACAGAGTGGCTGCACTATTGTGAACTGAATGTATTATGTAAACTCATGGACTTAATAATTAGAATACAGGTCATCAGAAAATAGAATGAAGTTAGATAACAGAAAGCTGAGGTTTAATCTATGCAGAATTGGTAAAAGGTTTGTAAATCTTTGGAGGTAAGTGGAAGTGGTGAGAGCATATCATGGTGTTTGTGAGTAGCAGTGCTATTGTATCGGTATGACAGTGATGGAAGGAGAGGGTCTAGGGTCATGTATATTACTAGAAGGAAAGCTAGAAACTGTAACATGGCACTGTATATGACAGTAAAAACTCATGTAAAACACGAATGTGGGTGATATTGCATATGTAAGAATGTTTTTGCAAGATATAAATACGAATATACTAGAGGGAGGGAGAAAGGGGTGGCTATGTGTGTGTGGGGGGCATGGAGAGATTGAGAGATGATGAGTTTTGTTTGTTTTTGGTTTACTGCTATTGTTATTGAAATAGTGAAAGTGCTCGAGGGATGACTGAAGTGATGAATGCACAAATATGTGATTGCACCCAATGCCACTGATTGTACACTTTAGATGGATTTATGATTTATTGATATGTACCAATAAAACTGATTTGTTTATAAAAAAAAAAAAAAGTAAGATCAATGCTGCCAAAACTCAGGAAAAGGTTAAATAATGCCTAAGAGACCATAGTAGAAAAATGGCTCTACTCCATTTCCTCTCTTAGAGATAAACAATGAGCATATAATGCTCCTCCACTGTACAGCTAAGAAAAACATCAGATTTATAAATATTTGCCACCCTCAAGTCTAAACACCTGTTTATCCAGGACTAGATCTACCAAAACTCAGTAGCACTAAACTTAAAAGGCTTCCAGTCTTGTCAGGAGACACTAACATACATTTTAAAAGAAGGCCTTGTTAATTTTACTTGAACATTAATAAACAATGAAGTTAAGCTCTAAAAGAGCACTTCTCAAACTGTCTGTGGTGAAGGACCAGGTTTTTCTTTCTGCTTAATTTTCCAATCCACTGCAGACTGACACTTTTTAAAAAAATAAAATACAGTAAAAATGAATTAGTAGAAAAACAAAATACAAGCCCACATTTTTTTAATGAGGATCACTCTGTTAAATTGCTGAAGATGTTTCCAGATGCTGAGTCTTAAATTCTGTACTTTTCTCATCTTGGACCACTAGCAGTTCAGACTGGCACCAGTCAGCAGACCACACTAAAAACAAAACAAACCCCAGCTAATCCGGTCCACTCTCTAAGGCCTTACAGTATACCAGACTCAGGCTGCACATTCCTGGATTATCAGCTCACTTGCTCCTCACAACAACCAGAAGGTAGACAAGCACTGAGATCACCACAGCTTACATATTGGAAACTGGGGCTCAGAGAGGTTAAGTCACCTGCCCAAGATCACCCTGCAAAGTAAGTGGCACAACTGGGATCTAAACCTGGAACTACCTATCTGCCATATGTGGTCTGTACTCTATATTGTTTCCCTAGAGGACCCAAAGAGAAGCCTCATGGTTAGCTGTGAGTTTACTATTTAACTCAGGGTATGTCATCATATCATTCATTATGCAGTTTGCAGGCAATTAAGCTCTTGGGTTTTCCTGTCTCCTTCCTGTTTCTTGGTCTTCTGGGTATTTTAATTTCTATGAGGAATCATGAAAGATGATGAAAAATCACACCAATTAACCAAGATATCTGGAAATAGCCTAGGTAAAGATGCAGTAAAAAAGAGAGAGATGGCCACCCATTTTTAACTCTTTTATCCCATGCTTCTACCCATTCATGAATGAGAGATGAGGCTGGCTGGACTGATTCCCAATAAAGCTTACCTTGTCCAACAGCAGAATGCATTTTTTCCATGTCAAATTTAATTTTTGATCTTCCTGGAGTGCTGAGCATCTTTTCCCACACTGTGGTTACTTCTTTAAGACAAGGAGTGATTTCTTCATAATCAAGCTTCAGGCGCTTGTTCAACAAGTCATTTTCAGAGGCTGGAACAGACCATTTAAGAGCACGTAAGTAAACACTACGTGCCTTCCACTACACAATATGGCTGCCTACCTGTCCTTGCTACTAAGATGTCAAAATTAAAGTCACTGTTCCTGCCATTCCCCAATGCTTCCCCTATTGTCCCTATCTTGGCAAATGGCTAAAATCCTAGGAGTCATCCTTGATTTCTCTCATCCCTTCCCTGTCAATGTGTCCTGCTGGCTCTTCTGCTAAAATAGATCCCTTATTTATCCAGTTCTTTCCATCTCCACTGCTACTACAAACATCTCAAGGTCAGGAGCCATGTGTTAAAATTCTCTGTGCCTGGCATGGTGGGAATGGAAGGAAATTTTTTCATCTAAACCATCAGAGGCTCTGCAAGGGTAGTTCCTTCCTACTTAGAGATGAAACCCTCCTTTAGGTTGCTTCTACCCATTGGTCCTAACTCTGTTTAATGGAGCTGAACAGAATAAATTACTCTTTTCATATGACATTTCTTCAAATAAATGAAGATAGTTATTGTTTCCCACCAATTCTTACTCAGCCTAAACTACATTAATAAAGAATTATACCTAAATTACCAAACTGGGAAAAAAATCAATAAAGGAACAATTTAAAATGGCAATTTTCGGAATTGAAACTGACAACCTCACTTCTAGCTCACAACCGCTAAATCCTGTTTAGACACTGGGGTAATACTGTCAGCCCTCAAATCCATTCATTTTACATTTCACTTAGAGGCTGTGAGTTTATTAGGAGAGTGGGCATGGTACAAAGCGAGGTATAACTTCAGCAAGGTCCCGCAGCAGGAGGTGCAGAGCTGGAACTGGAATCCAGGCATCTGGCTGCACAGTCCACTACCTGCTCCCACATTGCAGAGCTTGCTGTTGTCAAGTGAATACACTTTTTTTCTGGGACTAGACATGTATCAATCAGAGGCCTTACATCTTTGGAAGATTCCAGTGAAATTATCTGGGTCTTAAGTTTTTCTTGTGTGTAAAGGTTTTTCAATACAAATTTGATTTTTTTTTTTTTTTTTTTTAACAGATTTAGGGCTATTCTGATTTTCTTTTTCTTCTCATTTCAGTTTTGGTAAATGTCTTTCAAGAGGTTTTTTCATTTCATCTAAGTTGTTGAATTTATTGGCATAAAGTTGTTCTTAAGTTTCCTTATTATGTTAATATTTGTAGGGTGTGTAGTCCTACAGACAACAGTGACATTTCAGTACAACATTTCCCAAGACTGCATCCCTCCCCTCCCCACCCTCCATGCCTGTTTCATTCACGAGAAGGCTGGTCATTAGTTTTCCCAGGGCCACTTAAGTAGAAAGTGCTGGAAGAAGGATATGAAGTCCTCATGCTTAACCACTACATTTCTGAACCACACTTTCCTTTTTTTTTTTTTTTTTTTAAAGGAGGTACTGGGGATTGAACCCAGGACCTTATACATGGGAAGCAGGAAATCAATCACTGAGCTATATCAACTCCCCAATGAGAGTTGGGTTTTTTGTTTGTTTTGTTTTTAGGAGGTATGGGGCTCAAACCCAGGACCTCGTACATGGGAAGCAGGCGCTCAATCACTGAACTACATTCACCCCCCTTTTATTTTTAAAATGGGAATTACAGCTATTTCATTGAGTTGTTCTTGGGAGAATTAAAATCAGATGAAATATACTAAGCATCTGCAAAAAGTCTGCTAAATAATTAATGAGTGCTCCACAAGTTATCAGAAATATAAAGGCAAATAATAGTGGGTATACAATGTTGCTTTACACACTGAACACTGATCACGTGAAATAAAATATTTTCTTTTTCCATTTCAGAAATTTAACAAATGCTAATTCAGTTAATCTAACTAACTGTGGCAGTTTGATATTATTTATGAATTCCAAAAATAGATATTGGATAATGTTTGTAAACTGGTCTGTTCCTCTGGGCACATTAGATTATACTGGATTCAAAGGTTTCACTCTTACTTGATTAAATAATGATTAAGGCTTTGATTGGGCCATGTCAGTATCGCACAGAGAAAATGACATGGCAGAGGAGTTAGCTGGAGTTTTGATCCTAGAGCCCGGGAAGTAAACACACAGAGAAGCAAACACACAGAGCAGCAGATATGTGAGGAGGGAGAGCAGTCTCCATTAAACACAGGCAGAGGCCTCAGGAAGCAAGATGAGTCGTCCGCCTGATATTCTACAGCTGGCCTTGTGGAGAAAGCAGAGCAGCTGAGTCTGAAGAGAAATGAGCCCCAGGAAGAGAGGAACCAGGAAGCCTGAACCCTTGCAGATGTTGGCAGCCATCTTGCTCTAACACGTAGCAACAGACTTTGGTGAGGGAAGTAACTTATGCTTTACGGCCTGGTAACTGTTAGCATCTCCCAAATAAATACCCTTTATAAAAGCCAACAGATTTCTGGTATTTTGCATCAGCACCCCTTTGGCTAACTAATATACTAATGCTACCTGAAGATAAGACCTGATTAATCTGATTCATGGATTCTATACAGAACAGACCCAATTACTATCTTCAAGTTCAATTTCATGAAACAATAGCACTGAAACAGGCCACAGAGATTGCGTGGTCCAACATGAACACAGAAAGTGAAGTTCAGAAAGATTAAGTGATTTGCCCAGGTTATTTACTAGCTAGTAAGTAAACTAAGTTTTAGGACTCGAGGTCCAGTGCTGCCTCCTACCCATCTTTTATGGTTTTTCACCTACCATCTTTATTCTCTTCCCTCTTACTTTGAAGAATAAAACTTCAAGGCCCTGTAAACAATTCTCTACGTCTGTGGAATTCACATTTTTTAAAAAAATGTCAAATCTAGATTTTGGGGGCTGTGAGAAAACACAATAGATGCAATTAGAGTTGAGCTAACTCTTGCAGTAAATCAGGTTCAAAACCAGTTTTGCAGAACAGTGACTGGAAACGGCCCTGGACTCTTGGTGCCAGCATACATGCCTCTGGCAGTGAATGCTGCTGTGAGCATGCCTGGCTATCCTCATGCAGACCAGAAAGCAACACGAGGAGCTTGCACTGAGGTCAACAGAACTTCTTCACATGGCCAGAAATTGCTGCCAATAAGATTCAGCTGAAAAGGCTTCAACAGGGTATTTCACTGCTGGCCCAAGCAACATCCTGCTATTCCAGTATCCTGAAAACACTGCTGTCTAAAAGCAGTGTCCTCCAAACATGTCTTATCAACCAAAGCAGATGGTGTGTACCTGCAACAAAACTCAAGGTTTCAAGGCAAGAATTTTAGGCACAGGACTAAACTGTTTAAAACAATAAGGGAAATCTCAGAAACACATGTTGTTTGTGGGTTCGTGGGGGCTGGTTAGGACTAAATGAGATAAAAAAAAAAAAAAAAAAAACTTTGTAAAAGAGTTGTTTAAAACATTTGTTACCATTTAATGTGGATGCATGAGTTAATCCGGACTTCATGACTAACGTTCAGGTCTGATTTATGCCCACTGTGTAGGGCGGCTGTCGCTGCCTTGCCCCCAACTTCTGTTCCATTAGCAAAAGCTTTCAGAAAAGACTCTCTCACTAACTGCCATCATCTCTTGAAAGCTTAGAAAGGGAAGGCTAAGAGGCTGGTAGGCTCAGCAATTAAATGACCCCAAACTTTTAGAAAAAAATTGCACTCAATAGTTAATTTTTTTTTTACAATCAAGATTTATTATTTGTTTAATTAGGGAAAAAAACTTTTAAAATTAAAATACCTTCACTTTGCAATTCAATGTGTTATCACATCACTACGTAGCTGTAATATTTGTAATATTTTAATTATGGTTAAGCATGAAATACTGAGTTATATGAATTTGTTAATGTGACCAAAAACCACAGCTGTACTGAATCATACTCTACTATCCTTCATTAGCTTCTCACATCTTCATTTAATAGCAGGGGAGAAAGCAGCCTTACAGAGGGGTATAGCAAGGGAGGGAAGTGACGCATGTTAGTACCTACACCACTGAAAATTAGCTGTTTAACTTTCAGGAAATCAACTTCAGCTTCCAAGTGTTTACAACGGATTGGAGGTGATTTAGATGATGTGGTTTGGTTCTTTCCAGGATGCAATACTTCTATAATAATAATAAACATGTGTTCCATATGCCAGGTAATAGGCTTAAACATAGGAGAAACCTCCTCATACATGTTACTCTAATTTCTTTCCCAAAGAGCCCGAAAATCCGCTTGAAGCCTTGACAAATTTCAAGAGCCACTTCCAGTTGCAGTTTAACCTTCCTTTAATAAGCAATTAAAAAAAAAAAAAGGCAATAGAATGACTGTCTCTTTAGTACACAGAAACACCCTGGTTAGTTCTTGCCAAATCTTACATCTGAATTTAATGAGAATGTCCCACCCCCATCCCATACCAGCTAAACTTTCTATTTTTTGACAATTAATGATTAAGAGAATTCAAACAATAAAAATAAAAGACTACACAGAACTGAACACTGCCAATCAGCCTGCTGAAATGAGGACACAGTAGAAAGATGCTGGTGAACTGTCCCGGGTAAACTTAGGAAACTCTCACCTGTTTATTCTACTCTGATTAGTCATTATTTACACACAGCAGTATGCGCTTTGCTTTGTGGCAAACTGATTTGCCTAATCAATTACAGTCACGATTCCATCCAACATTCCTGAGAAGCCAGCCAGGATCATTCCAATTTTACAGCTACACCCTGATTTTACATGGCTGTCATTTGCAAGATTGGCCAGGATAAGCATTAAGGTTTATAACCTGCGTGAAGAACAAAACTGCCTTTTTGCTTTTTAACAAGAACCCCAACATACATACAAATATAAGTGCTGTGCATCAAAGCCAGCAATTAGCTGAAGACAGCTCACTGGTGCCATCACTCTCAAACCTTTTTTAGGTCTCTGCCTTTTAGAATTATCCCTGGGGATGCACAAGAAAATAGTAGAAAAACAAAGTTGGGAGAAAACTTAGCACTCACCATCCTAAACTCCCCTCACTGTTCTGTTACCTTCCCTAGCACCTGGATGGGATGACCAGCCTCTCTCAGCTTCAGAACTACATGCTGGGTTGCTAACCACCTACACCAGTGGCCGAGTCTTGTGGGCTGTCATGGCTTGAAGGATCTTCTTACTTTATATTTCACTTTTTGGTAAAAAATAGTAGACTCATTTTTGACTATGACCCTGATTCATCATATTTGGTACCTGAATGACTTTTAGCTCTATACAAACATCAAGATCATTATCAAAAAATGAAGATTTGCAATCAAGGAGGGTATTCAAGTGAAATGTACTCTAATTCCAAACACTGCTTTGCGGCAATGGAGGCATGACTGAACTACCCATACTCCTTCCCTTTGAAAAAGTACATTCAGACTTCCCAAAGTCCTCATTCCTTTATATCTAGGCAGCCTGCTATACTCCAAGACTCATGCTCTTTCCCATTATATCACATAGGGTACATAAACTTAGATTTGTAGTTGCTCTGAAAATAGTATTTATTGATTCAAGTGACAGCATGAAAACAGGAAATGAATGTAATTCAAACTTTCAAAATTCCTGTTTTATTCTGATACCCTTGATATCTGTACAGGTAGGGCTCAGTTAATATTGAAGTGTAGTCCTCTTTTTTCAGGTTACTTGCAACTCACTAAAAATACACATAGAGAGAGCATAGGTAGCTCAGTGGTTGAGCGTCTACTTCCCATGTACAAGGTCCTGGGTTAAATCTCTGGTATATCCTAAAAAAAATATATACATAGAACAAGGCGTATGATTTAGGCAGGATCAGTTAATAGTTAACACCCAGATGTAGATTATGGCTGAAGACAAAGTAGGAAGTAAGAGAGAAAACAACACACTTTTCAGAGGGTTAGAGATGAATTTGACGGTATATCTCAGAACTTCTAGACACTATGCTAATCACGACCACATAGGAATAATTAATATGGTTGGTGAGATTATCATTTTATCTCCAGAAAATAGTGTTAACCATAATTTGAAAAAGTAAACAGGGAATAAATTTAGATTCTTAGCTACTTATAAATATACTCACACGCACATGCACGTGTATGCTTGACTATATTCCCTTTTATTTTTTTTTAAGATAGCATGCTTATGTCTGATGTGATTCATTTCAGAGCCAAGATAAATTAAGGTCATAAGGAACTGTTCAATATCAACAATAGCAAACAAACCTTGTAGCTTCTGATTTTCCTTCTCCATTCTGAGGAGCAGTATCTGTTGTAGAATTGCCTTTTGCCATAGCTCTCGAAGCTCACGAGATGTCCTTTTCTTTTCCTCTGGTACAGGGCCAAAGGGTCCGTCTTCACAAACTGGTTCTAAAGGAGATCGTGGGGGAAGCTCTCCCAGCTCTGAATAATCTGAAGAGGAAAAAGGACATTTCAGAATGGTCATTTTTAAATAAAAATTCATACTCAAACATGGAGCCAATCAGCAAATTCCATTCTTTCAGATATAAGATAATGACACCACCAAATATTTTTATCTTCTTCTGAGTAAATAACTGTACTGTTATTCAATACAATTAACAGTATTGTTAATAATAGCAAACATGGATATAGTGTACCAGTGTACCATGTACCAGACTGCTGCAATGGCTTTATGTATATTAATTTAACACTCGCAACCACCCTATGACATAAGTACTATTTTAATAAAGAAAAAGCAAGCTGAGTAACGGGATTTAAGTAACTTGCCCAATGTCACACAGCTAGGAAGTAGTAGAGCCGGGACTGGAACTCCAGTGGTGCAGCTTCTGAATGCATTCTTAACCACTGTATTATATGCCTAGGTATTGTGAAAGATGAAAACAGATTTAACAGCCTGTAATAACAATAACCATTAATGGGCACTGGGCCAGGCATTTTATAGACTCATTTAATCTTGTCAGCAACCCCAGAAGGCATGCATTAGCTGCCTGATGAGGAAACTGAGGCTCAAAGAGATCAAATGACTGCCCAGCGTTAAAAGATGAAGTAGTTAAGTTGGGATTCCAACCTATGTCTGCCTCACTTGGAAGCCCATTTGCTTTCCACTAGAGGCCACTCACTGCAATCCAAATGTTTCCTATGTCATCAATTTTTAAAGGTCTATTAGTTTAAATGTCTTTACAGCTCATGAATTTCTACCTTTGTAAACTACAAAAATTATGTTGTGGGTATACAGCATCGTTATAACTCCCAAATATCGTACAGACATGCACAGAGAACATCTCAACTGTTCATCATGAAACTAGCTATTAAGGGCAGAAAGGTTCCTGTCTGAGTGAACCTCATATAATACAACACTGTCTTGAGAACTTCTGCCTAATTGAACCTTTGTAAATAATCTCATGGTCTTAGTGTAGGCCATGAAGAGCCCTTCACAGGTCACTTGAGCCTCACAACCACCCATAATACATTGGTGCTTTTATAAAGGACTTTTCAAACCATGTTCTATAATCTCTTCCAGTCGGTAGCTCCAACTTAATCCCATGTTATGATAAGTTTCCAGAACACTCATCAGCATTGATTATTCATTATCTTTATCTAAAGTTTGGATTTGTTTTTCCTCTATGAAATCAAACACAAGCTATAAGAAGTTTCATTTTGTAAGGTAACTTCTCCATCTTAACACCCCCTAAAATTACTGGATTAAAAGAGAAATTATGAGCATTATGTAAGAAGGCTTTAAGATCTCTGTAAGCGTTTAAATGATATCACCACATCTCTATATATACATATTTCTTTAAGATCCAAATTAAACAGATGAATAAAGAACAATTCTACTATTTTTTAGGGGGAAGTAAGTAATAACTAGACATCTATAGGACATTATAGGAGAATGCTCATGTGTAATGCTAAATAAAAAAGCAGGAATCAAAACTGTTTATATATTATGATTTCAATTTTACAAACATTAGTAGAGGCAGTATAGTTTAGTGATTAATAGGGCAGGCTCTGGAGCCAGGGCTGTCTGGGTTTTAATCAAGATGCTCCCATCTATTGATTTTGTGATCATCAGCAAGTTGCCTAACTCCTCTATACCTCAGTTTCCCAGTTTGTCAAGTGGAAATAAAAGTACCTTCTTCCTTACAGTGGTATCAAAAGAACTGAGTTAATGTATTATACATGTAATAATAATAATAAAAAAAAAAAACCTAGAAGAGAGCCTGACACACAATGAGAACACAATAAATATTAGCTCTTATCGTTTGTTATTATATATTCATAAAAGGTACACAGAAATAAAATACTTGAAGGAAATTTATCAAAGTTGTAGCCACTCAACTATAAACTCTAAGGCAGCAAGAACCTTGCTGGCTTGTCCACTATGTTTTGCCCAGCACCTAGCACAGTTCTTACAATGCAGCAGGTGTTTGATAAGAAATGTTGATGAAAAGAAGAGCTAAATAAATTACTGGGTTTGAGGGTGCTATTGTAGTTCTTAGTATTTCCTGTATTTTCTAAATTCTTGACAATAAACATTTTTAATAATCAAAAACATTATTAAAAAATATTGCAAATTTATTCTGATTTAAATTAGAGATTGAAATGTTCTCCTGCAAAGTACATAAGAAACAAATCAAGGCCTTAAGAAACCTGTATACTTAGGATTAGTCATTATAAAACACGATATAGTTCAAATTCATCCTTGCTAAAAGAATGCTAGTCAGTATTCTTATTGAATCTTATTTTGCAGTTTGAAGTCTTCCATTTCAGCCCTTTTCTTTTTTTCCTTTTCCTCTTACTATCCTAGCTGTTGGAACTCTGCTGGACACTGCAGCTATGATTAAAGTTCTGCTTTATCTCATATTGGAAGTATTTATACTCCCACTGGTTTGCAAAAGGTTTTCGTTTCCAAAAAATAACTCTCATGGGAAGTCCTGGCTGATTTGGCTGTTGAAGCAGCGTTCAGAGCAGCGTTTTAACATTCTTTCATGTGTGTGCAAAAGAGAGCCCAGGGCCGGCCCAGTCCTGTCCACAGAGGATGAGCCCAGCTGAGCGCTGCGTGGAGCTGACCTAAGTTCTTTCCCATTCTTTAACCCTCCTAATAAAACAAGGGCCTCCCTCACACCAAATCTCCATCGTCCAGTCTCATCTTTCCTGTTTACCACAGCCTTTCTCCTCCTGAGAGTCTTCAAAATTCCTACTCTACAACTTTCAAATTCTGGAGTGTACTGAACAGAGCAGGTAGAACTCAGGATGGGCTGATGGGACATTTCTAGGAGTTTAGGCAGTTGGTCCCCAAATCCATTTACTCTCTGCCAACTGGCAGCTGACAAGGAACACAGTTTATAGAAGCTCATAAAGCTCCAGCTTCTGATATTTTCTTATTCACAGAAATTAGATGTGCAAAGAATACAAAAATTGTTTGGTGGTGACTCCTGTGAGGGTCAAGGCATAAATTGCCTCCCTAATGTTCTCTACTTTTTGCCATCTTTTTCTTATCATCAACCGTAGCTACAGTTTGAGGAGTTTTTGTCATGCAATGAATACCTGACAGCAACTTCATGAAATAGGTCCTATTATTATCCCCATTTTACAGCCACAGTAACTAAGGTGCAGTAAGGTTGTGTAACTTGGTCAAAGTTACTCAGAAATAGTCAGAGCCAGAAATTTGAACCAAGGTGTATTTTACTCCAGAGTTAAAAATGCTTACACCAATGCAACTCTAATTTCAACAAACACAAGCATCCCCCAGGGATCCTGTTAAAATGCAGATTTTGGGCACTGCAAAATCTCAGGGGAGCCTGAGAGTATGCATTTCTAGCAAGCTCCCAAAGTGACAGTGACACTGCCGGCTCTTGGGGTAACACTGTGCAGAGCAGGGCTGCACACCGTCTTTTCACTCTTCCTTCTCTCGTGCAACCCTAGTTACTTATGTCAGCTCTTCACCTTCCCTCATAGTTCAAGCGCCATTGTTCTCAGATGGTCTGCATTCAGGCCTTCACATGGCAAGAGCTTGTCCCAACCTCTGTCAGGGTACCAAGGTCAAGTCCAGAACACAAAGACGTGTTATTAGGACTAGTATTAATTTCACCTCTAAATTAACTAAATAAACGCTGACCCCTATTAAAGTCAGCAAAAAAACCTAATAGTTTACAGCAGGGTTTCTCAACCTCAGCACTACTGACATTTTGGGCTTGACAAGTCTTTGTTGTATAGGTGGGAGTGGCTTTTCTGGGCATTGTAGGATGTTTAGCAACATCTGTGGCCTCAACCCACTAGATGCCAGAAGCAACCCCATTCCTCAGTTTTGACAACCCAAATTATCTTTAGATCTTGCCAAAAGTCCTGGGGGCGGCGGGCAGGAGGGGCAAAACTATCCCAGGTTGAGAACCACTGATACTGAGGAAAAAATTCATCACATTTCCCTCCTAAACCCTGGGAAGGGTAAAAATATTCACCCAAATTTATTGTATGTGGTTACTGATTTCATAGTTTACTAGTAACAAACTTTTCTTAAGTATTATCTTTTGTTCATATTAAAAGGAGCAGAGCTACATAGTGGTTTAGTAATTTACAAAAGGAGCTAATTAAAATACTTGTTTGCTCTAAATTTAGCCTGACTGAATCTATCCAAGTGGGTTGTTTTATTTTCAATACCAAAAGGTCCAGATTCGGGGCACTCTATAGCTTTACAATTAGTCCTCTCTCGTGTGTGCATAGTTGGAAGGGAGGGCTGCCCTGTGAGATGTGTACTGATGTACATGGGATGAGTAGAGTGGCAGGTGAGGATAATAAAATTAAAATGTTGGACAACTATTCACCAAGAACTTGGATCTAATAATAAATATGTGCATTATTTTAACTCAGATAATTTCTAAGGCAATCATACCTGTATTTACTGAGTCTCATTTACATACACACCAAGCAATGTGCTGTGCTCTAAGAAAGGCTACTTTGGTGTTTCTAATATTCTCCAGAACAATCGTGGGGATCAGCCTTCTTTCTTTAACTTGTATTAAGCTGAGAGAGCGTTTCACAGAGGTCAATGTACAAAAGCAGGACTCAATGCAGTAGAGCTTAAACCAGGCGCTGCTCCGCTCCCCAGGGCAGCTGTGTCGGTGACTCTTTGTAAACACACGCACCTTTTGGGTTCCAGTCCCTTGGTGCAAAATGTGAGAAATGATATTCAACCTCTGACTGCCCCAACTGTGGAGACCACAGGCCCTGTCAGACATATTTATAAAGTCTGCAAAGCCACAAAACCAAAGGACTGTGATAGCACGAGTCTAGGATTAGATTTTACTATTCTAACATCTCCTGTAATGGCAGGATATAGAATGCTTAAATTAAATTATGTGGACTTTCAGAAACAACAACCCTCAATGGGTTATATGAATTTTAACACCAGTCATAGTTCAGCGGCCCTAAGAGACAACTGCCTCCATTTAAATCATTACTGTGACATCCCAATAGAGTCATAAATATGATTTATTCTGGCGTGTCAATATGTTAGATGCCAAATTATTCTCCAACAACTCTGTGCTGCTGTATTCTTTTTTCCCCCTGCACATAAGTGTGCAGGGAAGAATGTGACATTGCCTCATTGTTATAAGAAGAATCAATGCTACAATAGAGTAGAAAATAATAATAATAATAACATGCAGATAGCCTCATATTTGTCTAGTGTCTGTCTCCATAAAATGTGGAATTTAGGACTCCTTTTTAACATTTTCACAAAACACTGATATTAAGATTTCCTCCTTTTATAGACCACATTAAGTGTTTCTGGAAGAAAGTGAAGAGATAGACCCTTAGTCTCCAATATTCTAGCTTTTTCTGTTACCCCCCAATACAGCATTTCATAACTCCATTCCTCTTGAAAATCCTGAAGTCCCATGCCAAAAGAAAGAAATTTTTAAAATTCCAGTTATTTCTGAAATCTCTGTTTAACAACATGAATAGATTTTTGGAAACAAGAATTGAAACTGAAAATTGAACTCTGGAGAAAAGTTAACAACAGGGATTAACATCTGCAGCATCTGTTGTTACCAAAAGCTGAAGAGAATTTCCTAAAAAAGCAAACAGAAAAATGACCATGTAGTTTTTTTTTGGTTTTTTTTTTTTTTAGGTACCAGGGCCAGAGATTGAACCCAGGACCTTGTATGTGAGAAGCCAGCACTCAACCACTGAGCTACATTGGCTCCCCCCGAGTTGGCTTTTTTTGTCTGTTTGTTTGTTTTTAGGAGGTACCAGGAATCGAACCTGGGGCCTTGTATGTGGGAAGCAGGCAGTCAACCACTTGAGGTATATCCACTCCCCTGACCATACAGATTTAAGAAATGAATAGGTAGTCCTCTGTGATTGCTGTCAAACTGTTATAAGAACAACTTTATCTCTACTACAAGAGAATGTAAATGCCAGGAAGACAGAGATTTCTGTGTTTACAGCTACACTCCAGGGACTAGGGCAGTAATTGAGAACTAGAGATGCACAGTGAATATTCACTGAATGATGAATTCATTTATCCAAGATTGCGCTAAATCCTCTACTGACTTCTTTGGATGGCTTATGTAAAACAATCAAAGAAGAACCTCATATTTTCTACAGTGGTATTATATAACAGCCTAACAACAGGAAAACAAAAAATAAATTCATTTGGTAAACAGAATGTATTTATAAGTTCTTGCCACATGCAAGACATACTGCTAGAAATGCATATATGATTAAGACCCAGTCCCTCAAATTTCAACATATGTATGACCAATTGATTTTTGACAAAGATTCCCAGTGTACTCAACAAGAACAGTCTCTTGAACAAACGGTGCTGAGAAAACTGGATATCCAAATGGAAAAAAAAAATGAAGGTGGACCTCCACCTCACATTATATAAAAAGTTAACTCAAAATGGATCAAAGACCTAAATATAGGAGCTAAAACTATAAAACTTTTAGAAGAAAATGCAGGAGAATATTTTCAGGGCCTTGTATCAGGCAATGGATTCTTAGACTTTATACCAAAAGCATGATCAACAAAAGAAAAAATATACAAATAGGACACTTCATTAAAATTAAAACCTTTTGCACAAAAGACATTATCAAGAAAGCAAAAAGACAACCTACAGAATGGGAGAACATAGCTGCAAGCCCATATATCTGATAAGGGCTTAATAAACAAGAATATATAAAAAACTCCTACAACTCAATAATGAAAAGACAACCCAATTAAAAAAAAAAAAAAAAAAACCAGCCAAAAGACTTCATTAGACATTTCTCCCCAAAAGATATACAAATGGCCAATAAGCATATGAAAAGATGCTCAACATCATTAGCCATTAGGGAAATGTAAATAAAAACTAGGAGTTCTACTTCATACTTACTAAAGTGGCTATTTTTCTTTTTCTAAAAAAAGAACAGAAGAGAGTACTGATGAGGATGTGGAGAAATAAGAACCCTCTTACATTGTTGTTGGGAATGTAAAATGGTACAGCTGCTGTGGGAAACAATTGGGCAGTTCCTCAGAAAGTTGAACATAGAATTACCATATGACCTGGAAGTCCCTCATCTAGGTATATACCCAAAAGAAGTGAAAGCAGGGACTAAGACAGATATTTGCACACATATGTTCATAGTGGCATTATTCACAATTGCTAAAGGGTAGAAGCAACCCAGTGTCCATCAATGGGTGAATGGATAAAATGTGGTATATACATACAAGGGAATATTATTCAGCTAAAAAAGAAATGAAGTTCTGACACATGCTACAACATGAATGAACCCTCGGAAGGCATCATGTTGGGTGAAATAAGCCAGACACAAAAAGATAAATATTGTATGATCTCACTTATATGAAATAACTAGAATGTGAAAATTCCACAGACAAAAAGTAGATTACAGGTTACTGGGGAGAGGGGAATAGGGAGTTTACGTTTAATGGGTGGAGAGTTTCTGTTCGGGGTTGGGAAAGATTTAGTGGTGATGACAGTAGCACAACACTGTGAATGTAATTAATGCCACTGAACTGTATATCTGAGGGTAGTTGTGGGAAATTTTATGTTGTGTTTATATTACCACGATTAAAAAAAAATCGCAATAGAGTAACTGATACAAATATAAAAACTACTATGATAAAGGGAAAAACAAAGAATGTTTAAGAAGCTCAGAGAAGACCAGTTTCTACTGTTTACAGATCAAGTGCATGGGCCCTAGAGCAAGATGTCTGGGATTAAATCCTCTCTCTACCACTTACCTAGCTACTTGACCTTGGACAGGTTATTTGGTCTCTTTGTACCTTGGTTTCCTCATATCAAAAGGTGTACAACAGTTCCTATCTCAGAGGATTACTGTGAGGATTAAAATAGGTTAATGTGTGAAAAGAACCACACCTGGCAAAGAGTACCCATTCGATAAAAATTTAACTACTATTCTTCTTTTCCTTCTCTTCATTATAGGTTCTTTGGGAAGTGGTAAGAGTTTGTGAAAGAGAGTTAAAATTCAGACAGGTAGAAATGGTCGAGGCATTTCAGGTCAATGGCATGGCATATAAAAGGCATATAAAAGGTGACTATCAATTAATTCCAATGGCCCACTTGGGCTGATGAGCAGATAGCATGCAAGTGAAAAGGAAATGAAAGGATGGTTGAGCCTGGATTACAGAAGACCTTCAATGCCTGATTTAAGAAATGCCTGTACACGTCTGAAAAAAAAAAAAAAAGAAATGCCTGTATTCATTAGTAAGGGATTGGGAATCGTGAAAGATTTGGGGCTTTTAAACTGTTTTTTTTGGTTTGTTTGCTTGTTGTTTTTTTTTAAAGAAGATAAACCATTCATGCCTTCTTGAGCATTAGAGAGGTAGGCTGAACAAGATAAATACCCTGGCCATCAAGGAGGGCACAGCCTAGAGGATCAGACAAATGAAAGGCTTTTATTAAACAGCATGGAAAGTGCTCCAAAAAAAAAAAAATAGGTACGACACAGAGCAGAGAGCAGATTGACCTGAGACAGGAAGGATAGGAGGGGGGTGAAGGAGAGGTAGACCACAGATTTGATAAGAAAGAACTACTCAGGATCTGCAGAAATTAAGAACAGAAGCCAGAGTCCTGCAGAACTTCACCCTCACTCTCCCAAATTAGCTGTGTTGGATGCATTTTCAAGACTGTGTGAAGAGATCTGGAACAAGAAGCAGAAAGGCTGGTATAGGAAGACTGGAAGGGGTTATGAAACTGCTCAAAGGAGAAGCAAAGAAGGCACAGATGGGAAACCCAAGGAAGAGAAACTGGAAAAGGAGCAGAGAACAGGGCTGAGGAAGACAGGTGCACAGGTCCTTCTGGAGGGTTATGGTGGGTCAGTCAACGGCGACCCTGGCTTCCTCCCTACGGGCTGAGCTTCTGGGAGTTCAGAGCCACAAAGCACCAGGAGCTTTGTTTTCTCCCCAGGAATGGGGAGATAGTGGTTATAAAAGTTTCGGTCTGCAAGAGCTTAAAAAGAACCAAGACAATGTTGCAGACAAAATGTAATGCACTAGATAAAATCACACTTGGAAATAAATGGTGTTTGTTGTTGCATCTGCAAGGGGAATGATACTGAACTTTTTGAGGGAGTTGAAAGCCAGGGCTCTCATTTCTTGATTAAAGATAATAAAACCATAAAGAGGGGATATAAGATGGCGGTATAGGGAATGGCAGGCTACATATTTTTAATTTTTAAAAATATATTTTTACTACAGAAGTTGTGAACTTAGAAAACAATCATGTACAGGTGTATAATTTCCATACAACACCCCTTCACTAACACACCATATGGTGGTGGAACCATTTGTTACATATTATAAGATAATATCATCAGACTATTGGCAGGCTATACTCCTGTTCTAGAAACTGTGGGAAGGTAGGCAGGCTTTTTGGGCATAGGAAAGCTGGGATGTCACGAGGGCGATAGGAGAGGCCAGCTAGGGAAGGAGGGGTCCCAGCTGGGCACCGGGGAAAGGGGAAGCCGCCCAGCCTGGTCCTGGAGAAGAATGGAGCACACTAGCCGGCCCAGGAGGAGAGGAAAACCACCCAGCCAGCCCTGATGGAGGGGGAGTCATGCAGCTAGGTCTAGGGGAGATGGGAGCTCCTAAGGTGTGATCCCACAGGCGGGCCTGTGCCCAGCCTGCTTAGGGTAGGGGGTAGCCGGGAAAGCCACAGGGAGAGCTGAGGGAATTGAGCTGGAAGATTTTTTTTTTTTCCTATTTCCTTTTATTTCTCTTCTTTATCCAGGTACTGGCAGCAAGGCTGGCAGTGGAGTGATTGACTGGCAGGTGCAAGCAGCTGGAAAGAAACAGACTGGTGAGTCACTGGCAGCCTGGGAGGCAGGCCTGTTTCACCACCACCCCTCCTGCCCCCTGCCTGTCTCTCTCTTCACCCAGATGTCTGCAGGGACGGGGGCTGTGGGGTAAAACAGACAGCCCGAGAGGAGAAGCCTAGTGGTCCTGGGAGGGAGACCCAGATTTATGTTTCCTTTTGTTTTGTGTTTTCTTTTCTCCTCTTCCTTAATTTCATACCTCCTTCTTCTGTTTTTTTTTTTTCTTTCACTCTCCCATTTCTTTTGTCTTTCATTTTTTCCTACTTTTCTTTTTCTTTCTTCCTCACTTATCTTTTATTTATTATTTTACCCTCTTTTTATTCTTCTTTCCTTCTTCTTCTTTTTTCTTTTTTCCTTTCATTTTTCTCCTCCCCTTTTCTCTCTTCTTTTCTGTCTTTCTCTTTTTTCTTTCTTATCTTCTCACTTATCTGGCCTCTCATTTTTTACCTGTTTCTTTTCTTCACCTTTTTAAACTTTTATTCCTGTTTACTATTTTTCCCTCCTATTTACTTTTTTTTGTCTCTTTTTTGTTCTTTTTCCTTCCTTCTTTTCTAATTTTTTCTTTTTCCTCTTCTTTCTTTCCTTTTTTGTGGATCTAATAATTTTTTTCTGTTGAACACGGACAACTATAAGGATATAGAATAAGTGGAACCAAGTGATAAAGAGGACTCCTATCACAAAACCAAACAAAAATAAAACCCCAGACTAGAAAGAGAAACTAACAAACTGAATAAGCCTATCAAGATAAACAGATGCCTGGACATCAGCAAAAAATTACAAGTCAAACTAAGAAACAGGAAGTCATGGCCCAGTCTACTGAATAAACTGAAAGCAGGAGGAGATAACTAATCAAGGATGTTCAAACAAATATCCTTAATCAGCCCAATGAAATGAAGGAAGAGATAAAGGATATAAAGAAGACACTGGGGGAACATATAGAAGAAATTGTAAACATACACAAAAAGATAACAGCTCTTAGAGTGACAAAAGACACAATGTAAGAAATTAAAAATACACTAGAGGCAAATAACAGGTGATTTGAACAGGTAAAGGAAAAAATTATTGATATCAAAGATAGGACATCCAAATTGGCACAGATAGAACAGATAGACAAGAAAATGGAAAAAATTCAGCGGGGACTCAGGGAATTGAATGAAAACACAAAATGCACAAGCATACACATTACGGGCCTCCTAGAGAGAGAAGAGAAGGTAAAGGGGACAGAAGGACTGTTTGAGGAGATAATGGACAAAAACTTCTCAACTCTTACGAGGGACATGGGTATACATGTCCAGGAAGCACGCACAGTATACTACAAGCATAATAAATCCTAGCAGACCTACCCCGAGACATATACTTATCAGATTGTCAAAAGCTCAAGACAAAGACAGAATTCTGAAAGCAGCAAGGGAAAAGAGATCCATCACAGATAAGGGAAGCTTGATAAGAATAAGTGCTGATATCTCATCTGAAATCATGGAAGTGAGAAGGCAGTGGTATCACAAAATTAAGGTGCTGAAAGAAAAGAAATGCAAGTCAAGAATTCTGTATCAAGCAAAATTGTCATTCAAAAATGAGGGAGAGTTCAAAATATTCACAGATACATAGAAATTGAAAGAATTTGTCAAGAAGAGTCCTGCCCTTCAAGAAATACTAAAAGTAGTTTTGCAGGTTGAAAGGAAAAAACAAGAGAGAGAGGGTTGAGGAGAGTGTACAAAGGAGGATTATTGGTAAGAGTATCTAAAAGGATAAAAAAATAAAGTATGACATATACAAGCCTAAAGAAAAAATGGCTATAGTAAATACTACCTTTACAGTAATAACACTGAATGTTAATGGATTAAACTCTCCAATCAAAACACAAAGATTGGCAGAATGAATAGGGAAATATGACCCATCTATATGCTGTCTACAAGAAACTCACTTTAGACCAGGGACACAAAAAGGTTGCAAATGAAAGGTTGGAAAATGATTTTACACACAAACAGTAACCAAAAAAGGGCAGGAATAGCTATACCAGTATCAGACAAAATAGACTTTAAAAGCAAAACTGTTGTAAGACAAAGGAGGCCACTATATATTTTAAAAGGGGTATTCTACCTTGAAGAAAGGTCATAAATATTTATGCACCTAACCAGGGAAACCCCCAAAATACTTGAAGCAAATACTGGGAATACTAAGGGAAGAAACAGACACCTCTACAATCATAGTAAGGGACTTCAATACACCATTATCACCATTAGAAAATCCTGACAGAGGCTCGATAAAGAAACAGAGACTTTGAATAATACGTTAGAGGAACTACAGCTAATGGATTTATACAGAACATTACACCCAAAAGCAGCAGGATACATATTCTTGCGTGTTCATGGATCATTCTCCAGGACAGACCACATGCTAGGTCACAGAACAAGTGTCAATGAATTTAGAAAGACTTAAATTATACAAATCACTTTCTCTGACCACGACGGAATAAAAGCTAGACTCAAAGAACAAAGAACTGGAATAAGCACAAATATATGGAAGTTAAACAACACACTCTTAAACCATCAGTGGGTCAAGGAGTAAATTGCCAGAGAAATGAGTAACTACCTCAAAGTGAATGAAAATGTGAACACAACATATCAAAATTTTTCTGATGCAGCTGACTCAGTGCTGAGAGGGAAATTTATAGCCCTAAATGCCTACATTAAAAAAGAAGACTAAAATCAAAGATCTAACTGCACACCTGGAAGAACTAGAAAAAGAACAACAAATTAATCCCAAAGCAAGCAGAAGGAAGGAAATAATAAAGATTAGAGAAGAATTAAATGAAACTAAGAATTAAAAAAAAAAACTGAAAAGAATTAACAAAACCCAAAGCTGGTTCTTAGAGAAGACTGATAAAACTGAAAAACCCTTAACCAGATAAACAAAGAAAAAGAGAGAAGATGCAAATAACTAAAATCAGAAATGAAAGAATAGATATCACCACTTACCCCCATAGAAATAGAGAGTATCATAAGAGATTACTTTGAAAAATTGTGTGCCAACAAGATGGATAATTTAGATGAAATGGATGAATTTCTACAAACACACAAGTAATCTACACTGATGAAAGTAGAAACAGGAGAACTCAACAGACCAATCACAAGTAGTGAGCTTGAATCAGTCATCAAAAACCTCCTGCAGCAGTTTGATAATGTTTATGAATTCCAAAAATAGATACTGGATTATGTTTGTAAACGGGTCTGTTCTTCTGGGTGTATTAGATTGTATTAACTTCAGAGGTATCATTTTTACTTGATTAAATAATGATTAAGGCTTTGATTCGGGCACATCAGGAAAAAAAAAATCACATGATCAGCTCTATCAATGCAGAAAAGGCGTTCGACCAGACATAGCATCCTTTTTTGATAAAAACACCTCAAAAGATAGGAATAAAAGGAAACTTCCTCAACATGATAAAGGTCATATATGAAAAACCCACAGCTAACATCATACTCAATGGTGAAAGGCTAAAGGCTTTCCCTCTAAGATCTGGAACAAGACAAGGATGCCTACTGTCACCGCTCTTATTTAACATTGTATTAGAAGTATGTGCTTAATTTTATTAGCGGCATTAATTAGGAGAAGTCTGGACTGTGGACCACCACATGGGTTTGTGCTGCTGTCTGGAGATAAGCAGGGGAATAGTGCAAGGGTGGGTATACTGATGGGGCTCAAAGGACAAAGGAGAGGGGTGAAAATGAAGTGGGGAGCATTAAAACAAGCCTGCGTCACTTACACACCAACACTCATAGCGGCATTATTCACAATTGCTGAAAGGAGGAAACAGCCCAAGGTCCATCAGCAGGTGACTGGGTGAACAGAATGTGGGCTCTCCTGCAACAGGATGTTATTAAGCATAAAGAGGAATGAAGCTCTGATGTGTGTGGCAACATGGATCCACCTTGGAGAACGTCACGTTAGGTCAATAAGCGAGACACAAAAGGACAAATATGTAGGATTCTACTTGTAAGAATATCTAGAATAAGCAAATGCATAGAGACAAAAGTAGATTAGAGGTTACCAGGGCCTGGAAGGAGGGGTAATGAGGAGTTTTTGCTTAAGGGGTGCAGAGTTTCTGTTTGGGGTGATGGAAAAGTTTGGTAATGGATGGCGGTGATGGCAGCACAACATTGTGAATATAATTAATGCCACTGGATTGTATACTTAAAATGGTTAAAATGTCAAACTGTATGTTACATTTCTGTTACCACTATAAAAAATAAATTTAAAATTTGGAAAATAAAATAAAACACTGTAAAAAAAATAAAGCTAATAAAAAAAAAAAAAAAAAAAAAAAAAAAAGAAGAAGTACGTGCTTGAACACTTAGGCAAGACAAAGAAATAAAAGACATCCAAATTGGAAAGGAAGAAGTAAAACTTTCGCTATGTGCAGATGGCATGATCCTACATGTAGAAAGTCCCAAAGAATCTACAACAAAGCTTCTAGAACTGATAAACAAGTTCAGTAAAGTGGTGGGATATAAGATCAACATGTAGTGTTGCTGTACCTAATAGTGAGTAATCTGCAGAGGAAATCAAGAAAAAATTCCATTTACAATAGCAAACAAAAGAATCAAATATCTAGGAATAAAATTAACTAAGGATGTAAAGGACATGTACACAGAAAATTACATAACATTGCTAAAGGAAATCAAAGAAGACCTAACTAAATAGAAGAATATCCCATATTCATGGGCTGGAAGACTAAATATCTGGGCAGAATCTATGATAAGGTGGATGGGGGAGGTTTGGCAGTGGACAGGGGTGATGGTGATACAGTGATGTGAACAGGGTCAACCCTGACCAAAGGGGAAAACATTAAATACAAAAGAGTTTTTATGGTTAAGAGATTTCAAAGTTGAGTCGGGAGGTCATTCCAGAGGTTACACTTAATCATATCTCAGGAGGATCTCATTGACTGCCACAGTAAACAAAGCCTCAAACAGGGGTACTCCTGAGGGCTTTAGAGATATCTGGACACTTCAGGCAAGGCATACAACCCCATGAAATCAGCACCTTGCTGGTGGCCTTACTTTGAGGAATATATGATAACCTGTTTCCCCAACATAACAGAGTTAAACTTATTTATAATTTCCCTACACATGATTCTTCTACCCCTTTTTTTATTTGAATCTATAATTACCACTATACATATTAAATATATGTCCCAGAGACTTATGTCTTCAGTCT
The DNA here is from genome assembly GCA_026826555.1 of Tolypeutes matacus. Classification (NCBI taxonomy): domain Eukaryota; kingdom Metazoa; phylum Chordata; class Mammalia; order Cingulata; family Chlamyphoridae; genus Tolypeutes; species Tolypeutes matacus. Next base: position 8,375,655 of record JAKSZT010038599.1, on the reverse strand, counting down.
GTTCATATGCCGGTTGAGCCCTGAATCTCAGCAGAGTTGTGGCCAACACCTACTCTCCAGTTCATCAGACTCTCCCAGGACAACTAACAAAATGATGATGATAGACAACCAACCTCCATCCCAAAAAGCAAAGAGTATATACAACTACAAGCAAAACAGTTTGTAGCAGTTTGGCATTGTTTATGAATTCCAAAAACAGTTATTGGATTATATTTGTAAACTGGTCTGTCAGAGGTATCATTTTTAATTGATTAAATTATGATTAGGACTTTGATTGGGCCAAGTCAGTAGGATGTTGAGTCCCCACCCCTTGGTGGGTGGGGACTCACAGATAAAAGACATGGCAAAGGACAGAGTTGGAGTTCTGATGCTGACTTTTGAGCTGGAGCCCGGGAAGTGAACACACAGGAGAAAAACACAGAGGAATAGAGATGGCTTTTAGACACGGCAGAAGCCCTGGAGAGAGAGACAGAGCCATTTGCCTCATAGTCTACAGCCGGCCTTGTGGAGATAGGCAAAGCCTAGAGAGCCTCACAGTCTACAGCTGACATTGTGGAGAAACCAGAGGGGCTGAGCTCAGATAGAAACAAGCCCCAGGAAGAGAGGAACACAGGAAGACTGAACTCTTGGCAGATGTCAGCAGCCATCTTGCTCCAACATGTGGCAACAAACTTTGGTGAGGGAAGTAAGTTATGCTTTATGGCCTAGGAACTGTAAGTGTCTACCCCAAATAAATACCCTTTATAAAAGCCAACAGATTTCTGGTATTTTGCATCAGCACCCCCTTTGGCTGACTAATACACAGTTCCTTCCATCTGTCCCATAAGATCTAAGCCCCCTCTTAATCTGAAGCAGAGCTGGCATCACCATCCCCAAATACTCAAGAATGAGGAATGAACAAACATAAGGGGGGGGGGGCAGGAATGCAACCATGGACCAAAGTAGACTTGTTATTATTTAGTAACAGAAGAACTTGTAACATTGATATAAAGACAGTGGTTACCAAAGGTTCTGAGTGGAGGGGGAGGAGGAGAGAAGAATAGGTGGAACACAGGGCATTTTAGGACATTGGAATTGTTCTGCAGGATATTACAATGACAGATACAGGCCATTATAAAATTATACTGTGCAAAGTGTAAATCGTAATGTAAACCATAGAGCATGGTTAGTCACTATAGTTCAATATTTGTTCATCAATTGTAAGAAATGTACCACAGTAATGTAAAATGTTATTAATAGGGGAAAGTGTGAGAGGGGAAGGGGGTGGTATATAGGAATACCCTATATTTTCGAGGTAACTTTTCTCTAATCTAAAACATCTTTAAAAGTAGTTAAAAAAATGACTTACACATGGGGGGAAAAAAAAAAAAACAGAAAAATATTCGCCTCAGTTGCAATATAAAATGGTGACCCTTGTAATAGTTTGCTGTGTCCTATTGCCACTTAGGTAATACTGGATTTCAAATTGTGGTCCATGAAATTTTATGAGATACAATGGGGTGACAAAGCAACAAAAGAAAAGGTCACTTGTCAGTGCCACGAGGATGTGCACGGGCAAAAACAACAAGCAACGTGGGGGCCATGGGGGGTCGCGGGGGGGGAGGAGTGACAGACCATCCAACACTCACCGTTTTACACTGTCAACTCTCTGTGACTAGAGCTGCTGGTCAAACCTACTCTGAAATTCAACAGCCCTGAAAAGGAGAGGTTGCCATGGGCCTCTGGGAAGAGGAGGCCTTTGAGAACAGCTCTCCTACCTCTCCACTTTCTCGGGGGGGGGGGGGGTAGGGGGTGGGATTCAGGCTTAGGGAGGGGAAGGATTTACCAAAGGACACAGATTCAGTTCCAAAGCCCAGGTCTACTCTCTCCTGATCCAGTGCCCCATCCTAGTTTTTACTCACTCAGCATATTTCGCGGGGACCCATGTGCCAAGGAGGACTAAAGTCCCCTGCCTTTATTCAAAGACAGAGACTTGGGAGGAAGCAGCAATGCTCCTGTAGGTTGTCACCCACGGCCTGGCAACTTCAGGCTGCTGAGTGTAAAAGCACAGGTAATGTGGAACAGGGCCACCGAGCTGAACAAGTCAGGCCCCAAAAAGGACCCACCTCTCCCATCTCCACGCCCCACATCTTTGATCTTACAATAACTAAGGACAGCTTGGACCTCACTGTGGGCTCAGAGGACAAGATGCCTGACATCCCCCTCCACACGCACACAGGGCCATGATGGACAGGGTCAGTCTATGGCAGCAGTTCTCAAAGTCCGGTCCCCAGACCAACAGCATCAGCATCACCCAGGAGTTTGTTCAGAAATGCAAAACCTTGGCCCCATCTAGACCGACTGTATCAGAAACTCCAGGGTGGGGCCCAGCAATCTGAGCTGTAGCAGTGGGGAACTGCAATGCACACTAAAACCTGAGAACCCCTGGTCTCTGGCATTTAGCACTTTTTCCGCCATTTACGGTAGGTACTAGGTTTACCCTAATTGGTGGCTTCACATTATGTGACATTAGGAAACAAGGTTGGCTTTAAAATAAATTATTTCAAATTAATTAAGCATCTATAGCATGGGTGACCTGACCATTAAATAAAGTTTAGAAATGTAAATCTGCCTTGCTTTTTGAACACTAGCCAAAGCTTGTTTTTATCTCTGACAAAGGCAATTGTTTGAACTAAAATTAATACCATTTTCTCAAGAAATGCCTTTAGAAAGCAGCCCCTCCCTGCTGGCCCAGATCAACTACCCACACTATTATAGCAATAATAAGTTTCCTTCCAGAAAAAGTTCCAGATCTGAACATAGAGACATGGACCAATGAGTCACCCAACTAACACAAACAGAAAATACACTACTTGAAGCTAAAAGCATGATTTCTTAATGTTACTGAACCATCTGCAGAGAAGCAGCTGGTTTGTTTACAGCATGGTGTCCTACGTGTCCACGGCGGGAGCCTCCCCTCCAGCCCTCGCCTCAGCCAATGAGGATACTCCCACAACCGCAGCTATACACTGCTGAGAAAGGCATGCTCAGGATCTCGAGGCCCTTCTGCTTCGCAGTTTCTACTGAGAGGGGTGAAAAGAATGCTAGAGAGGAAATCAACATCTCACCCATTCAATCTCCCCTGACCACAGCAGAGGCTGTTATGAAGGTCAAAATGAGACCTGCAAAGGTCAAGTGGCTGCATTACAGAGTGGTAATTTTCAAACGATATTTGGTGAAGCTCTGTGAGTTCTAAAAGCCCAGGCAGGGGACCTGGGGAGTGGTGGGAATGGAACAAATGTGGTTCTGAACTAACACCCCAACCTATCCCACTTCAGCGATGCATGTCTGATTTAATCTGTTTTATAGGACCTCTTTAAGTTTTCTTTAGCAAAAAATGAGTTCAGTCAGCAGCTAAGAGAAAAGTGTGGAAAGGACTGATGCTGGCTTTAATATGACCAAAAGGAATAGGATGGCCTTGAACTGAGTCTTGATAGATTGGCATATTCAGATTTGGGGGTTGGGGGGAAGGTAACCTGGGGCCCCCAAAGAGGGATCTGTTTGAGCAAAGGGACCAACTACTCTTGCTCAGAGCTGTCCTTCCTTCTAAGTCATAGCACTTGAGATCTATGTCATTAATGTGGCAACTGACCCATGCTGCCTTGTGGCATCTTTCATATTTTTTGTACTTTAAGTCAGGCCTGCTTCACCTGGTCTACTGTTGTTCCCACTCTCTCACCCAGCCTGCTTCCTTGTGAATACCGGACAACACGTACCAAACCCCAGGAAGCAGGTTTCAAATGCTATTTCCAACCCGATTGTTCCAGTGCACCAACTGGGCAGACACTTACAAATATGTGCTTCCATGTCCCCAGATTATCATGGAGTGGAATGGCAGTACCTGATTTATAAACCCAAATCCCAATTAAAATCGCTCAAACATCCACATAAGAAGATGAAGGGAAAAAAGGACAACAACTTACAGATGCAAGATGTGAGAAAAACACAGCCTTTCAATATAAAATGGACAAAATAGATCAGGGGGGAAAAAGCATTAAGGCTCTGTGAAAGAACCAAGAGTTAAGATAGAGTTTCAGGTTTCAGCCACACAGACATTTATAACATAGATGGGTAGGCTTAATTTGTGTATTTAATGTACTTAATATTCATTACACTTGGGAGGGGAAAGGACCATTGTATTCTGGTAAAGTTACAACCCAACATTCATTCAGATTTATTCCACAAAGCAGCACTGCAACAATAAAAGACACGATAAACCAGCCAGGCACTTTCCCTCTGCAGCTACAGCTCTCCACTGGATCCTTTTTTTTTTTTTTTTTTTTAAGATTTTATTTATTTATTCATTTATCCTCCCCTTGCTGCCTGTGCTCGCTGGGTCAGCCAACCAAGCCATCGGGCGGGCCTGCCCCCACCAGGAGACCCCGGGAACCGAACCCGGGGCCTCCCATATGGTAAACGGGAGCCCCACTGATTGAGCCACAGCCGCTTCCCTCCACTGGATCCTTGAACTCAGCTACATCATACCCAGCATTTCTCCATCCTCATTTCTCCCTTGGTATTTGCCATCTGTCTCCTTTACTTCACTTTATATGTTCTTTTATCCATCATTAAATCCACATTAGCCCAATACCTAGGACATGCACCGTGCACTCAGTGTATGGGCATGTTAAGTAATAGTGCATCTATTTCATTGTGCTGTGGGCAGGGACTGTATCTTGTATGGAAAGTTTGGACCTTCATTAAAAATGGTATTAGTGTATCTTGATGACATGGCGGTAAAGACTATGTTCTGGAAAGAACCATCTCGAGAGGCAGGAGGAATAAATAACTCCTGTGGCCACCTAGGTCTGCAAGATGGAAGCCTGGATCGAGAGGCAGTCGTGAACAGAAACAAAGGGGTGGGTAGAGACGCACCATGAGAGGAGAGAGATGAGAACCTCCTGCACGGCTTCTGATCTTGAGGGACTGGTAAAATGACATAAAAATGGCAGAACTAATTTTCAAGAAGAGGACCTTGGGTTTTCCCCCTTTGGCCTGGAAAGTGTTTTTAGGTATGTTGACTGGCTTTTTTTTTTCCCCCCCCCTAATAAAAGTAGTATTTTAATTGATTGCAGTGAATCTTGAAATACTTAAAAAATACAAAGGAGAAAGAAAAAAAAAAGAAAAAAGTTACCTATAGTCCCACCTCCCAAAGATAAGTGTTCTTAACATTTTCATATTTTTTCCTTGGTTCTTTTCTTGCATGTTCACTGTACATATAAATGTAACTTCTGTTCTACCTTCTGGTTTATTGTTAGCATTGTATCTGGTGTATTGCCTTGTCTGCTGCCCTCTTAAAACACCACCATGGGGTGCAGAGCCTGAAGTGCCTGAGACACCCATGTGGGAGCAAGGTTCAGGGAGCAAAGTCATGACCAGTTCTCTCAGAAAGGCACCAGGGTGGTACGCGCACATTTAGGATTCATCTCCTGGGAGAGGGTATTTGAAAGTATTCAGGTAGAAACAATTAAAGATGAGCAGGGTCACATCAGCCCTGCAATTCTCAAAGAAGAGCTGGTGAGACATTTGGTAGGAATGGACTGGAGAGGGGAAGAAAGTGGGAGGAAAGTGGGAACGGGAAGCAGAGGTCATCAGAAGGGGCTCAGGAAGAGGGACCAAGAATGCAATGTGGGACCTAGGGAAAAAATCTGATGGAGAAAGAGCGGAAGGGTCCCGAAGGCATCTCATCCTTTCAAAATGTACAGGTGATTATCAGAGGCAGCCAGGCAACCTTGACAGGGTTTTTCTTTGCACAACAGTCCCAAAATGAGAGCTCTGTGATTTAGTGGCTGACAAGAGATTAACTGCTGAAAGCTCTAGTTAGAAACTTGACTGCCCTCCACCCTCCCTGCTGCCTCTCATGCATCTGTGACTAAAAAAAATCTAACCTCACCCATCCCATTACACAATGCTTATCTGGGTATGATCTAAGGTTGAAATCCATGAAAGGAAGCCCATGACTTGAAAGTTAGCAAATAACTTCTGTGCTTTACAGGGGAAAGGGGACGGGGAAGTCCGCACTATGAAACAACAAGTTTAAAATAGTGAACCCAATTCTTACCCCAGCTCAACACAATGCTCATTGGGTTACATGTGGAAATGTGACCTTTCCACCTGGAAAACCCCGAGCCTTACTGCTTTCCTTATAAGGGCCCATATCCTGGAAAAATCAACTGGGGAGTAGCATTCTTCTTAGATATCCATGACTGTTAGGCAGTTTGGAAACCTGGGTTTTAGCTGTGGGATTCTGGATAAATTTGGGTTTTGAGGTTCTCATGTAGAAAATGGAAACAAACTAAATGAGCATTGAGACTGCTTCCATCCCTTAATAGTCGGTATCCTCATACTCATTTAAAATCCCAACATATTTCAAACACAAATGTAATCTGTGTTATGGGTTAAAATGGGCACAGCAAGCTTTAATGCTTTCTGAAAAGTCAATGTGGTAAGCAAATTTTTTATACACTACCACAGCTTGCCCCCAAAAAACTCATTAAAGAAGTTACACTTCCTTTTGGACATCTCCAGTGACTATAATTGAATATGGCAAGTCCTGCCACACTGAATTTCCACCCAGGGTAATTAACAATTGAGGGTGGTTACACAGGACCAATTAGATAGTCATGGACAGGATCTAAAAGAAGAGGGAGGTAGAAGAAATTGACTGCTTTGATTGCATAAACAAAGTAATTAGGTGGAGAACTATGTATTTGTCACTCCAAAGCAGGGATCCTCTTCTAAACACTGGGACCCAACAAAGAAAATCAAGTACCACACACTCAGACACTTCAAACTTGCACCCTAAATTCTGAGGAGAAAATGATTCTTCCTGAGCGTGTTAACTGTGTGCTTAGATGACCAGGTTCTACCTCATAGGTCTTGGCAGCCTCAGGTTCCAGAAAGCTGCTCTGGGTGTAGCCTTTTGCCTGGGCTGACATTAAAGAGTAAAATATCTATGACTAATTTTTTTTTTTTTAACAGTGAATCCTGGTCTTTTGTCTCTCCCCATCATGAAAGTTTTGAAGAGAAGGCCTTGCCTGTGCCTTGTCAGCATTCTTGGCCTCTGAATTTGGGGTATGGGGCTGTTAGAGAGGCGGGGCCTGTCTCCATAGGTGCACCCTGGGGAGGAGCAGGAACACCAAACCACCGCCTAAGGAACCAGGTTTCCTTTGGCTGTGACTTCAGGAGATAGCATAAACTCTGTCAGAAAGCTGAAGTAACTGTGCAAAGTATAAGCAAATTACCCAAAAGGCCCAGAAAGGTTCTTTTTGGCAACATGACTGCCCACCAAATGCCACAGGGTCCCTGAGTGTCCAAGAACATCCTCTCAGTTATCCATAAAAGTCCAGTGCTGTTAAAAGTGGAGGTAGTGGGGGCGGGATTAAAGAATGGCTACCATTTGTGGAATGGCGTGAGAACACGGCTCACTTTATTTTTATTTCCTTCAAACCCTTTCAGGAATAAATAGACTCCCTGTGCTCCTTCTTATGTAACAATTATAATAGCTCCCATTTATTGAGTGCTTCCTCATTGCCCCAACATCCTTAACTCTGTGTGCTGGGTTCTATTCCCAGGCCCGTGTTACAGCAGAAGACGTGGTAGCACAGAGAGGTTAAGCAAAGGCTCTTGGTCAAACAGCTCGAAAGTGGAGGAGTCATGGTTTAAGCTCAGGACAGTCTGATTTAAATATCCATCCTCTTAACCAGAACATACAACACCGCATCTCCAGGCAATTGTACCCTTCTGAAATTATACTGACCCTTCTTTCCCCCTCAAGTGGCCAGAAGCCACTGGAAGAAATGTTCATTACAATGAAAGTTATTAACTAGTATGGAGTTTCACTTTATTTTGCCTTATGACATACCAAGAAAATAAAGAACTTTGGCTGAAATAAGGCAAAGGAAAAAAGCTCACAGGGCCCATTTTTCAAATTCCAGCAGCTCAGAAAAGGTGGGTGTGCAAGGAAAGAGTCTTGATGTAAATGAAGATCTGAGAGTCCAGGATATCCTTCCAGAGATTACACCAATTAACATGCCCAAGCTCTGTCCCTGTGCCACACGGTCTCCCTAGGTCAATGGTATATTCCAAGGGCTTGCAGTTTTGCCTTATTTAGGTCCAAATTCTCATTCATTACATATTCGATATATATTCTCAATCACAGAACAAGACAGTGACTGCTTTATCCCCATTTTACAAAGGGAGAAATTGAGATCCAAAGACCCAGAGGTGGGAAGCAGGAGTGGCACCCGGCAAGCCAGACCCACAGACTCCAGGATCCTAACCAGGCTGCCCTGTTGTGCTCACACTGGGTGTCAACCCGGACTCGATTCCTAAACTCAGTGAACAGAGACCCTGTGAGCATAATGGTCTTCCATCCTCCATCTTCTCATCTGTAAAACCAGGCATTGGGTTAATAATCCTTTTTCCCTGTAAAAGGAAAAGCTCCAAATAATCTAAATTATTAACGGTATCAAGTAGAACTTACTGAGCTCCACAGACACAGGGTATAACGACAGCAGTTAGGCAAACAAAAGAGCCTTTTCCCCCTGCCACCCAAAATTCTATAGTCTCAGACAAAAATCAATGCAGACACACATGTCAAAGACCGTAGCGACAGAGCCGTACCATTTCCAAAAGAATGAAGGAGCAAAAGGATGATGATGAAGCCATTTCTGACCTACAGTGGGTAAGACATTACAGACCACAGCCAAGGAGCTGTGAGAGGCTGAGGCGGTGGACTAGAGTTTACTTCAATACTGGGTGGCCAGAAAAGGCAAAAGGCAAAAAGCCTTCTGCTGGGAGGTGTCCAGGCAGCCGTGACCTAGGTCATCATATCACTAAAAATAATCGCCAGAAACAATAAAACATTGTATTCGGGAACCTTAAAAAGACTTCAACCACGGAGTTAAACTCTAACAAGCCACTTAATTTAAATATAAAACACACCAAATTGGAATAATCTATCAAAATTTCAAAAAAGTTTTCTCCCAAATGTATGGGAAGAGTAATCACAGCTATCAGATAAAGAACAAAAGTCTTCATGGGCTTTTATCTTTTTAATGTGGTTTACTTTTAAAAAAAAAATCAATTCTCAAACTATCCTCTCAAACTATAAACTCCTGAGCTATAACATACCAGAGAAACCTGGAACCTCAGTGAGCACTAAACGTGCTCCCTGACCCCAGAGGACTGCTCCCCTGAGGCAGGGTGGGGAGGGCAGAGGAGGTGACGGGTGGGAACAGGGCATCTACGATGGGCAGGGCTTCACTGCTGCCAGGGCTCAGGGAAACAGCACTGGCAGGAGAGCCCAGAACAAGAAAAACCCTCAAATCGAAGATCGTGTGTCTAACCTGCAGGCCTGATTTCTGCAAATCAAGACTGTCACTCTCTCGACTCAAATTACTAGTCACGCCAAGTTTAGCAATTCCATACAAGAGAAAATATTGTCCAACTTATCAAGTGTACTTCAATTCCAAAGAAAAATAAGTGATTTTATAATTGGATCCATTTCTAGTAAATCTGAATACTTGCTAGCATTACGATCCATGATGGAAACGGTCCAAAAGATTAAATATACTTCAAACTTTTCTTACTATTAAAATATTGCTACATTACAAAACTGAAAAACAGAAATGGGAAAAAAAATCACCTATTACCACACCTTCTCACAACTTTTGTAGATCAAGTATGTTGCTTTTGTATTTTTTTCTATCATGCTATTTTTCACATAGTATAATGTGAGTAGTTATAAACACTTTTACAATAAAAACACCAATGTTTTTCCAAGTAACATATTCCTTTATGCAATAGAAATCAAGTGCCATCTAATGAGATAGACATATGCTAGGTGCTAGGAATACAAAACAGTGTCCCCTCCTCATCAAGCTTGACTTGGTGTCAGAATTGCACCCCAAATGTTTTCAATGGCTTGGCTGGGCGTGAGTGGATGCAGGTGTGTGAAGCTTCCCGGAGGCCAGCTCCCGGCACACGACGTGTCTAAGGTGGACGGTGTGAGTCCAGCATCGGCTCCTTCAAGGATGCCCTGATGACCTCTGGCTGCCAAGCCACATGACAACTATCCTGCTCTAGGAAACCCTACTTCTTATTGCTGGGTAAATATATTAATCAAACTTCCTTCCCAGCAGAGGAATCTTTGGTGGAGGTCACCCAGCCAGAATCTGACACTACTTGCCACACACAATTTTAGTGACTTCTGGATAACCATTAACTGTTAAAAGTCAGTGGCTCCCAGTTACATCGGGAAGCAAAATAATGAATAAGAATACCCTGACTTTGGTGTCTGAAGCCTATGCCCTCTCCTTGCCGGGCTGGCCGTGCCCCACACCTCCCTCCACGCAGTCCCTGGGTGTGGGTCCCACTGACATGCTGGTACCAGGCTCTCCCACCCCATCCTAAACCTGCAACCATGAGCTGGACCACCAGCTCTCCCTCTCAAAAATCTGGAATAAAACATAGATTGGCAGTCAGTTCAGTGGTGCCTCTAAAGCCAAGAAGTCATAAGGTGTATGGTTGAAGTGACTGTGGACAGTGATGAGAAGCTGGGAAAGCTGGCGAGTAGAATAAAGAGGAGAGAAGAAAAATTACATGACCTCAAAGAGAGGGGCTAGAGAGGCTTCCTTGTTCCTAACAACTTCCTAGTTCCCAGCTCGAACCCTTATTCTTGATTTTTAAAAACTTGAGTCATTTTCTGCCTTGTAACTAAAGGATGACTGACTAAGAGAAGCTTACACTCATGTTTCCTGAGCATTCCCTGTGTACTTCCTACATGCACGGGGTATTTGGGCATAGTTAAAAAGCTGAAAACAACTTCCTTCCAAGGAACTGGAAACTAGTTGAAGAGGCAAGAACAGAAAATAATTAGGGAAAATGGGCTGGTGATAATTATGTAGAGTACGGGAAAGAGAAGTGAATGCAGATATGACAAGCAAGATTCTGGTCCATTCTACCACTGCCTGCCTATATGACCATGGGCAAGTCCCCTTCCCACCCTGAGCCTCAGTTTCCCCATCTGTAAAAATAAGGAATTTGGAACAGATAACTTTCAAGGTCCCATTTGTTTTTAGGATTCCTTGAAAGTAGTGAGTTTAATACCTACTACTATAACCCATAACTATTTTTAGGAGCCATGTAGATTGTAGACTATCTTGGCACTGCCTGTAGTTTACTGTAGTTGTTAGGAGACAACACAAGACAAATACCGTGAGGTGCCATGGTTCTCAGCAATGGGGTCAGGGAAAAGGGAGATCTCAAAGAGTTCACCATCTGGAGCAGCATGTCCAAGAGAACTTTCCATGACGAGGGAAATGCTCCAGAGCTATGCCCTCCAGTCTGGCAGCCACTAGACACGTGGGGGGCTTTTGAGCACTTGAGACGAGGCTAGTATAAGGAAGTAAATTCTTAATTAATTTTATTTAAATGTAACTAATTTAAATTTTAAATAGCCACACATGGCTAGTGACTACTGGATTGGACAGCACAGATCCAGAGTTCGAGATAACCTCACAAAGTAAGAAGCTCTCTAACAGGCAAACATAAAGCCCTAAGGAACATAAGGAATGGGGAGATTGACTCTGCCTGAGAGAAAGAAATCTGAGGTTAAGGATAAGGAAAAGTTTGTCAGTGTTAAGGCATCGTATTGGGTCAGGTATAGAGAGAGGGAATTGAATAAGAGGAGCTTTCCGGGCAAAAGAAACAATATGCAAAATCATGGCTACATGAAGAAACGGCATGCTCAGAGAGGTAGAGCATTCCTCATGGCAGTGTTGCAGTCCCTTTGGTTGCCTACCCCATTTTGCTTCTCCCCTTCATCCTTACTAACAAAATGCTAACTTTGCATAGGGTGGGAATGTGCTCAGCCAAAAATCAACATTTCCCAGCCTCCCTTGTAGCTACGCGTGGCCCAGCGACATGGTTCCAGCTTGTGAGAGACAAGAGGAAATCTGCTAGGGGTTCTGGAACACTTTTGCTCTGCTTGGAACTGGAAGGGAGGTTGAAGGCAGAGCAACCATTTTGTGATCACGAGGCATCCAAGAGGATGAAAGAGAAAAAAAGGAGCCTAGCACACGGATATCAACACAACGCCACTGAACCAGCCTTGCTCTCACATAACAAAAAATTGTCCAGGTTTTTTGTTAAGTGAGAAGAAGAAATGCCTATTTGATTATTTCTGGTAAATAAGGTCAGACGCCAACTCTAAATAATATCAAATTTGGAAATTGAAAGTGCTAAAAATTGTGGAACTGGCAGAGTGGAGTTGGAGTGGAAAATTGGACAATGTGAGGTAAGGAGGAAGCACCCACGGGTGAATGGAAATCTGATGACAGTGCTGAGAAGACATCTGGTCCAGCTGTAGTGTTTGGGACAATGGAAGAAAACGTTCAGAATATGTGGGGCGTTTTGGCTTCTCTGAGGGAGAATGAAGAACCCAGACACACTTGCCAGCATGATGGGAAGCAACTTAACACTGCCAAAGGGATTTCCCATGACATCCAACTGTAGTTAATCAGGAGCCCCACAATTTGAAGCCTTCCAGGGTTGAAAAGTCAAACTACTTCCATACACCCAAACAAGCCTCCGCAAAAGAAAGGCTGGTGCTGGTAGGGAAAAGAAAAACTTGCCCTCAGTCACTTTCTGGGGGAGATGCTGCTGTAAAATCCAATTCCAAAATCCAGACCAGCTGAGGTGAGATCTATAACCTCCCATCACCAGAACTATCCTTAGTTGAAACTTCGCAAGCTAAAGCACCTGGACAGGAAATGAACCACAATACTTCAACTTTCTGTAGAAAACCTATTTTCTCAAAGATAAAATTCATAGTTTGATACTACATATCACTTTCAGAATTATGTAAGATCATAATTTTCATGGTACTACTTTGGTAAATGATCTTTAAAATCTTGTTAGAATTCACTGAGCAAATATTTATATGAAAGTGATACATTTATTTGGGAAAATTCCATTTAGAAAGCACTTTAATGTATCCCTTGGCTTTATCTTAGGACGTTACAAAACCCAAGTGTGTTGAGGGTGGTAGCTGCAGCAGCCAGCTCATGGGTTGGGGGAAGACACAGCTCTGCGACTTCCAGGAGACAGACATTCTTCCATTTAAATAAAGAAAATTAGGAGACACATGTAACAAGGAAGATTCAAATTTCATTTAAAATATCAGGATTACAAATAATACTCAAAATTTGTGCTTTATTAGCAAGAGTTAACATTTAATTCTAGAATAACTTCCAATATAAGAATCATTCTGTCACTCTAACACAGCCTATGACTACACAAACACTAATTTAAGCAAGCAAACCAGTCAAAACTCTTAATAATTTATTCCTAAAACAGTCAATGGCTTACTGCTATGATTAAGAAATTGCATTAAGAGTTAAATGGACTTGATTTGAATCCTAGTGACATGAACTAGAGCTTACCTCTCTAGGCTCACCTCTTGAATGGGCAGTAGTTTCTTACCTCTTGGAATTGACAGGAGAATTATCATTTCACTAAGCAAAAGTACAAATAATAAATGCTTAATACATAAAGATATTTACAATGGCTGTTATTATTATTTGATTAGTTTAACAGCAAAGAAAATAGCATTTATTGGCTGTTTCACAATTTGCCACAGGTCACATTTCTAAATTTCAAATTGTTGTGTATATAACCAGAGTTTACAATCAGAATAGGATGTCCCTTGCCTATTAGCCCCTGCAGCTTGAGAAATTCCAAGCTCCTCAAAGTGTTCCCAAATCTGCAGCATCAGCATTACCTGAGAACTTGTTAGAAATGCTAATTCTTGGGCTTCATCCAGGAGAATTCCATCTCCAAAATCAGAAACTTAGGGGGTTTCTGAGGCCCAGCAATCTGTATTTCAACAAATCCTTTAGGGGCATCAGGGACACAGCTGGTTTGGGAATAGTCAAAAGAAATCTAACCCCAGGCAAATGCCACTAATCCGGGGGTTCTGAACCTTTTTCTGTCCCACAGACCCCTGGGCCAGTCAGGTGAAAACCAAGGATCCCTTCTCAGAATGTATTGGCAGATAGTTTTATGACACTCAACATTGGAGGTCAGGGAAAATAAAGAGAATAAGTTGATTCTTTTAAATTCAAGCTTATGGACCCCTTGGAGGTCCGTGGACCCCTGGTTAAGAACCCCTGCACTAATCTGTGGTGCTTCAGGTTGCCTTCCAGGGCTTGGGGAGAGCCGTGGGAGCCATGCAAGGTTCTTCACTGAGGGAGACTCCCAGTCCCTTGCTTTCTGCAGACGAGGTGTCCCCCAGCCTTCCCATCACTTTTGAGGGCAACACCAGAATCTGGAGCACCCTCCCTCCTCTCAGCATGGGACAGGGGGCAGGAGGCAAACAAGGCTGGTCTGCAAGGGAGTGTGGGGACTAGGCTAACTGGTTAGAATCGTAGGCAATAACTCAAAGCCTCCCAAGAATGAGATTCCATATCAGTTCACAATTAAAAACCTTTCTAGCACAGTTCCATGCAAAAACATATATGTGAATGTTCAAAGTGGCATGATTCATATTAGTCAAAAGGTGGAAACAACCCAATGTCCATCAACTGAAGAATAGATAACTAAAATGTGGTATTATCCCTACAGTAGAATACTATTCAGCCATATAAAAGAATGAACTACTGATCCATGCTATAATGTAGGTGAAAACATCATACTAAGTGAAAGAAGCCATTCATAAAGGACCCACATATTGTCAGACTCCATTTATGAGAATTGTCCAGAATAGGCAAATCTATAGAGGTAGCAAGTAGATTACTGGTTGTCTAGGGCTGGCAGGGAAGAGTGTTAGGATAGAATGGGGAATGACAGCTATGGGTTTCTTTCTGGAGAGACAAAATATTGTAGTGATGGTTGCACAACCTTGTGATATGCTGAAAAAACAATGAAGTGTATACTTTACATGGGTCAATTGCCTAGTACATGAATTTTATCATTACAGCTCTTAAAAAGGAAAAACAACAACAATAACTCTTTCTTGCCAAGGAATCCCTCCTCAGAGCTCATCTAACCCTCCCTAGCTGGGTTGTCTCATTTACTTAAGCATGTTGTAGAGTATGCAATGCACAATTTTGAGTGTAAGTACAGATCAGCACCCCTGAGAGTGAATGCCTCCTTAAATTTTGAACACTAGATGTCTGCTTGTGTCACCCTAGTCCAGGCTCTGATTTTAAGGCTGCTTCGTGTTCTGATATGTCTACAGATTTTTGTCAGCAAAAGCTGACAAAACTGCAAGAAGAAATAGACAAATTCACTGGTATGGGTGTAGACTTCAACATCCCTCTGTCAGTAACTGACAGATCCAGCAGATAGAAAATCAGTAAGGATACACTCAACTCAACAGCACTAATCAACTGGATCTAATCAGCATTAATATAATACTTCACACTATAACGGCAGAATACACATTCTTTTCAAGCTCACATGGAATATTCACCAAGATAGATCATATTCTGGGCCATAAAATACCACTTAACACATTTAAAATAATAGAAATCATACAATGTATGCTTTTAGATCACAATGGAATCAAACTAGAAATCAGTAACAGAAAAATAGCTAGAAAATCCCCAAATATTTGGAGATTAAACAACACACTTTTAAATAACCCATGAGTCAAAGAAGAAGTCTCAAGAGAAATTAAAATTTATTTTGAACTAAATGAAAATGGAAATACAACTTAACAAAATTTGTGAGATATAGCAAAGGTGGTACTTAGAGGCAAATTTATAGCATCAAATGCACATATTAGAAAAGAAGATTTAAAATTAACAACCTGAGCTTCCACATTGAAAGTAGAAAGAGAAGAGAAGAGAAAGTTAATCCAGAGTAAACAAAAGAAAAGAAATAAAAATTAGAGCAGAAATCAATGGAATTGAAAACATGAAAACAATAGAGGAAAAAAAAAAAAATCAATGAAACCAAAAGCTGATTCTTTGAAAAGATCAATAAAATTGATAAACCAGGCTAAATAAGAAAAAAAGTGAGAAGCCACAAATTACTAATATTAGAAATGAAAGAAGGAACATCGCTACTGATGCCATGGATAATAAAAGCATAATAAAGGAATATTATGAACAACTCTATGCCCACAAATTTGAAACTTAGAGGAAATGGACAAATTCCTTGAGGAACACAATATACCAAAACTTACACAAGAAGAAATGATCTAAACAGAACTATATATCTATTCAAGAAATTGAATCAACAATTAATAACTTTCCAAAACAGAAAACACTGGGTCCAGATGGTTTCACTTGTGAATTCTACCAGACACTTAAAGGAGAAATGATACCCATCTCTAAAATATTGTCCAGAAAATAGAAGCAGAGGGAACACATCCTAAGATGGCAAACAAGATAAGGATGCCCCCTCTCATCACTTCTATTCAACATCATACTGGAAGTTCCAGCTGACGCAATAAGACAAGAAAAGGAAATAAAAGGAATACATATTGGGAAGGAAGAAATAAACTGGACTTTGTTTGCAGATGATGTGATAGCCTATGTATAAAACTCAAAGAATTGACAAAAAAACTCCTGAAACTAATAAACAATTACAGCAAGGTTGCAGGATTCAAATTAATATACAAAAGTCAACTGTTTTCCTATGTACCAGCAATGAACAATTGAAATTTGAAATAAAAAACATACCACCAAGGAGCGGATGTAGCTCAAGTGGTAGAGTTGGTAAAGTACCTGCTTCCCATGTGTGAGGTCCTAGGTTAGATCCTCACTACTTCCTAAAAACAAAACAAATAAACAAAAAAACGAACTCTCATTGGAAAGCAGATGTAGCTCAGTGGTTGAGTGCCTGCTTCCCATGTATGAGGTCCTGGGTTTAATCCCCAGTACTGCCTTAAAAAAAAAAAAAAAAAAAAAAAAAAAAACACCACCACCAATTATGTTAGCAGCCCCCACCCACCCAAATTAAATAGGAATAAATCTAACAAAATATATATACAAGATCTACAAGAAAAATAAAAAAAAAACCATAAAACTCTGATGAAAAGAAATCAAATAAGATCTAAATAAATGGAGTGATATTCCATGTTCATGGATAGAAAGACTCATTATTAAGAGGCCAATTCTTTCCAAATTGATAGACTCAATGCTATCCTAATCAAAAATCCCAACAAGTTATTCTGTGGAGACTGTCAAATTGATTGTAAAGTTGATATGGAAGGGCAAAATTCAATGGCTCCCTTGTACCTAAGATTAAAGTTCAAAGTTGAGAATTGAAGATCTTCCACTTTAGACTTTATCCTGTTGGCACACTGGCGTACACTGTGGAGTTCAGAGTGGCCTTAATGAGGAATTCCCTGCCAGCAAAATGCTATGAGCATTGTAACGGGCCACACAATATCACATTAGCCAGGCAGGGATTCAAATCCAGGTTGTCTGATTCCAGTGCTCAAGCCCTCGGCCCTCTGCTCCCACAGTCTTCCTACCAAGAAGGATGAGATGATTGATGTCTTTGTATTACCAACATTTGGCTCCAGCCACTGCTCAAAGGAATCATTTAAGGACTGACTGTTATATGCCAGTAGTTAACTAGGAAAAGCTCAATCAATTCTAACTTACAATTGTTAATATGAACAAAAATAGCAAGCCATGGTAAAATCTTGCCATAAACCTGACTTCTGTAACGATATGCCAATAAGCAAAATAAAAGAAAATGTATCTAGTAGCTTCAAACTACAGAAATCCATGAACAAAGATTCTTGGCTTGCAATATTTTATCTTGAATCTAGTCCTTATTCACCAAGGAGAAGAGAAATTATACAGAAAGTAAATTAAGAACTCTCTTACAAAGCCGTGTCTCCCAGCAATCAGACATAAATTGTTCTTGTTTTGCCCACTCCCTAAAGCCCTGTAGAAAAAGGGAAACATCTATATATTAGTAGCTCTCTACTTAAATAAGTTGCAAAAGAGCAAGAAAGATAAATACCATAAAAAAACCAAGAATCAAAACAAAAATTAAAAAAAAAGAAAAAAAGTTAAGAAAGCTTTTCTTTCTGAGATTAAGACACAGAGAGCAACACTGCCACCAAGTGGTAAGAGTTTCCCAAATCATCCTGTGACATCTGAAACAGTGGTCTCAATCCCAGCAACAGTCAGAATGTTTGGGGGGAGATAAAAATAAATAAATAAATAAATTCCATCCCTATACCCAGTGAGGCACATAGAGGGAGACAGGTCCACTCTGTGTTTTGACACACAGAAGGTTGAGAATCACTGATCAAAACAGAAGGGTATGGCTCAGATACAGATATTATTATGATGCTTATGTTTTCCAGTAAAGTTTTACTTGTAATTATTACATTTACATTATCCATTAAAATTTCCTAATGTTATATAAATTCTTGAAAATTTGGCTATGTACAACACAAATTAACTATATTCATAAACAGTTTCTACATTTTTCACAATGTAAAATAGTTATCAAAAGGATTCAGATTAGATTCCTAGTTCTACTACTACTGTAAATATCTAATATTTAATTCAACAGACTCAACTTTACCATAAATTAAGCATAGTGACACCACTATACTCAACACACACAAAAAAACCTTTGAACTTCAATTTCACTAGACTAGTTGTTTATACAAAGGTTTCAAATCAATAAATCACTCTTATCTACATGAGAATAAATTTTCTTTCAGAAAACCTTTTTGTTGTTGTTGTTGTTTTACCAGAAATGTAAAGTCTGAAAGCTTCTATTGTTGATATAATCTGCAAATGTACCGTATAACTGGAAATGCTTAAATAAAAGGTATCAGACAGACTAAATATTGTTCGCTGACACAGAGGTAAATAAAGTATTTTTCCCCATTCCAAAGTCAGGGAGTTGCCCAAAAAGGTATTTAACAACAAAGAATTATCTCTGGTTAAGAAGGAAAAATTGTGGAGTGTTTTCACTACCAAATATCTAATCAGAAATTCATTTTCAGCATTTTTTGAAGACCTGACAATTAGGTTAGAGCCCATGGCTAAGAAAAATACCTTCACATTTTCTGTGCCCTCAGTGCTATGCAACAGAAAAAGCTTTCCTGGAAAATAAAGCAGCAGGGAAGAGGCAAGGTGCCCAAATTCTGTTTGGTTTCATTTGGCACATTACCAATTTTTTCTTTAAACCTACCACATGTTTTTTATCATTGCATTTCCTCTACCAGACTATCGCTTAGTTTCTCAGGCAGTACAATTCTTCACATATAGTCGGTCCTCAAAAAATAATGCTGATGACCCAGATTTTTTGAGGGGGCTGAGATACTTGGGCAACTTCTTTCAGTCTATCTACAGAGATGCTCAGCAGCCTAATGGAAAGAGTCCTAGATTACGATGAGCATATCTGGGTTGGATTTAATCATGGCCACTTCCCCAAAGCCCTTGCTACTCAAAAGTGTGGTCCCTGGACTAGCACTGGGGAGCTCGTTAGAGGCACGGAACCTCAGGATGCACTGAGACCTACTGACTCAGAATCTGCCTTTAACAATATCCCCGGGAGACTGCTATGCACAAGAAAGTTTGTGAAGGGCTGTGCTAAACCTTGACCTGGCACGAGGTGTCCTCACTTATTTATCCGAGGCATGAGAGTACCTCTACCTGCTTGACCTTCTGTATGGTAGGGACTGTTTGTTTTTTTAAGCTTCCTTTCCTAAGGTAGAGCTCCAAAGTGAGAATGCTGAGTAAATGAGAAAGGGCTGCGGTACTGACAGGAGCTTCAGCATCTTCTCCTCAGAGGAACAATTGTGCCTGCTCCCGGCTGCGCCCTCCGCATGCAGTGCTAAACACACCCAGGCTTCAGTAGCTTCGCCAGGTTACAGATTTAACTACGTGCACTCTACCACCACCCTCTATCGAGTTATAGCTTAGCAAGTATCATCTCATAATATATTCAGCATCTCACAAACATTTCGCCCAAAGAATCTGTAATACAAAGAAGAGAGAACGTACTTCCCTAGGGGCTTTGGGGTAACAGTCCTAAGTGGTCACCACAAACAAAGCCTCTCTGAAGCCTCTGAAGCCTTCTTGCTTTAAATTTAAACAACCATGCAGCTTTGAGCACTCTATTTTACTATATATCTTTGTTTATTTTTAAAATGTTAGTCTTACCAAGTCTTCAAGTCACCGCTGTATATCTGCCCTACTGTCTGAGAAGCAGAGACTATCCTCTCTGAGGTTCAGAATTAAAGCCACCCCTCCTCGACTTGGCTAACTCAAAGCTGGAATTCTTACAAGACACCCACTGGTCTCTGTTGAATTAGAACAAAATATAACAAACAAACAAAAAACCAGCCTGGGATTTTGGGGATGTCTACCCATGTCCTACTAGACGTACAAGTAAATTTCTAAATACAAATTAATTTCTTACCTACCTCAGGTAGGTTTCCAAATGCAAAACTCAGAATATTCATTATTTCATAGGGATTTTGTGTATAGAAATAGTCATGTATCTCTGAGTAAATAGTAGGTTATTTTTTTAAAAAACAGTACTTACTCAGTCTAATCTCTCTACCTCTATCCAAACCACCTGACTTTGTATTTTTCTTTCTTTTTACACTATATTTACTCTGATCCTTACTTCTTTTACTCACTAACACCCTTCTCTCCAAATTTTATACCATCTATAGAAATCAGAACCCCAAAATTACAGAAAATTCTACTTCTCTGACTTTCCTTAATAACCTTATCACTATGCAAACACCATGGTTTTTAAATTACAGGTGGTTTGTTTTTTAAGTATTTTCAAAGTAGGACAGAATGGATGGGACAGTAGCATTATCCCGGCCTCACTTTCCCCCCTTGAAGTAAGGTTATAAGATTTACTGCCTAATTAAAGTTTGCACTGTCAGAATGTGAGTGCAAAATAGTCACAAATAAAGCATTTTGAGCATCTGAGACAGATTCTAAAAGGCACCATTAATAAGTATTTCTCACAAGCACCCTTTTAGGAGCCATGAGCTCACCTGGCCCCCAGACACTGCAGCTGCTCATCTGACCACCAAGGCAAGCCAAGAGATCTCACACCGCCTCCAAGCAGTACAACTCTGGCCAAAGCAGGGTCCTCTGGGGACCTAAACTGAGGACCTGGAGGTCTCCCAGCTGGAAGGGAATATACTGGACGGCTCTGGCATCACCACTCCCTGAGGATGGTGAGTAAGAGGGTAGAGCACTAAGATGCCTGATTTTGGAGAAGAAAATTCAAAGAAAGATATTAAGAAATCAATCTCCCTCCCCTCTACACTTCGGTCCCAGGGAGGGAGGAAGGGAGCGCGATTGACTGAAGGTAAGTTCATACACTAAAATGCTCAGAATCATGTTTTCTCTTTATGCCAGCACCTGTGGCCAACATGGAGGCCAGTGGGTAGACCAAGAACACATGCCCAATGCAGAGGCCAACAAGGGGATGTTCTGTGGGAAGGAATTCTATACCAAGAAGCACAGACACTGCTCCACACCCAGCAGGTCAAGCTGTGCCTCTCAGGTGCCAGCCCAGGACCTGCGTACCATCCAGAAAGTGAGCTCTGGAGCATACCTACAAGCTGTCTCCTAACAGCCCTGTGGTGTGGAGAAAGTGATTTTATCTACCCCAAGTCTCCACTTCTTCATCTGTAAAACTGACATAATAAAAATGCTGACCCTCATAAGGCTGACTGGGAATTAAAGAAAATAATTCATGTGAAGGACTGAGCATGGTGCCTGCCAAATATTAAGAGCATGATAACTGCTTATTATTATCATAATACCAATTAAAAGTCTTAAATGCTTTTGTTCTCTCTTCTTTCTTTTGTGTGAACACAGACTACCTAGAATACAATCCAGAAATTCAAACAGCATTTAATTCTAGAAGAGAACAGAAAAGACATGTGCCTAGGGAGAAATAGGAGGCATGAGGAGGGGTTTAAAAAACCACTAATGAACAAATATTAAGTTTGCAAAGTCTGAGCAATTTACTTGCCTTCCTTTTCAAAAGTCATGAGGCCTGTGTGAACTAGAAGAGACCAATGATAAAGATAATAAATAAGTATATTTTAGGGCATGCTGCAAGAAGATAAGTGCTATGGGGGGAAAAATCAAGATAAGGAGATTAGGAGTATGGGGGGGGTGCAATTTGAAATAGAGTGTCCAGGGAGGCCTCGTTGAAAAGGTGATTTTAAACACAGATCTCTAGGATATGAGGGGGCTAGGCCTGGGGATATTCCCCCCACCCCGGGGGAGGGCATTCCAGGTAGCTGGAACAGCCAGTGCAAAGGCCCTCGGGGGAGCACGTGTGGGGAGTTCCCAGCTGGTGAGGCCTGAGCAAGGAGCATCAGGAGCCTCTGTTCAAGAACAAAGGTGCTTGACAAGCACTGATCTTCGCGGAGCGCTAGACAGCGTCTCTCAGGACACCTTCCTGCATGAGATGGTGGGAAACCCAACAGAAGCCAATTTATTACGGATTATTACGGACTAGGAACAGACACAGCTGTATCAGTAGTATCTGTTCAGGGCCCTGATCTGCTCAGGACTTTTTATCAAATACTTAGATAGAGGCACAAAGGGCGTGCTTGGCAATTTTACACAGAATTGAAAAACTTCCACCAGAACCAAGATTCAAAATGACCCTAACAGGATTGGCCAAAACTAAATGCTGTCACACCTAACAGGTATAAATTGTATGATTCCTACCTGCATTTGAGAAATTTTTTTAAAGCTTTTTTTCTCCCAAACAATTTAATCAAATGCAGATAAGAATCATACAAGTTTTGAATAACAATTCATGCCCAGATACAGTAAGAGCCAAGAATGTGAGCTAATTACTCAAAATAAACAGATTATGAATGTAATCTGCATTAACTGAACAGTGGCAACTCAATGGAAGGAAGAGACTTTTATGGGCCAAAGACCACGGAACACCATGTTTTGTTCAAGGTTCAACAAGGGACAGGGCCAAGAATGTTCGGGGGGTACTCAGCCGTAAAACTGTACAACAGGGAAGAACTAGGACAATTAACCTGGAGAAAAGATTTGAAGGGAACGGTTTCCATGATATTCTGCCATATGAAGAACAAGAAGCTTCAGAAACCAGAACCGAACCAAGGGATGAAATGACAGGGAGGCAGGACTGGTCTCAATCTAAGAAAGCTCATATGGAAGCTTACAACTGTTTTGAAATGGAACAGGCAGCTCCACACAGTCCTCGATGGCCCTTACCACATCCAGGCCACTGCACTAAGCATTTAAAAACAGACATTACAGCGTTTCGATCCCCACAACAATTCTCTCTCAAGTATGGCCATGGCAATATTGGGACAGACACTCTGGTCTGTTGCTTTTGCTGTTCTGTTATTCCAGACACGGGTCACAGCTCATTCCTCCTCAGGCCTCCTCCCAGCCCCTTGCCTGCCCCCCTCCCCTCTCCACCTCAGCCCTCCCCACCCCGCCCTGGTAACAGGGCTCTGCCGGGACCAGGAAGAACAGCACTCTGCAGCAGGCAGGCCTCTCCACTGGGGTAGGGCACGAGTGAGGCATGGCATGGCCTCCCACCTTCTCTGGCCACTTGACGCAACAGCTCCTGCAAAAGAGCTCCACCCAGCAGGAAGCAGCTGGCAGAGCCACGCTGACGGGGCTTCCATGTCGAGGGGTTGCAGGAAAGAAAGAGCAGCTGGCAGCAGTGGAGTTCACACCATGGAAAACTGGATACTGGAAACGTTCACACCACTGATTTTTCTTTCCAATCTTAAGAATTTCTAACACTTTTAAATGAAATGCCAGTAAATGACCTTCTGCTCCCTAAGCTCAATCAGTCTGGCAAAGGGCAGAATTAATCTCATATTACAGGTGAGAAATTTAGCTCATTCTGGTTCACAGCTCATAAGGGGAAAGGTGGGATTGGAATGCAAACTCCAAAACCTAGGCTTTGGACCACCACGGGCATTGGAGAGCTCTGCTGGAAGATGCCCGATAAGAGTTCTAAATTCCTTCCCTAAGTTGACCTCTGTGACTACCTCAGGCCCCACAAGGCTGAAGGAGCAGCTCTCTGTGGAGCTCCTGTGGAGCTTCTGGCAGGTGGGCGCTCAGGTACTGTTCTGGGCACCACTCTCAGGATAATGTTTCCAGCAGGGAAAAGGAAGGATACCAAGCGCTCCGGTTCTCAGGCCCCACAGGCTCTGTTAGCTGGGATCTGGGAGGCCAGGGCCCCACAGCAGAGGGATCTGCTCCCTGCTCCCAGTGCGGGCGCAACAACCCATTATCCCATTTCATTTCCCCACTTTTACCAAACTGTGTCAGCTACACCAGAATTCACCAGCGGATCTTCTCAGTTGTAAATGCCATAAATGAGAAGGGAAATTAGAGCTAAACATCCATTTCTCATAATATTCCCAGCACTTTCATCTGCTGGGATTACAGGGTCCTCCCACATGCTGCCCAGAGCACAGTCATCTCATCCATTTTATCGTGGGGGTTCTCCAGAGGATTTAAAATCACCACAACTGAATAACCTTCTGACTTAGGTCAAATAAACATCCCTCAGGCATGGGACAGGAGATACCAGTGCCCCTCCGGAAACTCAACACATGTCCAAACAGGGAAAGTGCAGCACCAGGGTGGGGCCTGCAGAGATCAAGAGCATTTCCTGAGAGGCCGGAGCCCTGTGGCCAGAGGCGGACTGGTGGCCACGGCGGCACAGTATACAAATCTGGTGTTTCTGCAGCCACGCTCCACCCCAGCAGACCCCTTTCACTTAGAAGTTTAAAAATGATTAAGGAAGGAGGGAATCGGGTTACAGAATCTGGCTACTGGACATCAGCAGATGATCTACAACATGGAAAGGAAATCTTTAAAATAAAAACTTTCTAAACAGATACAAACTGAAATAACTCAATTTATTAAATTTATAAATGCTTAACAATCTCACAGAGTTTATAAACCTAGTCTTCCTAGTGTTTTTTTATATTGCTCCTGTCAAGGATTGACAGCATAGAAACTAACACCAGTGTTCCAATTTCCAAAAAGGTGACAAAAATAACGTTATCCCTTTACATTGGACACGTCTTTAGGTTTTCAAAGTACTTCCACATTTATAACTTAATTCATGAGATAGAGGGACAGCATTATCATAACTGTAGTTTACAACTGAAGGAACTAAGGGTAAGTAAAGTTACATAACTGACGACAAAAAGCTAGAGCCAAAACCAGGATCAAAACTAGGCTCTTGTTTATTTTAGCAGAGGATTCCTTTTTCAAAATAAATATTATAAAGAACTCTAAAGAAAGAAAAAAGGGAGAGGGAAACAGGGTGGGTGAAGGAAGAGAGGAAAGAGGTTCAGGGGCAGAGGGAGGAGCAGGGGAGGGCTCTGCAGACAGTGCCTCCGCCCCCCCCCCCCGGAAGCTCTGTGGAACCTAGTGTGGAAAGTCTTGGATTAGACTGCACTGCTTCCTAAAAGAAGTGCAAAGTGTGTCAAGGGACAAGACCGAATCCACGCTGCAAGCAATCTGTGGAACTCAATCTTTGGAGTTTTACTGGTTTGCTTTGTCTTAAGGAAAAACAATGTTATCTAATAAAGAACACTTAATACAGAAAGTACTTGTAGTTGAAAGTTTTTATCACTGGGCATAGAAAAAACTTAATTTTAGTCAGAAGAACATTTAACTCATTTTTCACATTATAACTCAAGAGAGGAAGGCCTAAATATTGGTTTCAGCACAGGCTATAATTCTTTGGTGGTTCAAGAGGGGTGAGAGGGCACAAGGTGGTCTCCCCAAGACACGAGACTGCCCGACAGCAACTGACCCACGGCACAGAGCACAAGCATGGCCAGGCTGCTGGAGCCAGGGCTGCTTCTAACACCCCAGGTCGGTGTGTGAACTACACTTAGACAGCAGGGAGGGGTATGCAGACAAGCTTGGGAAGTAGTGGGAAGGGATGGAGGCGAATGGGCTCAGCCCTTCGACATCCCCATGGGCAGAGTGGGTCAGAGGTCACAAAAGAGCAGCAAAGGCAAGAGTGCTGCTGTGGAGAGGGAAACGGGGGATCCTCTGGAAAGAGAGGCATTGTCATCAAGCTTCTTACCCGAGGAGCTTCAAACTCGGGACAGTTTTGACTCAGAATCTCTTTTTCATCTCTTCTTTCACCAAATGTATTAAAACTCAGGCCAGAATCGAGCCGTTTCACGTCAGCGGTGAGCCTTACCTTCATATCTGCTGGGAGAGTCGCACACTTTTTGTGGAGTTGCCACTCGGAGAAAGATCTGCTGTCTCCATGAATGCCTCCGCGTCTTCACGGGGGTTCCACCGGCATCCCCTGGATGGTTTGCTTTGGGCTCAAAATCCCTAAAATTACAGGACAATTGATTGATGACTGGAGGGGAGAAATAAACCAGTTTTTTTAGCTTAACTTTAAAAAAAAACAACAAAGCACTACAATCTTTGTATAAGCAAACATAATTAGATAATCACTGAAGTTAAATCAAGCTCACAATGGGTCAGCACTCTGAGAGGACTGTATATTACAGGATGCTTTTCATAAAAAGAGCAAGATTGCACACCCTTATATTATTTCTATTGTAAGAGTTATTAAGAAATATGGTCCCTAGATCGTAAGTTTGTAAATGGGCCTCTCCTGGGGGCACCTGAAAGAAACTATCATGCCTCAATCTGTACTAGGCAGCACGTGAGGCTGTGTCCTCAGCACTGGCCTATCTACACCTCCACGGTTTGCCACCCAAAAGCAAGGAGCATTGCAGTTTAATTACACAGAACTTTAGGGGCAATAATTATGTGGTCACTGGCTGATGATGACTGCTTTATTAACATTGGTTAAAAAAACAACTACAAAGCAAAGTACATTGATCTATATATACATACACATAAATCCAATCTAATAATTAATTTTCTTCCTATCCACAGGACAACTTGGGGAAGCCCTCATCATTTACACTAAATATAAATATATATATGCATATTTATGTACC
Source organism: Tolypeutes matacus (assembly GCA_026826555.1). NCBI lineage: Eukaryota > Metazoa > Chordata > Mammalia > Cingulata > Chlamyphoridae > Tolypeutes > Tolypeutes matacus. The sequence goes on along the minus strand of JAKSZT010038599.1, from coordinate 8,348,618 downwards.
CGCAGCGACGCAATCTGCTGAACTTAGAAATCAGACTTTCTAACCTATTTATGACAGTCATGTGCTTACTATCTAGTAACAGTGCTAAACACTAGCACTTACAGAGTTGGTTAAGACTTTCTCCAGGCTTCTGAAGATAATAACAACACATTAATAAACAAATCCTAGACGAAACTGGAGAAGACGCTGACTGCACATGTTTTTGAATGACACCCAGTAAGAAAAGAGACAACAGATTTAGCTAAAATGATTTTTAAATGCAAAACAACAGCTAAAAATATTCCTGAATATCTCATGATAATGCAACACTTATAATAACCAGGCTTTATATATCTAATTTAAGCCCTACCTTTTTGTGTTCACAAAGTCAGAGGTGTTATTTTCATCTACAGGAGCCAGAAATTTTAGAAAATTTGGCACAGAGGAAGAAGAATGAAGTTTTTTCCGCAGGGCATTACGGTAGGAGATGCTGAGAGTTTGGTTGAAAAAAGAGTTTAGGATAAAGTAATATAAACAGACAAAGTATAAAACATAAGCTTCAAAATAAACAAAACATTTTAGCTTTAATGCTAAGAAAAGTAAACCAGGTTTAAAAAAATGAGAAGAGGTTATAAATGAGGTTTAACTTTTGTTTCAGTCAACAAAATTCTATTTTAAATGAATGGAATCAATGAATTAATTTGAAAAAAAAAAAAAATCAGTCCATTTTCCAGATGACTCTTCCTTTTAATTGGAAAAAAAAAATTAAAAGGAAGTTTCTGATATGGCACAATTTCCAGTGTATACAATCAAAGTGTATACAAATTTCCAGTGTATACAATCAGTTAATCATGTCTGTGTACTAGGGCAGGTGGGAAGCAGAGGGGCAGCAGTGAAAATACATAAAAAATGGCTTGTCATCAACACTTGATTTCATAAAAATTCTGATAAAATTAATCGATAGTAAGGTTAAGTCGCTTCAAATGACAGGCTGAAAATAAAACCAAAAATAAGCAACACCATGTGCACACACACAACGGTGGTTCCCAGTCCCGCGTGGACTTTCCCTCCACTCCGCCAGTGCAAAATTCCCGGGAAGACAAACGACACTGAACTTGCCATGCGAGCATGCTCACCTCTTTGGCACAGCATTCCCACTTTGTTCTCCACTTGAATTATGTTTTAAGTACTTTAAAAAATTTGGCGAGGAAGCGGAGGGATTAAGACGAGGTGGAGGAGCAGGAGCTGGAGACTGACCTGAGCAACTTTTAGACTTGCCAACAGGTGGATGATTCACACTAAATGGCAATTAAAGAGAAAGCATGGGGGGATTAGAGGAGAAAAGAGAAGGTGAAACACTGAAGGGTAAACATGAAGGAAACGGAAGAAAAAAGAGCGTGACTGCTTTTGCCTCACTACTTAAATATGAATGTCAGAGTTAGATGATTTCTTTTCACTTCTCCTCCACATCCCCAACTGTCTCGCTGGCAAAGGTAGTTTTCAGTAAAAGGGAGAGTAGGCGAAAGGTCGGTACTCATCATCCCCACATGTCTATGCTTCCATTAGTACTTTTTTTTTTCTATTCCCTTTTTAGAAACTGACAGGAAAAATTTTTTAAAAATTAAAAAATTAAAACAAAAACCAAAGCAAAGGGAAAAAACAAAAAACAAACTCCAGAGTTTTAAAAATATATCTCCTTTTAAAATGAACATTCTGGCCTGAGTCTCAGTGTCTTGTTTTCTGTAGGTAAATTGAAAAGGTTCCCAAGGGGACATAAAGCAAAATGGGCTGTGCTTAAAAGAGAGACACAGACAGACAGACAGACAGACATTTCCCTATCATTTTCATCATCAGTCTCTGGCATGATCCATTACAAAGCTGCAAACTTCAGGGACAAAGGAAATGAACTGGCAGGGATACTAATTTTCTACCACCTCTGGCTTGTGTGAAGCAACAGCCTTGGAAAGAGAGCTGGAAATCTCCAGAAAGGAATGTTTCTACAATCACTGAAAATGCCAGAGGGAATGGGGATGTAGCGCCAAGACAGAATAGAAACAGTTTGTACATAGGGTTTTGGAAAACCTCAGAAAGCTTCAGCCAAACTATGCTCGCCTCAAAAATGTCATATTTATTAAATATTAGCTTCTGAAGTATGTCTTGCTTTTATGATCATAGTTATCTGGTCAAACTCCAAGGAACCATCAGTAACTATTTCCAATGGCTGATCTGAAAACAAAGCCAATCGGCTCTACTACATCTTTCCAGGATTGCTAATCTTTGTCATTTCTTCACTTGAAACACATCACTCTGTGCAGACGCTCCCCTTCCATGTACGTACTACATCAACAGAGACAGCCTATGGCTTCTGTACTGCCAACCAGAGGAAGGCATAAGGTGAGGGATTTTAAAAGACTTTTAAAGTTATTTTTAGAGATAACTCTGTCTCCCTTTATACTCTCTGACACTTAGCAGGGTCGAATTAATCACCAAGGGGCCCTAGGAGTATCAGGGAGAACTTCTGCCTCTATAGGGCTTACCCATCTCTTTTAAACAGAAAAGCACAACTGCTCATTAGAGCCCAACTATTCAAATTAGTAAATCTTGTTAGAAAAATCTAGTATTCTCACACTGGAAGAGGCTTTAGAAGACATCGACTCCAATCCTGTCAGATAGAAAAGTTTAGCTAATTTGCTGGGGTCACAACTAGCTTATGACAGGGCCAGGACCAGAACCCAAGGCTGCGGGATCCGTTACAGGTGCCCATGTCTTCTGTGTGGTCCTGTATGGCTCACACACTCTGTTGTGTACACATCACTGCATCTCCATTTTATTGCAATTCTGTTCCAGAGTCTCAAAAGGGTCAACTGATCTGCTCACCAATTCACTACCTCTCCTGAAAGCCAGCAAGCCAGGTTTCAAAGTCAATAGTGTGTTTCAGTATTGCTTGAAGAATTATTATTATACATTTTAAGTACCATTTTTGCTCATTTTTAACTGCTTCCTTACAATATGTGCACTTGTTACATGCCCAAGGAACAAGTATTTCTTACATCTACATGCTTCCTAAGAGCAGAGGGGGAAGGAATATGTCACACTTCTTCAAACTTAATCCTTTTAAGCCAAGATTAACACCCGACTCAGGTTTCTCTTTCACCCAATAAACGTATGGGAGGCACATACCTGGTTAAATACAGATATGCCCCAGCTATTTATACAATCAGTTTATGTTTTAAAGAAATCTTACTTTCGTTCGTGAGGCGTCTCTGTGCTCACTGAGTGATACCTCATAAGTTTCCTTTGCGAGACTGCTGGAGACCCCTCAGTAGGTTCCAGAGGTTCCTGGCATTCCGTGGGGAAATGACTCAGGGTATTTGCTCGCCTTCTGAAGCCCTGCTGGGGTGAGAGTCGGGCAGGCTCTTCTGTGAGATGGCTCTCTGAGTCAGTGGACAGGTCATCCGAGGAGCTGAGGAGCTTGAAGGAGCTCTCGGAGGTGGGCAAGGCCTCCTTTTCACACACAGAAGGCTCCTGGCAGCAGACAGAGAGCAGGTTAAACATTATCACAAGAGGAGTTATAGGGCTTACAAATCTCTAATCCAACATTTCAATACATAAGCACACCTTCTGATCACAATGCCCTCCAGAGGTCACCAAAAATACAAGGAAATAAAGGTCCATTACATGCCCACTGGTCAAAAACAAGATGCAAGTTTGCTGGACAAATGAAGAAAATGCCAAGATGCAAGTGTGGAGGATTTATGCCATAATATGTAACTATTCTAGGCAAAGCCATAAATAGTTCCTTCTCTTGAGAAAACTGAACTCCTTACTATTGCTTATAAAGTGGTACAAAGAGTGGTTTATAACCAGTCTCCACTGTCTAAACAAATCAAGTTCTTTATCTCTGCAATGTGTGTTCCTAAATGCTACACCCCTATTTAAGGCTCTCTCTAAATTTGATCTAATGTTGAGATTTAACTTGGTAACACTGAGGTTAAAAACTACATCCAGGGAAGCGGCTGTGGCTCAATTGGTTGGGCTCCCATTTACCATATGGGAGGCCTCAAGTTCGATTCCCGGGGCCTCCTGGTGAAGGCAAGCCAGCCTGCATGGCGCGGTGAGCACAAGCAGCAAGGGGGGATAAATAAATAAATAAATGAATGAATGAATGAATGAATGAATGAATGAATGAATGAATAAAATAAATTAAAAAAAAAACTACATCCAACATTACCTTAGTATATGGAAAATTTCTCTAGGTATTAATTGCCTCAACTCAAGGCAAATACCTTAATTTCCTCATCTGTAAAAAGTATACAGTGAAAATTTATCTCACTGGCTTTTAAGGATTGAGCAAGACAATGAAGTCGAAAGTATTCTGCACATTGTAAAATGCTATACAAAGATGTTATTGTTTTGTTAAACACTCAATGAATTTTCTTAGTGGGTATACACAAATATTTGTTGAGAATTATGGAAATATTTTCATGTTTTCAAAATGCACACTTTCCCAAAGGAACTAATTACTAGTACCACGCATGCACACTGATGCTTAGCACTGCACCCAGCACGTGGGAGGTGGTCAATATATTTTTCTCAAATAAAAAAAATATATAGTAAGAGAGGTACACCAGATTGTCTCTACTAAAATTGCTGGAGGGGGTAAATAAATCAACATGGAAAAAGTTAAAAGGAATGAAGGTATTCAGTGGTGCACTGGAGAGTCTAAATTCCATTTGTCCCTTCAATACAGAGGTGAGTGTCATTTAGGTGACAGGCACTGAGGATTTAAATTTTTAAAAATTAAAAGACAATACATTACAGCAAATAATCCTCATCATGCAAACCTGTTCATCTCAATTCTCATTAACATTCCTCCAAACTATGTGAAAGAGTTAACCCTTAGCTTAATTTTACAAATGAAAGGGCCACTCAAATGTTCAGCTTCTTTGCAATTCCTAAATGATAAGTTTATTAGAAGAGATAGAAATATATAAAACAGTTTATCTTTTCAATAATGTCTCAATCTCAGGATGAAAAAAAGATGTAAAAAAGTGCACAGGGGGGCTTCAGTGAAGATGGCGGACTAGGTAAGACACGGCAATCTCTTCTCCAGAAAAATAGCTAGAGGATAAGCTGAAACAGCCCCGAAAAAGATTTTCTAGGGTTTAGGACAGCAGATGAAGGCTGCACACCACCCAGAGGAGAGAGGGAAAGAAGAGGGAAATCGCGACTACAGAACTGTGAGTTGCAAGTAGCAGCTTCTGTTGCTGCAGGCACCCTCCCCCACACTCTTCAGAATTCTCGGGCCCCTGGGCCTGTGACCACAGACAAAGGGGGCTTCAGGGATCTGCTATTCCCGGAAAGGGGAGAGGGAGGGACACAGCCTTAGGCTGACTCAGGTTCTGACCTGAAATTTGGGCTGCAGAGCCCCACGGACCCTTCCACACTGCGGTTTGCCCTGGGAGCCTAGAAAGGACTGGAGAAATCCGACCCTCGCAACCTCCTTCTCTTCTAGCCTGGACTAATTGTTGAGGACACCATGGGAGAGGGGAGAGAGAGCCTGGGGCTGACCCTGCTTTGGACTCCCAGGTTTGGTCTGCCCTGTCCCGAGAGTCCTTCCAGGCTGGGTGGGGCTGCGCCATTGTTTGCCTTGGAGCCTGCAAAGGGCTAAAATTATACAAACCTCCCAATCTCCTCCTCTACTAACAGGGACTGATTGTTGAGGATTCAGAAGGGAGTGGAAATATTTCCTAGCTGGGAAAAGGGGGGCACTACGAGAGAAGTCTGGAGAACTGTCTCAGAAAGTTTGAATCACAGGGCTCTTAGCCCCCAGACAGGAAGCTCTATCACATTGATCTGGTCTGTGTCACAACAAATATGCTCCGACCAGGCATTGAATTGAGAGCTGCCAACAAGCGCCATCTCCTGGCATACCAAGGAAGTGCACATAAGAAAATTAATAAGTAAGAGAGGCTTTTCCTGGCCTCTATAGCCTCCCTGCCCAAGGCCCTAGGAAACGACTCTACAACCAGCAGAACAATCCTAACAATCAAGTTTGAGCCAAAAATTAAAGAGCGGTGGTAACTCACAGCCTCCTGCCACTAAAACCCCATAAAAGAGAAAGAGATAGAGCATCTAAGTAAAATACAAACTAACCAGATGCCTAAGCACCAGCAAAAAATTACGGGCCATACTAAGAAAATAGAAGACATGGCCCAAGAAAAGGAATACAGCAAAGTCCCAGAAGAGATGCAGAATTTGAGAGAACTAATCAGTGAGATAAGCACACATTTCCAAAATCAAATTAATGAGATGAAAGAGAATATAGTTAAAGAGATCAATGACATCAAGAAGTCACTGCGCGAACGTAAAGAAGAATTTGAAATCATGAACGGAAAAGTAACGGAGTTCATGGGAATGAAAGACACAATAGGTGAAGCCAAAAATACATTTGAAGCATACAACAGCAGGCTCGAAATGATAGAAGAAAGAATAAGTGATACTGAAGACAGAGCAGCTAAAATTGAAGAGAGAAAAGAACACAGAGAAAAGAATGGAAAAAATTGAGCAGGGGCTCAGAGAGTTGAATGACAACACTAAACGCAAGAACATACGTGTCATGGGAGTTCCAGAAGGGGAAGAGAAAGGAAAAGGGGCAGAAAGAGTATTTGAGGAAATAGCTGAAAATTTCCCAACTCTCACGAAAGAAATGAACTTACATGTCCAAGAAGGACACCGTACCCCAATGAGAATAAATCCAAATAGACTTACGCCAAGACACATATTATTCAGAATGTCAAATGTAAAAGATAAAGAGAAAATTCTCAGAGCAGCAAGAGAGAAGCAAACGATCACGTACAAAGGACATCTAGTAAGACTTTATGCAGATTTCTCTTCAGAAACCATGGAGGTGAGAAGACAGTGGTATGATACAATTAGGAAACTGAAAGAGAAAAACTGCCAGCCGAGAATTCTTTATCCAGCAAAACTGTCCTTCAAATATGAAGGTGAATATAAAGTATTCACAAACAAACAGAAACTAAGAGAGTTTGAAAAAAAGAATCCACCTTTGCAGGAAATATTAAAGGAAGCCTTAGAACCTGAAAGAAAAAGACAGGAGAGAGAGGTTGGAGGAGAGTATAGAAGAAAGAAAACCAGAAAGGATATCCAAAAGAGTAAAAAGAAAGACAAAAATAAGATGACATATGAAAACCAAAGAATAAAATGGAGGAAATAAATAGTGAATTTTCAGTAATATCATTGAATGTGAATGGATTAAATTCCCCAATCAAAAGATACAGGCTGACAGAATGGATAAAAAAACATGAGCCATCCATATGCTGTTTACAAGAAACTCACCTCAGACACAAGGATACAAGCCGGCTGAAAGTAAAATGTTGGAAAAAGATACTCCACGTGAATAGTAAACAGAAAAGAGCCGGGGTAGCTATACTAATATCAGACAAAACAGAATTCAAATGCAAAAAAGTGATAAGAGATGCGGAAGGCCATTATATATTAATGAAAGGGACGATCCTCCAGGAAGATATAACAGTCATAAATATCTACACACCTAACCAGGGTGCCCCAAAATATATGAGACAAACTCTGGCAAAACTGAAGGGAGAAATAGACATTTCTACAATAATCGTCGGAGACTTCAACACCCCTCTCACATCATTAGATAGAACAACTAGACAGAAGATCAACAAGGAAACAGAGAACTTGAACAATATGATAAACAAGTTAGACCTAACAGACATATACAGAACACTGCATCCAAACTCAGTGGGTTATACATTCTTCTCAAGTGCCCTTGGATCTTTCTCCAGGATAGACCACATGTTAAGTCACAATACAGCTCTCAATAAATATAAAAAGATTGAAATTATATAAAGCACCTTCTTAGATCATAATGGAATGAAACTAGAAATCAATAACAGACAGGAAAAAAGTAAATTTGCAAATGTGTAAAGACTGAACAACACACTCCTAAATATTCAGTGGGTCAAAGAAGAAATTGCAACTGAAATCAGTAAATATATTGAGACAAATGAAAATGGGAACACAACATATCAAAACTTATGGGATACAGCAAAGGCAGTCTTGAGAGGGAAATTTATAGCCCTAAATGCCTATATTAAGAAACAAGAAAGAGCTAAACTCAAAGATTTAACTGAACAACTTGAGAAACTAGAAAAAGAACAGCAAACCAATCCCAAAGCAAAAAGAAGGAAAGAAATTATAAAGATTAGAGCGGAAATAAATGAAAATGAGAACAAAAAAGCAATAGAGAAAATCAACAAAACCAAAAGCTGGTTCTTTGAGAAGATCAATAAAATTGACAAACCCCTCACTAGACTAAAAAAGAAAAAAAGAGAGAAGATTCAAATAAATACTATCAGAAATCAAAGGGGGAAATTACAAATGACCTCACAGAAACAAAAAGAATCATAAGAGGATATTAAGAGAAACTATATGCCAACAAACTAGACAACCTGGATGAAATGGACAAATTTCTAGAAACTCATAACCAACCTACACTGACACAACAAGAAATACAAGAACTTAACAAACCAATCACAATTAAGGAGATTGAATCTGTCATGAAAAAATCTCCCAGCAAAGAAAAGTCCAGGACCAGATGGTTTCACAGGTGAGTTCTACCAAGCATTTCTAAAAGAATTAGCACCAATCCTGTTTAAACTCTTCCAAAAAAATCGAAGAGGAGGGAAAATTACCCAACACATTTTATGAAGCCAACATCACCCTAATACCAAAGCCAGATAAAGATTACACAAGAAAAGAAAATTACAGACCAATCTCTCTCATGACATATATGCAAAAATTCTTAACAAAATACTTGCAAATCGAATCCAACAGCATATCAAAAGACTTATACATCACAAGCAAGTGGGATTTATTCCTGGTATGCAAGGCTGGTTTAACAACAAAATCAATCAATGTAATACACCACATTAACAAATTGAAGGAAAAAAACCACATGATCATCTCAATAGATGCAGAAAAGGCATTTGACAAAATCCAACATCCTTTTTTGATAAAAATACTTCAAAAGATATGAATAAAAGGAAAATTCCTCAATATGATAAAAGGCATATATGAAAAACCCACAGCCAACATCATACTCAATGGGGAAAGGTTGAAAGCTTTCCCCCTAAGATCAGGAACAAGACAAGGATGCCCACTGTCACCATTGTTATTCAACATTGTACTAGAAGTTCTAGCTAGGGCAATTAGACAAGACAAAAAAATTAAAGGCATCCAAATAGGAAAAGAGGAAGTAAAACTCTCACTGTTTGCGGATGACATAATCCTGTATTTAGAAAATCCTGAAGTATCCACAACAAAGCTACTTGAACTAATAAATGAGTTCAGCAAAGTGGCAGGATATAAGATCAACACGCAAAAATCAGTAATGTTTTTGTACACTAGTACTGAACAATCTGAGGAGGAAATCGGGAGGAAAATTCCATTTTCAATAGCAACAAAAAGACTCAAATACCTAGGAGTTAATTTAACCAAGGAAGTACAGGACCTATATGCAGAAAACTACAAAACAATGCTAAAAGAAATTTAAAAAGACCTAAACAAATGGAAAGACATTCCGTGTTCATGGATTGGAAGAATAAATATCGTGAAGATGTCAATCTTGCCCAAACTGATTTATAGATTCAATGCAATACCAATCAAAATCCCAACAGCTTACTTTACAGAATTAGAGAAGGCAATTACCAAATTCATCTGGAAGGGTAAGTGCACCCGAATAGCCAAAAGCATTCTAAAAAAGAAGAGCAATGTGGGAGGAATTTCGCTGCCTGACCTTGAAACATATTACAAAGCTACAGTGGTCAAAACAGCATGGTACTGGCATAAAGATAGACATATCGATCAGTGGAGCAGAATTGAGAATCCAGAAATAAACCCTCACCTATACAGTCAACTGGTTTTTGACAAACCTACCAAGTCCACGCTGATGGGAAAAAACAGTCTCTTTAACAAATGGTGTTGGGACAACTGGATATCTATAACCAAAAGAATGAAAGAGGACCCCTATCCCACCCCCTATACAAGAATCAACTCAAAATGGATCAAAGATCTAAATATAAAAGCCAGGACCATAAAACTACTGGAAGAAAATGTAGGGAAACATCTTCAAGACCTTGTAGTAGGTGATGGTTTCTTGGACCTCACACCCAAAGCACGTGCAACAAAAGAAAAATTAGATAAATGGGACCTCCTCAAAATTAAACACTTTTGCACCTCACGGGAATTTGTCAGAAGGGTGAAAAGGCAGCCAACTCAATGGGAAAAAATATTTGGAAATCACATATCTGATAAGGGTTTAATATCCAGGATATATAAAGAGATGTTACAACTCAACAATAAAAAGACAAATGACCCAATTAAAAAATGGGCCAAAGACTTGAATAGACATTTCTCCGAAGAAGAAATACAAATGGCAAAAAAACACATAAAGAAATGCTCAACATCACTCATGATTAGGGAAATGCAAATCAAAACTACAATGAGATATCATTTCACACCTATCAGAATGGCCACTATTAAAAAGACAGAGAACTACAAGTGTTGGAGAGGATGTGGATAGATAGGAACATTTCTTCACTGTTGGTGGGAATGTAGGATGGTACAACCACTATGGAGGAATGTTTGGCAGTTCCTAAAGAAGTTGAATACAGACTTGCCATGTGACCCTGCAATACCACTACTGGGTATATACCCAGAAGAACTGAGAGCAGTGACACGAACAGACATCTGCACACTGATGTTCATAGCCACATTCTTCACCATTGCCAAAAGTTGGAAACAACCCAGGTGTCCATCAACAGATGAATGGATAAACAACCTGATCTATTCACACGATGGAATATTATGCAACTGTAAGAAGAAATGAAGTCATAAAGCATATGGCAACATGGATGAACCTGGAGGACATTATGTTGAGTGAAGCAAGCCAGACACAAAAGGACAAATACTGTATGAATGCATTACTATGAACCAAATATATTGTGTAAAATATTGTTTGATTCACACACACAAAAACAAACAAAAAACAAAACAACAAAAAAATTTACATGTATCCATTACATTTAATTGAGAAATGTAAAAAAAAAAAAAAAAGGGGGGGACATAAAGATATGTGCACATACCACACACGTGCCTTCTGAAAAATTTCAAGCTATGTATATATTTCGAAATTTGTAGTTTGGAGAATAAAAAGCAAGCAATAACTCTCCTGGAAAAGTCACTTGAATGACTTGAATTTCAACATGGTCTCTTTATTCACACAGACCTATATAAAATGCTTTCTTCCCTGCCCATTTCAGTAGGTACCTTTCCTACACTTTCTTTAACACTCAGCTCAAAAGCATCATTACCCCAACACCCATTCAAACTTTTCACTGACCAGAAGTAACTTCCCTTGCCCTTGCCCCTCTGACCATCCCTTATTTCATGGCTTCTACCATATTCTACTTGAGGATGAAGTTATGTGCGGCATATCTGCCATATTTCTCCTATCAGGTAAGTTCCTACAGAGTTAGTCTTCTGTTCAGCAGATAACGTTTCCAAACTTGAAATGAATCATGGGGCAATCAGTGCACATGAGATGGCAGGATGAGTAATGCTTTGAGCTCACCTAGCTCTGAGCTCAGAAAATCACGTTCAGAAGCCAGTACCTAGGGCTGCCCAAAGCGGGTCCATGCAACCGGCAGCCTGCATCCCTTTGGGGCTGATTAGAAATTCAGCACTTCTGGCCTGCTTTAGTTTCATAAGCTGCTTAAAGCAGATACCATGAAATGGGTTGGCTCAAACAATGGGAATTTATTATCTTACAGTTTGAGGCCAAGAAAATGTCCAAATCAAGGCACCATCAAGGCGACGCTTTCTTCCTGCAGACTGACTGCTGGCGACCCTGGGCTCTGCTACCACATCGTAAGGCATATGGTGGCGTCTGCTGGTCTCTCTCTTCTCTTCCAGGCTTATTGCTTCTGTGCTTTTTGCTTCTGTGGCGCACTCTCTCTCTCTGTATTCATTTGGTTATAAAGGACTCCAATAATAGGATTAAGTCTCATGTTGAATGAGGTGGGTTGCACCTCAAGTGAAGTAGTCTCATCAAAAGATCCTACTTATCCTACTTACAATGGGTTTCCAGCCACAGGAATAGATTTAAGAACATGTTTTTCTGGGTTACTTACAGCTTCAAACTACCACAAGGCCCTATGTCTGATGAATCAGAATCTGCATTTTAACGAGAACTCCATTAAAGAGGTCCATTAAAATGTAAGAAGCATTTATCTAAGGCAGTGTTTCTCAAACTGCAGGCTGTAACACATTAGCAGTGACATCAATTTAGTGGTTTGCCATGAGCATTAAAAAAATAAAACCAAATAGCTGGATGACCCTCCTATGGGTGTGGCACTCCCTGGATGTGGTACTGGTCCCACCCCAAGGCCAGCCCCAAGCACTGGCCCCCTCTCCCATCAAGGCACTGAGGAGCTGCAGAGTCAGGCAAAGCAGGGGAAATGGCAGTTGTCCATTGGGGTGTAGGTGGAAACTCTCAGACTTGAACACAAAGAACAGAAGCTGAAGGGAGTTCCACTCCACTGGTGTCCAGATAGAAGATACCAGTGAAGCTCAAGCACGCCAGTGGTTTGACTGCCAGTGTGCAGGCAGACTGGAGGGCCCAAGAGGCCACACAGGCCACAGAAGACTAGGCCCTGAAGCTCAGGCTCCTTGCAGAGGCATGCCTCGAGCCCCAGCCTGGGCCCCACCTACTCACTCTTCCTCACAGTCCACATGCAGAGCAAGTGAGCCTTCCACAAGGGTTATTTGCTGCTGTGAGAGCCACTGACCACCAATGTGCCTCTCAGCCCTGCTCCTGAGGCCACGGCTCTTGGATGGAGTGTGATTCATATAGCCTCCTCGGCTCAGGCGGCATGTTCCCCAGCCCACAGGAGGACAAGTGGTTCATCAGGATGCTGCAGGTAGGGGAGGAGAAGCTAGGGATTTGGCGCCAGCAGGGGGAGCACGAGGCAGAGGACTATGGAGCTGCCCAAGGATATTCTGGAGAAGTTCCACAGTGCCATGGGCAGCACAGAACATCTCCTGTCCCAGAAGCTTCAGTAGTTCTTCCAACTGTGCCAGCAAAGCATGGACTCCACTGGTTTTCCTGTGCCCACCTTCCAGGACCTGGTAGGTTTTTGGAACCTTCTACAGCCTTCCATCAAGGATGTGACCCTAAAGTTCCCGGAGCTACAGCAACTCAATGGCAACAGATGGAAACTACTGGAACATGAGGAGGATGAGAAGGTCCCTCCACTGATACCAGGGAAGCCCTCGTGGGGACAGGGCATGCTAGTGAATGAGTGCTCCTTGGACTCTGTGGACCAGCAGTGGCAGGACGCAGGCAAGCAGTCCCTGGCTGCCAAGCATGCTGCCTCATTCTGCACAGCTCAGCCACCGAGAGCACTGACAGCATATGAATCTACATCCCTGAGGCCTGAATCCATAGATTTTTACCTGTACCGTACATCCAGGCTGAAGTCACTCAACGCAGGCCACCCTGTGTGCTGCAGGCCCTGGCCCACCCAGCCCTCACTCTCATGAGGCACCTGGGTTGGGGCCGTGCCCCTCCACCCCTTTTGCACCCCCTACTTGGAACTCCTCTGTCCTGGTCCAACGCTTTGTCCTCTACTCTTCTCCAGGGGTACCATCTCTGCCATTATCTCCCATGGGCTGGGCTGGGCGCCAATCCGGGCTCTGCCTCTCCCTAACCCCTCAGGGCTGAGCTTCCAGAGTATCAAGCTTTCTGGCTTTTTATGACGAATCCAGAACCCGGCCTAGGAGACAGCCCCACCCCCCAGGGACCACAGTAACTGGACCAACCCAGGCCCAGGGCTGGGAAGGGGAAATGAGGGCTTTCCCTCATCACACCTGTGTTGTTTCTACATCCCCTTGGGTATCCAAGGGAAAATAAAGCCGCAGAAGAGCAAAAAATAGAACAGTAAACATAGGAATGTATCATGTTGTTTACAGTAAATATTGAGTGAAAATTTTATTTTAATTTCATGTTTGTATGTGTGAGTGTGAATTATGTCACAATATTAAATATTTTTGCTGTTCATTATGGTCTAAACCACTTTGAGAGCCAGGTGTTCAGGTGGTGACAGAAGAATTCAAACAGTGCCATTGGCAAGGAGCTGACCTTCACAAAAATTTCTCATTTTTGCATCAGAGGGTGCTCTGGCAGCAAAAGGAAAAGTTGACCTCCCCAGCATAAAACCCTAAACTCACTTTTTGGTAGTTAAGAAGTTGAATTAATCAGGCAGGTTTAAATATGCTTAAACATCTGAAAAGCAAGAAATTGAGACAAGGATTTATGAGAAGAGAACTGCTAGCTTACTCATCAGCACCAAGCTGGGCTTGGTGGCAGACGCTCAGGGTGAAGGTTAGTTGCTAACTTATAAAAACAGTAATGTTTACTTATGATCCTAGTGGCAGGTAGAAGATAAAAGTTTCAGTAATATGAGCTGCATACTTCTCTGAATTCTCAAACCCAGTTTTGAGACTTTTTTCCCAATTTAAATTACATTTTTTTTTTTAAATTTTTATTTAATTATCAAATTACTTTTAATATTAGAAACTCTATTTGGGAAAGAAATCCATTGGTTACTTTGTGGTAAATTATACCTTAGTTATCTAAACTTGTGATCTTGCTTTTTTGTCTATGGAAAGGCCATTTACTTTATGTAAAACTTTTATGTTATGGTAGAACTAAATGATCAATCCCCTGCCTCTGCCAAAAAGTGTAGAAGTACCAGACTTTTTATGATTGCAAGTATTAGCTTCTTTTGTTCCTTTTGATAAGGTCCTGTAGGTAGCAAGACTTATTTGCTGGTTTCTTCAGGGTGTCATATAAAGAGAAATGTGCTTACTTTGCTGGTGTTACTTAATGTACTAGACACGGAGCTGTCCAGATCCACACTCGCAGAATGTTCCTGTGCAGAATGTTCCTGTGGGCCTCTGGCTTTACTGCCCTACATAAAGAAAAGGCAGTTAAGTTACGACCTCCGACGCTTTTGCAAAGCAGCAGCTCGGTCTAGTTAAATAAATTCAGGGAAAAACCATCTGAGAAATTCTGTTGGGCATATATGTACAGTAAGACAAGCAATTCTTTTTTCCCCCAAATAAGACATGAACCTAAATGTTCCAAAACACCTTGAATATTAGTCACTTGGCCGGGATGGCAGACAGGAAGAGGAGACAATTTGTCTATGAAGAAAAGTAAGTGCTAAAAACAGGTCCATGCAACATCTCAGTCCCCTGAGTCACAAATCGTCATAACCGGCCAGCTGTGTGACACTCAAACAATTTTCTGTTTGGGAGCTAAGGCAGCCACTCCCAATGTTGGTTTTGTAAATTGGCTGTTTTTAATTATCTCAAAGGATGTTGCAAAATTCTCAAAAACATCTTCAAACAAAACAATTTTTAATTTTGTTAAAAAAAAATTCAAAGGGAATGTGTCAAGAAATCAAAATAAACCATAATAAGATATTGCAGCAGGTATGAAACTTTAAAAGAAATTTTAACTCTGATTTCTTAGAAATGCCATCAAAGGTCTTTTTCTCTCTTTTTTTTTTTTCCCTAAAGGTCTTTTATACTCTTTTTGGCAAGTGTGGTAGGAAGGGTTAACTTCTTAAAGAACTTCCCAGATTGAAACATATGTATACTGTATCCTTTCTAAAACTTTTTTGTAAAGGACCAGTTAATATCTTACCACACAATTGGGCCACACAATGTCTCTGGTTACTAAACTCTGCACAAAAACAGTCTTTGATAAATGGATGGATGTGGCTATGTACCAATAAATAAATAAATAAAACTTTATTTACAAAAACAGGCAGTGGGTGAGATTTGGCTCATGGGCCATAGTTGCTGACACCTACTATAAAGTAGTCCTGCCATATAACAATAACAGCTATATTTTTTAAGTTGTATCTAGCGATACTAGGGAGAAGAGAACCCACAACTTGGTATATCTAATCCACGCTCTTTACAGGGACTGGTTGATGACTAATATGCTTTATTTATTTATTTATTTTTTAAAGATTTTATTTATTTATTCATTTATCCACCCCCCTTGCTGCTTGTGCTCGCCGGGTCAGCGAACCACGCTGTGCGGGCGGGCCCGCCCTCACCAGGAGGCCCCGGGAACCAAACCCGGGGCCTCCCATATGGTAAACGGGAGCCCTACTGATTGAGTCACAGCCGCTTCCCACTAATATGCTTTAAGAGACAAATAATCCCATGGAATATAATGGAAAAGTGGAGAAGAAATATTAAACCCAGGTCAACTTAAAAACTAAATTTAAAATGCAAATAACATTTACATTAAATATACTTTATATTTTATGTTACTAGAATAAAAATGTTTTTAAAATCATAGGACTGCACAACACAGTGAACCCTAATGTAAACTATGGACTATAGTTAATACACAATTAGAATAACATACTGTCATCAGTTGCAACAAAGGTCCCACACTAATGCAAAGTGCTAATAAGGGACTGGAGGATAGATAAGGGAACTTTGTATTTTCTGTATCATTTTTCTGTAAACCCAAAACTTCTCTAATAAAAAAAGAAAAAAAACTAAAAAAAATTTAAACAAGTATTTAAAATGTAAATAAATACTGCTCTAAGACTGGAGATATTTTTGTAATAAAAAGGTTTTACAGTTTATTACTTTATACTGAACACTAATGAAATAAAAGCACTGTCTTAAAAAGTGATTTAATTTAAATCAGTAAAACTTATATAACTTACCCGGGACAAAATACTTTCTAAAGACTCTGTTAAAGATCTTTTTGCTTTGTTTTTCAGCATATCTAGCCTAAATCGAGTGGCACTAGGAGGTATTTCACTTCCAATATTCTCTGTTGCAATCTGTGATACCTAAAAAAGTGAAACAATGAAAAGTTTAAGTCAATTATACCTTTCTTTTTCCCTTCTTTCCTTAAGGGAATGAAAAATTTCTAGGGTACATCTTTTTGACACCAGGTCATGATTCTGATTCTGTCTGTGACCACACTGATCAGCTACTTAGTGACATTACTACAAGTCCAGGAAATAACTGTGCCTCAAAGAGTTGTTTTGACTATCCCAAACAAAATGAGGAACTATGCTTTGAAACCAATCAACCCACAAAGCAGTTTAGAGCTCAGGCTCTGGCATCAGATCAGAAATAAGTCATTTACTAACTGTGACCTTATACAAGTTACTTTCTCTGAGCCTCAATTTCTTCTTCTGTAAATTGAGACCAACAACAGGATCTAATCATAATGCTGCCTTGTGAGATTAAAACAGGTAAAGTATGTAAAGCATTGAACACAGCACCTGGTACAAAGGTAGCCATAATTAGCTTTTCAAAATAAAATAGTCACTTACCTTTTGGAATATCAGAATGTGAGCCAAAGTAAGTTTATCAAATGAAGAATCCATTCTCCCTGCCCATGCTAATCTGTCTTCTCTATTTTTTTCCTTTTTCCCACTTCTATTGTTTTCATCATCACCTTGATGCTCTTTCAGTTCCCAACTTCTCTCCCTTAACTGACCACAACATGAAATGAAAAATATAACGGCGGGAGGCGGCTGTGGCTCAATCAGTGGGGCTCCCGTTTGCCATGTGGGAGGCCCCGGGTTCGGTTCCCGGGGCCTCCTGGTGGAGGCAAAAGCCCGCCCACGCGGCGTGGTTGGCTGACCTGGCGAGCGCGGGCGGCAGGGGGGGGATGGATGAATGAATAAATAAATAAAAAATCTTAAAAAAAAAAAATATATATATATATATATATAACGGCAATTTGATATTTGCCAACCACTAAAGCAATCACCTGATTGTTTTCTGTTAGACAGTGATTTTGTTAGAAAAACTCAGAAACAAATCCCCACCATTACTCTAAACATTGATATATTCTTTGTTGTTAAATAGTCCAAGCAACACATAAAAGAGCACAAAAAAGACCTTTGTACCCACCCCCCGCTTTGACAAAGTTAACGTTTTGCCAGCTGTTGAGAACAGTGAGGAACACGGGCTCTGGAGCTCCCTTCCCGGGTGAAATGCTGGCTTTGCTGCTACCCGCTGTCCTTCTCGGATCCTCTGCCTGCAGACTAAGGATGCACAATAAACTTGCCTCACAGAGCTGTTGTGAGATTTAAATAAAAGACATAAAACACTCAGAACATACCTGGCACTCAATAAATACCAGCTATTGTGATTACTCTACTTGCTTCCTACTTTTAATAAGAGACAAACATTAAGTGGTCTTTGAAGCCTCTTGGATACCATTCTCCTTCACTCTATTTGCAGAAATAACCACTCTCCTAAAGTTGGGGTCTATCATTTCAAATATTTTGTACTTTTATATATAAGTATCCATAAAATATCTATGTTGGTTTACATGTAATTGCAACTTTAAATGACTGGCATCATACTGTACGTATCGCTCTGTAATTAGCTTTTTTCCTTTCAATGTTGTTTTTGAGATTGATCTATGTTGACAGATATATATGGTTCATTCACTGGAGAGTACAGTGTGTCACTGAATGATTATAACACAATTTATTCGTGTTCCTGTTATTAGTCATTTATTTCTTTTTGGTTGTTTTTTTCCTTTTACAATCAAGGCTGCACTGATCTCTCTCTCACAAATCTCCTTATATACACACATGAATGTTTTTGCAGGGAAATTGATAATTAGGAATGTCTTTGCTGGGTTTAAGGGTTTGTAGATTTTCAGCTACACCAGATATTGTCAAGTTGCTAGCCTAAATGCCACCAGTTCTAACTACTAGCAGCACATAAGAGCTACCTATGTATAGTGTCTTAGTTTCCTAGGCTGCTGTAACAAAGTACCACAAACTGGGTGACTTAAAACAAGAGAACTTTATTGTCTCACAGTTCTAGAGGCTGGACATCAGAAACCAGTGTCAGCAGGGCCGCGCTCCCTCTGAAACCTCTAGGGGAGAATCCTTCCTTGCCTCTTCTAACTTCTAGTGTTGCCAGCAACCCTTGGTGTTCCTTGGCTTGGAGATGCATCTGCCTCTGCCTGATCATGGTCTTCTCTCCTGTGTCTGTCTGTCTCTCTTCTCCCCTTTGTATAAGAACACTAGCCATCTTGGATAAGGGCCCACCCCTTAACTAATCACATCATCAAAGATCCTGTTTCCAAATAGGA
This sequence comes from Tolypeutes matacus, assembly GCA_026826555.1. Lineage (NCBI taxonomy): Eukaryota > Metazoa > Chordata > Mammalia > Cingulata > Chlamyphoridae > Tolypeutes > Tolypeutes matacus. Next base: position 8,329,363 of record JAKSZT010038599.1, on the reverse strand, counting down.
CCACATTCACAGAACAGTGGCCAGAACTTGAAGACAGCTTTTGGGGGTCACAATTCAACCCATAACAGACAGGATGATCAGATTTTAAAAATTTCTGCCAATCTGATGGATGTGAAATGGTCTCTCATTTTAATTTGCCTTTTGTGATTCCTACGGAAATTGAGCATTTTAGATTTCATTCAATTCTTTATTATCCAAAGATCATATATCTTCATTGAAATGATGAAATCCTAATTCGCCAATGATTATTATGCATTATATATATATATATATATACATATAAAAGATTCTGATCTGAGCTACAATCTGCTTTGTCCAATCATCCAGTTGTACTTTGTATCAGAATATATAGTTAATCCTCATATGTATGGATAAAAATCAGAACATGCATTTAAAAGAATTCCTACTAGCTTAGAAACACCTTCAATGAGGAATACTATCATTTATCTTATTATTTTCATAGTATTGGGTATCCTCTGGACACTTAATACTTGTTTATTGAAGAGTGAGGTGAATGAGCAGTGATCTCCAGGAGGCCCGAGGGAAACATGTGCCCAGGGAAACAGAGAGAGACTCAAACAACAAATATTGACTAAGTGCTTGCTAAACTTATACACCATGGTAAGGGGTCTTAGAGTTGCAATTTACCCTGAGCAATCATTTACTAACAATAAGAGTCTGTCCAGGCTTGAGGCAGCCTCAAGGGCAAATGGAATTATCCACAAAAGGCCTGCCTTCCACAAAACACCAGGTTCATTCACAAAGTCAAGAAGCTGTGGCCTTGCTTTCAAACTCACAGTTCTCATAAAATAGGAGCAAACTGAATTGACTGTTTTAATATAGAGAGAAAATATTAGCCAAAAGATTTTTCTAAGTGGCATCAGTTAGTAGATCCTGCATATGCAAAAGAAAAACTGAACTTTTTTTTTTCTTCAGGCCATAAGAATTTCTGTACACTCAATTCTACTCTGCCCTCCTGTACATCTAAAATGATTCTTTTCTATGTTTACTGCTATAATATGGAATCCTCAGAAGAATAATTCATAGTTAGAAAATGATTTCATGTTTATCTTAAAATAAACATCTAGAAGAGGGCAGATTAGAGAGACATGGGACTCACTTCTCCACCAGAAAAATAGCTAGAGGACACAGGCAGAAATGGCCTGGAAAAAATGTTTTAGGGTTTAGGACAACAAGAGAAGGCTAGATGCCACCCAGAAGAGAGAGGGACACAGGAAAAGAATCTCAACACAAAGACTGTGAGTGGAAGCTGCAGCTGAAGAGCCTGCCCCTTTACCCCACCCTACGAGCAGACACTCTTGAATTATGCAGCCTCAGGGACAGCGGCTATGGACAGAGGGGGCTACAGACAGAGGGGGCTACAGACAGAGGGGGCCGCAGGGATCCCCTCCTTAGGAAATGGGACAGAGAGGGACGCAACCTAAGGCTGATTCAGCTTTTGGACAACAAATTTGGTCTGCTATGTCCCATGAGCACTTCCAGGCCAGGTGGGGCCACGCCAGTGTTTGTCTTGGGGAGCCAGCTCGGGACTAAAGAGATCCAGGACTAAAGATTTCCAACCCTTTCAATCTCCCTCTCTACTGACTGCTGACTGACTGTTGAGGATGCAGAGAGGAGTGGAATTATTTCCTACTCAGGAAAAGGAAAGGGGCTGCCAGTAAGGGTTGGAGAATAGCCTGTGAGGAAAGATCCTCTGCCACATGGTGTGGCAGCAAACATACTCTGCCAACCTTTGACCTGAGAGAGCTGTCGAAGAGCACCATCTACTGGAAGACCAAGGAAGTGCATGAGAGAAAACTAAAAGTAAATAAGTAAGAGAGGCTTTTTCCGTCTTTACAGCCTCCTTCTCCAAGGCCCTTAGAAGTGGGTCTGCAACCCATTACTGGGTTCAGGGTCCAGATCTGCAAAAGTAACAGTGACAATCCTAAAGATCTAGAGCAGGTTGAACCAAGAATCAGAGAATGGCAGTAACACACAGCCACCCTCCACTAAATCCCTACAAGAGAGAGAAATTGAGCATTAGAATAAACTCACCATCCTAATCAGAAGCCTAGACTTTGGCAAAAAATTACAAGCCACACTAAGAAAATGGAAGAAATGCCCAAAGCAAAGAAATATATCAAAGACCCATATGAGATACAGGATTTGAGACAACTAATCAACAAGTTCATATTCATCTCCAAAATCAAATTAATGCCTTGAAAGACAATATGAATAAAGAGATAAAGGACATCAAGAAGGGGGTGGATGTGGCTCAAATGGTTGGGCATCTATCTCCCATATGGAGGGACCTGGGTTCAATCCCCGGAACCTTCTGGTAAAATAATGAAAAATATAGAAGGCACACGGGCCGCTAGACCCCACCGAGCCGCACAGCATGATGACGACGTAACAGGAGAGTGACACAAGGGAGAGGCAAAACAAAACACACTGAAAAACCAGGAACTAAGGTGGTGCAGGTGGCAAAACACCTCTCTCCCACATCGGAAGTTCCCAGGATCGAATCCTGATGAAGACAGGAGAAGGATGAGAAGAGAGGACAGGAAATAGACGCAGAGAGTTGCCCAGCAAATGGACACAAAAATAGCAAAAATGGGGGAGGAGGGCTTTAAAATGGATAAAAGTAAATAAATCTTCAAAAAAAAAAAAAAAAGGACATCAAGAAGACACTAAGCAAGCACAAAAAAGAACCTGAAAACCTGGAGAGAAAAATAATGGAGCTTATGAGAATGAAGGACACAATAGGTGAGATCAAAAAAACACATTAGAGGGGCAGATGTGGCTCAAATGGTTGGGTGTCCATCTCCCATATGGAGGGACGTGGGTTCGATCCCTGGGACCTCCCACTAAAAGGGAAAAAAAAAAAATTAGATGGGAGCGGATGTGGCTCAAGTGGTTAAGCGCCTGCTTCCCACATGGCAGATGCCGGGTTCGGTCCCCAGTGCCTCCAGAAACAAAAAATAACAACATGCAAACAAATGAAAAAACCAACTCGGGAGCCCATGCGGCTCAGTGGTTGAGCGCTGGCTTCCTGCATACAAGGTCTCGGGTTTACTCCCTGGCCCTGGTACCATTAAAAACAACAACAACAAAAAAAACACATTACAGGCATACACCAGCAGACTCAAAATGATAAAAGAAAGATGCATAAGAAAGCTGAAATTAAAGAGAGAGAACAGAGAGAAAAGAATGGAAACTCTGAGCAGGGGCTCAGGGAGTTGAATGAAAACATTAAGCACAACAACATACGTGTCATGGGTGTTCCAAAAGGAGAAGAGAAGGGGAAAGAGGCAGAAAGAGTATCTGAGGAAATAATGGCCAATCAACTAGACAGAAGATCAACAAGGAAATAGAAATGGAACAATATGATAAACGAGCTATACCTAACAGAATGTTGCACCCAAACTCAGCGATTCCATATTCTTCTCAAGTGCTCATCGGTTTTTCTCCAGGATAGACCAAATGTTGGGTCATAAATACAAAAAGACTGAAATTATACAAAGCACCTTCACAGATCATAATGGAATGAAACTGGAAATCAGTAATTGATGGTGTTGCAGTTGGGCAGTTTGATGTAATTATGAATTCCAAAAATATAACTGGATTATACTTGTAAACTGATCTGTTAATCTGGGCATGATTAAGTTATGATTATGACTGGGCCATGTCAGTAGGGCATTGAGCCCCACCCCTTGGTGGGTAGGGAATCTAATATAAAAGGCAAGGCAAAGAACAGTTTTTTTTTGTTTTTTTTTAAGATTTATTTATTTACTTTATCCATTTTAAATCCCCCTTTCCCCATTTGCTGTTTTGTGTCCATTCACTGGGCAATTCTCTGTGTCTGTTTCCTGCCATCTCTTCTCATCCTCCTCCTCCAGTCTTCACCAGGATTCGATCCTGAAGACCTCTGATGTCGGAGAGAGGTGTTGTGCCACCTGCACCACCTCGGATCCTGGTTTTCGGAGTTTTCGGAGATCTCGTCTTGACTCTCCCTTGCATCTCTCTCCTGTTACGTCATCATCTTGCTGCATGGCTTCAGGGGCCTGGCGGCTCACCAGCATATGCGCCTTCTATATATATATATTTTTTATTTTACCGAGAGGTCCCGGGGATCGAATCCAGGTCCCTCCATGTGGCAGACGGACGCCCAACCATTTGAGCCACATCAATTGAAAGCAGTTTTTTTTTGTTTTTTTTTTTAATATTTATTATTTATTCCCCCCTTGCTGCTTGTGCTTGCTGTATCCATTTGCTTTTTGGCATTTTTCTGGGTCTGCTTGTCTCCCTTTGTTGCATCCTTTTGCTATGTAGGCTCACCACGCCACGTGGACCAGCTTGCCTTCACCAGGAGGCCCAGGGAATCAAACCCAGGGCCTCCCATATGGTAAACGGGAGCCCAACCAATTGAGCTACAGCCGCTTCCCTGAAAGCAGTTTTTGAGAAGCAGTTTTGATGTTGGAGAAAAGGCCCCAGAAGAAGAGAAGTGAGCCGTTTGCCTGATAGTCTACAGCTGACCTTGTGGAGGAACCAGAAGAGCTAAGCCCGGAGAGAAACGCAGCCCTGGCAAGAGAGGAACACAAGAAGCCTGAACCCTGGCAAACGTCGGCAGCTGTCTTGCTCCAACACGTGGCAATGAACTTTGGTGAGAAGAAACTTAACGCTTTATGGCCTGGTATCTGTGGACTTCTACCCCAAATAAATACCCTTAATAAAGACCAACCCATTTTTGGTATTTCACATTAGCACTCCTTGGCTGACTAATACAGATGGGAAAGGGGAAAATTCACAAATGTGTGGAGGCTAAATAACACATTCCTAAACAATCAGTGAGTCGACGAAATTTATACCCAGAAGAACTGAGAGGAGTGACACAATGATGTTCAAAGAGGCATTATTCACAATTGCCAAAAGATGGAAACAACTCAGGTGTCCATCAACTGATAAATGGATAAACAAACTGTGATTTATTATGGAATCATACGGTTTATTACGGAACAATATGGATAACAGAATATTATGCAGATGTAAGAAGAAATGAAGACGTGAAACATCTCACAACATGGATGAACCTGGAGGACATTATGTTGAGTGAAGCAAGCCAGACACAAAAGGACAAATACCATCTACTGCATTATTATGAATATAAATATATTGTGTAAAATCATGGAGTTAATAACTAGAATATAGGTCAGAAAATAGAATGAGGGAGGCGGCTGTGGCTCAATCAGTGGGGCTCCCGTTTACCATATGGGAGGCCCTGGGTTCGGTTCCCGGGGCCTCCTGGTGAAGGCAAGCCCACCCGCACGGCGTGGTTAGCTGACCCAGCGAGCACAGGCAGCAAGGAGGGGATGAATGAATAAATAAATAAAATCTTAAAAAAAAAAAAAAAAAAAAAAAAGAAAATAGATGAGGTTAGCGAATGGAAAGTTGAGGGTCAACCTGTGTAGAATTGGTAAAAAGGTTGTTTGTTAATCTTTGGAAATGAACAGAAAAGGTGAAAGCACATCACAGTGTTTATAAATAGCAGTGCTATCATATGGGTATGACCGTGGATGATTTTACTAAAAGCCACTGAATTTTGGATGGATTGTATGGTTTGTGAATATATCTCAAGAAAACTGCTTTTTAAAAAATAAATAAATAAAAATAAAAGAGCATTGGGAGGAAGGAACCTGCTTTTGCTTGGTATCAGATGAGGGACAAGGAGGACATTAAATTTACTGGTAATGGTTTTTTCTATTCTATAAAACAGGCAAGCTGAGGAGGTGGGGAAATGCATGATTATGTTACTCTTTATACTTTTTTTGTAGATCTTTCATTTTCTCAAAATTGAAATCGTTTCCATCTACCATAAATGCTACATTCCTCTTTCTAGAAGCTTGTGGCAGTTTGGCATTGTTTATGAATTCCAAAATAGATACTGGATTATGTTTGTAAACTGGTCTGTTCCTTTGGGCATATTAGATTGTATTATATTCAGAGGTTTCACTTTTACTTGATTAAATTATGATTAAGGCTTTGATTCGGCCATGTCAGTAGAACATTGAGTCCCTGCCCCCTTGGTGGGTGGGGAATCACAGAAAAAAAACAACATGGCAGAAGACAGAGTTGGAGTTTTTGATGCTGGAGCCCTGAGAAGTAGAAACACAGGAGAGGAACACAGAGGAACAGAGACGGCTCCATAGACACGGCAGAGGCCCTGGGAAGAGAGAGAGCCTGATGGTCTACAGCTGACCTTGTGGAGAGAACAGAGCAGCTGAGCGCAGGAAGAAATGAGCTCGAGAGAGAGAGATGAGCCTTATACCAGTCTAAAGCTGAGACCATAAGAAGCTGGAACCTTGGAGCCTGAAGAGGAAGGATGAACCCTCACAGAGACCAGCAGCCATCTTGTTCCAACACTTGACAACAGACTTTTTTTTTTTTTTTTTTACCAGGAGGTCCCTCCATATGGGAGATGGATGCCCAACCATTTGAGCCACATCTGTCCCAGCAACAGACTTTTTTGAGGGAAGTAATTTACTCTTTATGGCCTTGTGACTGTAAGCTTCTACCCCAAATAAATATCCTTTATAAATGCCAACAGATTTCTGGTACTTTGCATCAGCACCCCTTTAGCACCCCTTTGGCTGACTAATACACAGCTATAAATTATTTCAAAACCACCAGTTTCCTGTGGAACAAGTCAAACTGACTTAGGAGCCAGAAAATCAGAACAGAGATAGTAGCTAGTGGCACATGCATGCAGACACACACAAAAGTGGGAGAGAGAAAAGAAATAAGCTAAAAGGTGAACTAGAGAATTATATGAAAACAGCCTGAGTGGCCCATCCGAAAGTGAACAGCAAGGGGCAGAGAGCTCCCAAGCTATCTTAAGAAGGCAGACTGGGAGGGAGGAATGGCCACAAAGAAAATCCAAAGGCTAGACACACAGACAATATACTGGCATTAGGGTAACTGCTAAGGGCCAATGAGGCAAAAACGATGTCAGATACTACATGAGTTCTCATAGTCCCGGAAAGACAATTGCTGAAGCCAACTTGAAGGCAAAAATCAAATGAGGAGAGTTGCTACGTGCACATCCAAGTAAAAGTGCATCATGTTTAGCAAGGGCTGTATGCAAGAGAGAGAGCAAGGGAGAGCATATGTCACAGAGCATGAACGCACCATTGGAATGCGGTTCAGCAAGTGCTGGGGGAAAAAAGACGTGTTTTTGGAAAACTAAGAAATTTAAACATTCTTCACTGATTTTTCTTCAGATTTTTGACCAACAGGTAGTCTTAGGAAAGTAAAAACACACATGGTTTGAAGTCTGAAGCTATAATGACTTGTAATGAACTGACTCACACGGAGTCCAAAAGATGTAGGAAAAATGATCTCTGGCACTGTGTATACTGAATTCCAAACCTGAAGCTTTTCAAAATCAGAGATTTGCAGGTAGCACCAGCCTGTGACATAGCACCCCACAGGCAGGAAAACCAACTATAACTGTGGACAGTAGTGAATGCTAGGCCCACTCTGTTATTCTATAATGCAAAATGGAATTTATTGGGGTTCTATGTCTAAATAGTAGATAAGCTAGACTTTAACACTGTATCTGATTTGTCAATAACACCATCTCACATCCACACAGCATTTACATTATAAGCACTTTCAGACACTTTATGTAATTCTGAAGGCCATGACAGAATGTCACTTCCCCTGTAAGGGAGGAAGCTGAGGTGACAGAGACTGGTTCCCTGCAGGTCTCTTGGCTGGTGGTGGTAGTGTCCTTGGGGCTGTAAGCCATAGGTGTAACAAATGTAAATTAAACACAGGGGCAAAAGAGGTTTCAGAGCTTCATAAAATCCTCAAGACCTTATAGAGTTTCCTGGTAAAAATTATGAGAAGAGAGAAAAATGCCATACCTGCTTTATCTCCCCAATATGGACGTGATCTTTTTGTTTCTCTTCATATATACATCTCAGGAAAGAAATAATCAATTCATTCTCTCGCTGCTCATTTCTTGGTCTCAATTTCTTTAAAAATAAAAAGCAGAATATATTACATTTTTTTTTGTCAACCAAACTGCTGAACCATCCCCCTTTGGAAATGACCAACAGTTTTCAACCATCCACTAACCCATGCTTTTACACAACCATCTCACTAGGGGGCACCAATGATCCTAAAAGTGTAGAAATTTTAAGAAAAGGAAACATTGGGGCCAGTGGGTAAGATTTAGCTTTTGATCTCTGATATCCTTATACCTAAAATAAATATTTAACATCAGATAGAGGCAAAGTAAAAATGTTTAATAGTTTTGAAAACAGAAGAAAAGGGAGGCGGCTGTGGCTCAATCAGTAGGGCTCCCGTTTACCATATGTTTCCGGGGCCTCCTGGTGAAGGCAAGCCCGCCCGCACGGCGTGGTTGGCTGACCCGGCGAGCACAAGCAGCAGGGGGGGGGGGGGATAAATGAATAAATAAATAAAATCTTTAAAAAAAAAAAAAAGAAAAGAAAACAGAAGAAAAGAACAAAATCTGCATAAACGCCTGAAGTCAAGAGCCAGAATGACTATAAGTTATACTCTTAGAGTTAGGCACCTGGAAAGAAAGACAACAACTGGATTCAGGGTCATGAGTCCAATGTAAATGTGGTAGCCGTGAAGAGCTCTGTGGATGCCCCACCAGATGGGCACTTCATCTATGCTATTCAATTTTCCTTTCTTTTCTTTTTTAATTTTCTCTACACCTTTCTTTTTTCCCCAGACAGGACAGTGACAAAGCACACTGGACTAGAAATCAAAACATCTATGTTCTAACAGCTGTCTTAAAGTGTGACCAAAGGCTTTCATTTAATCTTAGCTTCCTCATCTGTTAAAATTAGGATTATGCATGAATTACACTCCAAGGTCTTCTCCAGCCCCCAAATTCTTTGGATGTCAAATACCAGAGTCATTTTTTTTTTTCAGAGTCATTTTTAAAAAGACCACCTAATTTATTATTTTCTCTTATTATAAAGAAAACAAAACTGAATGACTTTGGAGATATAGAAAGCTTCTAGTCTATAGACTTTGGAACTGTATGTTCATTCTTGATAATTATCCATTTCCTCTGCTCCTCCAGAGAATGTAAGTCTTGGTCAATGCCACTCTTGGCAAACTGCTTCCCCAACTAAGGAACAAACAATGATTTTACCCTTTGTGTCACAGGCATTAGAAGCAAAGGTAATGCTAACTCAGACATTTGATAGTCCCTTTCTTAAAGAAAAAGACCTCAAATAAAAGGGGGAAAAGGTAAAGACAAATAAGTTTATATAGCTAAGAGACTTCAAAGTGAGTCAGGAGGTCATCCCAGAGGTAATGCTTATGCACATCTCAGCAGGATCTCAAAGATTGCCAAAGTGGATACTACCGCAAATAGTGGGGCTTCTGAGGGCTCTGGAGACACCCAAGTCCTATGGTCAGGGCAGATAGCTCTGGAGTTTGATGCCTTGCTAGTGGGCCCTACTTTGGAGTTTGTGCTCCTGAGAGTGACAGAGTTGGGCTCAGTTATGGCTTCCCTACATATGGCTCATCAGTCCCTTCTATTTGAACCTATACGTGGTGCTGGAGTTGGTACATACAAGAAACTTGAATCTCTGGGCTGTCCATGTGCCAGCTGGGCCTTGAGCCTCAGTGGAGTTGCAATACCTACTCTCCAGTTCATTGAACTCACCCAGGACAACCAACATACCAAGGAAACAAGAGAACCTACAACTACAAGCAAGAGAGTCTCATCCATTGGCTGTATGGGATCGAAGCCCCCTCTCATTTAGAGGTGGAGTGGACATCACCATCCCAGAATCCTCAGGATTGGGGAATGAACTATGGTCTAGAGTGGACATACTGATATTCTACAATAGACTTGTTGTGATTCTAGCAATGGAAAAAATTACAGCATTGATGTGGAGGCAGTGGCCACTGGAGGCTCTGGGGGCAGGGGGAAGGAAAGACAGGTGTAATGCGGGGCTTTTTCAGGACTTGGGAATCATCATTATGTATCCCTCATAGCCTGCAGAATTGTGTGGGACAGAGTGTAAACTACAATGTGAAATTTGGTCCATGCTCAATGGCAACACCTCAGGATGGGTTTATCAATTGCAATGAATGTGCCACACTAATGAAGGATGTTGTTTGTGTGAGAGGTATGGGGAGTGGGGCATATGGGAATCCCTATATTTTTTGTGTAATATTTGCTTTTTGTGTAACATTTGTGCAATCTAAGTTTCTTTAAAAAAATAAAAATACATATTAAAAAAAAAAAAAAAAAAAGCTATGCTGCTCCTGGTACTCAAGAAATAGACAGTAAATGAATGGAAGGGGTCGTTTTCATTGAGGACTTCCTATCCTTTCAAATTTTTTATTTAAGGAATAAATATTTTAGAGGCTAGAACAAAGGCTCTTAATCTAGATTCCAGGCCATAAACCCTGACCTAATAAAATTTTGTATGTTATATGCAAAAAGTAGATTTTTCCAGATAAAAACGTTTTATCAAATCCTCAAAGCAGGAAAGGAACAGTCAAGGTCTCCTGTATCTTCAATTAAACCTTTGTGTTACCTTCACAAGAAAATATGTATTTTGCTTGGAGAAATGCTTCATGATAGCTTATTTCAAAATATCAAAAAGTAGCTGTAGCCAGTAATGTAGTAAAAAGAGAGGAGCACTATCAATACATTTTTCTTCTGAAAAGACACGTGACAAAAACTACTTAAATAGGCAGACAATGAGACTACAACTGAGCAAAATGTACTATAACAGATTCTTCTCTTTAAAAATTGATGCCAAAAACGAGAGACTGCCACAAAGCCCATTAAACATCATAGTGGGAAAGTCACTAAAGAAGAGAAATAAGCATTTATGGGTTTCATACAAGGTCAAAAAATAAATCCTTAAAACGTTTTTGTAATATAATTAAAGGCTATCCTTCTATAGAGTTCAAAAGAGTAGCAAGGTGTCATCTCCCTAAGACTTCCCATGTGACTTCAATATCCTCCATAGTGGCAAATCATCATTTCTTAAAGATAATTTAATTTTATAAGCATTTATTAGTCAGAAAGACAACTCTGAGGAATATAATGAAAAATCAAGTTGGGAGACCTAATTTTGAAGTCAAAAATAAATTTGCTTGTTTAAAATGAATCTACGGCATCAGAATTCAGGATGGCGGTTAACTGGGGACATTAATGACTAAGGGGCACAAGGAGGGCATCTGGGGAAGCTAGAAATACTCTATTTCTTAATCTTGGTTCTGGCTGCACAGCTTTATTCACCCCATAAGATTTCACTGAACTATGCACAGTCATTGATTTGTGTACTTTTCTATACACATGCTATACCTGAGCTTTTAAAAAGAAAAATACAAAAATTTACCTGTCAAGTAACAAACCAATTTTGTTATGTTTCTTAACCTCATTTTCATGAGGAGCTGATAAACTGGTTGTAACAGCAATTCAAAAAGGAATTTCCGACCCTGGCTGATCAATTCCACTGACATCTTTTTGTAAAATTATAGTCACATCTCATAACAAATAATATTAAAATCATATAAAATTCAACTGTCGATACATATTCTTCACAAAGGGGAAAAAAAAGGCTCTTCTGCTCATTAATCTTTAAGAAAAACGTGTGAAAACTCATGTTATTCAAATGCCTATCAAATATAAATCCTTCCTCATTATTTAATTAAATCATTCCCTGAATGAAATACACTCATTTGGGTTTTAAGCATGGGACTTGGAGGCGTTTTATCTAGCAGCCCTACTTCGGCATGAGAGCCCTGCTTCATACTGATGAAGCCCAACCTGGATTTAGCACAACTGGCCAGGAGCAAACCAGCATCGGAAGAAAACGAACCTCATGGGGTTCATCTTCACATATGTCCAGTTAGATATGTTTTAAAATGTAAAAAAAAATAATAATTTAAAAAAGGAGGGGGGCAGCTCTGCAATGTCGTGAGTCTTCTTATAAACAGAGTGGGTAACACGGCCATCCGGCACTAAGCACCCCTCTCAGAGAGCTCAAAGTCTGCTTGATAAAAGCAATGATAATCTCCAGCATCCTCTGCATAGCTATTATTGTCTTCTTTTGCTTACGGTTTTGTTTGGGTTGCCTTTTTTAGTATATTAAATATTCATTTACATAAACACTCAATATAATACACATAGTTTAATAGCTATGTAAGTAATTATTTACCATTAATTTCAATAGTAATTACGTTTGACTTAACAAAACTTTTGTCCTTGGAGGAGTTTTTCAGAAACAAATGATCTTCTAGGAAAGACCGTACAAAGGAAAATATTCACCATTCTGTTTATAAGAGGATGCCTGACGCTGCAAAGCTGCCTTTTTATTCATAACCTTTTTGAAAATGTTTAATTTCCAGAAACATTAGCTAGCAGTGCTACCTAAAGAAACCAATTTCTTGGTTTATAAAATTTTTATAAAAACCAAGAGTGGTCATTGAGGAAATTATTCAACAAAACTATCAGTAGAGCTATCAGAAGAAAAGGTTCCTGTCAAATATTTATCATTCGGTAAGTGGCTGTAGTTCAGTAGTTGAGCACTTGCTTCCCATGTACGAGGTCCCAAGTTCAATCCCCAGTACCTCCTAAAAAAAAAAAAATGTATATCATTCAAGGAAGAATCACACAATAAGGGAAGAGAAAGTATAACTGGTTTTTCAAATCTAATAAACAACGTAATTTCCCTTTGGTGTTCAGACCAAGACAAAATTTTAGAGACTTCTAAAAAAACACAAACAGGCCCTAGGATATTAACTGAATGTATTTTTCATGGCATAGCTTTTTTTCCCCCTAGCAGACCCTTTTAATCTGCTTTTCTCTAATGTTTCTTTGTCACAATGTAATGAGTATCTAAAAACTTGCATGAGTCAAAGAGAATCTCAGAATCACATCCACTAGGAACTTATCATTGCTGAAAAATATTTTGTTGTATATTACCTATACTGATTCACTGCACTGTTTTAGGGAAAGCTACAAAGTTCTATCTAAATAAAAAGAGAAAACTCATATTAGGGAAGAGATGTATGTCTTCTATGCTTGCTAGAAAGATGTTCCCCAAAATGATTTGGTATCAATATAGCAGCAAGTGTGTTAGCATTAGATAAAAAGGTGTAGACTTCAACTGTAAATGCATTAAAAATCAGAAGCAAACCCTCTGTACATTTCTGAATTCAAAGGACAAAGCATATTAAATTTGTCTAAGATTATGGTGTACTTAGAACTCTAAAGACCCTTCAAGAAAAAAGTAGTGTGTCTCAAGTTGACTCAGAAGAAAACAAGAAAATTTAAAGCCAATGGTGGAGATAAGGAAAAATATGCAAATTACCATTTTGGCTATTGGTGAAATAAAAATTTTTCCTATGCTCTCTTTCTACAAACATAAACTAAGTCCATTGTAGAAGGGAAATAAGGGAACAAGAGAACTCTAAGATGATTAAAAAGAAAACCACAGTCTAATATTTTATTAGAAAACAGATAGTGGCTCCCACCTTACCGCCTCGACCCCAAAAAGGAGAGAGGGAGGGAGGGCTTACAACCCAGAGTTGCTAGCCTTCTTGTTTTGTTCAGTGACCTCTCTATTTGTAGAACCCCTGCCCCTCCCCACCCCACCCCACCCCACCCCCCAAAAAAGAGATATCTATTCTTTGTTCTGATGTGCTATCCCTAGCACAGTGCTAGAAAACCATAGAAAATGCCCCTCGGCTAAGGTGGACATGAAATTTTTGATGAACTCATTAAAGATCCATAATGAGCAGGCAAGAGGCATGCCAGCACACACAGCATGGTTTCCCTGAGTTACACTGCATCTAAATGCAAGGCCAAGAGTCGGTTTCCAGGTATAAATGCAGAAAGCTGATGAGTTTGGGTTTTTGTGCGTTTTGTTGTTGATTTGATATTTACATGGCTCTCAGTGATCATATGACCTAAATTTACTTCCAAAACTAAAAAAAAAAGGGGGGGGTACCAATTAGGTTCAATTTCACATGAAAAACATCATCTCACCTACTTCCACACTGAGGGCTGAGTAAATTGAAATCGGAGGGGGAAGGGGCTGGCAGAGGTTTCCATCAAGCAGATGAGCACACATGGACCAGGAGTCCAGGTCCCCAGGGTCCCAGACCATGGCTCTTCTACTAGGTAATTTTCTTTTCCTTGTTCTAAAATATTTCTTTCAAACTTTTAAGGGAGAAGCTTCCATGTTTTAGTCACTTTCACCATGACAGCCAAGACCTTCTCTGAATCTGTACTTCTGGCCCCTCTACAGAGACTGTTAAAGTTTATACTAAGAGGAACTCTGTTCCATTTCCCCAGAGTTGTGACAGCACCAGTTTTCTGGTTTTTATAGATAATATTTCACAGATAAGCTGCCTGCCTTTTCTTCCCATCTAGAAATTGAACGCCAGTACTGTACCTGAACCTCCTCAAAAATAGTTGCTTGCTCCTGATTAGTTAATGTTGTCAGGTGTTTCTGCAATTCTAGTTTGGTTTTGGAAGTATTCATTCCTATTAAGAGAAAAGAAGAAGGACATGAAAAAGCTTTATGTAAACATTACGAGGCAGAGTTAACACCTTCCATATGTACTCCCTATACAGTGTTACCCACACGACTTCTTGACAATGCCTCTCAATTTGCTCCAGGTCTTTGAGGTTTTGTAGAAAATCTAACCAATAATAATGATGGTGATGATGATTAAAATTTTCTAACCAAGTCCTTAGGTACAAGGCACTGTCTTAAATACTGGGCCTACATCATTTCATTTAATTCACAAAACAACCTGTTGAAATGGACTCTATTATCCCCATTTTACAGTCAAGGAAACTGAGGCCCAAAGAGCTTACATAATTTCCAAAGACCACCAACTTGGACTCTAACTTTAGGTTTATGTGGTTCCAAATTACTTTCTTCACCACCATTCTATGTTTAAGTCACCTCACACAAAGAGAACATGGCCCTCAGAAAATGATAAATTCTTATGATATATTTTTATGAGAACACAATGACTTTTTCATACAGAAAAATGTAACTACCAGTCAGTTTGAAATTGACCAACACTTTTCTCTTACACATTAGGTTTCCATCACATAAAATGGATTCATTTCACCTCCACATGCTTAAGTCTTAGGACCACTTAATTAGCATGACAAAGGGTTTTTGAGAAAACATTGTAAAAAGAAAGCCATTACGTAAGAATTTTAGAGCCTGATAGAATCTGATATTTTAAAGAGTTCCTTCTCCATGCAAATATGGTTCAGAGTGCTTTGTCTTTTCTTGTTGTCCAGAGAGAAATGTTACACAAGATGAGAAGATTTAGAATGAAAGGATTTGCTGAACCAACTGCTGATGAAACTGCTGCTGGTTACTTTTATTCCATGGGCAGCTGACCCGCATCTGCCTGCAGTTCCCTTTTCACCCAAGACAGTACGCTGCTGGACAGCAGCTTGGCAAAGGCTTTGAGCTGGAGAACACTGTCAGATGTGCCATCAGGGTGGCCACAAGGAAGAACAGGGACACCTGCCGAGATCAAAGGAGCCAGGGGCCCTCAGTGGGGACGCAGTAGCTTGTCTATAGAATACAAGTTTGCTGAGGTCCAGAGAAGTAATACAACTTGTCAAAGGTTGGGAGGCCAACAGGCAGCCAGCCTGCCCCAGAGTCCACGCAGCTCCCCCTCACTGCAGCTGAAGGCAGACTAGACACCCACCTAACAGGGATGCCTGAGGAGGGGGCTGCTGCCCCTACTCAAATCATGGCAGCTATCTTGTCTTCCAGGAAGTTGTTGTTCTTTCTTTTTTTTAAAACCAAGAAAATTCTAAGAGGCCACCTTAAAAACATTTCCTAAAGAATTGCTATGCCACTTTGCTCAACAACTTACATGCATTATCTCATTTAATCCTCAAAAAAATCCTGAGAAGGGGGTACTATTTTCAGTATCTCTAATGTGCAGATTAAGAAACTGAGGCAGAGTGAAGTCAAGTATTTTGTCTTAGGTCACCAGCTAAGTAAGGGACAGAGTTGGAATATGAGCCCGGGTCTGTCTGCCTCCAGAGACCAAACCCTGAGCCTCTCAACCACCAGGGGAGTCAAGTCACCTGACACACACACAGGTGGCTTCAAGACAAATGTTAAAATCAGAGGTGGGTAAAGCACAGCCAATATGGATGGGTTGTTGTCAGAATGCAATTTAATTACTCTTCTGGAAAGCTGTCAGGTCATACAAGCCCAGGTAACAGATACAAAGCTTTGCTGTTTAACTACTTAAATGCTGAATCAAAACACTGTTTAAATGTAAGAATAAATAAACACTCAGTAATCATCAAGTAAAAACCCTCCCAATTACAGCAGATGACTGTCGGTCTATGCATCATATTTTGGGAATACTGAATTGTTTGAAGATACATTCAAAGGTAGGAGGACTAATTATACACTTTTTAAAATCTTAGGTGAAATCATGAAACACAGACTATTCTCCATATTGAGCAGTGTCATCCCTGCCTTCGGGATACTTCAATTGTTAGGTCCTTCCTACCTCATGTCAAAAGAGAGGACATCCTACCCAGGTCTGAGTGCTTCCCTCTACTCTGCTACTTGACCCAGCACCTTCCATGTGGCTTCCAACTTGTGGCCACTCAGGAGCTGTTTCTGTAGCAAGGTAGCTGCGAACACCCACTCAGGGGCCCCATGTGATGCCAAAAGGGTTTATGGGGGCAATAGAGGCAAGGAACAAAGGAGAAAAAGATAACCAGACTCAAATTCCCAACCTCTAATCCCTCTGAACCGGCACTGTTAGTGAGGCCACGTCACACTGCTGGGTGTTCAGACAGGCTCTTACTAGAGGGAGCACTAATGAACATGGCTTAGCTTTGCCAGAGAAAAACTGACTCTGAGAGCAAATGGAAACCTCAGTTCAAATTTTTTTTTATTTCAGTGAAAATATAATTTATCCAAATAATTCCCAAAATGTCCCTCTAAACTTTAAAGCAAAATAATATTTAAAAAACTATTCATTAGAACTAGCAATTGTATATAATTCAAAATTAGAATTGAGCAGAGCTGCGCCTTTCACATGTGATCAGTACACTTTAGAAGGGAGAAAGTGACTAGCCTAATCAATATGCACAGTGTATTTATTCTTCTTTATAGATTCTGAGGCATAACTGGACTATATCACTGATTAAGAAAACAGCCTGTAAGTTTTTGTTTTTGCAGCCATGCCTCTGGTGCTCGCCACAGTTTATGGAGTTCTTGGTCAGACCACAGTTTCCTGTTAGAACTGCTCCTATGGGAGCAAACACGTTTTAACAAACCACCTTATAATACTTATTAGGAATACAGTATAGCCAAAAGCAAGGGCTGCCTCTAAAGCTGTTCAATAATTAGCATCTCCTCTAAGAATTCCTCTAACCATGTGCCATCTATACTTTTAGAAATGCTTTCCATCATGTTGGCAAAACATACCTTTACCTGGCTTTTCACTGTACTGTTTTTAATGGATGCTTTTAAATTAGCGTAGCTTGTTCCCTTGGTTGGATTTCATCAGGTAAAAAGATGAATTAAATAATTCATTCCAAAACTGCAGCAGCAAAATCCCTACCCTTACTAAATCTTTCAGCTACAACTTTCTGAAAATTAAACCAAAGAAAGATTTATCAAGTGGAACTCTGGAAGCATTCCAGTCCCTGCAAATCCCAATCTGCTTTATCATCAAAACCAAAGTCACTGTTGGCTTCTTAATAAGCTCTTAAGGGAAGTTTCTGTCATCGTTTACCTTATCTTGACAATCACTAGGGAAAGGGTTAGTGATCGCCTCAGTTGGAAGCTATTTCTAGTTAAAGCAAAAATTTTCTGGTTCCCAGCTATATTTTGTATAATGTCAGCAAATAGTAACAACTAGGAAAACAAACAAAAAAATTAATCATTTTGATTCATTTTAAAGAGCACTGTAATGCCAGGAACTGAATCTTCTCAGACCTTAGATTAATGATTGCCACATTATCACACTGAAAAAGGAAAATCAGATCTAAACAGCAATACTGTTTTTCTTTACATAATTATAGTTTATAAGTATTCTAGATATAGAGACAATTATCAAATCTTTGTTTTCTTTTTACAAGAACATGAGTTAAGTCATGTGACTCCCCCCAAAACCACTATAAACATTTTAGGAATCCTCCCATAAGTGGAACAAGATACAAAACCAAGAAAAGAGAGGCATAAACCCTTTCATCTCCTGGATTCCTTCTGACGAGCATCACCGCCCTCTTTCATCCTAACCTCTGTTTTATCCTTCACCCTCAGCCCATCTCTTCAGTCACAGAGATTTCTCTCCTCCCACCCAAGGCAAATTCCTCCACCACTGCTCTGAGGGACCACCACCATTTCACTTTGGTGAGCTTGGACCCCTGGGCTCTGAATTTGCTCAACCCTCTCCAATTCTAAAAAGTCAGCTGGCATCTTCCCCAGCATGGCCTTCTCTTGGAAAGGCAGGTTCCACGGGAAGTAACAGCTAGGGCTTTACCAGCAGAGGCTGAATCCTGGGTTCACCACAGACTAGCTTATTCCTAGGTTTCTCTAATCCTCAGTTTACGTACCTGTAAAATGTACACACACGCAAAAAAAAAAAAAAAAAAAAAAAAAAAAGGTCCTTCTTCCTCCCAGAAATGTGGTAAGGGTTAAATAAAGCACTTAGCACAGTGCCTAGTACATTTTAAGAATTCAATAAATATTTGCTGCAAATAACATTTTATTATGGTTTATTCCTAAACCAAATTTCCAGACACCATCATCAATACTCTCAGTCACCACTTCTTTTATTCCTTTCTGTTTGCTCAAGTGCAACCTGTCTTCTTTACCCTCTACTCCATTAAAACTGTCCTGGCAGAGGGTACCCATGACCTTCTAATTGAGAAACCCAATGGAAATTCTTCAACTCTTATCTTACTAGATCTCTCCACAGAGGCCAATATGGAAGACCACTCTCCCAACTGTGGTAAAGGCTATGCAACTGGTTTTGTAACTTCTGTTTCCCTAATTCCTTCTCGACCCTCAGGGTGCCTTGGCGGGGAGATGGTGGAAGTAGGTAAGGACTTTTATCTTTGTATCTTCAGCACCTAGCACAATGCCTGATGCATCCTGTAAGATCCTGTAGCTAATACGCTATCAGCCTATGCTAGTGTATTATTTGTTGAACTTTTCAATGAATGCCTATCATCTAGGGTTTTCTCATGACCTTTAACTCCCAATGTTTTGAAGCCGGAAACGGGTCCACGACTCACCCTCTATCCTTTCACAGAGCTTGTGCAGGCACTGCACAGGACACCCCTCACACAGCTGAGCCGGCGTCTTAGAAGTCTGCTGCACGGCCGCCACCGTGAAGGCCTGTTTCAGGGTCATCATAATTTCATCAACCTAATCAAAGAGAAGAGAAACTGTAGCCAGCAAAAAGAGATGCAAAATTAGCTGGGCTTAAAAAAAAAAAAAAATCCAGGCTGACAGCAATCCTACTTCTAAGTATATACTCCACAGAATTGAAAGCAGAGACTCCAACAATTATTTGCACACCTATGTACACAGCAGCATTATTCACAATAGCTAAAAAGTGGAAGTTACCCAAATGTCCATTAGCAGATGAACAGAAAACAAAATGTGGTGTATACATACAATGGAGTATTACTCGGCTGTAAAAAGGAAGTCCTGATACATGCCACTACATGGATGAACCTTGAAGACATCATGGTTGCATGAAATAAGTCAGACAAAGGGACAGATACTGTATGATTCAACTTAAATGAAATGTCTAGAATCTGTAAATACATTAAGACAGAAAGCAGAATATAGGTGGGGTGGAGGAGATAGGGAGTTAATGTATAATGGGTATAGGGTTTCTGTTCAGATGGGAAAGTTCTGGTAATGGATGGTGATGAAGGTAGCCCAATACTGTGAATGTGATTAATCCCACTGATTGGTATCCTTGGGAGTGGTTAGATGGAATAGTTTATGTTTTGTATGTTCCCACATTTAAAAAGAGCAACTATAGAGACAATGACAATTATTTTTTTATTTTTTTTATTTTGTTAGAGACAATGATAATTAAATGCAATACATTACCCTGAACTGGATCCAACAATGGAGGAGAAAAGGCCCAAAAGGACGTTATTGGGACATATGGAAAAATGGGAAAGCTTTATATCAAGGTTAAATTTCTCAAACTTGATAACAGTACTTAAGGTGGTTAGATAAGTGAATATCCTTGTTCGCAGGAAATGTGCACGGAGGTATTATGTGTTCAAGGAAAATGATGTATACAATATACTTTTAATGTTTAGAAAATTGATTGACAGGTGGACACACAGATGAACTGACAGATTTTTAGATAGAATGATACAGCAAATGTAGCAAAATGTTAAAATTGGTGGATCTGGGTATTGGGGGACGGATAATTGTTGGAGTTCTCTGTAAGAGCTTTATAATACTTTTGCAAATGCAATTATTTCAAATTTTTTAAGTTTTTAAAAAAGTTAACTGGGCTGGGATTTGAAGACTCTGAGGAAAGACTTTAATAACATCTTTAAGATTTTTCTGACTTGTTAGTCACAGGTTGGCAGACGAAACCATAACAATTGCCAGATTACAGTCTGAGAAATACTACCCAGATGCTCAAATCTTTTAAAGATTAGGGGGGTCGGATGTGGCTCAACTGATTGGGCGTCTGTCTCCCATATGGAGGGACCCGGGTTCGATCCCTGGGACCTCCCGGTAAAAAAATAAAAAATAAATAAATAAAATAAAGGAGATTAGGTAAAAAATCGAAAACACAAATTAAGTTCTGAGTGAAAAATCAAACTCCTCTATCTAAAGTCCCAGATGACATTTTAAAAAATGCTAGACTGGAGAGTGAAAGTGGGCAGGTTCTCCAAAAATAACAAAAATTAAAAACAGGTACCCAAATATGTCTCAGATGTGTACTAACTAGTTATTAAACAGTCATGAATGAATGATTGAAGTTGAGCAGTAATATGTAAGTGAGATTACACGGCTTTGCTGAGGGGAAAAAAAGTCAGTGAGTTGGAAATTCCTTGTAAATAGAAGACAAGGAATTATTAATCCTCTTACCAGAGCTTCATTTGTGCACTGAAACACATAACAGACAAAATGAAAGCCTCCACCTCCTGAAGACTCTCGGCAGATAAACCCAAAATGATCCACATGTCTAATGCCCTGTTGAAAGCAAGGGAAAAAGAGAACAGAACTTTGAGTTATGTTCAGAAGAGGCACCATTTCCAGAAATGCAACTTAAGATTTATACACCACAATTTTAAAGAGCATAAAAAATAACTCTTCTCTAAAATATTTTAAAATAAAAAAGTAACTAACAGCATCTCTCAAAGATGATGAAGAGTATCATCATTCTCAAAAATGCAGAGCCACAACAAGAGATCTTAGTAAGATTGGAAAACTGTGGAGTTTTTAACACTCATCCTAGTACTAAAAGTGGAGAAAGACTGACACAGAAAAATCAGAACTTTTATGAGGTATTAAAGAATTAAAACAACTTGGAGAATCAAAGGCAGAACCAGAGATTAATGAAGAAACACAGCCACACACACATGCACACGCACACACATACATACATACACACAAATGTATTGCACGCATGTGCACACACTTGCACATACGCCCAGAATCAAAGGTTAAAAAAATATTGAAGAACATATTTGTACTCTTAAAAGAAAATGGTAGGGGAGCGGATGTAGCTCAAGTGGTTGAATGCCTCCTTCCCACATGAGGCCCTGGGTTCCATCCCAGGAACCTCCTAAAAACAAACAAAAGAACCAACTCTCATTAGGGAGCAGATACAGCTCAGTGATTGAGCACCTGCTTCCCATGTACGAGGTCCTGGGTTCAATCCCCAGCACCTCCTTAAAAAAAAAAAAAAGCCACGTAAACACTGAAGTTAACCAGAACAAGTCAAAGATGATATACACGCAGAGTAGAGGAGGTTTTAGACAAAAGATATTAAAGCCAAAACTCTCCTATGGTTTGCTAAGAGCTCTTTTCAGTAAATATTAATATGCAAACCCGGTTCAAAATCATCACTTAACAGAGGCACCTTGACACAGTTAAAATATCTTCCATAAATATTAATATGCCAATGCCTCCTGAAAGCACCAACATGTGTATATATGAGTGCTAAGAGCTTGAAGTGCAGGTAATAATATAAACTTGCAAACTGCACCCTTTAGGCAATAATAAAGCTATTATGTGGAAAAAGCAAACATTTAACATTAATATTTAAATTAGAAATAGCAGTTAATCAAGAAAAAATTCTGTTCATAACCTCACTCTTGGGTCAAATATTTTTCAATAAATGAAGAGCCACTGACATATGCTGGCATGTCAAACAATGTTTCCAATAGCAAATTAAGGATATGCTAAAGGTTACTATTTAGAGGAATATAAATTAGAGAAGGAATTCTAGGTAAAAGGTTCCCTAATTTGATCTATGAGGAAGGAATATTCTTATTTGAACATTTTGCAAAAGAAAAATTTCCTTTTGAATATTTAAGTAGATCATGTTATAAGTTAGTTAACACTGAGATTTTCATTACATCTAATTACGGAAATGAAAAGCTAGAGCTTAAAAAAAAAAAAAAAGCCAAACATAACTTTAAGTGATCTCGTATTTAGTACAAAGGCCTGGGGTAAAAGTCACCAGGCTCATCATAATTGATAGACTCCTCCAAAGTCTCTTTATAAAACACACCTTGGAGATTATCAAGAAAGACATTTTCAAGTAGACATTCTATTCTGAATAAACTGTTCTCTAAGATAAGCACTGTGTGTTATATTTTAATAGAGAAAAAAAATGATGGTTGGTACCAAAAAAAAAGTTATGAATTTTTATAAAGCAGAAACAAATATCTATTTAAAAAGGAGAAGTATTTGTGTGTACATAAATATATAACACATGCACACACACACATATACCTGGAAATCATGATTGTGAAACATTATTGTCAATAATTGCAAAAAAGAAAAGTAGATCTGTTTTCTCCAATACATTATTGTCACAGAGCACAATTTTTAATTTCAAAATTATACTTATAATTTACCTTACTATAGTAAAGCAAGTAGAAAGAAATGCAAGATCATAAACCAAATACTTAGAAAACATATACCTTGAAACCTTTAGTACTTGTTATATTATAGATTTTTTTTAATCATTACAAAATTAAATTACAATTGAACCAATAACCCATTTCAATTTACCTGAGAGCAAAAGGATATCTCCTTAAAATTTTTCTCAAATGCTATTTTTTTGGTGTCAGGACTGATGAGGTAAACTTCAGACTGGCCAATCTTAAAAAACAAACAAAAAAATAACTAGCTTTTCATGAAAACTGAAATCAAATTTATTATACAGTCTCATGTCAAGATTTATGAAAATAATGAATAAAAGGGGCAAGCTCCCATAAAATTCTGATCATTGTAGGAAATCATTTCAAGGGTGATGGCGTATTCTAAAGATCTCACAGGAAAGCACAGCATAGCTATCAGTGCATGTACCTCCATATGTGTGTGGTCTTTTTTTAGAAGAAAGGACCAAATAGCCCAACAGTAGCAAAAAAAAAAAGTTTCAGATTCCACATCCCCTTTATAAGGAAATGAGGTTTTGACAAGGAGTGAATCTTCCAGAAAACTGAAGCTTCCCTTTTAAAACTTCCAAAACATTTTCTTTTTTTTTTTTTTTTTTACCGGGAGGTACCGGGGATCGAACCCTGGTCTCTCCATATGGTAGACGGACGCTGAACCTCTTGAGCCACATCTGTTTCCCTAAAACATTTTCTAATGATTATTTTTTACTGAAAAGTATTTTAAAATTATGGTTAAAATAACCTATTATTTGTTGAGTACACACTAGGTGTTAGGTATTTATAGATATTACCTGACTTTTAAAGTTAGAGCATTAGCATAGATTAATATTGTCTCATCAACTTGAGTTATCATCATAGACACCCATTATAGTAAGGTATTGTGCCAGAATGCCTGAATCAATTAATTATGTGCATGCTCCTCGACTGTCCCCTTGACTCCATGCCTCCAGACAGTTCAACTTCTCTAGTTCTTAAGCGTGTTTTTCTACAGTTTTAGTTACTCCTTAGGATCAAGAAGTCAGGGCACAACCTAATGTTATCACTGTAACTCACAGCCCCTTTCCCGCCTCTAAACTCTTCACACTTTGATTTGGAGCACAAATTAGATATCCAAGCTTGTCTGAAACTGTGGTATAAACCAGGAATAATTATATTCTGAATTTGGGGCCCCAAAAATGTGCATTCTATCTGGGGCAGGGGCTTAGTACTGTATACGTTTTTTCTCATTTACTATTTCTGAACTGTATTCCAGTCCATTGACTTGACAGGTAGATAGCCTTTTACCCTTATCCTTCCATGGAGACCAAGTATGATAAAATTAAAAGATTTTTTTAATAAAAAATAATTCATTTTTAATATGCAACATCTTTCTGAATTAAGATTTGACTGTGTGTCTCTCTAGAGTAGCCACGAACAAGCTCAATACAGAGAAAAGATGAAAATGTGTATAAACAATCAATAAGTCTCTACTTTGGCTATGTATAGTCCCTTTAGAGAACAATGTCTTTACCTACACAATGAAGATAATCCTCACTTATTTTTAAAAAGAACCTTTGAAAATCTTATAACTGAGAATCTCTAAAGGATAATTTTTGGTTGTGGCTGGTTATAAAGAGTAAATCAGGGAAGCGGCTGTGGCTCAATCAGTGGGGCTCCCATTTACCATATGGAAGGCCCCAGGTTTGGTTCCCGGGGCCTCCTGGTGAGGGCAGGCCCGCCTGCATGGCGTGGTTGGCTGACCCAGCGAGCACAAGCAGCAGGGGGGGGATAAATGAATAAATAAATAAAATCTTTAAAAAATAAATAAAAATAAAAAATAAAGAGTAAATCAGAATTTAAGGTTGGGCAGGACTCTTGAGATCCCTCTCCTTTCCTGTCACAACCAATCAATCACCATGTCCCATTAACTCAACCTCTTGAGTATCTTTCAATCTGTCCACTTCTCTCCATCCCACCTGCCTTCACATTCCAAGCTACCACCATCTCTCACCGGCACTACTGCAATGGCTTCATATCTCTTTTCCCCAACCTACCCTAGCCTTCCTCAAAGTACATTTATATCCAAGAGCAAAGACATTTAATACCAATCTGGGTTTCAAACCCTTCAGTGACTATAACATTGCTTTTAGGATAAAAACCAAAATCCTGAACACGAACCAAAAGCTCATGACTAATGAAGGCCCTGCCTCCCTCACCAGGCCCATTCTCTACCCACCTTCCCTCCTTGCCCTTGGTGCACAGTCACCTGGCCTTCCTTCTCATTCAACAAGTATCTACTGCACACCTGCCACATGCTAGGCTGTGTTCTAGGCATTAGTGATGATGGCAGTGAACAGACATAAAAATCCAGGCCTTCATGGAGCTTACCTTCTTGGGGGCACATGGTACATAAAATATTTTACTCATTTAATTTGTAATTATGTCAGATGGTGAGACAGGCTACAGATAAAAATAAAGCAAAGAAGTAGAGTAGGCTGGGAGGTTGCTATTAGCCTCACTGATAAGATTACTTCTCAATGTCAAGTAGACATTTCAACAGAGACCTGAAGGAAGTGAGAAATCAAGACCCATGAAATCTGGAAGGAAGCAGGCCAGGCGAAGGAAACAGCAAGGGCAAAAACTTCAGGTTTCTCCCTGAGTACCATGCTCTGTTACTCTCTTTAGGGCTGTTTCGCCTGCTGCTCCCTGCACCCAAGATACCCTCCCAGCTGGTCAGACCTAACCCTCTGTTCAGGGTAAATCACTTCCTTAACAAAGCCTGCCCTGATTCCCCAGATGTTCTCTCACAGAATCCTGTTTCTCTTTTGCAGCAATGACCACAATTGTAATTAAATAATTACTTCTGCAATCAGTTGTCTGATGCTTGTCTCCCTCACTGAGATCTAAATTCCACGTGGGCGGAGACCATGCCTGACTTGTTCACTGTTGTATTTCTTGCCACCGACACAGGACCTTGTACACAGCAGTAACTCAATAAGTGCTTGCTAAGTGACTGTACTGAGCAGCCTTCCCAATGACACCAAAAGAATTTTTTAAATATAGATCACAGATCAAAAGACAAGCCTGAATGCCAATGTATACTAGGCCAACAGAGAAGGGAGGAACAAATATATCAGCCCTCTTAACCCTCAGACACACCGTCTTGACTTGCAGCCTGCATGCATCCACACAGCGTTAACCTCAGTAGTCAACTTCCTCACCTCATGAGCATCTCACTGTTTTGAGTTAGGCACAAA
Organism: Tolypeutes matacus; assembly: GCA_026826555.1. Taxonomy (NCBI): domain Eukaryota; kingdom Metazoa; phylum Chordata; class Mammalia; order Cingulata; family Chlamyphoridae; genus Tolypeutes; species Tolypeutes matacus. The sequence continues at coordinate 8,302,918 of JAKSZT010038599.1, read as the reverse complement.
AACAAGACTGCATTTAAGATCATTTTGCTCTCTATATAATGTCAGGCAGCATTAAGCCAAAAAAGCAGCAGAGAAGGGGGCCAAGAACAGCTAGTTCCCTGCATCATCAGAGACCAGCTCATTTGTGGGTCAGCTCCATCTTCATGAGCTCAGCCCAGAGGCTCTAGGGACCGCAAGCGCCACCCAGAAGGGCTCCAGATCAGCAAGGAACCCAGGAATCCCAACTTCCAGGAGGCTCCTCTGTCCACTCCTCTTCTGGCATTTGGCTCACTGCCAGTTTAACAGATTTTTTCAAGAAAAAAATGAGCAAGCAGTTATCTAAACAAATATTTTGAGATTTGGGTGTAAATTACAAATATCATGTTAACTGCAAATCCAAGTATCCTGATTAACAAAGGATAAAGGTTTTCAAAATTAAAGAAAATAGTAAAGAGAGGATATTCCAACTAAAAGATTTTGTTGAAATATATTACTTGAAATGAACATTCATTTTTAAAAAGTCTTTTTCTTTTTGGGGCCCCTTTCATGTATTTTAACTGTACTTTCCACCTTGAAAAGGTCTCTTTACAACCTGAGGAGGAAAAACAAGATATAAATTACACAATGATATAAGATGCATTCTCTTTATGTTTCCCCCTGATGATTTTAAAGGCTCATGACTGACTGAAATGAGGATTTTATCCTGAGAAAAGAATTATTCAGGGTTCACACAAAACTGCCAAACACAATTCACTAAGCATCTTCACTCAATAAAGCATATTTTCTTTTGAACACGTGTCTGAGATGGGGGACGAGCACAAGGCTCAAAATTATTTTACCGTGAAGAGCATAGTTCGATTTTCCTCAATATCTGTTGGCTGTACAATATTGTGTCCACTAATAAGGTGGTTCTCAATGTCATTTTCCTCAAAAGAGCTGAATAAACGACTACTTCTAAGGCTTGCATCGTGAAATTCCTTCTTAAAGGCCAACGAACGAAGTCCAGGCTGGGAGAAGGATTTCCGCATGGGCCTCAGGCCCTGTTCCTCACTGCCCACTGTCTGGAACACAGATCGAAATTTCTCTGTTAAGGAAAGTCCTCCTGCAGTACTTGTGGTTTCAGAACTCTGGGAGAGCAAGTCAAATTCTGCTTTCCTGCTGCAACTGATGTGATTGAACTTCTCGATGCATTCGTCTATCAGGGCTGGCGGGGCCTTCTTGTGAGCTACCGTCACTCGGCCACAAAAGAGCACCTCAAACTTCTTGGCGAACGTGTCGTCAAACTCGGATGGGCAGTGGAGCTCCTCTTGGCGGGCAATCTTCCCGGCCTGTCTGATGGAGCTGATGATCTCAGGCACCTACCAAGAAAGGAGGGAGTGTTATTTGGAGCACACACGGCATACACCAAGAGCAAGTGCCGAGCTCTTGCAGACACTCACTATATATCCCAACGCGTGGCACTGAGCGAAGGAGGCCAGGGAGAGACGGGGACTGTGGCTGCCTGCCAGGGAAGGTAAAGGCTCAGCTTTTACAGAAAAGAGAAGGGAAACATCTCTCTTAAGCACCTGTTATGTGCAGGAGTTCACGTACTTCAACACCCTACAAGGTCAACTAACTAGCACCAAGACACACAGCTCGGGTAGGCTTCAAACCCAGGGTAGTCCCACCCCAAACCCAAAGGTCCTCTCTGGAGAAGTCATCAACCACCCAGAGATTTGTCTCCACCATGGCTCACCAAAATGTCACGCTATTATTCTAGATTTCACCGGCAGTGTACCTTGGAAAACCTTCCACAATAAATGATGGGTTGAGGAGGACTAGCCAATGCTCCAAAGGAAAGTTACATTTAAGAAAATTAACTTAATTTAAGAAAAATGACAACTGACAGTTTAGTACTGAGTTCCATATTTCCTGATAGTTGAATAGTATGACTACAAAGCTAGGAGAATTTCATCAAGGGCTCAGCAACCCATTACTAATGTCATTATCATAGTAAAACACTGGGGCGTCTTCACGTGGAGGCTAAAAGCCTTTGGTTTCTAATGTAAAATCATGCTACATTCTCTCACAATTAGCTTCTGACAAACTCCTTCAAAGAAGAAGCATTCATAAAGATTAATTCACAGCTACAATTAATAATTATCTGTACAATAATTTAGATGTACAGCCACAACACTAAATTTAATATTTTCAGCCAGTGAAAACAAGGTAGCATGAATTTAATCTTCAAAGAGAAACGGACCCACCTAGTTTTTGTTATGCTCTAACACCAATACTAATTTTTCTCTTTTTTCTAATGAGGAAAGTTCAATTTAAGGCCCAATATTCAAAGGCTATTTAACAGCATTAGAGGAAAAAAGACTAAGATCCTTTTCAATCCAGGTCAAAGGTCAACCCACCATAAAGGGAGGTGATTCCAGTACATTTTCAAAGAATGTTTATATTCTATAATCCCCAAAGTCCCAAAGAATCAAAAGATTTTTCTCTTTGTGATCTCATATCAAGCACACCTTAAAGACAATCTTCTGCTGTAGAGATTATGACATATCCTTTCAATGTATTTTCTCATACAAAGAGTCAAAATATCTTTAAGGATATTTAAAAGATTGATTTCTGAAGCATAATAAGGCCTAAACAATACTTTATTTAGGATTGTTTATTTATTATTATAAATAAACTTTATTTAGTATTGTTTATTTATTTATTTAGCCAAAATTTCAACAGGTAATAAGTATCTATTTGCACCGAGGACTTGCTTGTGAAACAGCTCACTCCTACACTGCAAAGTAATTATACAATATGTGGTGGCCTAAAAATTGTTAGTAAATATAAAAAGAAGACAGGATAGAGAAGAAGTAGGAATTCTAGGTTCCATTTCTTTACCAATGATTCATTCCAAGACCTTGCCAAAACCCAGCCTCAATTTCCCTCTGGGGGAAAAATGCTTATAAGATTTTTCAGGTAAGTTATTTCTATGAGGTAGAGAATAATGATTTTTTTTAAAAAGAAAATTAACCAACTTATACAAATAAAGAGCCATGCCACTTTTCTGAGCAAATGTGTGAGATTTATCAGAGGTTATGTGAATCTTTCCAATTAAGAATCCTACTGTCTGAACAAAAAAAATCCAAAGGTTATTCAGTCCTTTGAGGCTTGTTAAGGCAGCTGACATTTCTATATGTTGTGTCTTCCACTGTATCTGAAGTCAGTGGGGGTGTATTTCATGACTTATCAAAGGGGACAGAAAATGTATGAAGCCACGTGAATTTGCAGTGACTCAATAGTACACAAAACAAGCAAAATTAAGACACAAAATGGAGGACTTGATTGTTCCCTCACTTCACAGGGTCAGAAGAGCTAAAGAGCACTTTGTACCCGGGGCAGGGCTGAGGCTGTTTTTTTTTTCTAACCACTAATCTCTTCTATACTTTAATCATCATCTAAAAGAGACATGCTTTAGTCAAAGACCAAAGCTTCTCTCTACTTGCTCTGGTGAGGCTTATTATTCTGGTATAATTTAGCTCAAGGTTATTATGTTTAGAGTAAAGGGTGTCTCACCATTCAGAAGCACTCAGAAGTTGTGTAATATAGGTAATAAAGGAGAAAACTGGGTTTGTTTGTTTTAAGAAAAAAAAAAAAAAAAACACTGGGATTCTTACCAGGAGAACAGAACAATTTCAAGATATTTGGAGGCAAATGGCATATTGCCAAATATGGTTACAACAACAAGTGGCACATACTTAAAAATCTAATGCCATTTAATATTACCGTAATTATTCAAGTGTGCGAGGAGACTAAATAAAAAGTGGGTTCCACCTGTAAGTTTAAAAAAAATTTTTTGATAAGTTTAGTTCTCTTTACTAGAACTGACCTGAGACACTGTTTTCTGACAAATGAAGGAAGAATGTCCACTTGTGATGAAATCCTGAATTGCTTGGCCTCCATTCTCCATTCTTTATAACTCTGTCCAGGACTCACCTACAGGGTTAGTTTTACATGAGGAAACTGGGTCACTGACTTCATTTTATTTCCAAACATTTTTCTAGGTAGTTACTAGATGCCAGGAGCTAAGGATTCAGAAGTGTGAGATGAAAGTGAGTACATCCATGGCTGGGAGGAAGGGGCACAAGGAAGGTTCAGTTAGAATCCTTTACAGTAATCAAGATGGAGTATGCTGGGAGCCTGAACCAAGAACCAAGCATAGAAAAGCGAAAGGAAGATTGAATAAAAGATTCGGGAAGACAGATGCCCAGGACTTGGCGATTCCCTTGACGGGGTCATTGAGGGCATTGGAAGACGTCACGATGACTCCCAGAGTTCTGGCTTAGGCTTCTGCGTGGATGGCTACGCCATTAGCCCAGAGAAACCAGAAGGAGGGACAGGCCTGGGAAGACATTACAATGAGTTCTGCCTCTGTATATGTTGAGTGAGAAAGACCAGGAAGAAACTGAGAGCAAAGGTGTTTAGCTGGCAGCTGGACAAATGGGCCTGGGCTTGAAGAACAGAGATCTAGGCTGGACATCAACAGCTTATAGGCAGGAGGTGGTGGGAGCCTTGGGAACAGATTATCCAGGGAAAGTGGTAAAAGGGAAAGTGAAAGAAGGGGGCAACCACAGCACCTTAGGATGCACCAACATTTCAGATATGAAGAAACTGAGAAATCGCAGGCAGAGGAGTAGGAAGGAATCAAGACAAGGAAGAGATCACAGAAGCCAAGGGAAGGGAGAACTCTATCTTCAAGAAAGGAAGAGTAGGCAACAGAGATTAAGTTAAGGGCTGCCATGTATCCCCTGGATTAGGCAGCTTAATGTAAAAAGTTAAAAAAAAAAAAAAAGGGAGAATACCAACATTGTCCCTCTAAAATAAACTACTTAAAAATTCAGTAAGGTGAAACTTTATTTAGACAATAAGAACATATAAACTCAAAATGGATCAAAGGCCTAAATATAAAAGCCAAGACCATAAAACTACTAGAAGAAAATGCAGGGAAGCATCTTCAAGAGTATGTGGTAGGTAGTGGTTTCTTGGACCTTATACCCAAAGCATGAGCAACAAAACAAAAAATAAATAAATGGAATCTCCTCAAAATTAAACACTTTTGCACCTCACGGGGGTGAGCTGACTCAATGTGAGAAAATATTTGGAAGTCTCACATCCGACGAGGGTTTAATATCCATGATATATAAATAGGTGCTACAACTCAAAAATAAAAAGACAAACAACCCGATTAAAAAATGGGCAAAAGACTTGAATAGACATTTGTCCAAAGAAGAAAAAATGGGGAAAAAAAAAATACATAAAAAAATGTTCAACATCATTAGCAATTAGGGAAATGTAAATCAAAACTACAATGAGATATCATTTCATACCTATTAGAATGGCCACTATTAAGACAGAAAACACACACACATACACACACAGAACTACAAGTGTTGGCAAGGACGTGGAGAGATAGGAACACTTATTCACTGTTGGTGGGAATGTAGAATGGTATAGCCACTGTGGAGGACTGTTTGGCAGTTCCTAAAGAAGATGAATATAGATTTGCCATGTGACCCGGCAATACCACTACTGGGTATATACCCAGCAGAACTAAAAACAATGACACAAACAGACACCTACACACCATTCATAAGATTTATGAATAATAAGTGTATTTAGTATAACCTTATGAGGTTAATAACTTGAATATGAGTCACCAGAAAATAGAATGAGTTTAGAGAACGGAAAGCTGAGGGGTAACTAGTGCAGAATTGGTACAAAGGATGTGTTAATCTTTGGAAATGAATAGAAAAAGTGAAAGCACAACATAATGTTGGTAACCAGCAGTGCTACTATATGGGTATGATAGTGATTGAAAGGGAAAGTCTAAGGTCATGTAAATTACTAAAAGGAAAGCTAAAATATGTAACATGGGACTGTATACCATAGTAAAATCTCATGTGAAATACAAATACCAGAATATTGCATATATAAGATTTTTTTGGAACTGAATAAATGTATGTATATAAATGTTACAAGATGTTAATATCAGCCCCAAAAAAAACCCACAAAAAAAAACAAAAAACATTATGCTAAGTGAAAGAAACGAGACACAAAGTATTACATATTGTATTATTCCATTTATTTAACATGTAAATATAAATTCATTTATAAAGATGAAATCAGACTGGTGGTTATGTAGGGCTGGGAAGGATAGAGGTATTTTGGGGTGACTGCTAAGGGGTATGGAGTTTTTCTTTCTGGAGTAATGAAATTGTTCTAAAACTTTTTTGGTGATGAAGGCACACATTGTGTTTATAAAAAGACCAACCGATTACATACTTTGGATAGAATGGATGGTATGCGAATATATCTCAATAAAACAGCTTTTAAAATAAACAAATAAATATTCAAGAATATCCAGAAGTAGTAGCTATGTACAACAGGGGAAACAGAGAGAGACTGAGAGGTGAAGAATTTTATTGTTTGTTTTTTATTATTATTGAAATAATGAAAATGCTCTAATAATGACTGAAGTGATGAATACACAACTATATATACCAAATACCATTGATTGTACACTTTGGATGAATCGTATGCTTTATTAATATGTATCAATAAAATTGATTTGTTTTTAAAAAAAGGAACATAAACTTTTCAAGTTACAATATTTATGACAAATATACAGACCCTGTTAGGGCAAATATAGTGAGGCCACTGGATTTTATTCCCACCGATATGATCTGGGTACTTTTTAACAAAAATCCTTAGCTTAGCCATGGCAAAATAGCTGTATCAGTTCTCTTTGCAGTTAAGTAGATAAAGTAAATCAAAACTAACTATAGCAAAAACAAGATTCTGAAAGCTACTTTACTGGGATTAGATTCAACTGAGTTTAGGTTTGTTTTTATTTCCTTTTACACTGGGAAGCACAACAAAATCATTAGATAATTTTAAAACAATCACTAATAATTAAGAAACAGACCCTGTTTAGATATATAAAAATTTACTAAATGATTCTTCTGTTTACGTTTTTGAGTTTGTATTAAAACTCAATTTTGAAAGTAAACCTGTACTTTGTTTAGAACCAAAATGAGTTTCTTTGGAATTCACATACTAACAAATGCACAGTGTAGTGTGAAGTTCCTGGAGCAGGTTTAAAGGAATATTGCTTTATAAGTAGCAGGAAAATGATATACCAAGAAATTAGAAATATTCAATTCTGTTAATAAAGTCTGTCTTTAAAAACATCTGGGACAACTTTCTTTTTAAGGATTTAGGGATTTTAAAGGATTATAAACACACTGCAAGTGTAATTTTATTCACAAGGACTTGGGAAAGAGCTAAAACATGATATTTAGGATGAAAAGTCAATTTACTTATTAACACTTTTGTTTTTTGGCCAACTAATAACAAATATATGTGAATCTAAAGAAGCCTGACATGTGTATTTAAATTCTAGCATTTTTTTTATGTTATATACTATTACATACTCTACAGCTATAAAACTATGGCAGGGAATACTTTGCCCCTTGGGTGAAATTTTTCTCAATGCAAGGAGTTAAAACAAATACTTAAAAAAGAAAATAATCTATTTAGTATAATTACATTCCAAAGGAATGGGCTTGTTTTATTTTTGTTGGTAATGAGTGGTTATTTGTATTTGTTTGCCTTAAACAAGGTAAACTTTTTTTTTAAATACTAAATTAAACGAAGTCTATCACTATCTTAAATGCCTTGAATTTCATATAAAATACTTAATAAAATATCTTCTTAAGGGGGATTGTGGGAAGATGGCAGATTAGGGAACTCCAGGACTCAGTGCTTCCACCAGAACTATTAAACAGGAAGGAACTGTCTGAAACAACTATTTTGAAACTCTGGAGACCAAAAGAACACTGTACAATATACAGGGAATGGGAAGAAGCAGGAATGGGAAGAAGAGGCTGATAAATTACAGTAAAGAAGAGTAAATAGCTCGCTCCACACAGTCGCTACTGGCGTCCATCCCCTATACTCACAGTAGGCCATCACAGGGTCCAGCCCCTGGCTAGCTACTAGTGACAGAAAGAGACATAATCCTCTTCCCTTGGACCAGTTTTTGATTAGCAACTTCAGGTCATGGGGTGGGGGGGCGGGCTCTGAGGGCAGCCATAGTTTCAACCCACCCAGACCAGGACAGAGGCTGCCGTTGTTTCAAACTGCCCTGGGACAGGGCAGTGGTGGTGAAGACTTAAGGATGCTGTGTTTCTTCAGAACTTCAGGGGGCAGTTAGTTGAAGGGTTGTATTTGCTGGGCAAATACAATCCTGATTCCCACCTTAGGGCACTGCGGAGTCCGACTGCCGTGCCCTTATGGGTCTCTGGCCCTTTTTCAGTTGGAAAAGACTCATTAGTGAAAGTCGTCTCCAGCGTGCCTCTCCTCCTAGAATTTGCTTTCCAGGCAAAGGTAGCTTGAGAAAACAAAAGAAGTGTAAGAAACTATAGAGGTGGAAAGTCTGGGGGCAAAAAGTACAAACAAAAGAGTACAACACAAACACAAAATCAGGAAGAGGATTTAAAAAAACAGAGGAAGAACACCAGAATGTGGACAAACCAAACAAGGCTTTTAAAAAACGATCTTAAAAATGCTCAAGGAAATGAAGGAAAATGCAGAGAAAGAACTAAAGGATATCAGGAAAACAATGAATGAGTAATACGAGTACCTTAGTAAAAACAGAAATTTAAAAAAGGAAACAAACATAACTACCAGAGTTGAAGACAACAAAAACTGACATGAAAAAGTCAAGGAGGGTTTCAAGAGCAGATTGGAGTTGGCAGAAGAAAGAATCAGTGAACTTGAAGACAAGACACTTGAAATGAGACAGGCTGAGTTTGCAGGAAGAAAAACTAATTATAAAAAGAGAAAACAGCCTAAGACACCATCAAGCATACCAATATACACATTATGGGAGTCCCAGAAGGAGAAGAAAGAGAAAGGAACAAAAAGAATATTCAAAGAAATGACAGAGAACTTCCCAAACTTAGTAATAAATGAGAATATGAACATCTAAAAAGCCCAGAGGAAACCAAACAGGATAAACATGAAGAAAAATATACCCCATCGTATAATGGTCACACTATCAAATGCAAAGGACGAGAGAGTTCTGAAAGCTGCCAGAAAAAAGCAATGTGTTATGCACAAGGGAGTCCCAATTAGAATGAGTGTCAATTTCTCATCAGAAACCATGGATACAAGAATGGATAAATAAAATGTGGTATAGACACACAATGGAATATTAGCCAGCCTTGAAAAGAATGAAGTCCTGATACATGTGACAGTGTGGATGATCCGCGAAGACATCATGTTGAGTGAAAAAAGCCAGACACAAAAGGACAAATACTGCATGATGTCACTGACTTCAAATAATTAGAATAAGCAAACTCATAGAGTCCAAATCTAGAGTAAAGGTTACTGGGGGATGGGGTGGAGATAGAGAGTGGGAAGTTGGGGCTTGAAATGTACTGGGTTCCTACACAGAACGGTGGAAATATTTTGGTGATGGATGGTGATGATGGTGGCATAGCATTGTGAATGTGTCTAACAGCATTGAAATATATATATTAATGTGATTAGAGAGGGAAATGCTAGATTACATATATGGCAACAAAATAAAAAATTTTTAAATCCATGGATGTACGCTATACAAGAACCCTAAGTTAAACCATGGACTATGGTTAATAGAACAATTACTAAAATGTGCTATTGTCAACTGTGGTATATGGGAATCCTATATTTTCTAATATAGGGGGAAAATGGGAGGAGAGGGGACGAAGAAAATATCTTACTAATGCTCATTACTTGAAATTATTTAAAGAGGAAAAAGCAACTATCCACCCTATCTAGATAAGATGCATTTATGTTATACAACACTTAGCCTGTTTGGCCTGAAATGTGACCATAAAGATTTGAATATATGTCATCCAATGAAGAAGACACTATTCCTCATGACCTTATGAGGCTCACAGAAAATAACATGTCTCATATTTAGAGACAAGACATCTAAATATGCAACTTCCAATGTAAGGTGACAGTTGCTGTAAGACAAGCACGAGCAAAGCAGCTGATCGCAGGGTCCTAAGAAGAGGTTGGTCAGCCTGCCTGCAGCAGTTGCACGTGGTGAACTAATGTCTCAACTCTCGCTTTGGACTTACAGTTAGCCAAAAGGCCAGACTAATGTGTACATCTTCCCAAGAGAGGGATCAAACGTGTTCTTTAGCTGGTTGAGGAGGCGCCTGGGCACAGAAGAAAGGAAATGACTGCTGGCTAGTCCTAACCAGGGCAGCTCCACCTCATTCAGCCCCTCTGCCTTCTCTTTCTCCTCTGTGGGTCTTACTCACTCATCACATGTAAAAGAGAAGTAGTATTATTCAACTTCCCTAGTTCTGAAATAGCATGCAAGGATAATTGGATAAACTCTTAGCAGCTTTAAGTCCCCTACAGATCCTTCTATGCAAACAAGATACCCAGTGTCACAATCCAAAACAACTGTTTAAAATATCCACTACAATCTTCTGATGAAACCAATATATTTCTACAAACAGTTAAAACAAAGATCCAACATAAGCAGTAATTTAATGGCTGCAGGAGCTACCAAAAGGCGATAAGAGAAGGAAGAAAAGGAAAAGGAGTTAAGACAAGATATCTCTATAAGAATATCAAATTACCGTGTAGAATTTCTAAAACAATTTTCAAAAGTCAAAACGTTTTGGTCGGTCAGCACAAATATTGATGGAAATCATGGAATCACTGAAGGGAATCAACCTGGAAGGGAACCTAAGTCCTCAAAGTCCAAACCTCTTCATTTAATGCATTGATTCTCAATATGAACGTGGCTGCACTTCAGAATTGCCAGGTTTTTTTTTTTTTTTTTTTTTACGGGGAGGTACCGGGGATCGAACCCCGGTCTCTCCATATGGTAGACGGACGCCGAACCTCTTGAGCCACATCCGTTTCCCACCAGGTTTTTTTTTTTTTTAATGCTTCTAGCCCCACACTAGTCTAAATGAAGCAGCCTGTTTGAAGGCAGGACCCTGGCATCTGTAGTTTTCAGAAACATCCCAAGCAGTTCTAATGGGCGCCAGGGTCTAGAAGCCTGGATTTATCATCCATCCTTTGTCCAACATCAACGCACTTAACAAGAATGTATACTCTCACCCTTTCCACCTCATACCCGAAATCATTTGGTTATTGAGCCCCTAGGCAAACTCAACAGCACTACAGCAGCCAAACTGCATGGATCCAAACCAGGCTCACAGTCAGAGATGGAACAAACTGATAAAGACAAAAAATATGAATCACTACATGGGTACCTGACAAGCCATTTATACCAGTTAAGGGCAAATTTGAACAGCAAATAAATTCATGGCATTTCAGAAGTCTCAGCCAATTAAATGCATAAGAGTGAATGCATCCATAATTTTGGTCCAAGTTTACTTTAAAATAATCTTGCAAAGACAAAGAAACACCTGATCTGAATTATAGTGAACTAGAAGATAATTATAGCAAACATCCAATAGTAGTAATACATGTTAAAGCATCTTTGAAAAGGGACCCAGTAAGGATCCTTTACTGGGTCCCTTTTCCTAAAAGTAGGGAACTAAAAACTAAAAAATGAGCTAAGAGGAACCAATAAACAAAGCAACTGGTTTCCTTCTCTAGAACACATGCCATAATTTTTTTTTTTTTTAATTATGCCCCTTTTGGAATTTTTTGACTGAGAAAAGGATCATCAATGAAGGGATACTTGGTCATACAATGTCTTTCCTGAAAAATGAAAATCAGCTTAAGTATTGGGCACCACTACTGTTTAACTTCTATCATCCAAGACCAACCATATTACACTTGTTAAAATTGATTTTTAAGCCAAGTGCCCATGTGCTGTCTCCCCACATCTAAATCCTCAATTTCACATGAAACAGTTAAAGACGACTATGGACCCTCTATTAGGTGACAGCCTCATAAGTCTTTTATTTGTTCTCATTTATGCCTCAAAACAAAAAGTCCTCGAGAAATTTCAGAGTAGTTAAAATCCTAGTAGAGGACTCCTAAATCCAATCCCTAGCACATAACCCAGAAATATGTACTGATTCACCAGATACAGTCAAGGATGCTCATGGCATTTCTCACAGTTGAAAACTAGAAACAACCCAATGTCCATCAACAGTATAAGTAAAAAATATCATGGCATTTTCTCATAATTGAAAACATATAGAATGAGAATGAACAAGCTAGTGCCATACACAACAACATGGATAAATGCTCATGAGCATAAGATTGAGTCAAAGACGCTGGGCATAAAAATCATAGTGGTATAATTCCGTTTTTATAAAAGCAGGCAAAATTAGATATGATGACGGAAAGCAGGCTAGTGACTGCCTTTGGAGGAGGAGTGGCTGGAAGGGGACCCAAGGGGCTTCTGGAATAATCCGTATGTTGATCTGGCTACCCAAGATTATTCAAACTGTGAGCATATGACATCTGTATTTTTCTGTTTTATGTTATCCTTTAATAAAAATTTGCATTTTCACAGGCATGATATAATTTTGATTGATTAGGGGGGGAAAATTCACCCAAAATTATCCATCTTATAAGTGGAAGATCCAGGACAGATGCATCATCCTCTTTCTTCCATACCAAGACTTCAATTCAGAAAGACTTCCCAGTCCCTGTTGTGGTCCACATGTTTTGGGTTTGTTTGTTTGTCCTAGATGGAATCCAATCGCCTCTCCTCTAATCATAACTAGTACCTTCCCCAACTCACACTCCAACAGTTGGGTGGGGACTGAGGTCTGTCACAAATGGACTAGCAACCCTGGACTAAGCTAACCAGCACATTCCAGCACCCCATCGCACCACCACCCCTGTAATTAGTTCAGGGTTGGGCATGTAACTCAATCTAGGCCAATGACTTCCAGGCTTGGAGTTTTTCAGAATTGGTGGAAAGAGAGGAGCTTTCTGTTGCTTCTGGGGAAAAGAGGTTTTACTGGCATTTAGTGGGTTCAGGCCAGAGATGAGGATAAAAATCCTAAAATACACAGGATAGTCCCCACAACAAAGAATTACGCAGCTTAAATCATTTTAAGCCTCAGTCTGAGGCTGAGAAACCCTGCTTCGGACCCACAGTTCTAAGGACATATACTTAGGAGTGCTGGGTACCATCACATGTGAAGAGCCTACCTGATGGTGGAACCACCTTAGAGGAGGCAGAGCAGAGACGTGCAGGGAGACAATGGGAGAGGAAATATAAGAATACACAGCTCTGAAGTTTGAGGAACTGGATCCAGCTATGCCTGAAGCCAATCAACTGGGATTCTTGGGTCAATAAATCTCCATTGATGATTATACCATGTTGTACTGGGCCATCCATTTGTCCCTTGCAACTAAGAATCCTATTTCCCAATCCCACTATGTATCTTATGCCAAATTCTGTGGGGAATACAAAGATGAATCATGCACAGATCTTTTCCTCAAGGAACCTACACTCTAGACATAGGGAATAAAGGGGTACTTAGATGACTCATCAAAGTGGAATGCCAAGTGCTGCAGGAGAGGTGCTAAGGAGGGTAAGACACTAAAGAGACACAAAATCTCATAGTGTAGAGGCTGTTTCAAATAAATTAAGAGAAGATAGGATGACTTAACAAAATTTACCAAACTTTGCCACTCTTATAATAAAGCCAGCCACCAAAGGCTCTCAGGGAGACCAAATTGACTCAATTTTTTTCCTACCAAAAAAAAAGGAGGGGGGAGAATTTCATAAGATTTTATATCATATCAAAAAATTTTTGAATGACTTGTTTACACATTATTCCCATGCACTCTCTGCTTTCTGCCACGTAAAACAATAAAAGACAGTAATCACCTATGACACATATGGGTTAGGAAACAGGACCAGAAAGTTCGAGTAGTTTGCAAAGGATCTACATACTGCCTAACACACAGGTCTAAAGATGACACTCAAAGATGGCGTTGCTTCTCTCAAAAGGTGGTTTCTTGCTGGACACAGGCATCTGCAGTATAACTCCTGTGCCAGCTTTCAGTGACTAGTGCTACTAGCACATCAAGTGCCCTTGTCCTCTCTCCAGGATTCATTTCCATTCTTCACTTACCCATAATAAGCAGACTCCAGATCAGTGAAAAACACAGCAAAGGGGTTTGGGGGAGTTTTGGCCAGATCTCCAAGGGCAGGACTTAATTTCTTAGGAAAAAGATAAGGCTTTCCTCCCTAAGGGAGCTGAATAAGGAAAAAAAAAAAAAAACACCTACCTGTGCCAGGTATAGGGTTCAGAACCACAAGCAACAAGAAACAGAGATGTCCCCAAGGAGGCTGCACTTCTATCTCTGAATCAAGGAAACTCAGAAGCAAGGCTGGGGAATAATACACATGCCCACACAAAAACACCAGTGAAGGAAAGCATGGGTTAAAACACCTACAACCTAAGCCATAAATGGTCTAGTCTTCGTAACCAAATCGTAACCTCGATGCTCAGTATAATATAGAATACTCAAGATTCATCTGTAACTAGGCCCCGACAGCATTTTACATTCTCTGTGCTTCAAACACACTGAATGAAATCAACTTATCAGAATGTAAGTATCTACTGGAAAATAAAAGCTTTGCTCTTGAATCCTTACCCTCTCTACCCTCCTCGTTTTAAGAGGAAAATACAGCATATATTTTCATCTATGGAATGCCTCCCTCTTATGTACACTTCTTTCCCACCAGCAGTCCCTGGGGCCTCCAACCTGAATCAGAGCCAGCACGGCCTCTCTAAGCCAAATGGGCTGGCATCCCTGGGCTGAACTCAGTGGATAAACATTCTATTTTATGGCCAGGTTAAAGACTCTGAAGACTAGTTACTACCAAGCAGAGTAGACAAAAAAGAGGCACATCTTGGCCCCATCCTCTCACTCCCTTTCAGGGGTCCGACTACTGGCCATTGGCCTGGGGGCAGCGTCAAGGAGAGTGGAGGCTGAGGCAGCTCCTGAGGCAGCTTGCCTTGGCACTGAAGGACCAACCCCAAATACTAATTGTATTACTACTTTTCACTTATCCATCCTTGTTTTTCAACACAGAGCAGGATATAGTGTTTAGTCATCCTTTTTACGTCCAGTAATGAGTTTAATATACACATATATAAAAGAAATATGCAGAAACATATGAAATCAAAGTCTCCCATAATTGCAAACCCAGAAATATCTACAGTCAACAGTGTGTTTCTATTTCCACATGGTTTTTTATGTATACTAAATGGTCATTTTCTTTTATTTAAAAAAATGGGATTATACTGCTCCATAACTAACTTTTATCATGGGCATATTTCATCAGCATGCCAACCCATATAGAAACATCTCATTCTTTTTCAATAGCCACAGCAGCAATTTACTCACTGAAAATCCTATACATAATGGAAATACAAAAATTAAAATGATTTTTAAAAAGCCTATTCAGGATTCAATCCCAATTAACCTTATGCTTGCTACCATGAATTCTGTTCAACAACAAGCCATTTTTGCAAATTGTGTGAGAAACTCAAGGCTGATGAGCATCCTGATCTTTCCATAAACTGCCCAGATCCCTAGTTGAATTTTAAAGTATGTAAGGTGATTGGGGGCAGAGGAAGGGAGGGGAGTTGGAGAAATGATGACATTGAACTCAATATTGCTTACTAGACCACAGAGAAACACTGGCAGGGTAGGGAGGAGGAGAAGATCTGGGAGAAGAAACTGAAACAGGATAATCTTTACAAAGAGATGAAATCTCACTGCTACTCACAACTACGAGGAGAAATTGAGCCTTACCTGCTGCCATGGCTGAAGCTGAAGCCATGAATCTACAAACACTGGCAGATCCTACAGGGGAATTGTCATTGGAACACAAAAACTGCTCCAAGTTCTGCTGCTTGGTATGCAACCGTGGGCAAGTTATGCAACCTCTCAGAACCGTAGCTGCCTTTTCTATCAAAATGGCATATTACCAGCTCCTGTGTAGGGTTGTTTGATGATAAAATTGAAGAATGGAAGGGGTAGTTGTTAGTACAGAGCCTCACACATAACCATTCCCAATAAATGCTGGCTATAATCCTGATGCTTGCAAGATAAGCAAAGGTCATTTTCCTGTTAAAGTAACAGTACCTAGTGGCAATGAGCTTGCTATTATTTCAAGTGCTCTTCAGTACAGAACAGAAAATAAATATATTCTATAATATCAGGCAGCAACAGATACTACCCATCATGATCAAAATGTGTTTGACCACATTTCTAAGCATCCTGTAGGTAACAGAACTCTGCCACCCCCTCATCCCACCTCTAACTTTCTAGCAATCCCAAATATAAAAGAGAGATGCTCTAATTTAAATGGGGCTGAGAAAGCAGAACATTCTCTTCTTCCTTCCAGCAGTCCTAAGATATCACAAGGATCCACAGGAACTGAACATAAAAACTACTAACTTACGAAATATGTAAGGTCTGTGGGTGGCAAATAGTTTTTGTGGCACAGTCAGGATGGTCCTACATGCTTTGGAGCATAAAAACACCTAAATGGTCAAATGTCAGCTCCACGACAGTAGGGCTGTTGCTCACTGATAGAGCCCAAAGTGCCCAGAAGAATACCCGGCACACAGAAAGTACCCAATAAATTTGCTAAATGAACCAAATACGAAGAATGAACACATGACCTTAGAACCTAGACTAAAAGTTGCTGGGAGATAGGATGAGGACTGAGAAGAGGTATTTGATGCTTAATGTATCTAGCATATTCAATGAGCTTGACTGTAAAAGTGTGGAAATGGATGGAGTTGATGGTAACACATTATAATGAATATAACTAAAATGGATAAGTTTACAAATGGGATTGTGGCTGAAAGGGGTAGTCTAGGGATGTAAATGTCAATTGAAGAAAGCTAGAGAATAATATAGGGACTGAATAACATAGTGAACCCAGAGGTAGATGAAGATTGGGGTTAATAATACAAATACAATACTGTTCTTCTATGAACTAGAACAGATGCACGTCACTGTTACAAAGTGGTAAGAATATGGTGATGCACGGGAAAAATATAATTAATGTAATTTATGGACTATAGTTAACAATATTGTAATATTCTTGCATCAATGTCAATGAAGGTACTATATCAATGCTAAGGGTCAATTATAGGGGGGCATGGGATTGTTTCTTCTGGACTAAGGAAAACATTCAAAAGTTTACTAGGGCGATGACTGCACAACTCTGATAAAAGTGAGAGCCTCTGAGTGTACACTTTGGATTGAACGTACAAGGCATGGGACTGTATAACACAGTGAATCATGTGGTGAATGATGGACTGTGGTTTACAGTACAAATGTAAGAGTGTTCTCTCATGAACTATAACAAATATACAATACATAGTGTTAATAATAGGGGTGTATGGAGAAAATATACCAAGTGTACACTATGGACCATAGTTAGTGATAATAGTCTAATCATGTTCTTTCATAATCTGTAACAAATATTCCACAACAATGTAAGGTGTTGGTGCAGGGTGATGTATGTGAATTCTGCACATTATGCATGACTGTTTTGTAAGCTCACAACTTCTCTAATACAAATAATGAGAAAAATTTTGCTCAATGTGTGAATGAATGCAATTCAAAATAGAAATTTAATGACTTCAGAATCAAAGCTGTTAAGTGATGAGACAAAATCATTTGAAATATACCTTAGAAAAGAAAATCACGATAACCCTGTGGTTTCGCCAACACAATGCCTGTGCATAGTATGCATGCAACAAATATTTGCAGAAGGAACAAATGCTGTAAAAAAAATAGCCAACCAGAAGCAGCCCTGGGAATAAATCCTTCTGGATTATAAGATTTTTCTAGACAGCTGAAGCCTAACCCATTTAAGTGCCTAAGCTATTTTTATTTTAACCATATTTGGATGGAAATCAATTCATGCATTGTTTCAAAGGCTATTGAGAATGTAATTTAACCCTTTCATTTTTGTGGTGAGCATATATTACAATGGCCACCAAGCAAATGGCATGTCAATCTGTGTGCTGCTGCGGGCTGGGGTAAAAGGCAAGGCTGGGTGGGATTAGTAGTCACCTCAAGTGTGAGTTGGTTTGGCTTTTAATTACTTATCCCACATTCCTACCAATCCTCCTGAAGCATATGTTGGCTTGCTCTCCCTCAAATATACCCCAGAGTCTAAAGCCAAGGTTCTTAAAGTTCTTGTGCCACAGACCCCTTTGACAGCCTGCTGAAGTCTATTCTCAGAATAAGGTGTTTAAATGCATAAAACAAAACACAAGGGAATGTAAAAGAAATTAATTTACTGAAAGAGAATTGTCAAAATAATTATGCTATAGCACTATGTGCTTCTTTATTACAGTATTTAACAAGATCTAGTGGCAAGCCAAATAATTTCACATTGAAATTATTCCACTGTAATTTCAAAGTGATGATGAGCCATACACAGTAATTTTGCAAAATGTGTAACAACTATAATGCAATATGAACATAACTGATATGACAGTCACCAGAACTGCTAACGCTACTGGTTTGCTGACAATATTTGCAATTGAAGGAAATGCTAAATTTCAGCTAGAGGTTAAACTAAAGACATAAACCAATCCCCCCATCCCCGCCAAGTTGACAGAGCCCCTGAATTCCATCCTCAGACCCCAGGCTAAGGACCCTACAGGAAGCCCTGGGGCAGACAGGGCAGAGGAGAGGAACAGAGAACAACTACAACTCAAAGATAACCACCACTAGTCATCTCTCTTGGGACCATGGTGTGTATATACTGTATATATGAATAATGCAACAAAGCCATCCCACCATTCCAATGCAAACATAAATCCAACTGAAAATGGGAAAGCTGTGCCAGAACAATGTAAGGTGTTGGTGCAGTCTACAAAGAGAAATTTAAATGACATTATGCAATCAATAAGGAAAGCAAATTCTAACTGGGTAAAATTTAAGTGTCCATTAGAGTTATGGAATTAATTTCTATAGAATGTAAATTCTTCATCAATCTATTAAAAAATTACAACTCTTTTTCAAATGCTACAAATATTCGATGCAACGCTAATGTGATTTACTGCCTAGCTAGTCTTTGAACATGACAAATTAGTCTAACATAGAAACAGATGGAAAATTATTTTCAACTAAACATTTATATTCATTTCTATTATATTTGTACTATCTCACCAATGGGAGAACAGGAGAACCATGACAAAGTAAATACCTAAGAAACCTCATTTCAAGAAACTGTTACTGGTTTGCAGCTTACATTTGAAAAACACTGCAGGCAAGCAGGCAGCCTTTACTTCAGCAGGCCCTTCCATCCACTCTCCACCAGTCTCTACCACTCCTCCAGGTCCACTTCAAACTCCGCAGAGGGCTGCCTTCCCCTGGGTTTCCATGGCATTTGGCATCTATTGTTATATAGGCACCGAGTCTCCCACACAAGACTTTGGGCTGGAGGCGATGACTGTCTGATTCATCCCTATGCGCCTTCCAGGCTTCTGTCAGAATGATTACTAAACTAATGCACTTTAATGTGTGAGGCAAATAAACATATGCAATTTTCTGTTTATCTGCATTAAAGTGTAAAATAGATAATATAAAATGCTCCAAAGGGCTATATAGGTAAGCAATATAGGTTAGAAAAAAGAAACAAACAAAAAAATTATTTTGTAATCTTACCTAATATTATGTAGGGAAACTGTGACCACTAATATTTTCTATAACATATGCACGTTGTTGGGGGAGGGGACGCAGTTTTTCTGACATCGTCACTCAAATTCAGTCCTTTACTTTTAAGTTAATATCATATCTCAGGCACTAATAACACTTTGGGCCCTACTGTGTGCAGATACAGGGCTTTACACACATCATCTCATGTAATCCTCACACCAACCCTTGGAGGAAAACACTGGTATTCCCATTTTACACGAATGCAGACTGTTCTGTGTCAGGAACCGTGCTGGCACTGGGGCTCAAGAGACGAAGGTGGCAGAGTCTAGAGTGGGGACAGAAAGGTGACATTACTGAGAAAACAAGGGAATGGGGGCAATAAGCCTGGGCTCACTGGACACACAGGGGAGAGGCCCTTACCTTTGGGGGTAGGCGGGACAGAAAGAGGGGGGTCAGAGACAATTGCCCAGAGGTTGATCAGGCAAGTGGGTGAGGAGGGAGGCACTCCACGCCCAGGGGGAGCATGAGGCAGGGTCCAGCAGTCCAAGCGGACCAGCTCCATTGCAGAACCAAGTGCCAACAGCTGAGGCCGAGGGACTGGCGGGCTGGCCATGACCCGGCCAGGACTGCATTCCCAACAGATAACCACGGCTACTGGGCAGAGAACGGGTCTGACTGTACGAAGCAGCAGAGGAAGGATGACAGGCAGGAGGATGCTGAAATGGAAATGGCCTTTCCCCCGGCCTTCGCCAGCCTTTGTCCCCAACGAGGCGGTCAGTCCCTGGCGGGGAGGCTTCATAAGCCCAGGGCCTGCCACTGTTCCTCACGCCCAGAGTGAACAAACAAATGAGTGGTTTAGAGGTGGAAACACGCACAGAGACCAAAAAAAGGAAAAATCCAAATTACACTCCAATATTTATTCACATAAGTTCTCTCTCTTTAGCAAGGACGTTTTATTCCTAAATGAAAAGTTGTGTGGGCATTATTTCTAACAACAGTGAAACCAGGATGGGCTGCAGCTCAGAGACAATCCCCCCTCACCTCACCTACCCCCAGTCCACTTTAGCATGCTGGCTCTTAGCAAGAGCAGATAAAAACAAGCAAATGTGGGTGAAGAGCAGTTATTTCTGCTACATATTTTCAACAAAAGAGATACAATCTCTTATCTATAAATAAGATTTGGAAAGGGTTACATGGGCAATCTCTGGGTAGCAAGAATATGGTGGCTTATTATTTTTGCTTATCAGGATCTGTTGTTCTTCTACAAGTTATACATAATCATTTTTTAACCCTAAAAATTATTTTTAATTTAGAAAACAGTACATTTTCCTTAAAGGTCTTTAAATTAGTCTTCTAGAGGTTAATGTCTACTGTTTTTAGGTATAGTCTTCCAGGGGCAAAATTATTTGGAGCAAAAAATATTTTCATTTTAAATATATGAGGATAAATTATTTCAATATTCAAGTGGAAAGGCATACATTTCTAAGTGCCCCCAATGCTTCATTACATAACACAAAAGCCTACAAATCATGACACATTATAGGAAAACTGAACTCCAATATCAATAGAAACCAACAACCTGAGGTGACAGTCTAAACGCAATATTCAAAAGACTGCATATGCATAATTATTTAAGCCAAAAAGTTATAGCCTAAATCAAAACCGTGACAAGAGTAAGAACTGGTCTGTTTAATGGAGCTGACAGTTCAAACAAATACTCTTGCTCCTTCCTAGGAACTATAGTAAAATTAATACAATTCAAATTATTATATCTGTGGGCACACTATGGAATCATCTTGACAACACCAATATTAATTTTTTTAAGATTAAGTAATTCAAAGCGCGCTCGCATATATGTTGCAATTATTCAAATTATTAAAAACCAAGATACAGCTTTGAAAAGTCATGGGTAGCCCTTGGGCGAGCTGGTTCTCAGCCCACTGGCTCAGCATGCAACCTGCACAAACACATATAACAACCCCATCACAGCCCTATAACCAATATCTGTGAGATTCATGGTAAGGCTTTCTCCAAACGGTTATCAGAAAGTGAAACCTACCAATGTATGAACTGCCGGACTCAATCTCATGAATGGGTTCTGACATAAATATAAATTGTATCCTACACATGATAGCTGAAAAGCAATACTGAATGGCAAATACCTTCTTCCTGCTTTTAGAGATGAAGGAAATCAAAGAAATACAAAAGACAAAAATGGAACAGTATGAATTTGCACATAGGGGGAGGGAGGGGGGAAGGAAGGGAGCGAGACTAAAAAACTAAACCTCAGCTGGGTAAGTGCCCGCGGGATAGGCCCAGCTTTCTAAAAGTTCATATGAAAAAGATTTAAGCATTTTAGTTGACTGTAATCCCAGGATAAGCCAGGAGAATGGCCTGGATACCATAAGAATGAAACAGTAGAGAAAACCTAATGCTTCAGTAGAAACGTCTTCCCTCCATCAAGAAGGCTCCCAGTCTCACCGTCCTTCATGCTGATCACACCCCAGAGTACAGTTTTGTTTTTGGTTTCAGGAGTATTTTTAAAGCGGGTCAATGAAGGTTACGTGGTGCTGCAACCCCAGGAATGGAGACTGGGGACGGGGCTCCCTATGGTTTTTTTGACTTAGAAGGGAGCACCTGGAAACATGTCAGCTGCCTTAGAAAATGTGTGGCACACGGAAGAGGTGTTAGTTCTCTCTCCCAAACAGAAAGGAAAAAAGGTGAAACAATAAGTGAGAGAGAAACATCTTTGCTTGGAATATAAAAATCTTTCTTCCACTCAGCACTGTTTAGAGTACTTCGGATTTCTTGAGGCTTGACGAACGTCCCTTATGGAGAATGTTCAAGCCCAGGCTGGAGGGAGCATTTCCAGGCTGCGCAGAAGCCAGACTTTCAATTCCCAGGACCTAGGGCTTTCTTTAAAGCCTAGCACCTAGAACCTCCCACCTTAGTGGCTTCAGATGCCTTGTCTGAGAGTCTGAAAGCATAGCTCCTTCTCTCCCCACTCAGGCTTCCCTGCACCTGGGGTGGGGAGGAGGAGTACAGAGGACTGACTTCATCTTCACAAGATCAGATATTCTAAAATCAGGAACATTCCTAGGAAACCAGCACAAAACCCAGGCTGCCAAGTGATAAAGACTCCCCTGCCCCAGCCAAGAGCTGCTGCTGGGAATGTGTTCAAAGCTCTGTTGTTTTTTCCCTGCCAAAGGGAGGGCTAATTTGGGCCAAGAAGCTTCAGGCTCTGCAGTGACTCGCTGAAACTGAACTTTGATCAACCCGTCACAATCAATGAACAAGAATTCCACCAGCCATGGGGGTCTCTGAATCTTAAAGACACTTGCAAAAGTGAGGGTTCATCTTGATTTACAAGGACAAGAGAAAAAAGTAAAGACAAGCCCTAAGGAGAAGAATGGAGAAATAATCTCACAAATGCAGTTATCTCATTGAGAATCTATATGATAAAATGCATTTCCATTTCATAGACATCTTGGGGGGAAGACTTTTTATAGGGTTCTGCTTTTCTCTCTACTCTCTCTCACCCTCCACGATATTACCTATTCCCACAAGGCCTACAAAGATAATTTCTTAATCTATATCTCTAGCTCTGAAATCTTTCTTAAATGATTCAAATTTCCAGTTATCTTTTTAAAGAAAAAGCTAGACCTCAGGTCCCTCTAAACATCCCAAACCAGGCTCAACCTCTTTATCCTAAAGTAAGTCCTCCTTCTTATTTCCTTGTTTCCCCAAAATGCCTTCCAGGTGACCAGGCTCAAAATCTGGAAAGTGGCCTCCAAACTTGTTTCTCATCACTCCATCTTTCAATAGGCCATCAAAGTGGATATGCTCTCACTATGAGCCCCAAAGCCTCAAGCACTGCTCCAGACTGTGTGCCTCAACTCAGCCAGGCTACAAGGACCCCCATCTAGAGCCAACCTCCCGCCTCTCCCCAGCCATCCCTCTCCACCGAGAGCCCATCTCCCAGAAGCACAGCTCTGATGGTGTCAGCCATCTGCTCACAAACCTTCTAGAACTCCAAAACCCCAGCCTGACCTTCACGGCCCTTCGTGACAGGGCGCCAATCAACTCTTTCTGCCTTATTTTACTTGGCTTCCCTGCAAGCTCCTTACTCACCAACTAGAGGGGATTTCACTCATTTTTACTCAAACATGTCTTGGGCCTCTGCTTATTAGGATTTCCAACTCCATGCATTTGCTCATGCAGCTTCTTCTATTAGCAATGTTCTTTCTCATTCTGCCCTCCACAGCCACCCCTGGGAGGGGTCCTTGAGTCACTTATTCAGGCTATTCATTTTAGAGATCAAGAAAGGAAGCCACAGGGGTGGGGGCGGGGCATCTGGGATGACTTGCATCCGGTCACAGACTGGACCGAACATGACCTCCAACTCAGGCCTCTTTTCAAGACCACACCAGCGAGCCTGACTTGGCTTTAATTAGGATAAAACTTCCCTATTAGGCTAAAAATCTCTTAGCCCACTCATAAAAAAAAAAAAAAAAAAAAAAAATGAGAAAAGCAGCCAGTGCCCACATTTCCAGTGACCTGGGGGGAGGGGAGCAAAGGTATTTCAACTTCAGCAGTTAGCAGCAGGTACTATGTGTGGGGGTCTGACTAAAGGGCCTGAGGGGAGTCACCCTCCCCCTTCCTAAAGGGGAGCCAGTTGGGCTCCATTGCCTCTGTTAATTCAATAAGAACTGACAGCAAAACAAGATCCAAAGTGCTCCCCAAATTAGCAAACCCTGCAGGAGAGGGGCTCACACACACTAGACCTTTCTTAACACCTACATCCCAACCAAATCTCTGGCTCCCACACTGAGAACTATGTTTTTAAGAACAATATTTAAGTTAATGGTGTACAACCGGTTCCGACTAACCGTGCTGATTAAAATCAATAGTGAGATAGTAAAGTGAGACTTACTTCATCTGGAAAATTGTTACCTCTGTATACCAAAGGGCTACTGGGAGGTTTTACAGCTCCCCCAGCTTGCCTTATTTCAGGACTAGTGTGCAACCACCCTCACACACGACCGTGAGCTCCATGAGGGCAGATGTCTTTGCTCCCCAGTTCCTGGCGCAGCGTAGATGCACAACAAACATATCGTGATCGACAATGAACTTGAAGGAGCAGCTGGACTTTTTTGCC
Organism: Tolypeutes matacus; assembly: GCA_026826555.1. Lineage (NCBI taxonomy): Eukaryota > Metazoa > Chordata > Mammalia > Cingulata > Chlamyphoridae > Tolypeutes > Tolypeutes matacus. The sequence continues at coordinate 8,278,077 of JAKSZT010038599.1, read as the reverse complement.
AAGAAGGTCCAGCTATATACCACATCACTCCCTCAAAAAGAGACTGCAAAACCATTAATACAAAGTTACATGCTCTGATGGTCTAGTACATCCAGCTCTTTCCCTGGGGGAAAAAACCTAGAGATCACAATCTCAGCTGGTTTACATGCTACAGAATTGACAAAATCGGGCAGTCCAAACCTTGGTATGATGTTCTTTCAGCTACACCAAAAACTGGGCAGCACAGACTAAAAGGGCTGCCTTTCATGAAACTCCAGTGAGATATATATAATTCCTGTGTATTACATTCATATATTTTTACAAATGAGAGGAGAGTCCCTTCCACTCTCCTGGAAAACTGGGTAACATGGTGATTTCTGGAACTGTAAGAGACTGTGACTATAGTCGCATTTCATGACTATACAATTAATTTATTAATAATCAGTACACAAAGAGCCACAAACTTATTACTCATAAAGGGGCATTTGATTTGTATTTCTGAAGTCAAATTTGTAATTAAAATCTCTAATAGTTTAAATTTGGAAACTTACATGTTAAAAAAGAAAAAGAAAAAGAAAAAAAAAAAAAAAAAGCCTGATACAATAGAGACCTTCACAATAGACCTGTGTAAATATCTCTAAGCAAATGTTGTCTTAAAGATCTCACAGTTTATTTTCACGTAATGACTGATTTCCTTTTGGTCCACCCTGTAAAAAGAACTTCCCCAAAAAACTTTTGGTTGATTCTCTGCCTGGGCAGGCCTACAATTATAAACTCTGCTAAACAAATAAACTTCCTTCCTATTTTTAAAGTTTTCCAAAATTGGAGAATCTACATCTTTGGTTGGCAAACCATTTTCTGGAGTTTAACAACCTTGGCAGTGAAGAAATTCTTCATAGTATTTTGAGGAGTTCTGAGACTGGCAAGCAGCCCCTTCCTCCCCTAGTGTAGGAGAGGAGAAATCAAGGCACAGAGCTGTGACCTTCAGCAAGGTCACATAGGCTGCTGGTGGCAAAGGCCAGTGTAATTCTCTCTGCCCCATTTTCCCCTTATCTGATTTAAACTACTTGAGGCCTGATGCAAGTGTTTTGCTCTTGTTCTGAACTAGTGAACCAGGGTTTATGTTTAATTCTTGCGGAATGTAAAAAACAGCAGAAAAAATCTATATATCATAGTAGTACTGGGTAATGCAGAAAAAACTGGACTGAATCAAAATAGCTTGCTTTAATCTTAGCTATGGCTTTGGGAAAGCCACTTCACCTCTCAAAGGCTCGAGTTTTTTTATCTTTAAAAAGAGAGAACAGAACTAGGGAACTGCCAAGGTCCTTTCCATCCTTAAAGTCAATGATGATGGCAGTGAAGATGGTGACGGCTTCCATACTAAGTGATTGCTCAGGGCCAGGCACTGTTCTGAGCATACTATGTGGATAAATCCTCAACAACTTAGACAAGGACTACTTATAGAGGAACACATTCACATGAAGGTTTAGAGAGAAGCCCAAGGTCGTGCCTTCAGCAATAACAGGTAGAGAGAGGATTTGTTCCAGGCAAATGGCTCCAGGGACCCTCTTTTCCTTATCAGAGGTGGGCAATCTAAAATGCTTGGCAATCACAGAAACATGGCTTCAAAATTGAGAATAATTGTAGCAGTCATTCAATATCTCATTTTATAAATCCAGGACTGAGGCCCAAGGAAATATAATTTTCTTGAGGCCAAGAAATTTAATGGAAACATGGTCATATCCCATGGCCAAGAAAAAACCTCATCCTAAAGAGTGCTTTACAGATTACTTTCACTTATATCATCTTAGTTGACTCCCAAACAAGACTACACTTGACCAGTAAGACAATGATCACCATTCCCAGGTCACGCAGCCAAGTCTGGACATCTAACATAGCACAAACCCGGGCCTCCAACCCATGTATTTTAACTTCTTGTCTAGTGTACTATCGGGCTTTTCTCTGAAAAGCTTATTCCAAATAGGCTCTTAACATAAAGAGGACTTTCCAGATAAGGCAAGTAACTATGAAATATGGTTTCATGGTGCCTATTCATTCATCAGAATAGGTGATGCTCAGTTTTAGCATAACAAAGGACCACAATCTGGATGGCAAAAACAACAGAAACTTATTCTGTCACAGTTCTGGAGGCTAGAAGTCTGAAATCAAGGTGTCAGCAGGGCCATGCTTCTTCTGAAAGCTCTAGGGAAAAATCCATCCTTGCCTCTTCTTGACTTCTGATGGCTGCCAGCAATTCTTGGCGTTCCTTGGCTTGTAGCTGCCTCATTCCAATCTTTGTCTCCACGGTGACGCAGCCTTCTTCCTTGTGTGCCTTCACAGGGCTTTCTTATAAGAACACCAGTCACTGACTTTAAAGCCCACCCTAATCCAGTATGACCTCATCTTAGATAATTACAACTGCAAAGACCCTATTTCCAAAATAAGGTCACATTCTGAGATTCTGGGTGGCCACGGATTTTGGGGGACACTATTCAACCCAATATAGGTAGTAATGCTCTAAAGCCCACCACTCAAATCAACAAGGGAAAATCAACTGAAATCTCAGCTCAAATCAACCCAGGCTAGTGGTCATCTCAAAACTGACCTCTTTTGGGCTATCATTTAATTGCTCCTGGATGCCAGCCCCCACCTCCCACCCAATGTTGACCTACCTTCAATTTTCCCGCCAGTGATTTTTCTCTTATTCCCTGTTTTATTCCCTCCCTAACCATGAATACCACGACATTCAGGGACTTTAAAAGCATGTTATACTTTCTTTCAACTTTATACATTTATTTTTAAAAACAGGTTAGCTGAACATTTTATGCCCCTCACTCAAGGGAGAAAAAAAGTAAGTTCAGTTTCTCGGTGGGACAGGCAATTTTCTAAGTTCTGGCACCTTGTTTCACATCCTGAATATGTTCTGTAATCCCCTTACTACAGAGTAAGCAAAGGTACAATAGATAAAACATGAATTTACAGCCAGATGATTCATGTTTTAATCTTAATATTATTACAAGTTATTTACCTTCTTTGAAACTTCAGTCTTCTTCGTTCCTTCCCCAAAAAAGGTGGGCAGTAGAATAATACCACCTATACCCACAATTATTTCGAGAATTAAATAAATTATGGAATTGACTACTCCCAGCACAAGAGCTAGCCCATATTAAGTACTCAAAAAAAAAAAAAAAAAGTCATCTCTTCCCTTCCATAGTTACATTAATGCTAATGTAGTAAACCCCCTTTGCCAGTGAAGTTTTTCCTGAGCAAACTCAATCACCCATATTGGAGAAGAAGAGATATATTAAACACACCTACCCCATCTCCCATGGAACACCTCCCTGGAAAGAGGAGCAGTAGGTGAATCAGCAGATCATTGCAGCCTAGGGAGCTATTTCACCACATTAAACTTTGGCAACTTCCACTCTCTTCAAACCCTCGGGCCATGATTTCCTCCAGCCCACAGATGGCACAACTAGTCAGTCCTTCAGGCTGCAGGATGTTCATGAGAGCCTTCACATGTCACAGGATCTCCACCCACCCCAACCGCCTGCTCATCTTCATGCTTCCTTTCATTGTCCATTTCCTGGCAGGCACCACCTCCTCTGAAATTCACATGCATGTAGTCAGGTGATTGCATAAAGTATTATCAACGACAATACATTGGTTGATAGACAGGCATACTTGTGTGACTTTAGGAAAATATTTTAGAGACAAAGTTCAAGAAAATCACTGGGACTTATGCAAAAAACCAGGTGTCCAAGAACTTAGGTTCTAGTTTAAGTTCTACCACACACCAGCTATGTGATCCTGTTCAAATTAAGTTACTTCATCGCCCTGGGTCTCAGTTTCCTCATTTAGAAAACGGCAAATGGAATTACATTCAAGATTCTACACCAGGATGCCTGCTTGCTAGCCACAATTATTGGCAGGCATATGCAGCCCTTAGGTGTGCTGGGATGAAAGAAACAGGTTACTCTTAATTCAGATGCCCCACAAATCCAGGTAATTTAATTAAGGTAAGGTGCCTTTCCACAGGTTAAAATTCACTGGTCTCAAAAATAACAATAACAATAATAAGGCAAACAAGTTGGAAAGCAAACGTGAATGACTCCAAAGCATGCTGGAAAACTACTACTAGTATCTCAAGTAAGTCTTCTTTTACATCATCCACTACATATCAATGACCTACAACTCAGTCATACCTTTTTTAAAGACTTAGCTCAGACCTCACCTTCTCTAAAAACTTTCCCCAAATTCACAGCTGAGTGATTCCTTGGCAAACATCTAAGTTACCACATTAAAATTAAATTATGTTTACTGGAGTCCCTCTCTGTGCCCTTCTCCTACTGTCTCTGTATCTACAACCGCAACAGCCATGCTTTAAAGAGTTTACATTTGCAAATGGACTTCACAATTTCCTACCCAGATTTTGACATCATTGTTTAAAATAGGTTCTATTAAAAAAATCCAAATATAAATACAGAATAATATTATGTTCATTTTACAGATGCAGAAAACAGACTCAACAAAGTTAATGTAGCCAAGTGCAACCGAAGTAAGTGAACAGAACTGTGTGTCTAATCCCATTATACCATGACAAATATAAAAATAATTTGCAGAAAAGGTACTAAAGTTATTGAAAACTAAGGTAATCTTTTTTCTATCACCTTTCTTATACATCTAATAAAACAGTATAGAATGCTGGTTCATCTTCTAAGGGAAAAATCTAAATTAAAGTAATTGAAAAATCAGAGATACTGAAGATTAGATTTACAAATGTAAGTAAATAAACTTTTGCTATTTCTATAGGTTTTTCAGATGCTCCTGAATACCAAATATTATAAAATAGAACTCATCAGAATTTATTATTTCTACTCCTTAAAAGGAAGGGGACAATTTGAGCCTATTTTTCAAATAATAATTTAATTCTTATTCTATTACAGTGTTCTAATGGTATTTGGAGCAAAGTGAAAAAGAGGAAAGGCCATCTTTTCATTTGATAAATTGAATAGTTAATATGTAAAAAGTTCACATTTTTAAAAAGGTGCAAGAATATGCAGTGTAAATTTTCTTTTCCACTACTTTCCCCAAACACTCAGATTAAGGTCATTTGTTTTTTTAAGTGTTATTTCATGGGACACTAATTCCACTATTGTCTTCCCAGAATACACAAGTACTTAATCTGAAATCATAACATCTCTTCCAAAAAAAGATTAATGTCTCCTACATCCACTGAGAGGTGTGAAAAACCCACCTGCATTCTCGAACCTTGCTACTCTAGACCAGCAGCAGCAGCGTCACCCCAGTGCTTTCTCTAGTTTGTCAGAAAGCAGACTTACTAAACCATCCCAGACCTACTAACCCAGTTGTATTTTAATAAGATATCCACAATGATATGTATGCACTGGTACAGAAGACAACATTGCCCCCACCTTCCCGGAGCTTACAGATGAGTAGGAAGAGATAAGATATTCAAATAACTATAATACAAGGCATCCCATGGAATGGACTGCACAGCCATTGCAAATTCCTGGGCAAAGATCAACTATGGTTCCCTAATGGGTCCCCGCTGCCCCAGGATAAAATGCCAGCTCCTCCAAAGGGTGTGTGTGCCATGCACATCCTGGCTCCTGCTCACCTGTCCAGTCTACCTTCTGCAGATTCCCCTGCCATCCCTACCAACTACCTGAGACTCTGCTTCCTCCAGAGCCTCCAGGCTTTGCATGTACTCCAAACTCTTCCATGACTAACTCCTCAGCAACTACAGGAACCTCTCTTTGTGCTCCCTCAACTGAACCCAGCTGGCTGCTGGCCTATCCTCTCTGCCAGGGGCACTAAGAACTCCTGCAGGGCAGACGAAATGCCTTACAGGTTCTTTTCTTCCCTGTGCAATACATTCATCCACTGATGAATGAATAAGTAATCAGAGGTGCTTCAGGAAAGGGATCAAGGATGAGAAAGTTTTGAAAGTTAAAAATGAAAGACCAGGGCATAGGCATGTAGAGGCTCAGGTCAGTTTAGGCGACTCTGTCTAGGGGAGCAAACTTTAGTTTGCCTTTTTCTCATCTGGACTGAGTGTTCTGTTCTGGAATTGTGGGTCTTTCCTCCAATCTCTCTTGGTAAAAAACCAACCTGTGTCCAAATTATTGGAAGCTCCCACAGAAAGCCGCTGCAGCTGCCTCAGAACTCCACTGGAACCTCAGACGGGGTTACAACAACTTTGCTTAGCAGAGGCAGCAAATTTTTCAAATTCAAGGGATGGTTTGACTATGACAACAATGAGTTTTTCCTCTTTATTAACTTTAAACTCAAACATCCACTAATTAAACATAATCAGTCTACAGAAGAAAAATGTTAAAGCTTATTATTTTTTAATAATCCATCATGTTAACCTAGGACACATTTCAAGGGCAAACCAACATCAAACTGACTTTAACAAGCCAGCAGAAGAAACACACTGCAGTACAAATTCACACCTCACAGGAAGCCTGCTGCCCACTGGTAAACAGAAATGCACATCAACGGTAAGAGGCACCCAAGGCGGGCTGGTCCAGTCTGCGGGAAGCCTCAAGGGTAAATAAATAAGCCCAGTATGAAGATACAACTGCTCATGAACCTAAAAGCTGTGGTTAGAAGCAGCTGATGGAAGGACAAGTTGCACTTGTACTCTACATAGGAGAAGCAATTAATTACTGGGTCATTTGCACCAATCTCAGCCAAACAAGACAGCAAAGCCACTGGGTCATACCATTTCAGAAGACAAAGAACAATCATATGTCCACTGGTGTCTCCCGCATCCCCTCCCCACCTTTGCTACCTACGTTCAAGCAACCATCATCCCCTCACCCTGAACCACCACAGCCTCCTAAGTGGTCTCCCCTCTTCCACCCAAATTATTCATCAGATGACATCACTCCTCTCTTTAACACCCTCTAATGACTTCCTACTGCACTTAAATACAAATCCAAACCACCCCATACTGTACCGACAGGGCCCTAAATGGCCTTGCCCAGACCTCATGGCCCACCAGCTCACTGCACTCCAACTTCACACACCTGCTCCCTGCTTTAACATGCCCACCTGGTTCCCACCTCCAGGCCTCTGGTCCCTGCTGTTGCCTCTGCCTGGAACATGTTTATTTCCCTCACCACTCAGGTCTCAGATGAAAAGTTACCTCCACACTTCCTGACCACCCCCAATCTAGAGGAGTCTCCGGTCTGCCCCCACCCCCACCACCCAGGGGTAGAGAGTGCTCTATCAAACCACCTGGCTTATTTTTCTCTTCATGGCACTTACCACCATCGGAATTACCTTGCTTGCCTCTTTTTTGCTTCTTTATGATGTCTCTTCTGTTTAGAATGTGAGCTCCCTAAAAGCAGCAATGTGATCTGTCTTGTTCGTTTCTAGATACCCAGGTCTTAAAACAGTACTGGCACAAAGAAGGTGCTAAGTATCTTTGTTGAGCAAATCAGTTAAATGACTGACTTGCTGAATGAAGAAAAACAATAAATCTATGTTCTAAGTAAGGCCAAAATATGGAAAACCTGGTTTTACATAAAATATTAGCAATCAATCACTTGTTCTCCTAAAGGATTCCTTCCCTAATGCACTTTTAAATATATGGTTTGCAATGTTTCAGTATACATACATTTAAAAGGATAAGCCTATTGTGCAAAGCAAACTAAATCCTCCAGGGCATAAACTGTGACTAGTACACAGAAGATATGTAATAAATGTCTGCTGAATAAATACATGAGACCTGGAAAATAACAATGCATGGCATAAACTATATGGAACTGCACTTGGATTTAAGAACACAGAAAATCTGGCTATATTTAGGTCCTATTTTCCATTTTATCTGATAAACTGACACACATTTAATAGACTAATTTGAGAAATTAGCAATCCTATTTATAGGCAGGTACAAATCCAAATAAATTCAGAAAGTTATCTGTCTGCAGTTTTCCAGTCTTCACTAACAGATACATAGAGGCTTAGAAATAACAACCAATAGAAATATTCCAAACTGCCAGGCTGTTGGGGACATCTGTGGGTTTAGTAAGAAAATCACAAAGCTTCAGAAATTCATCTTTATTTATAATCTAAGTGAAAAATCAAGTGCCCCAGTGAAAGACTAAGAATCCACACTTCTATAAAACTGAGCCCCATTTGAGATGGAATGCACTCCTGCTCTAATGTTCCAAATCATGTCCATTAAAAAAAAAAAAAATCACATCTCTATTTTTTTGAACAGATAAACTCTTTGAAATAAAACTCTTCCCTATTTTAGCTTCATTCCTACACCATGAAATTGCTCAATTGGCATATTCAATATTCATGTAATATTAATGCATCACCCAGGAGAAAAAATTATGCTCAGGTGTCCATCAGCATCAAGCAACACCCACTCCTCTTCTCCTTTTCTAATAGGTGTTGAACTACAGTTTGCAAAGGTCAATATGAGAAAGAAAAGTCAGCTGTGTAGTTGAATGTACAAGTGTTTGTGCGAAGTATGTGCCTACTGCATTTGTGGATTCTTAAAGGGGCATTCTAAAATCAAATATAAATGTACTCTGGGACCATGAACATTATGTATTATGTGTGCCTCTTGGCTCTGTCTTTAAAACATTCTCTAGTTTATAAGTTAAAGCATGTTAACTTGCTTCTAAATCATAAACCAGATCCCATAGGTCTTTGTTCTTATATAACCCCCATGAAATGAACTTTCAAAGAATAATTTCATATTCTAAAACCTCTCACAGAATCCTATTGACTGTATAAATCATTCCATTTCAGCTTATAATGGCCACACCGCCTAGATGAAAAAGAAATTTTAAAGTAATGAACTACAGTTTTCAGTGTTAGGCAGAGAGCTACTGATAAATTTGTTTCAAAAACAATCAATTTATCAACTTTCAGTTCATTTACACAAACTTTTCAAAATATTGTTACTTTAAGAAGGCTGCCAATCTTTGTAAAGGCCCTTGATGTTTTTTTGTTTTGTTTTTTAATAAAGCTTTGGTCTGGAGTTTTCACCATTATCTCAGCAAACCCAGTTAAACAAAACGAAGCACATCTTCTTAATTACGTTTTGGAAAACTAAATAAAACTCTCAAACAGTACCAACATTAAGATTTTTAAACTTTCCTTCTTATTGATTTTTAAATAAAATAACATAATGAGTCTCAATCTGTTTTTTCTCTCTTTGGCCTTACAGTGTGAGGCAGATTCAAAATCCTCAACCTAGAATGAGTAAGTAAAATATAATTGGACAACACACCCTAAATTACTTTTTAAACTACATCATATCATTACGTCTTTTTTAAAATTTAGCTTTACTTATAAAAGCTTAATAGCTGTCACGTCAAACCAGGACATCTAGGCATGATCAATTTTTCTTTAGTACAAAACTGCTTTATAATGACTCAAAACTTTTTTGAAAGTCACTTCACTTTGCCTCTAACTGTGTTTGGGCAAGTCAAGATTCTGTTACAGATTCAGAGACTAAATGTTATTAGGCAATGCCTACCTAATAACTAATGCTATCTGATTTCTGTGTCTCCATGTTTATTGAAATTACAAGCAAAGCCCCACAAATAGGTCTTCATAAAAGTGTACGAGAAAAATAACTCTCTAAAAGCACTGCATCATTAACTAGAGATACACTAACCAACCAATAATTATTTGTAAAGGGTCACAGAGTGCCTACCAGTTCTCTCAAGGTGTACTATCTGCCATACACAGTAAGTAATCCCCCAGAGAGGCCAGCCAGCATGGGGCTGTGATACCCCAACGACCTGCAGGTGATCTAGAGAAGTGGGAGCCAGTGAGTACAGCACTTTAAAGGCTATGAGTGATGCAGAATTCAAAAAACAAACACTGATACTACAGAGGATACAAAAAAAAAAAAAAAAAAACAGAGAAGTCTATTACTGTTCTCAAGCTAAGGGGAACTCTGGAAACACACTCCAATCCCTTCCTTTTAGAAATAGTGGAACTGCCCTAGGCTGGTACCTCGGTTATTCTGAATGTTCTGAAAATAAAACTTTGGGAACTAGGAAATAACGAGCTTACATTTTAAACCTCAGAACACAGAACCTGTGCTATGCAACCAGGGAGTTAAAAATAAGACACCCTCTGTGCACACAGCAAGTTCAGCCTTTAGGAATTCTCAGCTAACTATCTCAGACAACCAAGCACAAACTTCTATCAATGAGATGACACACCAGATCCCGACGCCGTGGAAACACCAAATGAGGAATCCAAGCCAGTGGGGGCTTCCGGGACCCAAGAGGCAAACTGCGAAGCGCCAACACCTGGCTCTCGGTGTGGCGCCTCACTCTCCCCTACCCAGTAAGATGGGCGTGACGCTGCCTTCCCCGTTCACCCCCGGGGCTGAGATGCTAATGAATGAGAAGCTCCTCTGCAAATCCTCCCGAGCGCGCTGGCCCCTCTCGGGCTCCGGTCCCCGCGCCACCCGCCCCTCCCGAGCCCACGGCCTGGCCCAGCCCCGCCCGACGGTTACAGTCTCCAGAGCCGTGGCCCCCCGGACGCGGGCACCGCAGGGCCGTCGGCCACCGTAACGGGCGCTGCCCCAGACGCCTACCTTGGCCACCCAGCTGAACAATGGTGACATCGCGGGCCGGGCGGCGGCTCCTCGCCCTCCGGCTCCCGCTCACTCCCGCCGCCGGCCCGTGGGGCCGCGGGCGGCCGAGGGCGGGCTCGGGACGCGGCGGGGCCGGGGCATCGCTCCCCCCGCGGCGGCGGCGGGCTCCTCCCGGCTCGTCACTGCCCCGAGAGGTCGCCCCCGCCCGGCAGCCCGGCTGAGAGGGAAGTGGGTGGGGAGAGCGCGGGGGAGGGGAGCGGCGGGGAGCGAGCGCGCGGCCGGCCCGCCCCGCACACCCCCGAGCGCGGCTCGCGGCGGGAAGTTGGGACGCGCGGGGGTGGCCTTCCTCCGGGACGTCCCGGGCCGCCCGGCTCCTGGGGGAGCGGCAGTCCTGGTGCGGTGGAACGTGGCTCTCGAGGCCTCTCGAGGCCGTTTCGCACAACTTTCAGACAATTAGGAATTCATCTTTCTGAGTTGGAGCGAACACAAAGCCCGCCCAACTTTGCAGGGCTCCCTCGCCCGCCACACACACCCCCTCAAATGCTCCAGACTGCTGGTAACAAAAGGACCAGTGTTTCCGCAGCTTCTAATACCTTTATATAACCAAAGGTGGTTTTCTTGGAGTCAGAAAATCCTGCTATTCAGAGTAGAAACGAGGCAGCGGAAAAGAACCTTCCAGTCAGCTGAAAGGAAGGTTTTAGCAATTTGAGATACGTTGATTTCACCACAGTTTTCTTGTCTCCCAAGGCAAAATAAGACAAATGTGGTCAGGTTATAGCTACAAAGGTTAAGCTGAATTTCAAACTCAGACACCCCTGAGTTCCACGTTAAAAAAAAAAATGTCCAAAGGTCTAAGAGTCGATGTATGACGGAATGTGTCATGTTGAGTCACTCATTGCAGTAACTCAGGCCAAAGACCAACCCAGTCAGAAACTCTGCTTCCCTTTTTCTTTATTATATTAATTGTAAATTTCCTTCATGGTAGGCCAGTAGGACATTTTAAATATGTTCCCCACACGTCTGGCATTTGAGTTGGTGGGTATATTACTTATCTGTTATGGTGTAACAAATTACCTCAAAATTTAGCAACTTAAAACAACTAAAATTTGTCATCTCACAATTTCTTCAGTCAGGAATCCAGGAGCGTTATAGCTGGGTGCCTCTGGTTTTGGGGGGGTGGGTCTCTCTTTAGATATATGTTATTAGAAAAGTTGTGAACTTACAAAACAATCATGTGTAATGTGCAGAATTCCCATACAACACCCCTCCACCAACACCTTACATTATTGTGGAACATTTGTGACAGATTATGAGAGAACTCATCAGACTAGTACCACTAACTAGGTCTATAGCATACATTTGGTATATTTTTTCCATATGCCCTATTATTAACACAGTACCTTCTTTGACATTGATGCAAAAATATTACAATATTGATGTTAACTATAGTCCATAAGTTACATTAATTGTATTTTCTCATGCATCTCTATATTCTTCCCACCTTGTAGTAATGATGTACATTTGTTCCAGTTCATAGAAGAACATTCTTGTATTTGTACTATTAACCACAATCCTCATCCACCTCTGGGTTCACTGTTTTTCAGTCCCTAGGTTATTCTCTAGCTTTCTTTCAATTGACATTTACATCCCTAGACTACCCTTTTCAGCCACAATCCCATTTATAAACCAGCTGTGTGAGTTTTACTCACCATCAACTCTATCCATTTCCACACTTTTACAGTCAAGCTAATTAAAAATTCTACATTTTAAGCATCAGTACCCCTTCTCAGCCCTCATCCTATCTCCTAGTAACCTATACTCTAGGTTTTAACTCTATGTGTTTATTCTTTGTATTTAGTTTATATTAGTGAGACCATACAATATTTGTCCTCCTGTGTCTGTCTCAGCATAATGTCTTCAGGGTTCATCTATGTTGTTATATGTGTCTGGCCTGGTGTCTCTCTTGAGATTGCAGTCAAGCTGGGGCTGCAGTCATCTCAAGACTGGACTGAGACTGAAGGATTTCCTCCAAGCTCACTCACGTTGTTGCCCGGATTCAGTTCTTTGCGGGCTGTTGAACTCAGGGCCTGTTTCTTGCTGTATCATGTGGTCCTCTCCATGGTGCTACTCACAAAATGGCAATTTGCATCCCCCAGTGCAAGTGATCCAAGAGAGAGAGCATGTGCCCAATAAGGAAATCACAGTCTTTTTATAACCCTTATCGTAGAAGTGACATCCCATCACTTCTGCCATAGTCTCTCTTTTAAAAGTGAGTCAATAAGTCCAGTTCACACTCAAGGGGAGGGAATTACACAAGGGCACGAATACCAGGAGGAGAAGAAAGGCCTGGGGAAAGTCCAGAATAATATCATTCCAACAGAACCTACTTGGGGTAACTGGAAAGGGCCTTAGGAGCACCTTAAGGATGTGCTATCCTTCTTTAATTCTTTTAAGCAGTGACGTTCTCTAAAGAAATTAAGACAGAAAGAAGGAATGCATTTGCAGCCATTAGCCAAATCTTTCCCCATTACTACATCACTTTCCCAAACAAGTAGTGGCAATGGAAGCTGAACACTCCATTAAAGTGAGAGCCTTTCTATCCTCTATGGCTTTACTACTCAAAGTGCGGTCCATGGACTAGAAACATTGGTGTGATGGTTAGGCTAATGTGGCAACTCAGCCAGGTAATTGTGCCCAGTTGTTTGGTCAAGCAAGCACTTGGTTAACTGTAATACAAAGACACTTATGGACTTTAGTTACCAGTGAGTTTACTGCATAGATAGCTGATTACATCTATATCAACCAGGAAGACTGCCATCAGTAATGAGTGACGCTTTATCCAATCCAATCTCTTAAGTGATTTCAGCATTCAGAGAGAATTTCCCATCTTGTCTTTGATGGCCAATGTCTCCCAGAAACTCATCAAGGACCTTCATTGGGTTTTCATCCAAGGCTACTTTCATTGTAGCTGCCTGCGGAACCTGAACTTGTGCATCCCCATGGACACGTGAGAGACTCTTATTAAATCTCATACTATCGACATATCTCCTGTTGATTCTGTTTCCCTAGAGAACCTTGACTAATACAATTGGCATCACCTGGAAATTTGTTAGAACTGCAGAATTTTCAGAATCTATTCCAGACCTACTGAATCAGAATCTTCATTTTAACAAGGTCCTCCAAGTGAGTATTATGCACATTTAAGTTTGAGAAGCATGAGATTCATTGGTTTTAAAAAATAATAAAATAAGAAATTACTGGCCAATAACCCCTTAGGAAAGCAATTAAAATTTTTCTGTGTCCCTAAGATGGTATTGATTAGCTCAGCTAGAGAGAAACCTGGAGAGCTCCTGGGCAATGATAGAGTTTTGTTTTGTTTTTAGGAGGTACCAGGGATTGAACCTGTAACCCCACACATGGGAAGCAGGTGCTCAACCACTGAGCTACACCCTCTCCCTAATGACAGAGTTTGATGTGAGTTGATGGGCAGTTTGTAATTGGCACAAGCTGGACCAATTACAAACCCCATCACTCCAATCCCGAGACAGAATCTACAAAAATGCCTGGAACTTACAAGCAACTTTGGGGAAAGGATAAGGAGAACCCAGAAATGATTAAAGAAATGTGAATTACCTGTAACTGAGATAAATTTTCCGCCACTGGGCAGATGGAGGGAGAGGACTAGAAAAAGCAATTACATTAAATTTAGGGGTATAAATTTAGAGGTATTTTTCTAACATACACAAAAATAAATAACTGGCCCTACGATATTAAAGTCAGACCGAATTCTGAAAGTAACAGTTACAAATGGAAAGTGTGCAGGCGGGTGAGGTAGGGACATTAAGGCCTCATTGTTTAAACCTGGATCCAACTCTCCTTATATACACATCCAAGGTGAAGGTTCCAACTTGCCTAAAGTTTAGGTATCTTTTAGACTCACAGAGGGTCTCCCTCTGATCTGGTCTCCACGCCTGGTTCAAGACTTGGCAGAATCATACATTTTTGGGGAAGGTACTTTTCCACTAGGTGAACTTGATCAACAGATGGTTATGTGTGGAGCTTTAACACCAAACATTTAAAGAAATATACATGAAAGTTCTTATTTTAATTCACTGCCAATACGTAGCTTGCCAGTCACAGCACACAAAGAAATTCTTCATTATATTGTGGAATTTCATTAAAGGGAAACTGCTAACATCAGAGGTTCTAACTAAGCCTATACTCAAAACAATTTTTCTTAAAATTCCATAGTCCCTCCATCTATCTCCCTCTCTCCCTCTCTCTCTCTCTCTCTCTATATATATATATATATATGTATGTATATATATATATACACACACACACATACACACACACCCTTCTTCCAAGAAACTGTATATTCCCCCCTTGGAAGGACTGTATATAGATCAAGCATCAATAATTAACAGCTGTCCAAGTGGCTCTCTGGTGCAACTGGGATTAAGAACCTCAAGAGACAGAATAGTCATTGCTCAAAGACACTACCATCTATGATTCCCAGTCGCCCGACAGTCTATCAGAGTGACTTGTGGTGTTGGGGGGACGGGGCAGGCAGATGATGTGGTTGATCTTGAGCAAGAGTCAGGCACACATAGAACCTCAAAGGGCAGGCAGGTCATATAAATGTGTGAAGAAGGCCAGGTGTGAGACAATAAGGAGGGAAGGAACTGTGGATAATTCATGCTTAATTACTAAAAACACTCTACCCAGCCAAGCAAAATGTGTCAGCTGACTGAATTCAGCCAGAGAGGTCATCATTGTTGACCTATGGATTTACATAAAACTTGGAAAGAGATAATAAATAGGTGATTGATAGATAGATAGATAGATAGATAGATAGATAGATAGATAGATAGATAGATTTAAGCTCCAAGCCATTCAGATTGTCAGCTGTGATTGAGAACCACTTCTCTAGTTCTGGATCCCTTGTTTAAAAAAAAAAAATTATATATATATGGTTGCTCTGTGGAGAACAATAGGCTACTCAAATAGGACTGCAGAGATCTGAACTTGACATAGTCCCTA
Source organism: Tolypeutes matacus (assembly GCA_026826555.1). Classification (NCBI taxonomy): domain Eukaryota; kingdom Metazoa; phylum Chordata; class Mammalia; order Cingulata; family Chlamyphoridae; genus Tolypeutes; species Tolypeutes matacus. The sequence continues at coordinate 8,262,446 of JAKSZT010038599.1, read as the reverse complement.
CAGAAAATCCAAGGAAAACCCTAGTTGAAGGAAGGAAATCCAGAAAAAACAGAGGAAGGTAGTTAATGTTAAACATCTCTACTTTGAAAGAAAAATGTACCTTCCTCTTCCACAAAGCAAGTGGCAATCAACTGAGTTTTGATTGAGTCACAGGAAGCTTGTCAGGAACAAATGAACTTAGAGGGAGGTTAAGAGATCATGCCCTCCCAGGACAAATCAGTAAAGAGCCTGCAAAGTGTCCATACCTATTGCCCTGGAAATTCCACTTATGAGAATTAATTCTAAAGCATTCATCAGCAATATGGACAGAGATTAACATAAAAAAGATGAATAGTATTCATTTTTAGTCTGAAATTTTTCAAACAACCTAGAGGTTCAGCAATTGAGAATTGATTAACAAATATTCATCTATACAATGAAATATTAAGTAGTGTTTAAAAATAATGTGGACTTGGGAATATGCTCCTGACAGAATCACATGGGGGAAAAAACTGGACACAAAATTGTGTTGCATAAAGTTTATGTAAGAATAGCCCTACAGAAAATGAGAAGGAAATTCATCATCAAAATGTTCACAATAACTCTCTCTGTGTGGGGTGAAAATGGTTTTCTTTATATTTTTCTCTCTTTTCCATATTTTCTGCACATTTATTAACGTATCTCTCCAAGACTGGCCTTTGCAGTCCTTCTTTACCCCTAGAAACAAAGCTCCTCAGGGAGGGACCACAAATAACCCCAACAGCTGCCCCAGGAGCTCCAATGGATCTTTGATCATGTGCTAAGACAAGGCAGAAAATGGAGAAGGCTGTTCACCTTAGAAGGCCGAGGAACAAGCACATCAAAGGCATAGAAAAGGGAGTAGCGTCACCTCCTATAGCAGAGGGCACTGAAGAACTACATTCTATTTTCTGTGTTATTGCTGCCTTTCTAAGTCACCTTCAAAGGATTCTTTGATGTCTCATCTCTCAGTTTTCCTGAGATATTAAATGAAGACTTGAAAAGGGGGGGGGGAACAGGACCTATTAGAGCCACTCCCACATTAAACCTAACCGTGACCTCCAAACAAACCTTGACAATCCTGCCCTTATTTCTCTGCCAAGTTCCTCCATTGAGGAGGAGCAAGAAGACAGCAGGACAGTAAAGCCTCTGGAGAGTTAAGGAGAGGCCAGACAGGCTGCTCTCTATCAGTTCAAAAATGGAGGACACTAAAGAGATCCGGGACTAAAGAGATCCAACCCTCCCAATCTCCCTCTCTACTAACCAGGACTAATTATTGAGGATGCAGAGAGGAGTAGAATTATTTCCTACCTGGGAAAAGGGAGGGGGCTGCCAGTGAAGGTTGGAGAACGGTCTCTGAGAAAGTGTGAATTACAAGGCTCTTAACCTCCATGCAGGAACCTCTATCACATTGATCCTGTCTGTTGCAGCAAACACACTCTGACCAGGCATTGAACTGAGAGGGCTGTCAAGGAGCACCAACTGCTGGCAGACCAAGGAAGTGCATGTGAGGAAATTAACCTCCCTCCCCAAGGTCTTAGAAAGCAGGTCTGCAACCCATTACTGGGTCCAGAACCCACTTTTTTTTTTTTTTAAAAGGTTTTATTTATTTATTCATTTATCCCCCCCTTGCTGCTTGTGCTCTCTGGGTCAGCTAACCACGCCATGTGGGCAGGCTTGCCTTCACCAGGAGGCCCCGGGAACCGAACCTGGGGCCTCCCATATGGTAAATGGGAGCCCTACTGATTGAGCCACAGCCACTTCCCATAGAACCCACTTTTAAGCAAACTAACAGAGACAATCCTAAAGACCCAGGTCGAACCAAGAATCAAAGAACAGCAGTAACGCACAGCCTCCTGCCACTAAATCCCTACAATAGAGAGAGAAATTGAGCATCTGAGTAAACTCACCATCCTAATCAGATGCCTAGACATCAGCAAAAAATTACAAGACGTGCTAAGAAAATGGAAGACATGGCCCAAGAAAAGGAATATATCAAAGTCCCAGAAAAGTCACAGGATTTGAGACAACTAATCAGCGAGATGCACACAAATTTCCAAAATCAAATTAATGAGCAGAAAGACAATATGGCTAAAGAGAAAAATGACATCAAGAAGACACTGACTGAGCAAGCACAAAGAAGAATCTGAAAACCTGAATAGAAAAGTAACACAGCTCATGAAAATGAAAGACATGTGAGATCAAAAACACATTAGAGGCATACAACAGCAGACTCAAAATGATAGAAGAAAGAATAAGTAATACCAAAGACAGAATAGCTGAAATTGAAGAGAGAAAAGAATGGAAAAAATTGAGCAGGACCTCAGGGAGTTGCTTGACAACACGAAACACAACAACATATATGTCATGGGAGTTCCAGAAGGACAAGAAAAGGGAAAAGGGGCAGAAAGAGTATTTGAGGAAATAATAGCTGAAAATTTCCCAACTATCACGAAAGAAATGAACTTACATGTCCAAGAAGCACACCGTACCCCAATAAGAATAAATCCAAATAGACCTTCTCCAAGACACGTACTACTCAGAATGTCAAACATCAAAGAAAAAGAGAAAATACCAATCAAAATTCCAACAGCCTACTTTACAGAAATGGAAAAGGCAGTTACCAAATTCATTTGGAAGAAAAAGTGTACCCAAATAGCCAAAAGCACTCTGAAAAAAGAAGAGTAATGTGGGAGAACTTTCACTGACCTTGAAACATATTACAAAGTTATAGTGGTCAAAACATCATGGTACTGGCATAAACACAGATATATCTATCGGTGGAATAGAACTGAGAGTCCAGAAATACACCTTTACCTCTACAGTCAACTGTTTTGTTTTGTTTTTAAGATTTATTTATTTCTTCCCCCCACCCCCAGTGTTTTTACACTCACTGTCTGCTCTCTATGTCCATTCATTGGGTGTTCTTCTGTGTCTGCTTGTCTTTTCTTTAGGCAGCACCAGGAACCGATCCTGCGACCTTCCAGAGTGGAGAGAGGCATTCAATCTCTTGCGCCACCTCAGCTCCCTGGTCTGCTGTGTCTCTTATTGTCTCTCCTCTGTGTCTATTTTTGTTGCGTCATCTTGCTGCGCCAGCTCTCCACTTGTGCCAGCACTCCGCTCGGGCCAGCTCTCCACACGGGCTAGCTTGCCTTCACCAGGAGACCCTGGGAATCGAATCCTGGACCTCCTAAATGGAAGCTGAGAGCCCAATCGCTTGAGCCACATCCACTTCCTCAGTCAACTGGTTTTTGACAAACCGACCAAGTCCATGTTAACAGGACAAAACAGTCTCTTCAACAAATGGTGCTAGGAGCACTGTATATCCATAATCAAAAGAATGAAAGAGGACACTCTATCTTACTCCCTATACAAAAATCGCCTCAAAATGGATCAAAGACCTAAATACTAAAGCCAGGACCATAAAACTACTAGAAATAAATGTAGGGAAACATCTTCAGGACCTTGTGGTAGGTGGTGATTTCTTGGACCTTATACCCAAAGTACGAGCAACAAAAGAAAAATTAGATAAATGGGACCTCCTCAAAATTAAACACTTTTGCACCTCACAGGACTTTGTCAAAAGGGTGAAAAGGCAGCTGACTCAATGGGAGAAAATAATTGGAAATCACATGTCCGATAAGGGTTTAATATCCATGATATATAAAGAGATGTAACAACTCAACAATAAAGACAAATGACCTGATTTTTAAAAATGGGCAAAAGACTTGCATAGACATTTGTCCAAAGAAATAAAAATGGCAAAAAGACACATGAAAAAATTTTCAACATCACTAATGATTAGGGAAATGCAAATCAAAACTAAAATGAGATACCATTTCACACCTATCAAAATGGCCACTATTAGAGCTACAAGTGTTAGAGAGGATGTAGAGAGATAGGAACACTTATTCACTATTGGGGGAAGCAGAATGGTACAGCCACTATGGAAGACAATCTGGCAGTTCCTAAAGAAGTTGAAAGTAGATTTGCCATGTGACCCTACAATAACTCTACTGTGTATATACCCAGAAGAACTGAGAGCAGTGACACGAACAGACATCTGCACACCAATGTTCATGGCATTATTCATGACCGCCAAAAGTGGGAAACAACCCAGGCGTCCATCAACCAATGAATGGATAAACTGTGGTATATTCACACGATGGAATATTATGCAGCTGTAAGAAGAAATGAAGTCATGGGAAATGGATGTGGCTCAAGCAATTGTGCTCCTGTGTACCATACAGGAGGTCCAGGGTTCAATTACCAGGGTCTCCTGGTGAAAGGCAAGCTGGTCCGTGTGGAGAGCTGGCCCGCGTGGCAAGCTGGCCTGAGCAGAGAGCTGGCCCACGCGGAGTGCTGGTCTGCGCAGGCATGCTGGCCCACACAGAGAGCTGGCGCAGCAAGATAATGCAACAAAAAGAGACATAGAGGAAAGACAATAAGAGATAACAGCAGACCAGGGAGCTGAGGTGACACAAGAGATTGAGCACCTCTCTTCCACTCCAGAAGGTCCTAGGATCGGTTCCCAGTGCCACCTGAAAAGAAAACAAGCAGACACAGAAGAACACACAGAGAGCAGACAGCAAGCACAAAAACAATGAGGATGGGAGGGAGAAATAAATAAATAAAAATAAATCTTTAAAAAAAAAATGAAAAGAAATAAATTTGTAAAGCATATGACAACATGGATGAACCTGGAGGACATTATGTTGAGTGAAGCAAGCCAGACACAAAAGGACAAATACTGTATGATTGCACTATTATGAACTAAATATATTGCATAACATATGATTCCATTTATATAAAATGTAAATATAAATCAATTTATAAAGGGCTAGGGAAGGAATGCTAAGAGGTATGGAGTTTTCTTTTTGGAGCAATGAAATTGTTCTAAAATCTTTTGGGGTGATGAATGCACAACATTGTGATTATACTAAAAGCCATTGATTATACACTTTGGATAGACTGAAAATGGTATGTGAATATATTTCAATAAAACTGCTTAATAAATAAATAATTGTGCAAGAATAGCCAGAAATAGCAGCTATGTACAACAGAGGAAACAGAGACATTGAGAGGTGAGGAATTTTCTTGTTTGTCTGGTTTTTGTTCATTATTATTATTATTTGAAATAACGAAACTGCTCTAATAATGATTGAAGTGATAAATGCACAACTATGTGATTATAGCAAATACCATTGATTGTATACTTTGGATGAATTGTATGCTTTATTAATATGTATGAATAAAATTGATTTGTTTAAAAAAATAACGGGGGCAGAGAAGCAGAAAAGCATGAAAGAGAACATCATTCCCTTAACCTATTCGTCCCCACCACTAGATCAAGTTAAAAACAGGCCACTGTAATCCCAGCTCCACAACAAAATTCAGCTTGATTTCAAATGAATCAGAACCACCAGCACTTGGCAACTGATCAGGAATTTATTCAGTTCACAAATATTAATTCGCACCTGTTGCATAAAGCTACACCTATCCTTCCAGGGAAAACTACAGGTAAATCAGACCAGACCCTGCCCTTATGGAGCACATGGGGTAACAGGAAAGATTGAGCCAGGATAAGAGCCACAGGAGAGGCCCAGGGGAAGCTCCACAGAATTCATGGAGGAGGGAAAGATAACTCCAGGTTGTAAAGGAAAACCAGACTCCTGGGCTGAGGACCTCACGGCTTTTATGGATGTTGACTAAGAGGGAGTAGGCCAGCATGGACAAAGACATGGAGGATTAGCATTTATATCTGGAAATCAAGCCTTGGGGGGTGAGGGTAGGGCCGGAAATCAGAGCTCATGATTTGGTGTGGTAGTGTGCAGTCATCTCTCACAGGCATAAAAGTTTGTTTAGAGAAAAAATATTTGCTGAGAATACTATCACATCCAGAAAATTCATAACTAAAAATACATCTGTATGAAGTGAAAACATATATCCATGTAAATCCTTGTATATAAATGTTCATAGTAGCATTATCAACAGCCAAAAAGTGCAAACAACACAAATGCCTGCAACTGATAAAGGAATAAACTAAATGTGGCATGTCCAGACAATGGAATATTATTCAGCCATCAAAAGGAATGAAAGACTAATACATGCTACAACATGGATGGACCTTGAAAACATATGCTAAGTAAAAGAAGCCCATCACAAAATGCCACATATTGTCAGATTCCATTTATATGAAATGTCGCAGAATAGGCAAATCCATAGAGACAGAAATTAGATTTGTGGTTGTCAGGGGCTAGAGAGAGGGGTTTTTTTGGGTGGGGGGGTGCTGAAAATGTTCAGGATTAGATGGAGGTGATGGGTATATAACTTTGTGAACATACTCAAGGCCTGAATTTTAGGGTATATGAATTACACTTAAAAAAAAAAAAAATCCCAGGAGCAGATGTGGCTCAAGCAGTTGAGCATCCACCTCTCACATGGGAGGTCCCGATTTGGTTCCCAGTGCCTCCTGAAAAAAAAAAGCAAGGAAGCTGATGTGGCTCAGTGGTTGAGCGCTGCCTTCCCACATACAAGATCCCAGGTTCAATCCCTGGCCCCCAGTACCTCAAAAACAAACAAACAAACAAAAAAACACTCTATGTGGTGATGGCTCAATGACTCAATGTAAGTTAATTCCCTGGGTCTTTATAATAATGAAACCCACATCTCAGAGGGTTAGTTTAGGGATTAAATGATATGATGCATATAAAGCACTCAGCCTGGATCCTGGCATATAGCAGGTGCTCAGCAAATGTTAGCTGTAGTGGTAGTAGGGGCAGTAATAGTAGTAGCAGCAGCAGCAACTTCTGTTAGTGAATCATAGACATGATATGTTATACACGTAGAAATAAAACAAATGATGGGCTGGAGGCCTCAAGTTTGGGGCTGTGTTTGCAGACATACTAAACATGACAGGACAAATAGTTGAGACCAAAGAAGAGATTGTGGGTTAGCCAAAACTAATTTTGGGATGGGTGGGACTCCAGAATGTCTCTCGATATTTTCCTGTCCCTTTTCATGAGCCACTACGCTTAGCAGCATAACTACATACCATTTATTTAACTCCTGAAGCCATGCTGTGGATCAAACAAGTTTCTCTGGCAAATTCCTTTCATTCTAGCTGGGCAGAGACTTGGTAAGCACAAGCATTACCAGATCCTCACACTTGCAGAGAGTTCAGAATTCCTCCCAAGAGAATGTGTTCTGGCAACATACATTACAACTCTCCCTACCCCCTGTCCCCCTCCTCTGGTCCTTCCTTACCTGTCCACATCTCTTGCTTTCTCTTAAGTACTCACACACACATTCACATTTTAAATCATGCTCAATTCAAAACGAAGCTTTCAAATGGCAAGACCCAAAGACCAGCTTCAGAGCAAATGGTATTCAGTAAACTGATGAATGAATGAAAAATTATAGGGGGAGGGTGAAGGATCAATTTGGTGAGGACATATCTGGAAGTGGGCAAAAAGTTCAGGTGATAACCTAGAGAACATTCTAGTTTTGATATATCCATGTCAACTTTCAATTAAGGTCTCTAATGTTATGGTTTGATTTTGTGAATTAAATTGTGATTTATAGTCAGAAAAACAGCAAGCAGATTTAATAAGAACATTCTTGGTAGCTCCAGACCCCTTCACTAAATTTATGCAAAAGCCTTGAGAAGTTAAAAGGTGGCTGCAGCCCAACTAGAAATTCTAAGACTCTGTGCAGAATAAAGAGAAGCCGCTGAACTTGTGGCTCTAGAGGGGATCAGAAGGTAACAAACCCACCCAAGAATAAAGTTCACACCAGTTATGTGATACCTTTTTCTCTGTACATTCAGCAATCTTGTTAAAACAAAAATTTACTTTATGATGCATATTTATCTCTTCATGGAAAGTAACAATTCATTTAAATGCTTGTGACATTTTAATATAAGCCAAATTGATGTAACTGGCTATTTAAATTTTCCTTCTGTTCTCAAAATTTTGCTTAATATGTACAGTAATCAAGCTCACTTTTTAACTTGTAAGACACTCCAAAAATAGAAATACGGTTTTCCTATTTTTAGCTCAGTCTATAAAGTTTAAGCAAATAATCTTCTTTCCAAAGTATAGTACACATGTTTCAAATTCATGGAAAAATCCAGCAGTAATGAGCTCATAAAAGAAAACACAGTAAAAATTGAGTCAAAAGGTCTTTTAAATCCCCACCCCATGTTATAACTAAACATAGACTCTCAGCTTTAAACACAAACATTTTTAACGTTATTTATAATAGAGACATTAAAAACACATTTTTACATAGTATTAATTTCACCAAAAAAACACTTTTTTTCTAAACTGAAAGTTTTATTTCTCCTAAACAAAAAGACTGAAAAATGGCAATGCTTATTTCCTCATCAAAACTCTTAGTAAATAAAAATCTGCCAAGACTTCCTTTTTCCCCCTTTTCCATAGTAAATTACAATTTCCTATTCTTTTATTTATTTATTTAGTTAGTTAGTTAATTTCTCCCCCCTCTTGTTGTTTGCACTCACTGTCTGCTCTCTGTGTCTGTTCGTTGTGTGCTCTCTGTGTCTGTTCATCTTCTTTTTAGGAGGCACCAGGAACCAAACCCAAGACCTCCCATATAGGAGGGAGGCGTCCAATTGCTTGAGCCACCTCCGCTCCCTCCTTGCTGTGTCTCTCATTGTGTTTCCTCATTGTGTCTCCTCGTTGCGTGATCTCATTGTGTCATCTTGTTACGTCAGCTCGCCGTGCCACCTCACCGTGCCACCTCATCATGCCAGCCCATCACGTCAGCTCTCCGTCTTGCTTGTCTTCTTTAGGAGGCATCAGGAACCGAACCCAGAACCTCCCGTGTGGTAGGCAGGTGCACAACTTCTTGATCCACATCTGCTTCCAAATTTCCTGTTCTTTTTAATGAAGTGGTTGTGTTTACCTTTGATTGAAATGATTTCTCACTTCTAAAACAATTTTTATTTGTTTACCTCAATATAATTCTTTTCAAATTGCCAAATTTTAAACATAATTGAAACTTCTTTGTGAATGTCCTCACTCTTTTCAAAGCCTAAATTTGTGTGCATCAATATTCTGGATCAGAAGTGCACAGCAAGCACCAAGAAATCTGAACAGTGACCCCCAAATGTTTGTTACTTGTACCTGAATCAGAGCCACACACCTCTGAACAGTCATGCATAGCAGTTCTTATTTCTGTTGCCTCACTGTAGCTTGAGATTCCCCCCAAAAGGCCACCAAGTCACATACAGTTGCATTTCACCAAGAGGAATATGTCTGGTTATCAGCACAATTTTTGGGTGCACAGGGCAAACACACTTTCCAGAAATTAAGACCCAAGTGCCATCATAATGGTCAGCATTCTCCAGAACATACATACACATATATATACATAAATATATATTTAAGGAACTGGCTCAAGCAACTGTGGAGGCTGGCAAATCTGAACTCTCTGGAGCAGGGCTCAAGCTGGAAACTCCTATGTTGAAGTCCTTAGTCTGAATTCCCCAGGGGAATCTGGCTAGCTGGAAATTCTAAGAAGTTGAGGCAGAAATCCTTCTTCCAGCCTCTGAAACCCTCAGATCTAGCTTTTTTAAAAGATCTCCAACTAACTGGATGAGGAAATTACCCACATTGCTGAAGACAGTCTTATTTGTTGTTTGTAGATGCAAATCCTATCTACAGAATACCCTAACAGTAACAAACAGGCCAGTGGTTGACCAAACAACTGGACACCATAACCTAGCCAAGTTGATACATGAAATTAATCATCAAAGTCATGTTCCTAGGTAAATATCCCTCTTGAAAACATTAAATAAAAAAAGATCTTGTTGGATTCAACACTTAGCAAAGGGATGCATAGTTTATTAAATAAAACAACATCTGCATCCTAGTCCCTATACACAGCTAGAGAAGGTACAAAATGAAAACAACTTATACTGGCTTTGAGAGAATGGAGTTGTAAGGGCTGAGAAGATATAAGAAGGAAATAGCTTCTCTTTCCCATTTGTGTTCAAATATCCTTTGATTTCTAAATGTTTATAAGTAGGAGGCCGAGTCATTGATCTTTTCACTTGGAAATTTTCAGACATGACAGGGGTTATACTCTGTGCAAGGTGAAGATAAATTCAGCATTCAGATGGGAACTGGGAGTCATCTAAAGTGATCTGAGCAATTTGCAAATGGCTGTTTGGGGCCTTTCTCTCTGTGGAGGCAGCTCAGCTTCCAAGGTAGCTCAGTAAGATCATGGGACCAGGCCTCCAGGATGTACACTTCCAACTTCTACCTGCCAGCAACCAGCTGTGTGATCTCGGGCAACTATGCCACATTTCTGGACCACTGGTACCACCTTGTAAATTGCAGAGGGTAGACTGATCACCTCCAAGGTCCTTTCCAAGCTTCCTTCAGACTAGCTTTGGAATATGTGCTAAACTAAATACCCACAACAGGGTTTGTTCATGAATCTGCTGGCGCCCAAATCTGATTTGTGCCTGGAAGGTCACCAATCTCAAGGTCATAATGTCATATGGGCCCCTAAGCTCCAGGAACTTTTCTAGAAACCTAGAATCAGTTCCTTGATTCAGGGAAGAAGAACCTAGAGAGGGACTCCTCTCTGAGGTAACCCTTCTCCAAGATCGAGGGTCAGGAAGGAAGAAAAGAAAGCAATATCCACTCAGCCATTTCAAGCCCATCTTCATCTAGTCAAGCAAACATTGGTTCAGCCCCTGATCTGAGCCAAGTGTTTTCACATATTATCTCATTAATCCTCACAACAAATCTAGGAAGTAAAAGAACATGTGGAGTGTTAACTATCTGCCAGAAGCTGTTAAAACCAGTAACCATTAGGCTAGTGCTTATTATGTGCCAGGCATTGCTCTAAGCATTCAGAATACGGTGAGGTCAGGACTATAATTACCCTATTTTAGATGCAAAAGTCAAAGCACCCAGCTAGGACTGAGCCCAGGCACTGGGTCAACTTAACCACTTCACTACACTGCCCCTGATTATTATCTGAAAACCCCATTGGAGGTATTTTTCCTGTTTTACAGAAAAGGAAACTGAGGATCAGAAAGGTAAAACAATCCACTCAAGGCCACGTGCTGGGGGTAGTGAGACTCTCTCTGCAATGTCAGGAAAGCCAACCATGCATGCTGTGCCTGCCTGATCCACCTGTCAGAATCCTTCCAAGCAGGTGTTAACTGCTCTGAACAAGGAACTTCATGCCCTAAGAACTCCAGGATCTAGTCCCTTAAACAAGAACCTTGAAGACATCACATTGAGTTAAATAAGCCAGACACAAAAGGACAAATATTGTATAATAACACTTACATAAAATAATTAGAATAAGCAAATTCAGAGTTAGAATCTAAAATATAAATTACTAGGAGCTGGATGGGGAGTAGGAAATGGAGAGTTAATGCTTAATTGGTACAGAGTTTCTGTTTGGGGTGATAGAAAAGTTTTGGTAATAGATGGTGGGGATGGTAGCACAATGTTAAAGTAATTAACACCAAGGAACTATATATTTGAAAGTGGTTAAAATGGGAAATTTTAGCCGGTATATATGTTACCAGAATTAAAATTCTTTAGAAACCCATAGAACTGTACAACACAAAGGGTGGACTGTCACGTAAACTATGGGCTATAATTAATGGTATAATTACAATAATATTGTTTCATCAATTTCAACAAAGATACTATATTAATGAAAAAATGTTAATAATAGGGAAAAGTGGGGTGGGAGCAATATATGGAAACTCTGTACTTTCTGCATGATTTTTCTGTAAACCTACAACTGCTCTTTAAAAAAAAAAAGTTCCAGCAGCTTCTAGCAACAACAGGCCTTGGCCAGGAGAAATTCTGTTTCTCTCATGACACTGGAGGCCGAGCTGATGCTGGTTTGACTAGATGAAGGTGGGCTTGAAATGGCAACAGATTTTAATGAATAAATGAGAGAGGAAGGAAAGGAAGAGAAGGGAAGTACGCTCTCTCTAGTTCTGAAGCAATAGGACTTTTCTCAAGGTTATGGCCTACTGAGAAGGAAATGAGGTCTTGGAAGGCTCTCCACCGAGGCTGTGCTGGGGGCAGGCAAGCCAGACCTGACCTGAGTCCAGGACAAAGCAGAGGCTGAGCTGCTGGGTGTGGGGCAAGTGGGAGCAGAGGTTCTCCCTGTGAAAACTGAACTGGCTGACTGGAATTGAGGACCCTGACCTCCCAGTGCCCAGGAAATTCAGCTACATGGAGTTTGGCCCTAACTAAAGCTAATGGGAACCCAGTCCCTGGGTTGGATGGGTCAATGTTTCCTTCCACGAAGTACATCACCCTGCTGCTCCTCTTCAACTGCGAGACTGTGGTGCAAAGGCCAAAGGCCAGCAGATCAAAGAAAGGGGTATACAGCAGCCCCTCTAGGCCAACAAGTGATGCTTTGCTGTTTCAATTCATTCAATTCGATGCATCACCAATGCAGTGGTGATTTCACATATGCAGCCTTGCCTTCCCCCCCCACAACCCCCCCTTCCCTTCTCATGCACAGCATTGAATTTAAGCCATTGAGGTATTCTTTCATTCATTCATTCTCTAAATAAATATCTATAGTACACCACTACTCACCAGGCCCTGGGGACGTTACAGCAAACAAGACACCCGTCCTGGAGGGATACCTTACTTCCAGGGAGCCCTTACAGCAAAAAAAATAGGAAATTATGCAACTGGGTAATAAGTGCTTCAAGAAAGCATAGCAATGAGGCCCTGAACCCAATACTGGGGACCCTAGAAGATGACCTAGAGGAAATGATGTTTAAGCAGGTAGCTGAAGGCCAAGTAGAAATTAGTCACTGGATTATAACAAAAGAAAGTGATCATCTCTAATCTACAAAGAAGTAGAATTTGATAATGGACTTTATATTACAGCTTAACTTGCTTTCTGTTTTTTTATTATAATTATTTCAAAAAATATTAAATACAGAGGAAAAAATGAGATACCCATATGGCAGTTACCCAGTTTTATTAGTTGTTTTTTTTTAACATTTTGCACTTATGTATATATATGTATTTTTTTAAAGAAGTAAAATGTTACTTACAGAATTCTCCCTATGTATTTATATATTAACCACAAAGTATCAATCCACAAACAATATAAAGTAACATTTTGTGCTTTTAAAATTTTTCCTACACGGTATCATAATGTACATATTATTTTGGAAACTGCTTTATATTCAACATTGTGTTATTTTAAGTGCTGAAGAGTATTCTTTTGTATTAAATTATATAACTTCCATAATTTAATTTTCAATTCCTTTTTTGATGGACATTTAGTTTTTTTCCAGTTTTTTTCCCTGCCATATCAACAACAAGGTGGTAATTGTTTCCTTGTGCACATATCCAAGATGTATACCTAGAAGTAGAATTGCTGGTTTAAAGGTATTTATAGGGGGTCGGATGTGGCTCAACTGGTTGGGCGTCCGTCTCCCATATGGAGGGACCCGGGTTCGATCCCCGGGACCTCCCGGTAAAAAAAAAATAAATAAATAAAAAATAAAGGTATTTACACCTTCAACTTTACTGCACATCATATTCCTCTGCAGAAGGACTGTACCAATTTACACTCCCACCAGTGATGCATAGGTTTACCCACATCCTCACCTATCCTTGATGTTATCATACTCTTTAAGTTTTGCTAATCTAAGGAGTGTGTAATATTATTTTCTTACTTTAATCAACCTTTCCCTAGTTGCTTGTGAAGTTGCCCATATTTTCATATGTTAAATGGTTATTCTTTTTTTTTTTTCTCTTCTGTAAATTGCCTCTTCCTATTCTCAGCCCTTTTTCTTTTTTTAAATTGGGTTGTCTTTTCAAAATTGATTTGTAGAAATTCCTTATATATTCTGGATATTAATTCTTTATCGATTGTCCTTTGACAACTTTTTAGAAACAATACTGTTAAGTTAATCAGTTAAAGGATGAGTATACTCTGATAAATATGCATGGTTTCCACTAAATGACTTTTATTGACTTAGTGGAAGACTACCAACCTGGCTTGTAGACCCTCTGAGAAGCTGCAGACTATCAACCCGGGGCTGATCATAGGCACACTTTTAAATCAAAGACCAGCTCAATCATTGGACTTAGAGTGAAAAACTTTCACATTTTTGTCCCTTTTTTGTTCTATTTGTTTATCTTTGTTTAGAAATTGATTTTTTATTATTCCCCACAATAATCTGAAAACTTTAATAGCATAACCAAAAGTTATTCTAACTACTAATTTCCTTATAACAAAACCCACAAGCTTTAAAAACTGGTAAGTTATCATAGAGCTAAATCTCTTTTTCATTTACAACCAATAAATACTAGCTGCTTTTATAGCATTTCATAATTTACAATGTACTTTTACATACATAGAGCTAAACCTCTTTATGTAATAGGGAACCATTCATTGTTGGGCTTAAGTAGGGGAAATCACATGATTAATTCTTGACTCTGCCATTCTGACCACTATACAGAGAATCAAATATTATGAGGCAAGCATGAGAACAAGAGACCAATTCTCCAATTAAAAAGCTATTGTGGTAGTGGCTTGGATGAAGATGGTGACAGTGAAAATAGGATGGAAGGGGACGAACTCAAGATATATTTTGGAAATATAATCAACCAGGCTTACAAATTGACTTGTATGTAGGGTATACGTGAGAGAGAAGAATCAAACAAGGGTAATCTTTAAGTTAAAAACAAAATGTGAATCAGGAAGCATTTACAATTACTTCTCAAACATTTAATGATGTAGCCCTAGTTTTTAAGCCTTCTCTAAGTTTTTAAATACCATGGAGGGGGAAAAAGTTCACAAAATTGTGGCAGTTATATAAGGAACAATATGATAGCCTTGGGATGAGATCTTGCATCTTATTTGAACATCCCCTGAGCTGGAACCTTTGGCCTGCACTGCCTCGGATGGCTCTTAAACAGCCATGTCCGGTGGGCTTTTCGTGGTGTCAGGTGTTCAGAGACAAAACTATCACCCACTTTCATCAGCAGCAGAAAAACACAAAACATGTCAATAAACAGCAACTCCTAATGTAAAACCCCACTAGATCCTGGAATCAAGCAACCACAGAGAACTCTCCCCCCTCCCCCCTTCCATCCCCCAGCCTCACAGGTGATCCAGATTGGCACAAGACACCTGTGACTCTGTCAAAGCTTTGTGCAGAATATACAGCATGGATTTTTTCTTAATGGTTTTAAGGTTGTAATATAAGACATTAGAAGCAAAATGAGAATTCATGACTACTATTTCTCCATGCAGATATTTTAAGATAATTGGTGTTAGCTCTAAATGCAACTCATCGTTTCCTCATTGTTCAGCATTCCACTTAACTCCAACCTTCTCTTGATTCTCTCCCCCTTTGCTTCTAAGAACTGCTATGACCTTGAGGCTCCCATCTGGCTCACGCTAGGCTGGGAAGAGAAGACGTGGGAAGCTCTTGACCTGATCCTGGCCTTTTCTCCTTTTTTCTTTGCTGTTTCCTGTCTCTTGTTTTCTCTGCGAGAGGAAATCATATTCACATATCCCACAAGGCAAGGGCCACAGAATGGAAGAAGTGTGGAACCAGAGAACAGCCAGTAAGAGGGATCGTGACCCACTTTCTGTCTACACAGAATGTTAACCTTAGTAGAGAGCGCTGTAATGACAAACTGGTGTGCCCCGCTTGTGACCTGGGAGCAGGACGCCCCTCACACCGGGTGTCGCGTGAGGTCAGACGGATCTGGGCCGGCATCTCAGCAGCACCACTTGCTGTCAGCACACCTTGGGCGAGTGACTTCACATCCAAGCCCCATTTCCACATTCCTAAAAGGGAGATCCTGCCTCCCGACTTTCAGGCATTGTAAATGAATTGAAAACTACTTAGATAAGTGCAGGGCAGCCAATCAATACCAGCTGCTTTTATAGCATTTCATAATTTACAATATACTTTTACATACATGATGTCACTTCTTACTAATCTTTAATAAATTCAAGTCTGCCATTTTCGGCTAAAGCCACACCCCAAAGTTCTTATAACTACAGGAGAGCAAATACATCTCTTTTGCCACCTCTGATCCATGGATAGTGGAAATCTACCATGCAGTGGTGAGGAGAGCCGGGAAGACCAGTGGGCCTTATATAGGATTGGAGTCCTTATAAACAGAGGAAGGTCAGAACTAGTCAGCTGGGAGACCCAGAGGAGACCGAAAGGGATTGCTACGTGATGGAAGCAGAGACTGAACTACCACCAAGACAGTACAAACTTGGGAGAAAACATGGCCTGCGGATACCTTCCCAAACTGTGAGACAGTATATTCCTGTTGTCCAAGCCAACCCATTCTGTGATAACTGTCAAAGCTGCCCTGACAAACCAAGACCAGCCCACATGCAAAAGCACACCTGTTTATTTGCATATGGCAGGCCCACCTCCAATACAAAGGGCCATTCAAAGATATTAGAACTCCTACTCCTTACCTGAGACATCTAGCAAGTAACAGAGCCAGGACTTGAACCTGGTGACCCCAGGGATTAATGCAACACTACATAGAGTTGTTGAACTCTGGTGCCATCACAGGCCAGGCAGGTAAAACGCCAGGTAGAAACGCCAAGTAGAAAGCAATTGAAAGTGGGGGGGATTTGAGGGACAGTGGCCACACAAGTCTACTGGCATTCAAATTGAATTGTTCTTCTCCAAACAGTATGATAGCCAGATTTTTAAAAGAAGCATTTAAAATAACAAATGCCATCTATGTGTCCTAAGGAAGGGACAGAGACTTGTGAGGTCTAAAGATGTGAAAGCAAATCAAATCCAGGAAAGCCTTCTGGAAGAGGTGGCATTTGAACTGGCAGAGACAGACTCTTTTTTAAGTAAAGGAAGAGAAAAATTATCCATGTAAAAGAAATAGTATTGAGCAAAAAGAGCAAAGTTTGGCTATCTGGGAAAAATAAATCTTCCCATTTGGTTGGAGAATAGGGTACAAGTCTTGGAATTAGAAGAATAGGTGTGAAAAATCTTCTGAGACCTGATGGTAAAGCCCATCGACTGCTAAGCTAAGGAGTTTGGCATTTATTGGGTATTGGGAGTGGGTATGGTCAGGCCAGAAAGTTTTTTGAGCTGAAAATGGCCCTATCAGAGAATGGATTTTCTAGGAGATGAAACTGTTTTGTTGATCTTGCAGAATCTTTCTTAACAACATGAAGCATATTTTTTCCTAGACAACTTCAAATCTGAAAAATATTCTTAGCATATGTTTTGAAAAGTAAACTTGGTCACCATAAATGTATATGAGAAAAGGGGGCATAAAAACTGACAACAAATCCCCAGATTGTAACCATCTGTTTCTGCTGCTCTGAGTAGAAAACAGCAAAAATAGTTTTTGTTTTTGTTTTAAAAAAAAAAAAAATGTAACTATAGCTGAAGTCATATTTTCCAATTTAGGTTATTCACAAGGGACTGCTTATAATATTGTCTGGCATTTTCAATAAAATATACCATCTACAGGACTTCATGAGAAACTATCATCTTAGCATTATGAAAGGAAGGTATGGAAGGAGGAAAAGGAGGGAGGGAGGAAAATATGTAGCTTGTCAGGAAACGTAAGTCAAATGTCAGAATTGACCTTTTTTTTAACATAAGAAAGAAAAAGAAAAACATCAATCTGTTCTAAAGTTTTACAAAAAAGTGGTGTAGGGTAAAATGATTGATGTCAAAATCTTAACTTGGAATCTTAACTCTCAAAACTGACTTTTTAAAAAAAGTAGTTTATTTAAAAATTTTTTTAATCTATTCTTGATTACAGATAAATTTCCTCATCTCAAGAAGAGTGATATTATTTATTACTTTAATGGTTGTGGCAAAGGTTACTAATGTTGCATAATATCATGCATCCTATATATTCATTTCTTTCCTTCCTTTGGAAAGGAAGGGATATGCCTGCCACAATGTGTTATAAAAACCCACCAGATGCTTACATTTTCCCAACCCATGAAGGAAGTCTAAATGTTTATGCAGTCAGCTTACTCCCTTATGCAAGTAGGAGGGAGGTAGTAGTACAGATAATACCAAAGCTCTGATAACAATAATCCCTTACATTGCACTGTAGCATGCATCAAATAATGTGTCTGAGGGAATTCATTACTGTACTCCTACTTTCTTTAGGTTAATATTAAAATGAGTTGGCAACCCTGAGCACACCATACAAGGTCGGGGGGGAAAGACACAGAATGGTGGTACAGAGAAAAGCCATTTGGGGCTTTAACACTCTTAAAGCAAAACACAATGAGGATAATCAGATGGAAGTTCATTCATTCATCCACAAATATTTATTGAACACTTACTTGGGACCAGGTACTATCTAGGCTGTCAGGATATGGCTGTGAACAAAACAAACAAAAAACCATGCCCTCCTGAAACTTACATCCTCAGTGAAGAGAGCGACAGGCAATGAATAAATGCAAATTTAGATGGCATAATATATTAGTTCATTAGAAGCAGACTCTAGCATAATCCATAAACATGAATCTTTGCTTGCCAGGGCTGCAATGACAAATCCCACACAGGAATTTATGAACTCATAGTTTGGGAGGCTAGAGGTCCAAAATCAAGGTGTCAGCAAGGCCATGCTTCCTCCCCAAAGT
The DNA here is from genome assembly GCA_026826555.1 of Tolypeutes matacus. Classification (NCBI taxonomy): domain Eukaryota; kingdom Metazoa; phylum Chordata; class Mammalia; order Cingulata; family Chlamyphoridae; genus Tolypeutes; species Tolypeutes matacus. The sequence goes on along the minus strand of JAKSZT010038599.1, from coordinate 8,243,792 downwards.
CTGTAGGATTCTGGTGCTGGCTCACTGCAATCCTTGGGGTTCCTTGGTTTGCATCTCTGCCTCCTGTCCATATCACATGGCGATGACCTTGGTCTCCTCTTGTGGCTTTCTCTGACTTCTTCAGGTTTCTGGTTTCTACTGACTGAATGCATCTGAATTTCCTGTCTTTATAAACCTCCAGTAATACAGATTAAGACCCACCCTGATTCAATCTGGCGACACCTTACCTAACAACAACATCTTTGAAAGGTCCTATTTACAAATCGGTACACGCCCACAGGAACCTAGATTCTGGTTCAGAATATGTCTTTTGTTGGAGTCCATGACTCAATCTACCACAGTATATAAATAGAAAAGTGAAAGGTGTAAACTTTGAGGTAAAGCCTCTTACAGTTAATATTTGTCATTTTTGGAGCACAGGCTGCCTATGTAAAGGGCAGGGATTTTGTGAAAAAGAGTAACAAATGGCAACGGCATGCTGCAGACTAATGTGAATAGCATGATTATTAGGGAGAGGGGAATGTTCGTTTATATGAATCTATCAATTTGTCTGTATTGCTTTAGGAAAAAAGTTGGGGAGAGGCACATGCATCAAATTGGAAAAAGTTGTTAGCTCTAGAAGCATGATGGAGAGGGGGACTTTCCTTTCTCACACTTGCCAGTTTCTTAGTTCATCAGATTATGGATGGGGATTTTTAACTGGCTTAAGTTTTACCATATTTTTCAAATGAATAAAAATGAAAACTGAGCTAAAGAGGGATGACACAGAATATGTACTGACACAGAAACCAATTCATGATACATTAAGTGGAAAATCTAGGTTTCAGAGCTATGTATCATGTGCTCATATATGTGCTAAAGATGTAGATTTCTTTAAAATGTCTACTAGTGTTAGACAGCTGAGTAGTTATCGATGTCTTAGTGAATCATTTCTGAGTCCACCCTCTTCTTTACCACCCACATCCAGCAAGACCAAGTACAGACTTGTGCATCACAGCAGCTTTCTGAACGGATCCCCTTCTCTCCACTCCACCTGCCGTCATCTTAGGTCAGTCCTTCATCATCTCCCACTTGGACCACTGCAAAAGTCTCCTGAATGGACTTAGTCCATCCTTCACATGATCAGGTTTACTTCCCAAAGCATAGACTTCATTAGGTCTCTATCCCCAATGATGGCTGATGGCTGGGTCAAGTCCAGTATTCCTGGCATGGCTCCTAAGACTTCCAAATCTGGCCTCAACCTACCTGTGGTGGACATGGTTTCCTACCTAAAAACTATTCTCCCCTTTTCTCTTTACTAACAGACCCTAATTTTGTTTAGGTAATGGACAGAGATCTCAGGATTTAGCATCAAGGGAGGCCCGTGTGTTAGCAGAGCAGACAATCAAAATTTTTGTTGAATGAATAAATGGGACTAATTAGTCATTTTAATTCCGTTCTTCTTCCCAAATAATTAGTCTACAAGGCAGCATGTCTGTCTGTTCCTTCCTGCTTGGAACTTGGTTGTGGGAGAAGCTACAGCAGCCATCTTGGAGCCATGAGGCCACAAAACAAAAGGCCAAAGTCAACACGCTAGGATGGCAGAGTGGAAAGAGATGAAAAGCCTGTGTTATTGATGACATACATATAGCCTCTCTGGTACTGCCCACCTCCAGACGCCTCACTAAATGAGATATCTAAATGGCTTCGTTGCCTAAGCCAAACTCTAATGTGCCTGGTGAGTCACTTGGGGATCTCACTAAAATTAAAATCCTGATTCAATAGGCCTGAGGTAGAACCAAGAATCTATATTACTAAGATGCTCCCAGGTGATATTGCTGTTGAAGGACCACATTTAGAGGAACCAAGAAATATAAATTGGGTATTCTATTACTTTAAACTGAACCCCCCTTATCCCAGGCTCCACACACACTAACTATCCAAACTGCTCAACATGTACAAACAGCCTCCCAGACTTAGCTGACACTCCCCCTTCCCTTTAAGGAGCTATAAGCTTCTGTAGATTTTCCCACTATTTGTCATATCAGTCTTGGTCACTTTTTTCATTCCCAAATATTTGCACTTACTCCCAAATATTGTTCTTCTATAGTATCTTATTCAAATCATTATTAAACAATTATGGTGACATATTTCATAGGTGAAATGACTTTGAAAGACCACAAACCTAATAGCAAAATTATCAAGCTCCCTAGTAGATGCTATATATTATACTATGTAACTGGTTGTGTTCCATTTCAGTAATGTGGGAATTAAAAAGTACACAGTCAGCATTCTATTACTAGTAACCCAGGTTCATGCCTCTCCTTGATTAAGATTTATTACACATTGCACTTTGAAAGCATTTTTTATAAAGCCTGATATTAAGATGTATCAGTGTAAAAGTGAGCTCCAAAGAATTATCCATTATCATTCCCAGATTAAAACCACCATCCCTTTCTTATCTTGTCCAAGAAATCCCTACCTAATTCGATTTCATTAATTAAAAACAGGATTTTCATGTCACAGTTTCCATGTATCTTTTTCTACATTATTCCAAAATTCTGCATTCATACTTTCAGCCCAAGCTTGCCAGAAAAGGTACCAAATGACTGGATTTTAATACAAAATACTTCTGTATGCCAGGGTGGGAGAGGATTGGAGAAGCGTGTGGGTAACCATGACCTTGCAGTTGTCACGGAAGCCTACACATCAACTGGCGCATCCTTGGTCAGCATACTACAGTGCCTGCGTGTCATCAATCAAATGTGTGGAGTGGATTTGATTTCCACCGTAAATTAACCCAGTCTCTCTGCAGTCCCATAATCTGTACAAACAACAAGACCATATGCGATAACTGAAAAACTAGGACTCAGAAGACGGGGGTTTTCATTCAAATTCCACCAACAACTTAGCACAAAGAATATCAACCCCCTCCAAAGTTAACAAACTTTGTCACATACTGTAAAAGCTAAAAATATAAAAACTACCCCGAGACATCCTCACATGACTCAGTGAAGGCCACACACAACAAGATCTCAAAGAATCGTGTGAAGGCGCAGAATAAGTCATCTCAGTGCAGCTACTATGAACAGGAAGCTGCAAGGCTACCAGCAGGTGCAGGCTCTGTGGCAGGCTCCACCTGGCTAACACTGGTCTCTTGCTGTTTTTTTCCAGGTAGATCTTTCTCTCCCACCACTTCCCACCTCCATCTCCTATAAATGTCTTCTCCAAACATATCCAAACAATTGCATTACAGGGAGAGGCTTATTCACTGCTTAAAGACTCTTAGGTATTAACGTGTAGATTTGTGCAAACCCCCCCTGGGTGGGAGAGGGAGGGAGGATGGTGGGGAACATGTCCATTATCAACAGAAATTCATGTCTGTTTTCTGAAAGCTAAAAATCTTAATGATTTACTCCTCTGGGTAAAGACTGACCTCTTTGTAGATTCTGTGTTTCATTCTCCTAGACAAATACTGTAACCACGTTATAGATCCTACGCATTTTACTTAACAGATAATATGACCCCTTACAAATGTTTGTTTCCCACAACCTTTTCAAATACTGTTTTTGAAGTTAGCTGATTTATGACTATAAGGTCCACTCGCCCGTCCTTGCTGAATGTCACCTTGTCTCATCAGCTCTAGTTGAGTGTCATGAGGTCCCTTCTCCCACTGCTGACCACATAAGATAAAGCTTGCAGATTCAGAATTAAAAAAGAAAACTTTGCTGTTATAAGGACTTCACTTTAGGATGGAAGTGGGAAATTATATCTCTTAGGGACTGGGGTTCAAGAGATTATTTTAAGGACCATCATTGATATATTATTTCATCCATAAATATTTCAGAATATATTGCTAAAAGATAAAGACTTTTCATGATTTGTACTTTTTTAACCATGAAGGACAACCAATTTTGAAGTCATCAAGGCCCCAAACTGGGGGGGGGGGGGGGAGGAATATATAGTATTGCTCAGCCATTTATAATCTCACTACAACAAATAATCATTTAAAAAAAAAAACATCAATTCACTCTGAAGTACTCCTGCGAAGCAGGCATTAAGGCACTCTTTCATGAATGAACAAAAAACTTTATCAACTATTCCAGTCTTTATGCCTTAAAACAACAAAATGGGCTGTATCAGGTACTCTACTCTTTTACACAGATTAACACATGAAATCCTCATAACAACCCTCTGTGGTAGGTTCTGTGATAAGCTCCATTTTATAGATAAGGAAAACTAGGAACAAAGAGGTGAAGGAAGAGGTCCAGTGTCATTCAGGAACAGAGTGAAAGCTCAGACTTACCCCAGAGCTCATGATCTATTCACATTCTCCGCCTGGGGTACTACTGTAAGGAACAGCATTGCTTAGGTTTCTCAGTATGGTTCCTCCAAAAACAGACCCTGAGACAAGCAAGTGGGAGCAGGTTTGCCTGAGAGGGGATTGCAGGAAGCAGGATGAGTAAACAACCATACAGGGCAGGGAGAAAAGCCAATAAAGGGTATGGTAATGAGTGAGTTACCTCCGGGGGCAACAGGGGCTCAACTCTACTAGGGGTAGTAAACTGCAGCCTGCAGGCCAAATCTGGCCTATCCCCTGTTTTTGTAAATAAAGTTTTATTGGAACACAGCCATACCCATTCTTTTAGTATTATTATGGCTGTTCTCGCTATACAACAAACAGAGTTGAGTAGTTGCAACAAAGACCAGATGGCTTGTAAAGTTGAAAATATTTACTCTCTGGTCCTTTACAGAAAAGTTTGCTGACCCCTGATAGAACATGCCTCAGAAGCATCCCAAGGAGGGAGAGATGGAAGCTGGAGTATTTATTCACCAACTCCTCCACCTCCACTTTTTTGTGAGATCGAACAAAAGGCCAGGTATCAACAGCGTGTGCTACAATCGACACACGTCTCAGAAGCCTCATCTATAAAAAGGAAACAACGATATTTACCACATAGATAAGTGTAAGAATTCAGTGGGAAAATACACGTAAATCCCATAGGAAGTGTCTCGCATGTAGGAAGTGCTTATTAAAGTTATCAATTATTTTGCAAATAATTTTCCAGAACACTAGTATTAGGAAACATCATTGATTCCTATAGCCTAAGTCTAAATTCTTCACTACATAGAAAAAATGTCAAGAATCCCCACCTATTTTGTTAAATACAAAATAAATTTGCAAATAGATAACTTCCGGCTTGGATGATATTTCTGCTTGGGATTGCTACCTGCCTCTCTATCAGAAAAGTAATCATCAATGTTTTAAACAAGCTGGATGAGAAGAGCAACAGTATTTATAACAGCAAAAAAGTGGAAACAGTGTAAACATCCACCACCCGTTGACTGGATAAACAAAATGTGGTGTGTATATATACAAGGGATTATTAGGCCATAAAAGGGAATGCACTGATGCAAGCCACAACACGGATGGACCTTGAAAACATTACGCTGCGTGAAAGACGCCTGTGACAAAGTGCCACGTAGCGAATGATTCCACGTATACGAAATGTCCAGAGTAGGCAAATTCATAGAGACAAAATAGATTAGTAGTTGCCTAGGCCTGGGAGGTGGAGAAAGGTAACTGCTACAGGGTTTCTTTAAGGGGTGATGGGAAGGTTTTAAAATTAGATCATGGTGATGTACAGCTGTGTGAATACACTAAACTAAGTGGGTGAATTACATCTCAACCAAGCCGTTTAAAAAAAACTAAATGAGAAAAGGCAAGTTTCTGCACTTATTATAGATTGTCCACAAAATGTTCTCAGTGCAAGTTCTCCTCATGCCCACTGCTCTCCATTCCCACCCCCCTTGCTGCTTCCTTGACACATTGCCGGTAAAATCTCCTTTCTGTGCCTGATCATTCTTCTAGCTTTGCCTTCAAACTCTCTCTCATACTGTATCAGGTCCCAAGGTCAGACTGCATCATGGTCATACTTCAGACTGGCTGTGTGACTTTGGGGAAGTTACTTAACCTCTCTGGGCTTTAGTTTCCTCATCTGTAAAATAGGGATAATAATAGTGTCTACCTTGTATTATTACTATTATTATTATTAACTGACATTTATTGAGCATTTGCTATATAATGGGCCCTGTTCTTTTTTTTTTTTTTTTTGCTATTTTTTTCACCAAGCTGCAAATATTTGGCGTCTACAATATGATCTGTTTTGACATATGAACTCACCATGAAATCAACACAATCAATTTACCAAACATTTCCATTATCCCCAAAAATTCTTGTGCCACTTTGCAATCCATCCTTCTCTCTACCCCATCCCCAAGCAACCAATGATCTGTTTTGTCACTACAAATTAGTTTGCATTTTCCAGATGTTTATATAAATGAAAGCATATAGTATGGGCTGTTTTGGGCGGAGGGGGGTTGGTTTAGGGGAGGTCTGACTTGTTTCACTCTGCCTAAGGGTTCTGAGATTTATCTGCCTTGTTATGTATACCAATAGTCCATTCCTTTATATTGGTGAGCAGCATCCTATTCATGACCTTTTAATGGACATCTGGGTTGTTTTCAGTTTCAGTGTTATTATCAGGTTTTGGCTATTTTTATAAAGCTGGGAGTGTTAGTGTAAAAGACTTTGTGTGGACCTGCGTTTTCATTTCTCTTGTGTAAATACCAAGGATGGGAGCCCTAGGGTTCTACCAAAACTTTGTAAAGCCCCAGGAGAGCACCTGGCTCATGACAGGTGGGCAGCAGAAAGACCGTTAGCAATAGCAATGCCACGACTTCCACTTCTCTCTTCTCCCCCACATGACCTCTGCAGACACCACTGGTCCCCTGTTGCTGCCACCACAGCTCACACTTCTCAGCACTGTGGCCACCACAATTCTGCTTCCTCTTCCTGCAGCTGATGACTCTCATTATTTTCCTTGGGCCACTGCTCGCCCTTCAATGCCCTGGCTGTGGTCTAGCCTCTCCTTGGGACCTGAAAGAAGTGTTCATTTCCTTCTCAGACAAAACAAGGGTATTATTTTAACAGACTCATATGATCCAACATTTCTATTCTTCTGAGGATTATATAACAGTCAAGACACCTAGACAAGAGCAAATTTAATTCAGATTAAAATATCAAAATTCACTGTTTTCACCTATTTTTGAATGTTGCCACTTTTACTGGTACCTTCTTTTTAAAAGCCAATGTTTCTTTTTTATAAACAAAATATTATGACTTTCTGACATATTCTTTTTTTTCTGACATATTCTTTACAGCCTTGCTATAATCACATGCTGTGAAATAATAGCTTTTATTTTATTATTATTATTTTTTTTTGTAGGTACCCGGCCCAGGGATTGAACCTGGGACCTCATATGTGGGAAGCTGGTGCTCAACCACTGAGCTATACCAGCTCTCCAATAATAGCTTTTTAATGAAAGCCTTTCTCTGTTATCAATACTCAAAAAGTCCACGTTTTCAAATGAATTACAGCTGTCTTTTATTTTGGCTATAAGTCCAAACTGGAATTGTCTCAAATTGATGCACATTTTTAAGTAATCAACCCACAGCTGTTCATTAGATTCTATCAAAAAGACTTCAACTTTATCTCATTTCATGAATGTGAAATAGAACTGCTACCAGTTTAGATACTAATATGGCATTGATTTCAAACATAAAGGCTTTGTACAGGAATTCTGGAAGTCACCTCATAATCATATATTTGTTCCCCTCTGTGTAGGAATACGATCTACGGGTTGTTGGTAAAGAAGATATACATGACACAGTTCAAAAATTACATATGCAGTATCTTTCACTGACATAAACTTGGGCTTGTGGCAACAGAGAGAAAAGGTATGTTGGACAGGAGTGCTGCTTTTTCTTCTAGACGTTTAAAGGCTATTCTGGATACCAGTCCAAGGCATTCTTTTGGGGCCAGTCTCAATGATTGATTTAGGTCAGGCATATAACAACCTGAAATGTATCTATCCAGCCTCACTTAAGTACATCATTCAGTTTATAGCTGTGACATATGACTTTTCAGATATTTCTTACAGATATGACTTTTAACAACAACCAGACCTACTTAGTTAAAATGCAAATCACTTATTTGAGCAATGACTCTCTGTTCTTTCTACAAGCTCGTCTCATAAAAAGCGTCTTATATTTGCACTGCCCAACCACTGTGTGCACCTGTGAGCCAACGGCCAGGACAACAAGAAAAGTTTACAGCCACACACCCACAACTAATTTCCCTGGCAGTCAGGTGAGGATGGGACGGCTCCAAAGCTTTAAAAACTTTATAACTTTAAAACTCCAGCAAAATAATATTTCTGATGATCTTTCTTGAAAATAAAAAAAATAAAAAAAAAAAAAGAGTATAAGTCTCCCCGAGTCATCCTGGACAGGAGGCTGCCCCACTGCAATGCAGCTCAATTAGGGTGAAGACAGGATGAATGCCTTCCCCAACAACAGAGCCCAAATTCTGCTTACCCGTTAAAACAACAGATGCCATCACATCCCTCTCCCAAGCAAGAAATAATCAGTAATATGTAACCCAGCACATTCAAAGCAATCAGCACCAAGTGCTAGTCTGCTCAGCCTTTATTTAGTAAAGTCCTCTCCTGGGACTTAGGAGCCACCAGTACCTCCACACACAACCAGGTCTTGAGACCCCAAGTGAACACTTGATTACCAAGCAAAAAACCACCAGACTACAGTGTTCTCTGTACATTTCAAACACATGGTAATTCCTCTAAAGTCCAGCCCTGTCCCCTTTAAGTAATCATTCTTATCCAGCGGTTAACAGCGCTGACAACAGCGGTTATCTCTTGAGATGGAATGGGGATTGATAAGTAAGGAGCGGACTTATATTTTATACTTCACACACTTCTCAGTTGACTGAATTTTATCGTAAGCATTTATTATATAACATTTTACATAAATAAAAACACTTTCTTGGGTTTTGAATGGTTTCTGTCCAGTAGTGGACACATATCTTTTCAACTACCCAGCATTGAAAAGCTGTCATATTTACGGGGAAATCCTAAAACAGGTGGTAGCATGGTCCACTCTGCTAACAGGGAACACTTACTCATTCTTTCCTGCTTTCTGGCAACTCAAGAGCAGGCAATTGGCCTTGGTTCAGCCAATCAGATATTCCTGCCTAGGACTTTGAATCTTGAAAGAGTAACATCAAGACACGGGATCAAGGAGAGGGAGCACAGGAGGGTAGTGGAGTCAAGAGCCCAGGGGCGCTGCAGCTAATGGCCAGCGGTGACACTGCCAGGGACAGCAGTGTCTGGCAGCAGTAGTGGCCTTAGCAGGACATCCCCGTGATGCGATCTTGGCTGTGGTTCTAAGTGCCTGGCTCCTCTTGGCTGCTGCTCATTTGCAAAGCTTCCTTCTCTGGCCTTTATGTCGATTCTATAAACTACCCAATATCCTTCCAACAAATTCTTTTTTCTGCTTAAATCAGCTGGGGTTGTTTTTTGGAGCCAAGAACACTGACCCACAATTGGTTCACCCATTCAGTAAGTATCTGTTAACTGGCTCCTCTGTTTTGAGCATTCTCCAGGCATATGCTGCAGCAGTGAATTTGGAATGTGATTCAGCAGTGAAGGATTCAAGAATGCCTTCCCTCAGGGAGCTTATATTGTAATGTATCACACTTCTCCCAAGCCCCTGCCCTTCCTTTACCTTCCTGGAGAACTCTGTTTTATTTTACTATTTAGACTACCCTTCCAGCCTCAAGCTAAGCTGCTCTTTCTCAGCTTCCCTTAACATTAAGAAAGAAAAGACCTTCTATGTCCTTCAGGCCTTGCTTTCTAGTTCACACCAAACTCTATTCCTCAGCACCACAAATGGTCATTCCTCGTCATTCCATAAACACTTATTAAGGAGCAGGACTACTCCAGGCACTGTGCTAGGAGTTGGAGGCATAATGGTGGAGTAGTCGCTGCCCCCACAGAGTTTACAGTGCAGCAGTAAAAGGCTGCTAAAGGCTGACGGCGCCAGAGGAGAGGAAGCACGTGCCATCCGAGCACATGCTATGAACACCTTACCTATTCAGCGAAGTGGTCAGAGAGGGCTTCCCAGGGGAAGTGGTGTTTAAGGTGAGAACTGAGGGATGAGCTAAACTTAGCCAGCTGCGGAGGATACAGAATATTCCAGTCAGTATCAGCACAAGCAAGATTCTAAAGGTAAGAGAGAGTGTGGCATGTAATAAATGGAAGGAGTTCGGTATGCTGGGGCATAAAGAGTAACAGCCGTGGGTGGTGGGGTAATGGTTAAGGTGAGACTGAGCAGGTAGATGAAGACTCTTACTAGCTTCCCACTGGGAGTAAGACTTTTATTCACAGAGCAATTAGAAGCCACGCAAGGTCTTAAGCAAAAGTGGGAGGAGAGGGTGGTGCATTGCCAGATCTGCAAATTAGAGAAATCACCCTGGCTGCTGGGTGGAATGAATTGGAAAGGGGAAAGAACGGAGGCAAAAAGATTCTTTAAGAGCTCACCAAAATAGTCCAGATGGGAAATACTATGTCCTGGTAGAGTAGAGAAGGAGAGATGAAGGGAAGCAGAAATATTCAAGAGACATTGATTATGTAAAATCAAGGGGACTGGCCAACTGATGGTTCGCTATCAGGCGATTAAAGAGAGCACGAAGTCAAAGACGACACCCAGGCTTTCTGGTTTGCACAGCCAGGAGGACAGTGGGCCATTAATCAATAAGTAATGAAGTGCTGGAGAAGAAATGAGCTCATTTTGGTCATGTTCCATTTGAGGTGACCAAGGAGAACTGCCTGCTTGGCAGATGGACACGAATCTGCCTTTCAATGCAGAGATCTGAACTGGAGGACTGGATCGAGGGTTCTACGGACAATTATCAAAGTCATGGGGATAGTGAGATGACACTGTGGGGAAAGGTACAGTCATTTGATAGAATGTATTATTGTCACATTATTATTGTATTATTGATTAGTCAGCCTGGGTCTCAAAATGAAGATTATGAGAAACCGAGTGGTAGCCACCTCACAATGGACATGAGGCTAGAACAAGAAATAAATGTCTCCTGTTAAAAGTCACTCAGATTTAGGGGTCATTTGTTACTACACCAAAACCAAGCCTGCTCTGACTGATACAGGTGGGAAAAAGAAGGAGGTCTAGGACAGAACCTTTAGGAAAAGCAACACTTAAAGTTCAGCAGAGAAAACGGAGCCTACAAAGAATTCCCCATCCCAGTTTCACTCAGAGAAAGCTCTGCAAAGTGGCCTTTGCCAGACTGCTCTGCCGGTTAACTCAGGTTTCCATTCTAACAAAAGCAAATCCTTCTTTCCTTTTTCTGTTCACTCTGCTCCCTTTCCCTCTGCCAAAAGCCATATGCATCAACTTGCCAGCCCAGGGCACAAACTCCGCACAGGGAACAACTGGGGATAGATGACAGCAGAGGCAGCACACCTTGTCCCCTCCTTCCATCTGCCCCTGCCCTGGCCCACCCTGTGGCACACTCTCTTCAATCCATTTCTTGGATTTATGTCTGGCTAACCTTATTCTTGAACCCATCCTGTGCCTGGGGTTGCCCCTGGCACAGCCTCTGGAACACCCTGCACCTGTGCTGCCCAGGCCCATTCTGACTCATCCTGAGCTTCTGGCCGTGGCTCCTGGATGTGCCCCCAGACAGACAGCTGTCCAGCCAGTTGACCTTTCCAGACTCCTGTCAGTCTGTTTTTTCTTCTTTCCATATATCACCCCCAGTCTCAGCATTCAGAGCATGACACACTGGATGCCGGTGTCCAGAGCTTTTCATTCACCAGCTTTCTCCTAGTTGTCTGCAAGTGTCTTCACTTACACTGAACACATACAACCTGGGTGGCTTCTGGTTACCAATGACATGAATCAGACAGGAAGTCATTCCTCCAGCCGCTATCTGCATCCCCCATACAACCTCGGAGACGTTTTTCTCTCTCCACCATATATTAGGACTGAGAGTGTTGTCCTCTGTTTAAAAGCCCTTTTTTCCAAATTAATAAGATCACTCCACTTTCCTTGGTTTAGGCTCAGTTCCCAAACCAGAGGTACCCAACCTACCCGTGATGATTATGATCAGCATGGAGGTCTAGATGGTGAATCATACCTATCTTTTTAAATTTTACTCATTGTTCAACACTTTGTACACTTTGTTCACAATGTTAGCCGTTAACATTTATTGAAAGCTTATTATATGGCAGATAATGTGCTAAATATTTAACATGCATTATCTTATTTGCTTCTCAAAGTCAAAGACAAGGCATTATTTCCCATTTTACAGATGGTAAAACTTAGACATTAAAAGTTTATATAGGGAAGCGGCTGTGGCTCAATCAGTAGGGCTCCCGTTTGCCATATGGGAGGCCCCGGGTTCGGTTCCCCGGGGCCTCCTGGTGAGGGCAGGCCCGCCCGCACGGCGTGGTTGGCTGACCCAGCGAGCACAAGCAGCAAGGGGGGGATGGATGAATAAATAAATAAAATCTTTAAAAAAAAAAAAAGTTTATATAATTGTCTGAGGCAACACAGCCAGTATCAATAGGGTTGTACATTTGACTGACTCCAGAGCCCTTATTTACTTTTACTATCCTGCTGGATGTAAACATATATACACCTACACACAAATATAGGTGTATGTATAAATATAGGTAAATGTGTGTCTTTATATGTACATATAACACACATACATCTTTGTATATGTCAATATATGTGTGTAGATGTATTCTATAAGTCTATTTCAGTGTGTACGTATATATGTGTGTATATATATGTTGGTATATGTGGGTCTTTGTGTGTGTTTGTGTGTTTTTGTATGTAGGTATATAAATGTGTGTGTCAAAATTTTTTTTAGGATAGAAAGGAGGTAATACATTGTGTTTGAACCATCTGATAGCACACCCGTGCAATACAACATTCCAACAGAAGTGAGCAAATTCTTTCTAAAATACATTTTATGTATTTTATGTATTCCTTTGAGGGAAGGGAGTGAGGAATCCTGGATTCCAGGCCCAGCTTTGCCACCACCCAGCACATAATTTTTCAGAGTCAGCTTGCTATCTGTAAAATGAAGGGGTTTGACCCAATACCTTATCAGGGCCATTCCTGCTCTAACATGCAACAATTCAGAAGAAATAAAATGTCAGATCAAATTCCTCTCAAAATAATAGCTTTCTATTTAAAGTAAAGAACACTTGCTTGTAATGGTTATTGGTATTTGCAGTTGCTTTCCTGGTGCATTTTTCCATCCTAAAATCCTTGTAAAATTATTTTCCCCAAGAATCAATGAGAAAAAAATGTTTATTCCATATGAATATGTTTATTCCAGTCTAATGAATGCATTAAAACAGAACAGTTTTAAAAATATTAGTGGTAATTCTTAGTTTCTCACATAAACTAAAAGCTCAGAAATCAATGAAATTGTATATTCTCTCTAAGATTAATGGGCTAAACAATGTACTGTGAAAGGAAACAAGTCTAGAGAACATACAGAAGCTATTTTTGTAAAGAGCAAACTAAAGGGGCTCAGTCTTGATGCATCTTTTAGAAGTGACATAGAATTATGGTACAGAGATCTCACTAGAGATCCAGACTGTTTATTCTGGCAGAAACCCACTTATGCAATCTTTAGCTGCCACTGGGGAAAAACAACGACAGATGAGTTTAAGATTTTCTCAGATGATTCAAATTTGTTCATCAAAATCCCACAGGCTGAAGGCTGAAGGCTGAAGGCTGATGGAGAAAAATGGAACAGATACCAAACAGAAGGCTTTTAGATAATAATTTATTATTTTAAATTTTATTTCTTGGTGGGTGGATGTAGCTCAAGTGGTTGAGCACCTGCTTCCCATATATGAGGTCCAGGTTCAATCCCTGGTACCTCCTAAAAACAAAACAAACAAACAAATGAGAAAACCAACTCTCATTGGGGAGCAGATGTAGCTCAATGATTGAGCACCTGCTTCCTGCTTCCCATGTACGAGGTCCTGGGTTCGATTCCCAGTACCTCCTATGGGAGGAGGGGGATTTATTTCTTGATCTTGCTTAGTTACTAGCGTCAGGGCAAGGTAACACTAGATTTGAAGCACAAGGAAGATAAAAAGTTTTTTTAACATTCAAAAGATGAGTTTGCAAAACATCTTATATGAATGAATTTGAATAGGATGTGGTAAGGGGAATGGAATGGGTCAGGGGATCATGGAGAGAATAGTTCTTCATTCTCAGGAATTTTTGTGACAATTAGAAATAAAAGATATAAGTACCTATCCCAGTGACAGGTACAAAGCAGGCATGCAAGAAATGGTGAAAAGCATCATCATTCCTATGTAAACCCAGTATCAAAATGTCTTCTAATCCAATTGTAAAAGTATCAGAATGGATAGAGTTGATGGTAACACATTGTAGTGAGTATAACTAACAGGGATGGTTTATAAATGGGATTGTGGCTGAAAGGGGTAGTCTAGGGATGTAAATGTCAATTGAAAGAAAGCTAGAGTACTATCTAGGGACTGATTAACATAGTTAACCCAGTGGAGGATGAGAAATGTGGTTAATACAAATATAAGAATGTTCTTCTATAAACTAAAATGAATGTACATCACTATTACAAGGTGTTAAGAATATGAAGATGCATGGGAAAATACAATTAATGTAATTTATGGCCTAAATAGTTAACAACAATGTTGTAATATTCTTGCATCGATGTCAATGAAGGTACTATATCAATGCTAAGGGTCAATAATAGGGAGTAATGGAATTTCTTTTCTTTTGGACTAAGAAAAATGTTCAAAGGTTTACTGGGACAATGATTGCACAACCCTGTAATAAACGTGAGAGCCAATGATGTAAACTTTGGATAGATTGTACAAGGCATGGGACTGTATAACACAGTGAACCATGTGGTGGAAGATGTACTATGGTTAAAAGTACAAATATGAGTGTCCTCTAATGAAGTATAAAAAATGTACAATACTAATACTTGGTGTTAATAAAAAGGGGTATGGAAAAAATATACCAAATGTACACTATGACCATAGTTAGCAATAATAGTCTGATGATATTTTTTCGTAATCTGTAACAAATGTTCCACAACAATGTAAGGTGTTGGTAGAGGGGTGATGTATGGGAATTCTACCCATTATACATGATTGTTTTGTAAGTTCACTTCTCTAATAATATATATATATATTTTAAAAGTCTCCTAATCCATATTTTCTCCATGTGAATGGGAGAGTACTCAAAGTATAATGAAATATTTTTTTCTCTATCTTTGACATAGTGAGTTCTTTTTTGTTTTGTATTAATAATTTTTTGTTTAAAAAGTTGTAGGTTTACAGAATAATCATGCATAAAATATATATGATACAGAGTTCCCATATACCACCCTATTATTACCATCTTGCATTAGTATGGTACATTTGTTATAATTCACAAAAGAACATTTTTATAATTGTACTATTAACTATAGCCCATCATTTACAATAGGGTTCATTGTGTTGTACAGTCCTATGTTGTTGTTTTTTTAATTTTTATTCTAGTAACATATATATGACCTAAAATTTCCCATTTTAAACACATTCACATATATAATGCAGTGCTGTTAATTATATTCATAATGTTGTGCTACCATTACCACCATACATTTCCAAAACTTTATCAACCCAAACAGAAATTCAGTAGAATTTAAGCATTAACTCCCCATTCCCTACCCGCAACCCAGCCTATGGTAACCTATATGCTAGATTCTGACCCTATGATTTTGCTTATTCCAATTATTTCATATCAGTGAGATCATGCACTATCTGTCCTTTTGTGTCTGGCTTATTTCACTCAACATGGTGTCTTCAGGGTTCATCCATGTTGTTGCAGGAATCAGAATGTCATTCCTTTATAATGCTGAATAATATTCCATTGTATGTATATACCACATTTTGTGTATCCACTCATCATTTAATGGACATTTGGGTTGCTCCATGTCTTGACATTCGTGAATAATGCCACCATGAACATCGGTGTGTAAATATCTATTCGCGTCCTTGCCTTCAATTCTTTTTGGTATATACCTAGCAGTGGAATTGTCAGATCATATGGGAACTCTATATTTAGGTTTCTGAGGGACTGCCAAACTGTCTTCCACAGCGGCTGCACCATTTTACATTCCCACCAGCAATGAATGAGTGTTCCTATATCTCCACATCCTCTCCAACACTTGTAATTTTCTGTTTTATTAATAGTAGTCATTCTAGTGGGTGTGAAATGGTATCTCATTGAGGTTTTGAGTTGCATTTCCAATAGTTAATGATGTTGAAAATCTTTTCATGTGTTTTTTAGCCAACTATATGATATAGTGAGTTTTTATGTGGTGACTATGCCTAATTTTTTATCATCTCATTACTGAGTTTATATAATTTTTAAAATACAATTTAAAATAATGTTCTATTTTCATAACTGGCAAGAACTCCTTAGAAAAACAAAAAATATGCTTAGTATTTATTTCATTCAATATGAAATCTTCACATGGCCATGACAGATTTGCTGAAGAGTGTTCTCTCTCCTTCTCATCTGTACTCATTCCAAATTTCTACCTAGTTACTTTACATATTTGGCATTTAGCATTTGATTTTATTTCAAGTTAGATATGTTGTACTAAGTGATTTTATTTATCTGAGTAACAAAGCTAAGCCCAAAAACTGAACCAAAACATAATGCAGTTGAATATGTCAAGCTCATGAACACCTCTGCTCTTTGCTGTTATATAGTCACACGACAAATTCATCACATAAATCTGCCTTATAGAAAATTTTAAGGGTTTCTTAAAAATAATGCAGGAACATACTACACTGCTTTTCAATATATGCATATTTATGATATTAGTCTATCCAACTGCTCAATGGATTAGAGCCTATAACCATAGTTTAGCCTTTTCAGAATGATTTACATTAATAGAAGTAAAACATAGAAGGTAGGTGTTTTAGTTTCCCAGCCTGCTGAAGCAAATGCCATGAAAAAGGCTGGCTTAAACAATGGGAATTTATTACCTTACAGTTTTGAAACCGGGAAAATATCCAAATCAAGGCATCATCAAGGCGATGCTTTCTTCCCAAAGACCAGCTACGGCGATCCTTGGCTCCTCTGCCATGGTGGCATCTGCTGGTCTCTCCCTTCTCTTCCAGGTTTCATTGATCTCAGATTCTTGCTTCTGTGCCTTTCTTTCTTTTTCTCTGAATTTCTTTCTCTTATAAAGGACTCCAGTAAAAGGATTAAGACTCATCGTGAATGAGGTAGGTCACACTTTAACGGAAGTAGCCTCATCAAAAGATCCTACTTACAATGGGTCCACACCCACAGGAATGGATTAAATTTAAGAACATGGTTTTCTGGGATACATACAGCTTCAAAGCAACACAGTAGGGAAATGCTGAGACTCTGCTCAATTCTACTTCAGGGCCTTTTTGTTTGAACTCTGTATGAATGTTTAGTAAGCAACTAAACTGGCCAACTTGAGATTTCTTTTCTTTTCCCTAACTCAATAAAAGATCACAGGAGAAGAGAGGTATTTATGTCCAACTTACAAGTGAAGAACTAAAAGCACAGAGCCAGTCAGTCAAAGAATGGTTATCCCCAAACATGAGGAATGGTCGTCCCCAAATGCATAATGAGGCACTAGCTGTTGGAGTCACTCATATCTGAGTCCACATTACCTTTTGCTCGCCCTTGGATGAGGGGTTTCCAAGCTTCAGTATGAGAAGGCTTGGATGGGACAGATCCATTTCTTTTGACATCTCTCATGCTTTATTTTTCTCTCCTCAACATTTTTAATAGCTTTATTGAGGTATAATTGATACACAATTATCTGCACATATTTAAAGTGAATGGTTTGATCAACTTTGACATTTGTATCCATCCACAATGCTGTCAACCACAATTACCATAATGAAGATATCCATTACTCCCCATCCAGTTTCCAGACCATCACTGATCTACTTTGGTCACTATAATTTCCATTTTCTAGAATTTTACATAAATGGAATAATATAGTATGTAATCTATTTTGTCTGGCTTCTTTCACTCAGCATAATGATTCTGCGATTCATACATATTACTATCACTACGTCATCCCTTTTTTGGCTATGTAATATTCCATTGTATGGACACAACCACCATTTGTTTATCCATGAGCCTGCTGAGGGACATTTCCTCAATATTTAAAAAATATTTTTATGGTGAAAAAAATAAAATAAAAATAACATGCAGAAAATGTATAAAATGCTTAAATTACAATAAAGCAGATACATGTATAATTAACACCCAAGTGAAGAAATGGATTGTCATCTCCCCCCACCCCCCAGAGACTGTCATATACTCCTTCATGATGCCAACCTTCCCTCCCTGTAAAGGCATTGACTCTTAACTTCTAAGTATGCATCACTAAACAATAAATCAGTTTTCTTTTTACCTATTTTGAAATTTATATATTCATAAAATATCATTCAATATGTATTTTCTTCTATCTGGTTTCCTTTGGTCAACATTATGTTTTGTTTTTACATTCACCCATGTTTTTGCACATAACTGTAGTTCACTCATTTTTGCTGTTGTTTAGTATTCCAGTGTATTCCACAATTTATCTATTCTACTGTTGATGGGCATTTGGATTGTTCCCAGTTTGGGCTTATTATGAACTATGCTGCTATAAACCTTCTTGTTCACAACTGCTGGCATTCACAGGCAAGAATTTCATAGGAATATTCTTAGGACTGGAACTCCTGGGTCATGGGGTATGCACATATTCACCTTTTGTAAATGATAACACCGTTGACCAAAGTGGTAGTCATCTTCACTTTTCATTTTCTCACTCCTCTGCCTTTTCCTCCCCAGTCTTTATCCCTATTATCTTCCTTTTCTTTCTTCCTAAGAGACTTGGCACCCACACCAAAAAGATCAGTTAATGCCATCTGATTGAATTCAACAGACTCACTGATATATTTCGTGTTAGGGAGGACCTTAGAAGATATTTCCTTTCCAAATTCCTATACAAGTTAAAATCCCATTCATGGTATGTGAATATATCTCAATAAAACTGCTTAATAAATATATAAATGTCCAAGAATAACCAGAAATAGCAGCTGTGTACAGCAGGAGAAGCATAAAGAGACTGAGAGGTAAAGAATTTTCTTGCTTGTCTGCTTTTTGTTTATTACTATTATTGAAATAATGAAAAGGTTCTAATAATGATTGAAGTGATGAATACACAACTATAAGACCATCCACTGATTGTACACTTTGGATAACTCGTATGCTTTATTAATATGTATTGATAAAATTGGTTTGTTGTAAAAAAAAAAAAGAAAAAAACCATAGACTTAAAAAGAGAACCAACTCTAGGACAAAACAATTATCAAATGATTAAAAGGAATTTGCAATATGAAAAAAAGGATCCTATTCAGCTATTCTAGTCGATAGAGGCATTAATTAAGCCGTCAATTATACTTTATGCCAAAGTTATCTTCATGTTTGCTGCCAAAAGCTTAGAGTCAAATTTACCATCTGCTGCAAGTGTGATCCTACAACCACCTGCATCAGACTCACCTGGGGCACATGCTGCTAATACAGGTGTCAGGGTCGCTCAGGTGGGACCAAGGAAACTGCATTTTTAACAAATAGCCCCATGGTGAAGCCAGGGCATGCTCAATCTTGAAAGCCACTGATATAATGCCACATTTTAACTTTCATTCTGACTCAATATTATGTCTTTGCCATTGTGTTTCTTTCCTCTGTCACTCAACCTCTAAGCCATAGAATATTGTTGTATTTTATGCATATCTGTAATGACCTATGATCCTTCCTGGTTCAAGAGCTGAGTTGGATCTAGATAAATGCTGGACTAGATACACAGAAGCAAAAGTTTTCTCTGGCAGCTCAACTACAGATACCACTAACGCTATAAAATCATCAAAAAGGAATTAGGAAGATATAAATTACTGAATGTGGTTTTATGTTGTGCCAACTAAAAATTTCATCACTACAAAGTTAAAGCACCAATAGATAATGTGAGGCGATAATAGGCTCAAACTAGCCGTCCAGAAATAAATTGTTTCCTCTCCCACAATTCCTAAGATAAGGTCGTTTTTCAGGAAGAGCCATGCAGTGCTTCAGATAATTCTGCCTATGGTTCACATGTCCTTCAATGTCAAGAAACTACTTGTTTAAAATAATAACTACAGTGCAAAAAGGGAAATTAAATGACCATCATGAATAATAGCATCTGTGGCCGTTGGGGAATTTGATGCAATTATGAACTCCAAAAATATAATTGGATCATGCTTGTAAACTGATCTGTTAATCTGGGCATGATTAGATTAGGATTAGGGCGTTGAGCCCCACCCCTTGGTGGGTGGGGAATCGAATATAAAAGGCAAGGCAAAGGACAGTTGAAGCAGTCTTTTGAGAAGCAGTTTTGATGTTGGAAAGAAGGCCCCAGAAGAGAAGCAAGCCATTTGCCTGATCATCTACAGCTGACCTTGTGGAGGAAACAGGAGCTAAGCTCGGAGAGAAATGTAGCCCCCGGGAAGAGAGGAACCCCAGAAGCCTGAACCCTGGCAAATGCTGGCAGCTGTCTTGCTCTAACATGTGGCAATGGACTGTGGTGAGAGAAGAAACTTAACGCTTCATGGCCTGGTATCTGTGGACTTCTACCCCAAATAAATACCCTTTATAAAAACCAACCCATTTTTGGTATTTCACATTAGCACCCCTTTGGCTGACTAATACAGCATCCATTCCTTCAACAGAAAAGATTGAAACAGCTTAAGGTTGGATTTCTTATATTTAGCTAAGATTCTGAGCA
This sequence comes from Tolypeutes matacus, assembly GCA_026826555.1. Taxonomy (NCBI): domain Eukaryota; kingdom Metazoa; phylum Chordata; class Mammalia; order Cingulata; family Chlamyphoridae; genus Tolypeutes; species Tolypeutes matacus. Next base: position 8,223,000 of record JAKSZT010038599.1, on the reverse strand, counting down.
TCCCCCAAGGAGCACACAGAACTTGCAGCCCAGAGAAGGCAGTTATCATTCTTCTGCCAAAAAGATCTTAGAAGAAAACTGGCACAAGTCGACTATTTATTGTGCACAGGCAAGCTACAAAATCAAGACTGAGATTTCCAAAAGTATACCAACTGCAAGGGCTGGATGCCTTACTGCAGTGAGTAAGAGAGTACAGAATCCAAACAAGCTGTGCAGGAGGCAAAACAAGAAGGCGATCATGCCACAAGAATTACGAAAACGTAACAGAAGCGAGACTCAACAGTCGGGTGTAAAAGAAAAGAAGAAAAGAAAGAAAAATTAAGGTTCTACTTATTACATTTAACCTGAGTCTGATATCAAACATATCTTATCCTAGAGGGAAAACGGGAGCAATTCAATTATCAAAAGATTACAAAACAAAACACAAGTCTGTTTTAAAACATTTAAACAATTGGTATTTATCATTGTTTGCGTAATCACAATAAGCATGGCTGAAGCACACACAAAAATTACAATATTATTAAATACATAAATTTGGTCTGATTTCCAGAAAATAACCATATTATTTTTCATGTAATAGCTAACACTTACATACTAGTAGTTCCTACTATGTCTTGGACCTTGTTCTATGCACCTTACTTATATTAACTCATTTAACCCTGACAACAACCCAGGATAAAGGTACTATTATTATCAATATTTTACTGATGAGGAAACTGAGGCACAGACAGATTCAATACTTTTCTTAAGGCCCTACATCCAGTAAGTGGCTCTAGAGTGCATGCTTTTAATCATATTTGCCATATGTTAATAAGCATTACTGTTTTTGTGAAGGGACAATAACAATCTGAATTTCAACCAAACTATTTTCTGAAAGCACATTAAATGGACAAAAATATATTTGTATTTAAGCAACACATACTTTCACAAAGTTACACTTTATTTGCACATTGGTACAATGGTTCTTTCTAACATAAAAAACTCATCTACCACCTCTAAGAAAAGACAATTGCTGTCTCATGTTTTTATATAAACATCACTGTGGTAAGCAAAAACAAGGGCTGCCTACAGTTCAAATTGCAATCTGGACTTCCCAGATGAAATAATTATGTATTAAACACAATATTTATGAGAGAGAGAAATAGTTTGAAAGAGGGAAGAAACTTGAATCCAACTAGCCCTATTTGGTTTAAGAACCAAGACCTAGAGATGAAATAGAATTTGTTTTGGCAGGAGGAGAGTGGACTTTAGCTTCAAATGAAAGAAAAAAAAGTAGAGATGGAAAGAGGCGACATTTCAGGTGAGGCCACAGTGTTTGACAATCTAGCTGATCTGTCCCTACCTACATGACCAGCCTGTGTTAATGTGAACGGCTGCTAATATTTACATAATGATATTTCAAAGCACCTGGACATAAACTACTTCGATACATTCAGCTGAACTCAGAGACGTTCGCTGAACGTCACACTCTCTGTAACTCAGAGATGGTGGTGGCAGAGCTCACGGAGAAGGCCAGGCTCACCTCTCAGGTCCGAGGGACCAGACTTGGATACTAAGAGCTCACTAAATACGTGTTGAATTGGAAGCATCTCTCCAGGACTCTCCTAGAACTGGGGCTGCAGTTTCAGAATATCTACAGTCGCTGCATCCCCAGAGGGGGACAAACCTCAAAAAGGCAGAGCCAGGACCTTTACATAGTTTTATGAGTTGTTCACTGACCAAGGGTGTCTGGCAAGGAAGCAAGTGGAGAATGACATCACCCCGCACCACTGGCTAAGGTGTAGAGAAGGGCTGCCTCCTCCCAGAGGAACGGAAGGGGGCTTTTTTCTAATTTGTACAAAGGGGCCCTATGGCTTTGGCAGCACCGGACAGCAATGCTAAAGCAGGAAGAAGGAGCCACAGCAACCAGTGACAGGAGACAGGGAATAGGCCACGGAGACACAAAGGGAAGGGAACCCACGTGCTGGAGAGTATCCTGGTGTCATCTGCGTCATTTCTGCCTCTGGCCTCAGATTTGGATGCCAACATTTATTACTGGAACTTACAATATTCCCAACAGAGGTATCCCTGCATGTTTTCCTCAAGCGATGCCTTCTTCCAAAGCACTCCCATTCCTTCCAAATAGGTAAAGTTAATGCAGACATTACGGAGCATTTTCTGCTAATGATGACAGATAGTCACAGAAGCCACTGCAGGGCACCATCTGGCAAATTCTGTAGGATGAATGTCCTTCATGCAGAAAAACACAAATGTGCAGGAACTGAAATGAGTGATTCAAACATGTCAAAGGTACATGAAGGGGTTTTAGGGCCAATTTCTCCCTTTAATTTTTTTACAGAGTAAAAATTGATACTAAACTCCTTTGATCTTTTCTAGTAGAGGATAATATGCCATTTTATTCATTATAAACTGTCATTAAAAATGATTATCTCTGAATAGCATGATTTTTCTCTCCATGCTATGCATTTCTATTTTTTTTCCAAATTGTTTACAATGGTTATATATCATTTTTATAATCAGAAGAAATAGAAAACTGATTTTTTTCTTAGTTGTTTTTCTTGGTCCTTTCACCAATAGACAGAAGTGGGTTAATGCAAGAATGCAGCCATACATGCTCTGAAAGGGGCCACCAGCGCTAGGGAGCCGCTGGGACAAGAAGAAAGCCTTGCAGTGCAGATGGAGAAAACAAGCCATGTGAAAGAGAGACCAGGTGCTCCAGGGGCCATGCGACCTGCTACAGAGTGACCGAGCTTCCTCTCAATTCACCACATAGTACATCAGGTACAAACATGAGCCTATGGATTCTGGCATATAGCCCAATCCCTGGCAGAGTATATGCTCAATGTACTCTGAATGGACCAAAGGGATGACTTTATGAGTAGCCCAGCATTCTCTGAAAGGTGTGTCCTTGGACATGTTAATTTCTCTTAGTCTCAGTTTTCTCAGTTGTAAAATAAGAACAACAACAGGGGAGCGGATGTGGCTCAAGCAGTTGAGTGCCTGCTTCCCACATGGGAGGTCCTGGGTTTGGTTCCCAGTGACTCCTAAAAACAAACAAAACAAAACAAAACAAAAACAAACAAACAAAAACAAGCAAAAAAATGAAAAAAAACCAACTCAGGGGAACCAATGTGGCTCAGTGGTTGAACGCTGGCTTCCCACATACGAGGTCCTAGGTTCAATCCCCGGCCCCGGTACCTCAAAATAAAAATAATAATAATAATAATACCTCATAAAGTTGCTGTCAATATTAAATAAAATAATGGGTATAAAGCACATTGCACAGAGCCTGGCACATAAAAAGTACTGGATTAATGGTATTCCTTCTGTCATAAATAATAGCAATAATCATATCATACAAATAAGTGATAGGCAACTCATAAATATATAAGCTCTGACTCATTGCACTGTGATGAGAAAATGTCCCATGAGAAGTTGGGGGATGGTAAACGGGGAAGTGTCTGGTAGTAACTCCAGCCCGAGCATAAGGTTTGGGTCCTAGTAGCTGGGACAGGAACCAGTAAGGTGTGGGGTACCTGAAGAAGCCCAGAGTGAGAGAATGGGTCTGAGGCAACTCCTAGAAAATATGAGAATCAAACCCAGTGAGTCATAGGGGCAAACCAGGGCTAAAAAAAGAGGAGAATATTAGTTAAGGCTTTTATGGTTACAACTACGAGATACTCACCTCAAAGAGGTGAGCTCTCCAGACCCAGGCACTGCTGGATGCCAGTGTGCAGATGATGTCATAAGGACCCGTTATCTTATCTATCAGCTATGCCTGCCTCCAGGACAGCTTCATTCATGCAGGCTCTTTCCAGGCACTGGGATGTCATCCCAAATAGGCCCAACAGAAAGATTGTCTTTCCAGGATTGATTCTGATTTTCCTGACTTGGGTCACAAGCCCACCTCAGAAGTAATCATTGAATCCCAGGTAACAGAATATGCTAATTAGCCATGAGTTATCCCTAGGGGACTATATGGAGGTGCTATTGTTAGATAAAAGTAGGAATAGATGAGGCTCAAGCAAAAAAAGGACAAACATGTCCATAAACAGGAAACAAAAATCAAAGGGTAGACAACTAAACAAGGCAAAAAAAAATTTTATGGGCAAAGAACTCAAATAGACATTTCTGCAAAGAAAATGTACAAATGGCCAATATACATATGACAAGATGCTCAAATCAATATCATTAGCCATTAGGGAAATGCAAACCAAGACCATGAGATACCACTTCACACCCACTAGAATAGCTATTATTTTAAAAAGGAAAAACAAGTGCTGATGAGGATACAGAAAAATTGGAACCCTCAAACATTGTAGGTGGAAACGTAAAATGGCACAGCCATTGTAGAAAACAGCTTAGCGGTTCCCAAACTGTTTAATTCTAAAAAATAGAATTACCATATGATCTGGCAATTCCACCTCTAGTTATATACCCAAAGAAATTGAAAACAGGGACTCGGATATTTGTACACCAATGTTCAAAGAAGCATTATTCACAATAGACAAAAGGTAGAAACAACCCAAGTGTCTACCACCAGGCATATGGATAACAAAATGTGGTATACACATATACATACAATGGAATATTACACAACTGTAAAAGGGAAAGAAGTTCTGCTATATGCTACAATGTAGATGAGACTTGAAAGCATTAAGCTAAGGAAAAGGAGCTAGACATAAAAGGGCAAATACCGTACAACATTATGAATATAATTAATACCACTGAATTATACACTTAAAAATGGTTAAAATGGGGTATTTTGTATTACCACAATAAAAATTAAAGGAAAGAAAACCCACACTAAAAAGGGTGAATTTTACTAATTATACCTCAATAACCTTAAAAAATGTTTAAAACAAAGGGTAGGAAACTGAATAGAAATAGAAAGGAGGGAAGCAGAAGTGGCTCAAGCAGTTGGGCCCCCACCTACCACAAGGGAGGTCCCGGGTTCGGTTCCCAGTGCCTCCTAAAGAAGACAAGCAAGACAGCAAGCTGACACGATGGCCTGGCACTGCGAGCTGTCTCAACAAGATGATGCAACAAGAAGACACAATGAGAAAATACACAGAGAGACACACAAGTAGGGAGTGGATGTGGCTCAAGCAATTAGGTGCCTCCCTCCCACATGGGAGGTCCCAGGTTCGGTCCTCCTAAAAAGAAGACAGCGAGCACAAACAACAAGGGGTAGGGGGAGAAAGAAATAAATAAAATAAATCTTAAAAAAAAAAAAAAAAAGAAACAGAAAAGGAATTGGGCATAAGCAGAGGATATTAATGGGAACAAAATGAGAGAATCTTAGGCAATTAGCACAGATGAGGCCAGAGGGACTGTGCTTCGGTTTTATTGCCTACCAGCAACCAGTACCTCGGTGAGTCAGGATGGTACAGGATCTTGGATGGTTGTGGGCCACAGCTCCTCCTGTGAGTTTTAACAGGGTTTTCTGAACCTCACCACTGGGCATACCCTGTACTGATAACCATGCAGTGAAAATCAAGAGTTTGGCTTTGAGTGCAAGGACAACACTAAAGAGTTGGTGTTGACTTAAGACACGTCTCTCTGAGCCTCAGTTTCCTCAATATAAAAGGAGAATTTGAATTGCAAGACATCCAGGACCCTACACGTCTGAGCCGCCATCACAGACTACTGTAAATTAGTTCTAATACCACCTCAAAAGCAGGTGAGCACATCAAATGCTTGTGAACTCATTTTGTAAGTTACAAAGGCAAATTGGTTGTAGTTATTGTTTTTAATGCCAAAAGGTAGAGGTGGTAAGAAGAAGGATGAACAAAAAGAAGAGTTTGAGTATAAATAGAAATAGGAAAAGGAATGAAATAATTAGGACAGGCAGAATAAAAATTATATATGTTTTTAGGGTTGGGTTAGAGTCACAACTGGCATCTCCACTTCTGGCATCCACATTCCACTGCTCCACTGAAATTGCCCAAGGTCATTAGTGACTACCCACACTGCACATCCAGGGGACATTTGTCAGGCTTAATCTTTACAAACTTCATCATTGCTCTTGACACTGCTACTGTCCATGTCCCACTCTTGAAACTCCTGACGCCCTTGACTCCCATTACACTGCTGCCTCAGGAGTCTCCTCCTACTTCGGTGTTCCTCTTTGGACTCCGCTTCCCCTACATACCTCCTAAAACACTTATGTTACCAGGTGTCCCTTTCTCCTTGGATGTTGCCAACCATTCTCATGGTGTTGAACTACAATGTCTAATCACATCTCCAGCCCTGACAACTCCTCTGAGCTTCAGCCCATTGGACGTTCCTCAGATAACTCAAATACCCCACACACAACTTGTGAAATGGAAGGAATCAGTTCCTTTCCCCAAGCCTGCTCCTTATTCTTCCTTTTCTCCATCTCAGTGAGTCAGTAAAGCCAGAAGTCTACTCACTCAATCTCCTTCCTCTTTTCTGCCACTTGCCACCCCACACTTTTTTGTGGCTCCGCACCTTGCCTCTTCACCTGGTTCTCATTAAAGATTCATCTCACGTATCGTCTTCTCCAAAATTGCTTCCCAGAATCCCCATGGTGCAGGAGTGCTCACCCAGTGCCTGGCCATACCCCTACCTCATTACCTCTGACCAGATTATACTGAAGTATCTGCTTTGTGGGTGTCCTCCAAACTCCTCACCCAAACCCCATGGACCCTGGCCTCCAAGTTCCTGAACGGACATGGGGCACAAAGTAGAGGTTCAGTTAATTTTTACTGAACCAAAACAATTCTCACCAGCTGTAGTGAAGCTAATCAAGACCATTCTTCTTGCGATGAAAATAATTTGTGAACTTTGGTGTTGGTATAGAGTATTTAATATAATCACTAGAATTGATAGATCCCCCCCCAAAAAGAGAGAAAACCTCATATATTTAAACTGTGAAATAGATGATACAGCAGATTCTGCATTTACGTTAGAGTTGAAAAATCTGCACATGTATTTTTTAACCAGAGTCCATATTATGAGTCTTAAACAGGAAGAGTTGTTCTTTCTCAGTAGTTAGCTGCATAGAAACTGCTTGATCAAATAAAAATCTATAACCTTAAAATTATTTGGATGATTTCTTCTTATGAACATTTCATTTCCAAGATGGAAGCTTCCAGTTTAAAAAAAAAGTGGAATAAATCATAAAGCGTACAGATAGGAATCATTCTCTTGCACATCCTGCTCTCTTGGAGCTTATGCAGGTAGGAAGACGGTGAACAAGCAAGCAAATACATGAACAAGATAATTTCAGAGAACGGTTAAGTGTTATAAGAACATTAAAACAGGATGAAATAGTAGTGACTGGTGTGGGATGCTTTAAGTCTAGAGGGTGACATTTGAGCTGGGTCTGGAATGACTGAAGGAGGCAGCCACGTGAAGATCTGGAAACAGACTGGTCCAGGCAGAGGCCACAGCAAACACAAAGAAGTTATGTGAAGAAGAAGATTGTCGTGTATGTGGATTATAAACACCATGGAGGGGGCAGGGGAGGGGTTGTTTTTAATATGGGAGATACCAGGATATTTGTTTAGGAGGCCAAGCAGAACCAGACCAGGAATTTCACTCTATGTTATTTTTAAAATCTATCCATAGGAACTAAGCACACAAGCATCAACAGGACAGAAAATTAGGATCTGAGTAACCTTCTTTTCCATTAGTTTTTTTTTTTAAATATACTATTGAAACCCCACTAGGTCTTCACAGACGAAAATGATTAGAAGATAGCATGAGTTCAGTGAGAGCATATTTCATATTATATGTCTGGATCAAGACACTTTTTGAGTTTTCAAATAAACTACTGCAGTAACCTCCTACCTGGTTTCCCTCATCTGTCTCTCACTTCTTCATTCTATCCTATACTATGAAACTTAAAAAACAAACCTAATCATCTCACTTCCCTAGTTGGTACTTCTTTTTGTTTCTTTGTTTGTTTGGTTTTTATATTTTAAAAGATGCTTAGATTACATAAATGTTACACAAAAATTACAAGGATTCCCATGTTCCCCACCTCCCAAACCTCCCATAACCTCTGAATCAGTATTTCTAAAAGCAACCTTCTCTCCAAGGAAAATATCCAAAACCCATAGCAAGGCATTCAAACCCTGTAAAATCTAACCCCAACCTTTCATCATGTCTCATCTCTAGACTATGCAATTTGCAAAACACTAACCACAGCAACCACAGTCACAGCGGACATCCCATCACTCCCTTGTTCTTCTATTGCTTAGCACTTGCTATCGCCTCTACTTAGAATGTCCATCTCAACCTCATCCAATCCATTGACCTAGGAAACTCCTACTTGGTCTTCAAAATCTACTCACATCCTTGCTGTTTTGATGCTGCTGTGTACTTGAAAGTAATATCTGCATTCCTTTTGAGATGTTCTATAAGTCATATTTGTCAGTTATACAGACTAGTCTTCCTTTTTCCCGAGTTAGTTCAGTGAAGTCTCACTGAACAGTAATAATAGCAATAGCTAACAACATCTGCACAGCACCTTACAGTTTGCAAAGAATGTTCACACATTCTCCTTTGAGTTTTGCATAGTGAAACTGTTATGTCTCTTGACATTGATGCTAAAAGTGTTAGAAACTTTAAATCACTAGAGTCATTGATTATGCTGTAGTATTGAATAGTGCCCTGACTAGGGGGAGGATTTAGATGCGCTATGTTTAAAGCCGTGTGTAATTATCAAAATGGGGGGGTTGAGTTCTTTAGCCACTTGAATCGGATTTGCCTTTGTAAACGATGCTTTTCTAACTGTTATCTGAATGGATTTTGTAATCGTTATACTCGAGCCTGTAATTTGTATAAATTTACCATCTGTTGTCATTAAAAAGGTATTCCTAATGCTAAAAAAAAAAAAAAAAAAAAAAATCTACTCACATGTGTCATGGAAAATAAATTACATTTATTCAAGGTCCTTGATAGATATAGGACTAATGGCCAGATATTACAGGGAAACAAATTCACTTCAATAAAAAATAGATCTAGGAGCAACTTAAGCAGTCTGAAACAGAAGAGGAACATTGTCCAGTTGTATGTTTCTCATAGTGAGAAGTGCTGAGACAGAGGAAGACGATAACTTGCTAGGGGTAAAATCTCCTTGAGAAAAGATCCATCCACCTCCACTGTTCAAAACAATCCATTTAATTATTAGATGGCTATAATGTTAGGAAGAGCCAAAAATCTCTCAATAAATTTCTACTGTTCAGAGTTCAACCCTCTGTAGCAATTCAAAATTAGTCTATTTCTTTTTGTATATGGCAGTTTTTCAAAACTGCAGGCACTTTTATACTAGGCCTCTGCCCATTCTCCCACATCTTTTCTTCCATAATTTACAAATGTTTGCTAATGCCTGGCAATGTGGCATTCAGAATGTATATTTGGCATATAAAACACCATTAAACTTCTTGACCGCACAGTCAATCCATACTTGATTTTGCACCCCTACCATCCAGCAAAGTACATTGACAGCATTCCAATGAATGAATTAAGTTGAAATCTGCAAAATTTCAAATGCCTACAACACTTGACCATGAGAAATTATGCCTTCTGATGTACCACAGCTAGCACTCCAGCAGCTAGGAAACTGCTTCTGCAGGACTGGCTGTCATGAAGTCACATTTAATGTGCTTAGCCAGACACAGCCAGACATGGCTCACGCAGTGGTCATACTCAAGCCAACCTCTTTTTCTGTGCCTTCTACATCGGCGCCGCCACCCCTTCCTCCAGCCCAGCCTCTTCTGAGACTTTTGCAAAGCTAGGACAGCTCTCTACTTGGCTGGCTCAAGCTTACAGGCAGCAATGAGTAGGGGTGAGTCCTAAGCATTGAAGGAGAGAAAAGACATTAAGAAGAGAGAAAAAGTAGAGACAAGAGATTTATCTACTTCAGTATATTCCAAACTAGTGGCCCATAGGGCTCTTGTCCATTGCAAAATGGATCTAGAATTTAAAACCAGCTATAGTTTTGAATATGATCATTTTGGAAGAACTCTGAGCAAAATTCTATCGTTAACAAATAGAAGGAACAAAGAAAAGGGGGGGAACTGTGGTCATTCTGTGATAAGTGTTCAGATAATTCCCAGGAATACTTCCTAGGTGGTTAGTCTAGTCCAGTGCTGATGAACAGAAAGAGAATGTAAGCCACATGCATTTTTTCTTAATTTTCTAGCAGTCACATTTAAAAAAGTAAAATGAAACAGATGAATTAATTTTAATAATACACTTTTACTTAACCCAATATATCCAAGATAGTATCATTTTGACATATAATCAAAACAAAAAACTACTGAGATATTTTACATTCTTTTTTTCTGTACCAAGTCTTCAAAGTCTCAATGTGTATTTGACTCATGCAGCATATCTCAATATCTCAATTCAGACTAGCCACATTTCAAGCGCTCAGTTGCTACATATGAGTAGTGGTAACTCCCCTGGATATTACAGGTTTATGCCATAAATAAATACTCTTAAACTGAAAGACAACTTTAAGTTCGGGATACTTGTAAAGTCTGCTCTGAGGAACGGATTTATTTATTTTTTTAAACTATCAATACGATAAAAAAAAAAAAAAAACTCAAAGCATTTGGTGAAAAATGCAAAGCTATACAAAGTGATAGCAACTGAAAACTGAAGAGAATTTTTTAAAGTATCTAAGCATTTATCACAAGATGGATGTCTTAGAAGCCTTCAGACTCATTTTTCATAGTCAAAAATAAATTATGTAATCAATCCTGTGTCATGAACCTAAGCCTTCCAACAAATACTTTGGAGTTCATGCAGTCCGGGACATTCTTTTTATAGATGAGAAAGAATCCCTGCCAACCCCTGAACCCAGCAGCCGACTTCTGTCTAGTGTGACAGACGGTCAAGTGTTGCTTAGCTACACAGATGCACTGCTCCATGCAACCCTTCACTGAGTCATAGCCACCATGTGGGACTCAAGTGAAACCTTTACATAATAAACCAGAATGGGATTAAAGACTGCTAAAGATGACATTAAAAGACATAAATCCCAGAATGAGATTAAATTCTTAACAGGAATTGAACATAGATTAAAAGTCTTCTAAAGCATACCCATCAAAGCCTTCTTAGAACCCAATCCCTGAAAAGCAAGAAAAGAGAATAAAGTCTTAATTTCGAAATTATGAAGACCCAACGCAGAAAGGGAAATAGATAAGAACCTCTGAAAAATAATACTGTGTTCTTCAGAATAATCACCTTCAGGAACAAAACACTCCAGCTCAGTGCTGTAATTTTCGGTCTCCACCCTAGCAAGGAAAGAATATCATGAGTGGGCCAATGTAACAGCTAAGCAAGCGATGCAGGTGAAGCTGGGCTCCATTAAAACCCTGAAATAAGTCGTGCTCATTGTAAATCATTTACTTAAAATTCCAAGCAGATGGTGAATTATTAAGACAAATTAGTAATGTGTAAACTTCAACCAAAATAAAAACTATAATCAAGGGAAGCGGCTGTGGCTCAATCAGTAGGGCTCCCGTTTACCATATGGGAGGCCCCGGGTTCGGTTCCCGGGGCCTCCTGGTGAAGGCAAGCCCGCCCGCACGGCGTGGTTAGCTGACCCAGGGAGCACAAGCAGCAAGGGGGGGATAAATGAATAAATAAATAAAATCTTAAAAAAAAAAAAACTATAATCAAAAATAAAACTAAAAGAGAGCAGGAATAGCTCAGTGGTTGTGCACCTACTTCCCACGTATGAGGTTCTGGGTTCCATCCCCGCTACCTCCAAAATAATAATAATAAAATTAAAATTATAAAATAAAACAAAACTGAAAAAAAAAAAAAATTCAGCCAAAGCAATTATGGCTTTTAATCCAGGAAAATAACGAAACAACTTTCAACCACCAACCCCTGTTAATACATGGTAACCCAGTCCAGAAAAGGCTGGTGAGGTAGCTCTAAGTCCTGTGCAGTTATTGAGCAAGACTATGTACTTCCAAGGGCCTCATGCAAAGATACACTGGAAATTTCATAATTAAACATTTATTTCTCTTAAATTAAGTCTAAAAATAGTTAAGTAATCCTAAAATTAGGGGTAAGGAAGCCCACATGATTCAGTCTCTGATATGTGTCACCTTCAAGAAATGCAGTTCAGTTGCCAAAAATTATAGAAAAGGAAACACATTCTCTCAAGGACAGGAAAAGGGAGCCAAATACTTCTTCCACAGATAGATATTAGATTTCTGTTCAATAAAGTCCCCTTTCTCTACCACCTGCTTCCCGTGCAGCTACTCCAGAACCGCTCGATCCCAGAATGCTCCTTTTCTACACTTTTCTCTCTCTTTCTTATCCCTATGTTTCAGAAAGCCCAAACTTTATTATTTCAATCAATTTAGCCTCTCTTCCAGCAAGAAATAATTTTCCTCTTTGGGAGGGGAAGGAATAAAACTAACGATGACAAGACTCTCTTAGACAGGATACAAAAGCCCATGAGCATTCCCACATTAATATCTGTCCTGTCGCAGTTATTAAACACCCACCCATGCTGTGCTCAGCCCGGGATACCAAATCCAGAAGGTCAGTATTTGACTAGAGTTGGAAATAGTACTCGAAAAGCCATGACATAGTTAAAGTACAAGGATAGTCAGTTAAAAATTAAGTTGGCAGGGAGTAGATGTACTTCAGTGGTTAAGTGCCTACTTCCCATGCACAAGGTACTGGGTTCAATCCCCGGTACCTCCTAAAAAAAAAAAAAAGTTGGCTTTTATAGCAAAAATAGCCCCATGTACCCCATCTCTGACTTACCCTGGGTCCAGCACATAATTTGTCTCCTCCCTTCACCTGCACACCCAACTACACTTTCCTCCCATTCATTACCACCTCAATAATTCCTGCCATTCCCATCCCAAATCCATTCTTTCCTTTGAATGACATAAAACAGCAATGTATAATGTCAGAAATCCCAGCCCAACACTTACCTATAATCTCCTTAGTGCTGTAAAGTCTTTTTACAGGAAGCAGAGCTTTTTATACTGTTGCTAAAGAAAAGGATTAAGATATAATCCCTCTTACCAGTGATCTAAAATACCACTCAAGTATGAGTAGCAGATCAGATATTCTTCTCAGTACAGATGATAGCAGAGGACGCAATGCAAGAAGTGGAGAGGGGATGAAACTCAAGACAATTTCTTAGACTTTTCAATTTTTCTAGGGCTGGGTCCAGGTATAACTTTTGATTTCTTTGTGATGTGATGGGGTGAAGATCAAGTCATGGCCACCCACAGAATTATCTGTTTTCCAGAATGGATGTATTCATTTTCTGCCATGGACCCAAACTCAAAACTGCACTTCAACAAAGAACCATATGACATTGGTTAACACATGTCCTGATGGATATTCATGCATGATGTTAAAGAATCCTGCACAGTTAAAAGATTCATTAAAGTGCAAAGACAGACCAATGAATTTCAATAACAAAATACAAAAAGTTATTTGATATGGTTTCAGATTTCATATTACAACTAAACTTCAAGAAGTTACTATTTGTTGAACTGGTGTTTCGTATTAAAGAAACTTATCCACAATTCTCTAAAAAGGCTATTATAATACTCCTCTGTTTTCCTATTACACATCTGTGTGAGGCCAAGTTTTCTTCGACATTCAACAAAAACAACATACTGCTGTAGAATGTATAGAGAAGCAGCTATGAGAATCTAGCTGGCTTCTGTTAAGTCACACATTAAAGAGATTTGCAAACATGTCATTCTTCTCACTAAATTTTTCTGGGAAAATATACTTATTTTTCACGATAATATCATTTATGTTAACATATAAGGAGTCGATTGCTGTTATTTTAAAATAACAATAAATTAGTATCTTTAAAATTTCTCATTTTTAATCTCTAACACAGAAAATATTGATTAAATATAACCCACATACACAAACATTCTTTGGGCTCCTCAGTAATTTTTAAGAGTGAAAAGGGGTCTTCAGTCTAGAAAGTCTGAGATTCTGCTCTAAGGTATTTGCTCACAGAAGCCTTTCTCTGTGGAATAGCCTGAGTACATTCTATGGAACATACCATGGGAAGCACACCCACATGTTGTGCTTACAAAATTATACTTTTATGTGCTGCCCTCCCTACACATTCTGCAGTGAGTTAATTTATTTGCCGACCCAAGGGACCCCTCTTCAACGGTAGCTCTGTGCTTGTAACCCTGGCATATATCCTCCCTGGCAAACACAGTCTATGATGACCTCATCTGCTTAGGAGAGGCCTTAATCTAGAGAACTCATTCACTGAGTCAATGTTACAAACAGCCAAGGGAAATGGCAAAATAAGTTAAATTGTTCCTACAGCAAAGAATCATCTGGTATGAGATGCAGACCCAGGGATGTCCCAAGAATATTAAAAAAATATATATACCATGCCAGTTAAAATCATGGCCAATCTAGTTTACCATTCTATTTCCAAAAACAAAAATCACCTACATTGCAAATTACTCTTTTATAAAATGAGAGTGATGGAAGCAATTTGTTATGCTGAGTAAAGACAAACTGTTGTTTGTAAAAATTGTGTGCAAGCCAAAAATAACTTAAGACTAAGTCATATGTCAGCCTTGTCCTTTTAGAATACAGAATAAAGCTACTTCTCTACTTTGGGCAAGACTGGGTGTCTCCATTAAAGTATTTAATTATAAATCTCTTTCTCCTGTCAGGTACCTGAATGACTAGCCAGAAGCCTGTTTTCAGATGGCTGTAAAAGATTTTGGAAACGTGTCAAAAGCATAAAGTGCTATATAACTATTCCTTGTAAAAAGGAGAAACCTGTGTAGAGCTGGCCTGAAGTACAGGCTGTCCAATTCTCTAATTTTCATGTTAGAATTTACTCAAATAATAGGAATCCTTAAGTTTTGTTTATGCAATTTTATAAGTGTCTAGTTTACAAAATTTTGTTCAAGGATGACCAGGCTCTCATCCTGAGAGCTGAAGACACTCATCTTTGTCTCCTTTTTACTTTTTAGCTAAGACTTAAAATGAAATGAGCATGTAATCTTCAAAAACCTTCTTAACTAAAAATTTTTATGGCCATAAATGCCTACTAAGTTCCAGATCCTGTTCCCCCTCAGTTACTCCCCCAGGCAAGATAACATAGATAGATAACTGTAATTATCCCCATTTTACAGGCCAGGAAAGAGGCTCAGTTGCCTGAGACCACCCAGCTTGCAGGTGGCAGAGCTACCACTGGAATCCGGGAAGTTAGTCCTTCTGAACCTCTCAACCTCGACATTGTGCTGATAACAACATTAAATGAAATGATTTACAAGAAGACATCCAGTTATGTGGGTGAAATGGCGATGCAGAGCTCCTGGTTAGGCTTCATTTCAAAGAGGCTTCCCCACACCTGCTTTGTAGGTTAGACTCTATTTCTCTGTCCCTGTGCAGGGATCATGTGGTATTTACCTAGTGATGCATCTACTTCCAGCAAGACTGTGCTAATATCCTCTGGCACAGTAGCAGAAGCAGTGATCACTGAATGAATAAGAGAATCAACTAATGAACAAACAAAACAATGACTCTCTGAAGATCTACTTGGTCACCAGGAATTTAAATTTCCCAATGAGGTTCCTGTACCCTGGAAGGTAGGCAAAATAACACAAAGTGGTGCCTGGGAGAAAACTTTAGCATTTTTATTTCTACCTTAAATGTGAAAAATATGAGAACCTCCAGCTTTGCTAACATTTAATATATGGATTGACACTGCATCCCCACTCAGTGGCACCCAGCCACACATCACATACTGCGTGGTAGGCTCCAAGGAAGAAAGAGATTCCTCAGTCCTCAGGGTTAGCAGCGGGGTCCTCACCTGTTTGTTTGCTTTTCAAATACTGTGCCAAAGTGTAGCTTACAGGGGCCCAATTGAGAAAGCAGCTGTATGGACTATATTTTCAATTTTATCTAAACTAACCCTCTCAAAATGGACAAGTGGCTTTAAATGAGTCCTGCACAGAGCTGCAAATAATGCTAAGTAACAATGAAAGCACAAATGAATAGGAAAACAGCAGAGCGGACAACACTTGACCACTTCTAAAATAACTTTTTTTTTTCAGCCACATCAAGAGATAAAACAATAACAGTCTAATCTGATCCAATCAATATGAAGTTGGCAAAAAAAACCCTGGAATTACCAAAACTCTTGGAAATACAGATTCAAATCCACTATTCTTAACAATGACCTCTACCGAAATGAACATTATGCCTTGAGAAATTAGTTAATATTGTATACAATATATTTGCATGAATAGGGTAAAAAAATTTGGAGATGAACAATCTAGAACTTTGCTACTCGAAGTGCAATCTGTGGCTCTTCAGATTCAGCATCACCTGGGAACTTGCCAGAAATTCAGTCTTAGGGTCCACCCCAGACTTCAGGACAGAGAATCTGCATTTTAACAAGATCTCCAGGTGCTTCATATGCACATTTCAGTTAGAGAAGCCCTGCTTTAGAACATGCATCTTAACCAATATGAACCCTAACACTGCATCTCTTATGTATAGTTTTAGACAGATCTCTCTGCCGAATTTTTGAATTCATAAAATTATACTTTCTAATATCTGATCTCAAATGTTCTTCAAAACTATATGACTATCCCCCTCAATGAAAAATTCAGTGAAATAATCTATATATAAATGAAGCATCTCCTTTATTCATGCCAGTACACTTAAAATAATTTTTCTGACCCCCATACCAAAAAAAAAAAGAAGAAAACCGCCCTGCCACACCTTAACTCTTACTGATCGCCACCTCAACTTACTTTTGTCTGATCATCGGCCTTGAACACATAGCAGATGCTCTGCTGGCTAGCTGCATCTTCCTTAATCAGGCAGGCAAAGTAACTTGGGTCGTGACTGTTGTGAATCAGTTTGTGGACATGCTGCGGTTTACACTCAAATATGCTTGAACAGATCAGTGGATCCCACTGTTGACTTTTTCCAGGCTCAGGATCACACCTTAACCTGGCGGGCAAAACGCAGAGTCGAACTTGCTTGGTAATAGGCTCCTTTTTGGAGGACTGCCCGCTGAGTCTCCGTACCTCCGCCACAACCCACGGCAGCATGGGCATGGTGGTCAGGGAATGCACAGGCAAAGAGCCCACCAGCTGAAGGCCGAAGTCCACCGAGGCCTCGTTAGGAAACGGATGTCTCCTTGCTGTGAATGTTATTGGTTCCATCTTGGGAAAGGTCTGGAAACTCAGCAAAATGTTGCCACTGTTTTCTATTTTAGACCAAGCAGCCTATTTCACACACTTTTGATGCAGGATCCTGGGGGAGAAAAGCAGAGGCATTAGAATTTAACGAAGTCATAGCAATAGCTACTTTCAAAGACTTATTATTTCAGAAAGAACTTAAAAGTCTAAAAACCCAAATGTGGGAAGAAATGAACATTAGCTCAAATAAGCTGTTCCACTTAGAAAGAGCTTTCTTGAAATTGTATTACATATAAAATGTGGAAAAGACATAACTGTCACACTCATTATGGGTTACAAAAATCCCACTGGGAAACTACTGTTAAACATAAGCCCTATAGAAGCCAACCAAGGCAAAAGCACAATAGAAATAACAGTGCTATTCCGATAGCTTTAAATACTGTTGTATTATTTAACACCTATTTCAGGGAATTTTCAAGATACTCAAATGCATGACAGGTGACTTTCCCCCAAAAAAGAAATCTTGTGAGAAAAAATATCAGCTATTTATCCTCATAGTCTACTGGACCAGAGCAGTTTTAAACAGCTGACCTTATCAGAGGCTCAGAGGTTCTGAATAACAAACTCATTTTCATGAACATGTACTCTGGGCCTACTATGTTCCAAACACCATCATCAACACTGCTTTATTTAACTCATGTACTACAAGCCCTCACCCCAACACTTTGCCTCTAGTTGTCAACAGAGGACGTTGCTTCCCCTTGAGTCAAACTCTCCCAACTGTACTGCCCTCTCCATCTTCAACAACTGCATTAGATGCATCCTAATTGCTTGCCCACTGGGCGACAAAACTCTTCTGTCCAAAGCTAAGTCAGCTATAGGATCTCAAACCTTCTCATTTACTCATTTGTTTCCTGAATCTCCAGTTTCTCACGTATTCCCTTAAGCATATAAACATATGCTGGGGGAATCACCAGAAGGCAGGAACTACATCTGTCTTATTCACCCCCGTGCCTGGCATAGCACCTGACTCAAAATAGAGGCTCAATAAATATTTTAAAGGAGTGAATGAAGTCTCTCCAATCCTAAGAAAAAGATACTCTCCCTTAACTTCCAAATTCCCCTAGCCACAAGCCTCCCTCCCTACACATTCTACAAGGTAAAGTCTATACTGGCTGTCTCCACTTCCTCCTGCCCATCCACACTTGTTTGAAAGGTCACAACCTGGAATTGTAAGGTCAGAAGTACTAGAGATCCCATCAAACTGCTCCCTTTAAGGTCGCCCAGGTTGTCTTGCCTCTGAAATCCAAAGAAGGCTTTTCAGTCCTTAACGTCGACCACTATTACCTTCTAGAAACTCTTCTGGGTTTCATACTACCTTTATGGTTGCTTATTTTCAGATTGCTTTGACTCCCTGACTCCATCCTCTCTCCTCATTCCACCTGCTTTCTTTGAGTCTTGTGTGTGTGTGTGTTCAACAACCACATTCTAATACTCCTGCCAATGCTAATAATAGCTAATACTTATTGAGTACCAGGCACTTTGCATGTACCTCATTTAATCTTCAGAACAACCCTATTGGTTAGAGACTACTATTTTTGTCATTATATGAAGTAGAAAACTGAGGACAGGAGAGCTTCAGTCACTTGTCACACACCTGGTAATGGGAGAGTTTAGGCCTGATTCTCAAGGCCATTCTCTTAAGTGCTATACACAAGAATGCATGCAACATATTCACCCTGATGATTCACAAATGTGTACTCACCACTGAGGCCTCCTTCCAGAGTTCCAGATCAGTGTAGGCCATTAAAAATGTCTATCTCAATAGTCTAGAGGTACTTTAACCTCAATTTTGTTATTTTTGAACTAACCTAGTGTCACCTACCTCTTTCCAAGAACTTCTCTTCCCTCCTACAGCATCACTGTTCATTTTACTGACCAAGCCAAAACCCTAAGAGCTCCTTAACGCTATCACTATGTCTAACTGATGCAACCATCTAAATATATTTTATCTTTTCTCACCTAGAAAAAAAGGTGCCCCAACCTTCAATTCATCCTTCACATATTTGTTAGAGCAATTTAACCAATGGACAAAAATGTCACTCTTCTGCTAAAAATTCCTTAGTATTTCCTTAGTTCCTTATTAACTCCCACTATAAAATCTTAAACTCGTCTATGTGGCATTTAGGATCTATTCAGAATCTGGTCCTGTCTATTTCTTCAGCCCCATATTCTATCACGTTGTCCTCCCCTAAAACGCCCCCCCATGAAAATTTTGGCACTGAAAGTAGAGAACAACTTATGTTTCCCCAAATGAGCAGTGTTCCTCTCTCCCTCAAACAGAGTACCTGCCATAAACAGTGAAGGGTCTAAGATTTTACCCTACCAGCAACCCAACAATTTGGCCTGCCACAGTTTCATGAATGCTGGTAGAGGACATAGACTCCCATGTCGTCCTCTTCTCTTTTTTATTTTCCAGAGGTAAAACTTTTTTAATCTTAGAGCACCCCAACTCCCAATCTCCACCCCTTACTCTCTCCCCTCCACAGAACTGGAGGGTAAGGCCCCTGCCCCCTACCTGGGGATGATGGGGGCCCTTTAAGGTCCCTGTGGGGGTAATGGGAGAGGGGCAGGACCTGGTACTGTCCTGGATGGCCTGGCTTCAGCTGGCAGGCTAGGCTGCTGTGGGATGGAACCACTGAGAAGGGGGCCAGAGTAACCAGTTGGCAGCCCCAGTAGTGTAAGAAGTGAAGGACAATCTATTACTCAGAGCACTAGCAAGAGCCAGAGTATCAGCATTTGCATAGATTCCCTGGCTTCCAGTTCCCACAAGGTAACGCAAAGCGGACCAGGTGTCTCCTGTACACACAGTAGGCTGTGTCATAGGAGAAGAACCTGAGCTTAGAGAACCGAAATGTTTTATAATGGGGAATAAGCATGTCCGCCCATTGCTCCGGAGAGAGACATCACCTCTGTCTTTCAAGGCTGTTCACTACACAAACATCTTTGAAGAGACAATCCAGGACAAAGGCAGTCAGTGCCTCTCCCACAGGAAGTGCAGAAACCTGAAGGAACCATGGAGAATCATTTCCTAACAATCCCCACATTGTCCCCTAAGCTAACTCCAACTCATGTTGAAGTCATAGCTCAAGCAGGATCATCTCTTTTCCCCAAGATGATTTAGGGCTTCCATCACCATGTCTTCTGCACTTTGTAACTAATCACCATATTTATTTTAAGCATGGGTGTTTCCTAACAAGAGTATAAGCTCCTTAAACTCTTAAGGATTCAGGTTTCAGTATTCAAATTGTAAACCTTTTCTGAAATTAGTTGAAGCCTATTCTTTTCCCTCTGTTTTTCTACATGACATATTTACATAAGCCAAGAATGATTTTTAAAATATAGTTTGAACATAGCTCAGAGTTAATTTTTTATTTTAAATGTTCAAAAGTTGAGAAATAAACCCATGCTTTATTTAGAGTTCCAACATAGTTCATGAAAGTATATTTTGTCTTTTTTACCTTTAAAGTACGGCATTTACTGATGATAAAAAAGACTTGAAGTTCATATAACCCCATGAATAATGGTCTCTCTCTGTTTTGTTTTGTTTTTTCTTCTCCTTCCTCTCTCGCTCACCTACAGGTGAAAGTGGCATTAAATGTCTGGCTCAACTTCCACTCCTGTAACTGAATCTGTTTCAAGTTCTAACCGTTGACAGCTGCTAATCCCAAGACATGTTTAAAGAAGTAAAATAATTATTACAAAAGATAGACCAGAGATCTATCAATTGTTGTAGATAAGGCAGTTATTAAGATGGGGGCAACGAGCTTGGCAGAACTACTTTCAGTTTTCTTATAAGGATATATGTACACAGCACAAAAAGTATTCAATTTCAATCACTTTGCAAAAAAAAAAATCAATCATCAAGTTCTGCCAATTCATTGACAAAATGATATAAAATGGCTAAAGTTTTCACTTTTCAACTAGCTGTGACACATTCTTAGTTGCGCTATAAAAAGTAGATTAGCTCTTAACAGTTTGTAAACTGTCAAATAATAAGCTCTACCTCAGACACAGCCAGAATTATTTATAAGCAATTTAGACTCTACTGACAGAACAGTCATGGTAATTCCAACTAGGCGAATAACTGTTTGCAATATCTCTCAATAAAAAGTTCCATGAAAGAGATGAACTATTCAAGTAATATTAGCAAACCATTAAATTATTTTTAAACTATCTCAATCCACATCATTTACATGCAATCTCCGGTGAGCCTTTAAGCCTCAGGTGGAACCCTGCTCCAAGGGGCCTCTTACACTTCATACCTTCAACAAGAAGCACTAGATGTGTTTTCCAATGAACTTTTATTTATAGTCTTGTTGTTAGAATCATCTGTGCAAAGGCCCTGTGTCTTCACAGAGACCCTCTGTCTTCTATACAACTCCTACATAGTACAGTCCTGGCATCCAGAGTACGTTCCCAAAGCAAAGAGCTGCCCTTTTACCAGAACAGTTGTTAGTGCATCCTGCTATGCTAAATATCCCTGGAAGCATACACTTAGAATAATAATCATAAGTTTTACAACTAGAAAGGTCTTTTTTTTTTTTTTAGCCATTTTTAAATGTCCCTCATATTTGAAATAAGGAAACTGGGTTCTGGAGAAGTTAAGTGGCTTGCCCAAGTTTGGTGACAGAATTAGGACAATCCAAGTCCTTGACTCCCATCCAAGTACTGCAAAGAACCTCAGTTTCCTCATGAAAACACTTTCAAGTGCAAAGAAAGTCAAAAAAGCAAGTTTCTTAACTTCTCCAAACAGCAAGCTTATTCTTTTACGAGGCTAGAACAAGATCATTCATCTCTAAGTTTTCTTCTGCCTCTGAAATCTGATGACTCTAATTTTCATAATGTATAATACCAAATGTCCCCAGCAGTGTGTGGGGATAGAAAGCTGCTCTCATCTTCCCCTCCAGAACAGAAATGTGGGGGAGGTATATGAAGACAGGATGGGATTTATTGATCAGGAAGTGAGAGAAGCAGTGGTGGGAGTTAGCAAGCTCCCTTTTGGGAATCCCCTCTCTTTCCAGCCCCTCCGCTTCTTCCCAGCAAACTGTGGGGAGGGGGGCTGGGGCTCTCCAGTAGCTAACAGTCCTTCAGCCTCTGCAGTTTCAGCCCTCACCTTCTCCTCAGAAAAGCTTGTGGGAGGAGAGGAGGGAGAGAGGGAGGGATGGAGGGAGGTGTGCTGGTAGCCTCCAGCTTCCAGATGAGGTAAGAAACTAGCCAATCTTAACTAGCCGCTGGGGACCCCCAGGATGGGCGGGAAGTCCCTGTGACCACGCAATTCCCCTGGCGAAGCAATGGTTTAATTTTTTGTTCTTCTTTACACTCAGTGGAGTGGGTATGCAGCTGAACAGAATCACACTGCAACCTGGAGCACTCTAATCTCATGCCGTAGATCATGGCTTAGCTAAACTGTTTTTCTATCTCCTCCACGGAATCCCACCCCAATTACGGCAGCGTGGTACTCACCCAGGAACAATGACACTTAGAGCAGTAGGCTATTTCCTCATCCTACCGAGGTCCCCAAGCCAATGATTCTGACCTCCTCACCATCACGGACCCTTCGGTTATCGGGGTGAACCCCTCTAATGGTGTTTGTGAATGATTTCTTTATTACATAAATCAGAGCCAATTCAAGGTAGGTAGCCCTTTAGAATGTCACTGTCACTTGCTTGCATTCTGTTAGGTTTTATTGCACAAGATAAAGGGTAGAGTAGAGGGTTCCTAGCTGGCTGGCCTTCAGGGACTGTGCATAACCCTCCTTTCTGCGTGGCTGCTTTAAGTTATTCTCCTAAGAGTAATAATACTAATGCTATGTGTATAATAATACTAATTACTAGTATTATTATATACATAGTACTATTATGAGTATAATACTAATAATACACATAATAGCACTTGCTAAGTGTGTCTATTAACTGAATTAACCCTCACAATAAATACTATAAATAACCCTGCACAATAAGTACTATTAATATCATCCCTGATTTAAAGATGAGGAAGTTGTGGCACAGAGAAGTGAAGCCACTTGCCCAAGTTCAAAGTCACACTAGTAGAAAGTAGCATAAATAGGATCTGAACCCAGGCTGTTCAGCTGCAGAGTTTGGGCTTGCCACTTTGCTAGAATGACATCTATTGGCCAACTATCACTCGCTGGACATTTTACATATTTAATCTGCTGTGTTCTTACCACTGAGAAACATGTTTCACCATCCCCATTTTATAGAAGGGTCCCCTAGCAAGAAAATGGTGAAGGCAGGACTTGAAATCCACGCTTGTATTATTCCCACACTCCTGTTCTTTCCAATATAACAATATCTCTAGAAAGGAATAACCCTTAAATATCTTTGTAGTAGATGAGCTGGGTTGGTCTTATATCTAAATTTTGCTTGGCCTCAATAATCCAAAGTTGATATCAAAGTTATACTCCAAAGCAAATAAATATAATCATAGCAATAAGTAATACTGCAAGCTCACTATGTGCTAGGCACTGTACTAAGCACTTAATATGTACAAATTCACTAAATCCTAGCAACAAACCCATCAGGTTGACCTAAGTTAGAAGTCTAGAGTCATGGACATATAAACTGTGTTGCTAAATAAGTACATTCCCTTTGTAAGAGAATAATAGCTGCTGCTTGACTCAAAACAGGCGCATTCAAAAGTAAATGCCTCTGCGTTGGTGCTAAAACATATTTCCTAGGTTCCGTGCAGCTTCATCGACAACTAGGTGTCAAAATTATCTCATATGGCCCAAATATGACTGCTCTTTTTCTAAACATTAGAAACCTGAAAAGGGACGCAATGCCCTTAAATCTCAGAACCTATCAAATGGAAATCTCAGCTTAGAAATGTCAAAAATCTTAAAAATGGAAACCTTGATGTCTTTCATAGAGTCTGGTTTAAAAATATTTTTATGGGAATGTGGGGTTGGAGAGGAAGAAAAGAGGATAAAGGTCAGCAAAGACATGGTAACAGTTCTGCACTGAGAACCTAAATCCTTTGTATCATTAGAGAGATGTGACCGGCAACACTCTTGGCTGCTACACAGACCAGATTCAAGACACACAAATTTTTTTTTTTTTTTTTAAGGAAGTACAGGAAATTGAATCCAGGACCTCGGATATGTGAAGCACACGCTCAACCACTGAGCTACACCTGCTCCCACACAATCACTTTAATGAACAGATTCTGCTTCTCCAAGTTTTAATGACCAAGAAAAGCAAGGGGCTGGGAACCATATCAAGTACTGGGATAAAAGTGGCCATTAAACTTGAGAAGGGCAGCACAGGAGATGGGGAAAAGGGCAGAGAGAGCTCTGCCAAGGCACTTGTACATACTCATACTGAAGCCCCCAAATGGGCTGTTGCACAGTTATGGTTCCTTAGGGGTAGGTGAGTCTGAAAAGTGGAGAAGGGGGACCTTGAGAGAAATGCTATGAACACTGTAAGAGAAGCTTGAGAGAGCTGTCATTTGGTGAGATACAGTTAAAACAACTGTTCCAAGACAAGGCCCTCTCAAGCTCCTTGCTCTTCTCGCTGCCACAAAAGTAGGCATCCAACTTCAGGCACCAGAATGACCCAGCATGCCTATGTGAGTGGGGAGCAGGCAGATCCAAGCTGGCTGGGTGGTACATCCAGGAATATGGCAGGATGCAAGAAAGGAACGGCCCTCCCACGCCTGGCTCTCTCCACTCGGGGGTATATTTGATTGCAACTGCAGCCTTTCTGGCCAAGGCTGCCTTCTAGGGGAGTGGGAACAGGGATGGCCAATGGCTGGATAATAAGGGAAAAGGGGCAAGCCGCATTTCTTCATCCTTGTCCATTCCTCCTCACACCGGCTGGTATCATGACGAACTATGCCACTTGGGATTAAATGTCAACACTAACAAGACTGCCACCCAACCTGAAACATTATCATGGTGAAAAAGGAAAACCTGCAAGCTCTCAGAGGGAAAGACAATGGCAGACACTGGCAGGGAGTCCCACTGCAAAGCTATACTTTGATGCTAATAATTTGTAAGTACACCAACGAATTTTGTCTCTATTTTACTGGTTTGCAAGCGGACAAATCCACATAAAGGTACTTGTTTTAATTATCTCCTGATGATTTTATCTCCTACTTTGAGCCAAACTTAGCCCCTTTTATCTCTCCTGTGCTCAGTTCAGTTTCAGGATTCTACACGTAAATCACTTGTATTCACTTCCTAAAATGTTCCCTAAACACTTTACACATGGTGCTTTTTAACTCACAGCTGTGCCCACTATCCAGTAGCTCAGGGATGTCAATGGTTACTCGTAGAAAAATCTGGAGAGAAAGCACTTTTTACAGTCTTATTTCCTTATAATTTGGTAGAGGAAAAAACAAACAAGAAACAGACCAACTCTAGATCCGTGGTATCATTCAATTTCAAATAGTTATAAAACACCTGTTTACAAAAGTAGTCAAAACTTTTTTATACAAATGCTTTCATGCAGTGTCCTTATACCCGAAGACAGTATTCAGGGTTCCCAGAAGGAGCTGATCGGGAGGTACACCTCCTGCCCAGCCAAGAGAAGCCATCCAGACTCTAGGAAAAGGAGCACAACTCACCTGCTCCAGGGATACCCAACCTAAGGGGCTGAAAGAACAGGAGGTCTTTTCAGAAACCTGAAAAACATCCTCCTGCCAGGGGGATTCCCAGCCTCTTGAAACCACCCTCCTTCCACACTGCCCCCTCCTACCCAACTCAGGCTCCCACAACACAACAAAACTAAGATGTGGCCACTTTCCAACTCCTGCTAATCCACATCTCAGGGAGAGAAGAAATACCTGCTTTCCTAAAGTAGGGCTTTTGATCATGGCCTCTGTGTTCAACTTATGTTCAGCCGGAAAATTTTTGATTTATAGACAGAGCTGAGTTTACTGGGTATGTCCCTTAAAACCAGGTCATTTTAAAATACTCTTTCAGTGTCTGATTATGTTAATAAATGAAGTTATTCCGTAATCTAAAAAGAAGAATGAGATTATTATGAAGTGAGCGGCTACCTACAAATGTAGGACATTCTGAAAATTATACTTGTGAAACTAAGAATCATCACTTTCAATTTCTTCCCCGTTTTAATAAGGCAACTTTCAGAGCATCAGCTATTTTAAATAAAATTACAAGTAAAGCTACATCTAGGTGGGTTTCCAACAAAAGGACACCTTTATTTTTTTAAAACACCGTGGGGCTAAGTTTGTGGGGTCTCATAATCACACAGCGATCAGGAAGCTGCTACAAACAATTAAGCAGGGTTTCAAAATGACTGGTACAGGATGTGCCCAAAGAAAGAAATGTTGCGCGCACTGGTGGAGCTGCCAAAGTTATTACTGCAAAGTACCTTGAACTTTTAAAGGGTAGCATGGTGTCACTCTGGTCATCTTCCTCCCAATTTGGTAGCCCGACAAACATTATAGTCCTTGAGATATTTGGTGGGAGGGGGGAGATACGAAGACGTTCACACTGGAGGTGGGGAGGGAGGAAGCTCCCCGGTGGTTGTGAGCGTGAAGGTTTCGTTTTCGTCCAAGTTGGGGGCACAGAAGGGGCACAGAACTTCGGGGGCGCACGGGGACCGCAGAACCGCCCCTGGGCTGCCGTGTTCCGGTGTCTCCGCAGGCCGGGGCAGAGTAGGGGCTGGGGGGGGGCGGCGTCGGGATGCCCGGGCAGGAGCGAGCGAGGTGGCGTGCGTCAAGCCCCGGGCGGGCGCCTACCTGTGCCGGCGCTCTCAGAGCCCGCGGCTGGGCCGGGGCGCGCAGGTGCCCGGGAGCAGCTTGGGGACGGCCTGGGCGGGCGGGGCGTCCATCGTGCCAGGCCGGTTCCGCGCTTCCCGCCGCAAGCGGCCGGGAGATCCTCTGGGCACGGCTCCCGCCTCCTCTTCTCCAGCTGAGGACACGGCCGGTCCCGCGGCGACTGCAGCAACAGGCACCGTGCGCGGGGACGACGGCGGCGGCGGCGGAGGAGGAGGTGTCTGCGCGCGGCTCGCGTTTCCTCCTCCCCGGCTGGGCGAGCGCGGGGGAGGCGAGGGGAGGGCAGAAGCCGGGATCTCCCCACTTGGTCCCCCGGGAGCCGAGAGGGGGACGCGGTGCCCTCCTTCCTCTCCTCTGCGCCTTGTGACTCTGCCCAGGAGGCACGGCCGGGACGGACGAGTCACACGCGGACCACAGCTGCTGCAGTGCGGGTCCGCCGCGTCCTCCCTCCCCACTCTTCCTCTCCCCTTCCGGGAGGTCCATCCTTAACCCGCCCTGGGGGCTCCAGCCCTGGGCAGCAGAAAGGTGTGGGGACGGCGCGCGGAGCGGCCCGGGACGCCGGCCCATCCCGTCCCTGAGTCGGGTCTGGGCCCGGCATGTGCCTCTGTGCGCCGGGGACGCGGGGCAACGCATGTGATTAAGGCCCTCTCCGCGGGATGTGCGGTCGCACACCCTGTCCCCAGCCGCCTATTTATAGCATTTGACCCAGCCCGCAGTTCGCTTGGCCCGGGGGCCTCTCAGCAGGTGGCACTGGCAGCTCGCCCTCTGCTCTCCTGCCGTGGTCTCGCCTTATCTGCACTCTCACCTTCGCCCTCCGAAATGGACATGGTGAAAACTGCACAGGACACGGGGAGGCGACCAAGCCACCTGGCTGTCCTCTGCACCACCTCTTCTTCCTGTCCTAGGGTTAGATAATGGCAGGGAGCGAACTAAGGCATGGACGTCCTATGGGGCGCGCTAACAATCAGGGCAAGAAAATCATGGTCTTGAGGAATCAGCGAAGGCTGAAGTGCCCGCGCACACACACACACATACCAAATTAAACGCCTGTTAGTCTCATTTCTGATCAACAGCCGGGGGTGGGGAGGGCGGGTTGGGTGTGGTTTGGGCGTTTTCTTCCTCCCCTCGGTTCCAGGACACACACAGGGGTGTACACACACACGAACACAAGCATACACACAGACACACAGTCATCAGGGAGCTTACCCCTGGGTCAGGTTTGGAAAAATTCACAACAATGTTGTAGTGTTTAAGGAGAAGCGGTTGAGAAAGGGGGTTTAGGATTAGGGCATAGCAGTGTGCAGGAAAAAGGCAAACCTCCGAAATCCCTGCCCTACCAGGTAAATAGGGGCAAGGCAGAGGAAAGCAGGGGACATCACACTGTCTCCAGAGGCAAGTGAGCAGGAAGCATAAAAGACAAGGCTGTGGGCCAGAGTTGTGGAGAAACCCAGATGGTATGTTTTTCACTTGGTGTAGCTGAAATATAGCTTAGTGTAGGGAAGGGGCTGTTTGAACTGCATGGTTGGACCTGAACCCAAATCCCAATTCTGCAACAAGTGTGGCTTAGGCAAGCTGCTGGACCTCCTGGTCTCCATTTGCTTGCCTGTAAAATGGAACCCGTACACACTTTACAGGATTATTGTGAGGATGAAGTGAGAAAAATGTATCTGTCTCACTGTTCCGGTTGCCAGGGACAGTCAGTGCCCTGCCTCTAGGAATAATCATGAGGGATTTTATAATACTTTCAGCGTCCTGGAGATAAAACTCCCTCTATAACAGGTGATAAGGCTTTTCAAACTTTTTCACTATAAAACATTGTCTCAAAGAGTAGGGGACATCCTGCCATCCAGCCTATCTGCACTGGGGTTTCTAGCAGCTCTGGAAGAAATAGTAACAGGTAACACGGACTTTGGGACTTATAGTGATAGCTGGAATGGCAGGGCAAAGATTGTCAAACACAGAAGGGAGGTCCACATTGTCCCCGTGCAGAGTGAAAAAGCAACAGCTACCCACTCAGCTCTTAGCTGCAAGTCCCTTGCTCTGGGAGGAAAGCAGTTCCTTGCCCTTGATGTGTAGATACCAGCTCCCAGCAGAGCTGGCACCCTGCCATCATAGAGGCATGGGGCAACAGGGCCTTGGAGATGGCAACAGAGGGCTCCCCCGGGGTGCAGAAAGGTGCTGTTTGTAGTACTTTAAGTCACCAGTAACAAAACTTAGTAGGGAACGGGCCAAACACTGCTGTGATTCTGCTTTGGCACCCTGTTTCTCATGGATAGGGTGGCCCAGGAACACAAGGCTTGTGGCCCAGGAACACATAGCATTTAGCTGATTTCAGTTGCTGACCCATTAGCTTAGTTAGTGAAAACCCCTGGTGGGAAGGGGTCAACAAACACAGTTATGTCTGGACAACCTCTGCACCTCCAGCTGGTGCTGAAAGCCTGCCATGGCTCATTCTTTTGGGGCTTGCCCTGTAACCTCTTGCTTAATTTAATTATTTGCTGCATGATTAATTGTTCTCTACCAAGGGCCAGGAACATTGCTATCAACTTTAAGATGACTGCAGAGTTCTACAAAATTGACACCATTGCTGCCGTTATGCAGAGAGTCCTTGGTGCCATTAAATCAAGTGGGAAGCTCGGACACTAAAAGAAACAGAGGCCGCTTTACTTTTGAAAAGTTAGGGGGGCCATATGTAAATCTAGAATAAAAATCTTTGGTTAATGTAGAAAAGTGACCTTTACTAAAATTACCAATTATTGTTAAATCTATCAGTTATTTAAAATTTCATGTTAGTTAAGAATCCAAACTCTGCTTATGGCTATGATACTTTTTTATTCAATCCCAAAACATACCTAGTAAGGTGAAAAATCATGACTAGTGGGCCCATTTCCAAAACTTGGCATAAATAAAGACAAAAAAAAAAAAAAAAAGAATGTACTTGCTAGGACTGTAGGATAATTAAATGGTTTCACTGGGTACGCCTGCTCCTATTGATTGATAGTGACTCTTTGGAGACCTGGGTGGGGAAGGTTTGTTTATAAGGCAAGCTCAAGCTTGCTGGGAAAGGGTACAGCATTGAAAAGCAGCATCTGCCTCAAGCATGGGAGAAGGCAGCACCGCAGCACCAATGCTGGGTAAACTGCCCACCCTGCCAACCCAAGGTATAAGTATTAGCATCTAAGCAGTACGTACGTCATCCAAGGAAAGGGCATGAGACCAGGTGGCTTAATTAGCAGTAAGAAATATTTTTCATGAGAAGAAAATGGAATGAAGTCAAGACCAGAGCTAGAATTACATTGACTTGCTTAAGATATGAGGTTCCTAAAACTAGGTTTTCTAAAAGGAATAAGAATGATAGCATATAATGGAGTAAAAATGTAAATATGAAGATAGATTTGCGACACCCCCCCCCCCCTTTTCAAAAGTATAAGTGTTGATTTTTTTTTTTTGGAGGTACCTGGGATTGAACCTGGGACCTTGTACTTGGGAAACAGGGGCCCAACCACTGAGCTACACCCACTCCCCAAGTGCTGAAATTTTAGCAATTAAAATAAATAAAAGTTGTGCTACATGGAAGACCTCATCCTTAAAATGATGAGATGACATAAATCCATGCAGTGGCAGAACGTGTGTACTCTACCATCAAGCATCAGAGTAAGCTTCTGTGAAGTTTCTAATCTCCTTTTATGGAGAAAGCAGATAAAACTCTGGGCACTGGTTCCAGTTCCCTTTTCAGCTCCTCGCCTATTTGTCAAATCATGGCTCTACACAAGCAACTGCTCCATGCAGCTCTCTGATAATGGCCAGCCTTTATTTAACTGGCTCTGTGTTTCTGGGCTTCACATGCAAAGCTGAGCAAGTGCTGGACAGCACATCACCTTTTATTATGATAGCTAGTAAATATCATAAGGCCTAAGGTGGGATATTTCTTTGTAAATGGTCAGAGTTGTAGATATAAATGATTTTGCCCAGATTGAATGCTGACTAAGCTTCCACCACTGCAGGACCCCCACTTCATTTTACCCTAAATGCTGTTATGCCACTGCTGATTCAGAGTGTGTAATCCCATCTAGAAAATGAACTAGCAAGCTAACTGATCTTCCTGTTTCTGCACTGGACCCTCTACAGTCTGCCAACAAGGCAGCCAAGTGAATCTGCTAAAACATTAGTTGGGCCGTGTGATTGCTCTGCTTAGAATCCTCCCATGACTTCCCAGATCTTCCAGAGTCAAAGTCTTTGTAATAGTTTCTAGGGCCCTATAAGATCTTCCCTCTCTCTTACCCCTACGCTACTACTTCTGTGTTTCATCACCTGTTCTCAGCATTGACTTGCTCTAACAGACATACTGGCCTTGCTGTTACTCAAACTGGCCAGGCACACTCCTGCCCCAGGGCCTTTGGCACTGACTACTCACAACTTAGCATGTCCTTTGCTCAGATATCTGCATCGCTTCCTACTTCACCATCTGAATCTTTGTTTAAATATTACATTCTCCATTAGGTCTTCTCTCACCAACCTTTTAAAATGGAAAGCACTACTAAACACACACACACACTTCTTATCCCCTTTTCCTGCTTTATATTTCTCCATAGCACTTATGTATTAATTACGGGCATGTTTTATTTATCATCTATTCCTCCAACCCTTACCCTTCTCCCACAAGGGCAGAGAGAATTTTGTGTTTTCTTCTCTGCTGTCTTGAGTGAAGAGCCAGACACACAGTGGGCATTCAGTGAATATTTGCTGTGAATGAATGAATGAATGAATGAATGAATGAATGAATGAAAGTACTTTATGACACATGGCATTGTGAGTTCACTGAATGCCTTTATATAGTACTTCCCTTAGATTAGAAGGCAAGATTGTCCTGTTTACCTCCTGGGCTGTCATCAGGTTTCTCAACTGTCCTAAAAAGTATGTCAATCCTCCCCCCCAGGCCAGCTGAATGTTAAAGCATGTGACTCTCTGTTTAACTATCAACATAAGATCTGATTTTCCGATATGCTAGAAATGGATTTCAAGGTCATGAGGCAACTGAGTGCTGAACATCAGCGCTCAATATTTTTCAAAAGTTTGATGGAGAAAAATATTTTGGAGACCCACCTGAACAATACACAGCTCAACTGGTCCTTCAGACTTGGGATCCCCTAAAATCAGTTCCTGTATCAGGTCAACACAAGTGAAGATCAGTTTGCCTGGACTATTCCCAGAGAAAATTTCTTTTATCAAATTGTACTTTGACATGCTACCATATATTGGGGGAAATAACACTACAAAAAATTGCCCTATTCACTCTGAGGATATTGTAGAGGATGCCATTCAATACCTTACACACTGTCTTTTTAAGGAGACCCAGGAAAAAGTTTCTCTCAGGGCTCTACGAAGGAATAAATTTTCTTTCCTTGAGCCACACTTGTATCTCACTGACTGATAGGCCAAGGGCCAGATTTGGGTCCCTCACTTGACAAATGTCTGGTTGATTTGGGTTTCCAAGTCGATGATTCTCAAAAGCCCTTTCTATGCCATTGGTAGTTTGTGCCGATTTTCATCTATCCAAGACAAAATAAAAATAACAGTGTATAGTTTCATAAAATCAAACTGGATTATCCTCTATTCTGAGATAATGCTCTTCCCACTCTGTATGTGGGAAGTCTTTCCTTAAAGAAGGGCTTCCTTATATGAAATGGTGGTGAAAGTCAATGGTAGGAACTTTGTTTGCCTGTTTCCTTTTTTGTTTTTTAATGTCTTACCCCTCTGTCAGTTCCTAGTGTTTGGGGGAAATTTCTGGTTCAGGAAATCCACAAGTCTAGTAATCACTGGTTTTCTACCTTACTCCTAGCTTCATTCTATGTTCCCTACTTCCTCTTTCTTTAGTCCTATTTTCTCATCTACCTTAAAACATTTTTTCAATCTTGTTGCATTATATGCATTTAAGCCAACTTCAATCCTTCTGGGAGCATGGTAGATGTGAACAAATGAATGAATGATCAGACTTATACAAGCAAAGGACATTGTCAACTTGTTGGAATGGCCTCCAGCTTCACCCCATGCTAAAGGCTCCTATGTATCATTACTTTTCATGTTATCTGCACACCATAGCGTTCTTTGTAATTTACCTGTTTCACTTTACTTAATCCTCATAGTAATCCTCAGAGGTAAGTGTTATTATAATGGGGGAACCATTATAAACATGAAGACATTTTAGGCTTAGAGAGTTTGAGTTTTCCTAAGGCAAAAAATTGTGGGGAAGAAATTGGAATTTTAACCTAGATATTCTGCTTCCAAGCCTAATTCTTTTTCTCTATACCATGTTACTGCCTTTTAAAACTACTGTTTTTGACAGTGATCTTGTACAGAATTGTTGTTGTTGTTTTTAAGAAGCAATAAGGAGAGTTTGCTTATTTTCTTGGTTTTCAGAATGACTGTCCTTGTTGCGAGGTATTCTGTGGTGGGGCCGCGCTCCCACTGGGCCTCACGAGCTTTCAAGTGAGCTTTCAAGGCCCCCTTGATCAGCACATATTGAAGAAATGTGCTTTAGGATGATCTCCTTTTGATCGCTTTTTCTATTGCATAATAATTCATGTTGTGCAACAGCATTATAACGAGAGCTTGCTTCATTACTTAGTAATTTCCTTTTAACAGTAAAGCTAAGCTAGAAACATTCGATGCTCTTCTCATTTTCCTGTTGCTAAATATAAAATGTAGGATGAAGTTCTCCTATTATTCAAGAGACTATAGGTCCTTGAATGGGATGCCTAGAGAAGAAATTAAGAGGCGGCAAAATTTACCAAGGTTCCTCAACGCACAGGTATGCAAAGGACTTCTTAGTAAAGCCTCTTGACCAAATAGAGACTTGTTGATTAACTACTTTTTCCATGGACCTTAGCTAGGCACTGAAGCGATGCAAAGAAAGAAATATGAGACGTCGTCCCTCTGTCTTCAGCATCCTTACACTCTTCTAATCCAAGGGTCAACAAGCTTTTACTAAAGGCCCATTTAGTAAATATTTTAGGCTTTGCAGGTCTTGCTCTGCCAATGTAGTGCAAAAGCAGCTGTAAACCACATGTAAACAAATCAGTTTGGCTGTGTTCCAATAAAATGCTATTTATGAATACTGGAATTTGAATTTCATATAATTTTCTCATGTCATGAAATATTATTTAAAATTTTTTTTTCCAACCAATGTGTTTAGGTTGTCAGGATTAGAATTACTCAATGCACTTGACTTCTAGTGATCACTATTTCCCTTATAATTCTTCACAAGTCATGTGTTTGGCAATTTAGCCTTACCTGTTTGATAGATTGCAAAAATGCCCATCATATTTTGTAGCTCTTCCCATCATGAAGTAGCACCTTTTCCCCCACCTTTTAAATCTGGGCTCGCCTTGGGACTTGCTTTGGAAAATAGAATGTGGTGGAAATGACTGTGTGAGTTCTGAGCCTCAGCCTCAAGTGGCTTGCAGTTTCTGTCCTTACTGTTCTTGGAACCCCTGCCACTACTGCCATGTGAATATGCCCAAGCTAGCCTGTTGGAGACGAGAGAATATGTGGAAAAGACCTGAGGTACCTTAGCTAATGGCCAGCGAGCCCTCGGTACCCAGCAGCTGACCACAGACATGTGAGTGAACCCCAGCCAAGTTCAGCCAAACGTGGCCCAGGCTAGAACTGCCTAGCTTAACCCAGCTCCTCTGCCAACCTGCAGGGTCATAACCTCATTAAATGCCTACTGCCTTAAGCACTCATATTGGGGGCAATTTCTTATGTAGCAAAAACTAATGAAAACAAAAACAAAAACAAATGAAGAAGGTGGGTAATGTCTATTTATATAGACATATAGGTAATGTATATGTCTAAATACTTATTTGAAATCTAAATCAACCTTCTTATAAATGAGGCTGTTTCCCTGGAAATTTTCTCATATTCCATGAGTTCTCCAAGAGTAACACACTCTGTGTTAGGAGAGCACAACAGTTTTCAGTATCCGAAGAGGTTCTCCTGAATCTCCAGTATTCTCTTACTGTCTCTTTACTCATCTGGGGTTTCAAAATTTCAGTTAAACTCGACATGCTACAAGATTCCATCTGGATCTCAACAATGACCACCAAACACAAATCTGTGTTAACTTCCTCCGTCATGTCCTGGCTAAGTACTTAACTGACCTCTATGTGTATCAGTGCAGTGTCCCCAACCATAAGATGGAGATAAAAATAATAGTATTGGGGGTGGATGTGGCTCAAATGGTTGGGCGTCCGTCTGCCATATGGTGGGACCTGGGTTCGATCCCCGGGACCTCCCAGTAAAATAAATAAATAAATAAATAAATATATAGAAGGCGCATGGGCTGCCAGGCTCTGTGTGTTGGTGAGCCGCCAGGCCCCGGGAGCCATGCAGCAAGATGATGACGCAACAGGAGAGAGACGCAGGGGAGAGACAAGACGACATGCTCTGAAAGCTCCAAAAACCAGGAACTGAGGTGGCACAGGTGGCCGGACACCTCTCTCCTACATCGGAGGTCTCCAGGATCGAATCCTGGTGAAGACTGGAGGAGGAGGATGAGAAGAGATGGCAGGAAACAGACACAGAGAATTGCCCAGTGAATGGACACAAAATAGCAAATGGGGAAGGGGGGGGGTTTAAAATGGATAAAGTAAATAAATAAATCTTAAAAAAATAATAATAATAGTATTTACCTTCCAAGATTTTTGATAGGATTAAAAGAGTTTGTAACCATGAAATACTTAGTACAGGGGATGCAGATGTGGCTCGAGCAGCTGGGTGCCTGCCTACCACATGGGAGGTCCTGGGTTCAGTTCCCGGTGCCTCCTAAAGAAGATGAGCAAGACAGTGAGCCTGCATGGCTAGATGACGCAGTGAAGAGACACAGTGAGGAAACACAATGAGAAACACAAGCAGGGCGCAGAGGTGGCTCAAGTGATTGGGTGCCTCCCTCCCACATGGAAGGTCCCAGGTTAGGTTTCTGGTGCCTCCCCCCAAAATAAAGAAGACGAGCAGACAGAGAACTCAAACAATGGGGGGGGGCGGGCAGGCTGGGGACAGGGTAGGGGGTGTGGAGAAATAAATAAATAAAATAAATCTTTAAAAAATACTTAGTACAGAATCTGGCATGCAGTAAAGCATACCGTTATCATTATGATTATTATTCAGTGATACAATTTCTCGTCTTTCTTCTCTGGAGCTTATCAGCTTTCATGTAGCCTCTCTTTTCTCATCTCTCTGTCTGTAGGGAAAACAGGAGACTAACCCAAGAGACTATTTTCTTTTAGTTGAAAATTTAAATAACCCCAATCTTTGAAAATTAACATGGATTCCATGGTTGTGCTGTTTCAGAAACAATATAATGATTGCTGTAAAGAAAAGATTTTAAACACGTTTCTCCTTTAAATGGTCAAGGTTTTTCTAGCAAGTTTCTTATCCAAAATTGGTAATATTTTAAAGTTAAATTTAACAATTTAAAAATCATTCAAAAGTCCTACAAGTCCTGTCCAAATGAGATTTTGTCAGGAGTTAGCAGTATGTAGAGGGAAGTCAGGGGAAGGGCAGTTCTGACATGCAGACCCAGCAGCGGGGGATAAAATGCCCACAATTCAAGTGGGATGTCAGTGATGGGTAAAATAGAACAAAAAAGCTTCTATATACTTATTTGAAATCTAAAGAAAGGGGAATTCCCTAGGTGCTAAAAATGCTGTGAACTGAGAAGAGCAGGAAGCAGCACCTGAAGCCGCCACAGAGTCCGGGAGGCCTGGAACCTCCCGTGGGTCTCCAGGGCTGGAAGGCTGGGGCTTAACAACTACACAGAAGGGGGACACAGCGTGCCTGGGAGGAAGCAGGGAGCTAGAACTGACTGTGGTTGGATGGTTTGTTTTCCTAAAAGTTCTACTGGACTCTTTTTCAAGTCTCCTGCTCTTATTCATGGTGTGTTATCCCATCTCTTAGTGTCCTAAAAACCTGAAAGGACCGCCCCCTCTGTGAAAGGGAATTAGAAAAATTTTACTCCTGATCCAAGGAAGCATCAGAGAAGCTTATGATTTGCCTGAGACTTTCATGGGGCCTTGAGAGACAGAGGTGATCAGAAATCAAAATTCCTAGTGAATGTCACACAAATGTATAAAGTGTGAATACACACAAGTTGGTGCAGGAATCCAAAGCTAATAAAAGTGACATCTAACTCATCACTAACTTTGTTCCTTGGAAGAGTTGCAAATATCTTCTCCCAGATTGCTGGTTGTTTTCCAACTCTATTTATGATGTCTTTTATTGTAGAGGAGTTTTTCATTCTAATGTGGTTGGATCTTTTGCTTTACTGCTTGAGCTTTTTGTGTCTTGTGTAAGAAATCCTCTCTACCATGATATCATAAAGATAATCTCCTACAATTTCTTCTAAAACATTAAAAGTTTTGTGGTTCACATTTAGATCTTTAATCCAACTGGAATTTTCTTTTTTGACATAGCTTTGGATAAGGTTTGAGGTAGGGATCTAATTTTAGAAATATTATATATTTATTTTTCCACTTGGATAGCTAATTGTCCTGGAATTTTTTTTTTTTTTTTTTTTTTTAAGATTTTTATTTATTTATTCATTTATCCCCCCTTGCTGCTTGTGCTCGCTGGGTCAGCTAACCACGCCGTGCGGGCGGGCTTGCCTTCACCAGGAGGCCCCGGGAACTGAACTCGGGGCCTCCCATATGGTAAACGGGAGCCCTACTGATTGAGCCACAGCCGCTTCCCATGTCCTGGAATTTTTCATTCAGTATTTCTTTTTTCCCTACAGATCTAGGATGCCATGTCTTTCATATACCAATTTCCTCTACATATATGTGCTTATGTATTCCATTGAGTTATTTGTCTATCCTGCTGCCAATTTTTACATACTATATCTTTATAGTAAATTTTTAATATTTGGTAGCACAATTCCCCTCTTCTTATTGTCGGTTGACAATAAGAAGAGGGGAATTGTATCCACTGTTTCATGGATTCAATAAATCAGTGGAACACATAAGTTAGCCTGCCACTGTTTGACCGATACAAGAATACAGGAGACTGCTGAGGATGGGTCAAAGGAGTTTATTATTCACAGAACAGCAGGCAGTATAAGCTTCATGTTCACCTCAGTTAACCTTGGCCCTCAAGTTTTTTGGGGGGAGATGTAATAGAGGGGTTGATATGAATGCTGCACACATCTCAGTAAGGAACCCAAGTTTATGAAACTCCAATCTTTTACAGGAAAAAGCTAGCAGACCTGCATAATCTTTACTCCATATGGAAACATTATCTTTATGATCCTGGATGTAAAAAAAAAAAATCTGCTTTCTGACCTGAAGGGAAACACGTGGCTATCTCCCCAGGCTGTTTTCTATACAAACATCCTTGAAAAGCTAGTTCAGAGAAAAAGCTGTCAGTGACTGTGCTCAGAAGATGTAAAGAAATGGAAGAGACCAAATGGGAAATTGTCTCCCAACACTTATTTTTCTTCAATATCATTTTGCCTGTTACTCCTCCATATGAGTTTTAAGATCAATTTGTGTAATTGTGTGGGATAGCACTATGTTGCTAGATATAAATTTATATGAATCATTTAGAAATGTATTCTTTACAACCATGTATATAAAAACAAGTGTTATAATTAATAAGTGCAATTGTAGATATACAAAACAACTGTTAAGAAAAGGCCACAAAACCAACAAAAGTTAGTTTTTAAAAAAACACAAAACAATAACAACAATAATAACAACAGCAACAAAACAGTGAAATCAAATCTCTGGGAGCATGCAAAAATAAATAAAAAATTGCCTTATAATAACACCTCTACAACACAGGGCACAAAGGATTCCCATGAATAATTTTTTTAAAAATCTCTGAAGATAAAAACAAACAAATCCTCAACATTAGAAAACAATATACCATGTGGGACAGTCAGTACACACAGCCAACTGAAGAATTAATATATCAAGATTTTTAGATTATACAATCAGCCAAGAGAGAATTAAACAAGTAAACATTATCCCAAAACAATAAGTAAACGTAGGAACAATAAGGATAGATTGGACACTAATGAAAAATAAAAGAAAGCTTTGGAAAGGATCAAACAGAGCTTCTAGAAATTTTTTTAAAAGCCATTGAAATTTGAAATTCAAAGACAGGTTAAATAGCAGACTAGAAAAAGCTAAAGAAGGATTAGTGAATTGGAAGATAGATCTGAGGAAATAGCTGAGAAGGCAGAACAGAAATAAAGAAATGGAAAACAACAAAAATCTGTACCTAACACATCATAATGAAACTGCAAAACACCAAAGACAAAAAAAAAAAAAAAAAAAAAAAATCTTAAAATCAACCTGAAAATGAGAAAAGAAGCCAAGCACATCCTCATTTATATGGCATTCAAAAACAGACAAAATGTACTACAGTGATGTCTGTCATAGTGGTTACCTTTAGGGGATGTGGTGGGAAGGATTCCAACAGTAATGGGTACAAGGGTATTTTTGCGATGCTGGAAATGTTTCATATCTTAATGGTTACATGGCTGTTTAAATATGTAAGAGTTCATTGAGTGGTACACTTAAGATTTTCTGATTATACCTCAATAAAAAAAAAATAAAAATAAAAATAAAAGCAATCAGAAAGGAAAAACCAGACTACCTACAAAAGAATAACCATTAGACTTACAGTACACTTTTGATCAGAAACAAAAAAGTCTAGAAAACAATTCAATTAGTGGCTTCAAATGCCAGGGAAAATAAGCATTGGTCTAGAGTCCTTTACCTAGCATAACTATTATTAACAAATGAGGGTGAATAAAGACATTTTCAGGCCAAGACAAAAAAATCTCTAAAATATGTACTTCAATAAAAAGGAGTAGGATGGATGGATCAATAATATAAAACAGGTTGGTGAGTCTACAAAAGCACTAACTCAAAAATAATGATTTTGAAAGGTTTTTAAAACAAGGTGGGTTATCCTGCAGATACCTGTATTCACTGCAGATACAGGGCAATTCTCTGTAGCATTGTTGAAACAGCCACAAATTAGGATAACTTCAATATTCATCAATAAAGAACTGATTTAATAGATTGCATTAGATCCATGTGCTGGAAACCTACTCAGCCATTAAAAAGTATGCAACAAGTTTTTGAGTAAGATATAGAATAAAGTTCAAGATACATTTCTGTATGAGTCAGCTTTTGCTGCAGTAACAATTACAAAATCTCAGTGGTTTATAACAATGAACATGGATTTCTCATATACTCCATCTACAGGGAAGAAGGGAATGAATAATTGCAAACATTAAAATGCTTTCACAATTGCTAACTGGACAATAGAGTGAAGAACAGTGTGTATAGTGTGCCACCATTTGGGTAAAATAAATCAAGATAAAAGAATACATCATTTAATTGTTTTATATAGACGATCTCTGGAAGGAT
The DNA here is from genome assembly GCA_026826555.1 of Tolypeutes matacus. NCBI lineage: Eukaryota > Metazoa > Chordata > Mammalia > Cingulata > Chlamyphoridae > Tolypeutes > Tolypeutes matacus. The sequence continues at coordinate 8,182,565 of JAKSZT010038599.1, read as the reverse complement.
ACACTTGAAACTGGTAAAGGTGGTTGCTTTAATGCAAGGTTGACTATGAATAAGGGTAGACAAGGGGCATTTCACCAAATACCCTTTCCTACCTTCTGAATTTTGTACCACTTGAATATTATTATTTAAGCAAAAATTAAATACCTTGTACTGTTTGGGTGGACTCTAGAGATATTAACTGTAGAATTGATTAAGGCAAGTATACATGTTTAGATTTTAAGAGTAACCACAGAAAGAGTAGAAATTGGATGCACAAACTTCTAAAATGGCACAGGAAACAAAGAGGGGTTTAAAAATTCTCTTGAGCACTTTTTAATATATTTAAGGATAATTTGTTTCTTTTTCTGTAAACTATCTTTCCTTATCGTCTGCCCCTTTTCTATTAAATTGATCTTTTTGTTATTGATAACCAGGGTTCTTTTTTACATTAGGGGGATAAACCCATTTTGACATAAGTTGCAAATACTTTCCCCAATTTGTTGCAGAGGTTTTTTATTCAGCATAGGCCAATTTTTCAATCCTTTCTTTTATAACTTGAGTTAGAAGGGCCTTTCTCACTCCAACATTACAAAAGAATAGGCTCATATTTTCTTGTATGGGTCTTGTATGGGTCTCAATTCCCCAGGAGAACATATTTCCTTGTAGGCAGGGACTATAATGGATACATCTGTATGACACCCGTGGTTTCCCATGTGTGTTTTCTTCAAAAGATAGGCAATAATTTTTTTTTGATACTCAATAAATTGTTACTGTGATGTTAAATTTCTCTATAATCATGGATTAGTGCCTTCTATGATCTAAGGCAATTGAAAAGTACCTTTAATCTTGATTTAAAAAAAAAAAAGGAAACAACAAAAAAACACAATTTTACTTTACCCCAATACAGATAAGGAAACTGAAGTTTAGAAATGTTAAGAAACTTAGAAAGTAGAGGAGTTAGAAATGAAACTCAGGCAGTCTGGCCATAGGACCTTAATCCCTATAGGTTGTGGTGGGCACAGTCTAGAAATGATTATTGACTTTTTTTTTTCTTTCTGTTTTTTTTTCCTTTTAAAGATTACTGTGAGCATCTGGAAAGTAAGACAGCAACAAAATACAAGTTTCTAAGACAGAGCTACAAACACTGAACAGGTAGATTATGAAATATAAATTATAAATCCAATTTGCTCCCTTATTCTATGATAGTAATACCTAACATTGCAATTTACAAAATGTTCTCACAGATGATCTCATGCCATCATTTCAACAAGGAGATATTTTACCTGTTAAAATAGCATTTGCAGGGAGACGGATGTGGCTCAAGAGGTTCGGCATCAGTCTACCATATGGAGGGACCAGGTTTGATACCCGGGACCTCCTGGTAAAAAAAAAAAAAAATAGCATTTGCTGTATACTAGAATGGGAGCAAAGTGACACGTATATGACATCTATCTTTTACTTAGGAAGCTGAAAAACAGAAACAAGTGTGTGTAGTATGCTACCATTTGTAAACAGGTGTATCATCATTCAAATTCTTCACCCTTTAGAGTTATGAAAATCCAGAGAATAGCATATTCAAGATTTCTTCCTTCACGTCTTAGTCAAGGTCCTCGCCATTTCAGGGTCTGTTTCATCCCCAAGGTCAGACCATTCAACTATAACATTTCTCTATTCTTTTATGTTTCAGTCCATCAGCCAGCCTGGGCTGGTGCTGGAATTTGGTGATTCTCAAAGAAGCAGAAACACCCAAATCTTCTTTTTTATTGTTAATGATCAAGAGGATATTGATGATAGAGAAGAGATGGTGAGAATAACATTGACCAAATGTGTAATTTTACAGCCTTCTTCCAGTCTTTTCCTTTGTCTTACTTTGTGGAATCGATCCAGCCTGTTGCTTGCCACAGATAAGTATACTCTGAGGAGTTTATCAGGGCAAATTTCATGGCAGTCACACAATTTAACAGCTTTCCATGCAGCTCTCCTCTACAGAAGGTGCTAAATGCCTATGCTCTGTTCTGACCAGAAATGGAATGTAGACCTCAAATGAGACCACCCTTATTAAAAAACAGCACAGACCCATCCTCACTTACAGTCCTTAGTGCCTTGTCAACAAAAATCATGGTTCCAATTCTAGGTCGCACACCAGAATATACACTGTCCAAAGAAAAACTGCCATGTTTTCCTCTGACTTGTGGTTACGGTCAGTGTATAGCTGGTCCATTCAAGCAAAACCTTCATCAGATCTTCTCATGGTTTCTTGAATCCTGCTCACATTTCATTTTGCCTGTTGCCCTTAACTCCACAGAAAATTCTGTTCTAGAACTGGCAAATAATCATTTAACAGGTATAACTGAAGGTGTGACAAATCACTTTCCTTGAACTGTTGAAGCCCAAAAGAGTTCCTTCTTCATTAACTTCTCTGAGAGCATCAAGTACTCTTTCAACTAGATTGACAAGAGCTGTGAATCCTGACTGAAACACTCATCAGCTCTTTCTGCTCCCTTGGGTGGGAGCCGGCCTCTATGTCTTACAGTATTCTAAGTGGTTGACACTGGAGGCATCAATTCTTCCTCTCTTTTTTTAACAACCCCATTGCCCCCTACCTGACTGGCGCTTTTATAATGTAGAGCAGAGCAGGAGTGGGCAAACTAGCCAATGGTAATGAATCTGTAGCACTTTGAAAGCATCTAAACATGGCTTGATTGCTACCTCTTTCCAACTCCTATCAAGCATTCTTGCCCAACAATCAAACCTGAATCAGATCATGCATATTGATCTCATTATATCAATTTACAGGAAATTTAGGGCACAGAGAAGTATGGTAAACACCCTGTAAGGCAATTAGCAAAATTCAGAATGTGGGAAACCCTACAGAACAAGTGGTCTGGTAAACTGGAATAAATTATAAGAAAAAGAAAAAGGGATTCAGAAATTATAGATTAAAAGAGGCTTGGGAAGCAGATGTGGCTCAAGTAGTTAGGCGCCCACCTACTACATGGGAAATCCCAGGTTCGGTTCCCAGTGCCTCCTAAAGAGGACAAGCAAGACAGCCAGCTGATGTGGCAAGTTGACGGAACAAGATGATGCAACGAGATGATGCAACAAGACACAAGGAGGAAACACAATGAGAGACACAAGCGGGAACAGAGGTGGCTCAAGCCATTGGGAGCCTCCCTCCCATATGGAAGGTCCTGGGTTTCAGTTCCAGATGCCTCCTAATAAGGAGACAAGCACACGAGAAGCAGACAGCGAGCACAAACGAGGGGCCAGGGGTAGAAATAAATTTAAAAAATATATATATATATATAAAAAACCCATATATATATATATATGTACATATAAAAGAGGCTTAAGAAACCTCTCAACCAAATGCAGTAAGTGGGTGCTTTTTTTTTTTTTAGGCAAGGATGACTTTAATCAAATCATTCAAGATAGAGACTAGAAGGCTATTATAATATATAGAGAGACCACAAGGCCATCACAGCAGGGGAGTGAGAGAGAGAGCTCAACTCTGCTGCTGCAGAGGGCAGAAAGGATTTTAAGGATTGAGATGAGCTAATGGAAGAGGACTGAAGGGGGGAGGACAAGCAATGGGGTTGTCTATTACATACTGTTATCTCATTTTTTCCCCTTTTTAATTATTTTTTATTAAAGCAGTGATAGGTTTACAGAAAAAAACACAAATAGTACATAGTAGATGCTATATGAATGCTATTAAAGGGCAAAACTGCATGAGATTAATGGGGAAATTTGAACACTGGATAATTGATATTAAGGAATTGTCAGCTCTTTAGGTGTGACAATGGTGAGTATCGTTTTGTGCTTGTGTGTGTGTGTATAAAAACATCCTTATCTTTTACAGATACATTTACAGATGCAATGACAGATCTAGGATTTGCTTCAGAATCATCCAATGTCAAGATGGGGGTGAGGTGAATTTAGATATAACAAAATTAGCCTTGAAATGAGGTTTCTGTATAGCAAGGTAATGGGCACTTGAAGGTCCACTGAGCTAGTCTTGGTATTAGTTTGAAACTCTCCATGAAGTTTGAAGAGAAAAAGGTGATGGTCAGACATTAAAATTGTTGACGATTCTAAGCAGGTGTTTTGAAGCAGTGGTGTACAGAATAGACCGGAGGAGGGAAATTGGGGAAGTGAGGGGGAAATCAGATTTGGGGACATGTTTTTATTCAATGCAATTTGAAGATATCGTAAGTGAAAAATCCAAGTAGGCAGGTGGTAATATGGAATTGGAGCTTGGAAGAGAAGTTTGTAGTCCTATACTTAGGGTAATCACATCCTAAGAGCATAAAGGAGACAGAGAAGCAATGATTACCCCTTAGGGAATGAACCAATCTAGGGATCATAAGGAAAAAAATGGAAGCCTGCTGAGTCAGGCAGGAGGTAATTAGCCCAAGCCTCCCCTTAAAGTTTACTTTCGTTTTAATTAAACCACACTAATACTGACCAGATATGGAACTACATTTCATTCTTGCCACTTAGAGATTTCTAAAAATTGTCTTTTTCTAGTTACAGAGAAGTTCAGAAAAGTTTGGTTTTAGTTTCCTGGCTGTTTAAACATACTATATGAGCGGTTGGCTTAAACAATGGAACTTTATTGGCTCATGGTTTTAAGGCTAAGAGAAATCCAAAATTGAGGTATTAGCAAAGCAATGCTCTCTTCCTGAGGACGGTAGCATTCTGGGGCTGGCTGGCTGCAATACTTGGTCCTTGGCTTTTCTGTCAAGAGGTGATGCAAATGGCGGCTGCCCTGGCTTCTCTCTTCCACTCTGCCTATAAAGGACCCTGGAAATCTGGATTAAAGCCGAACCTGTTGCAGTGGGGTCACGCCTTAACTGAAGTACCATCTTGAAGCGATTTTATTTACAATGATTCCACACCTACCAGAATTTAATCCACCACAGCTGTATTTTAAGGACATAATCAGGTTTTCTACCCTGCAACCCTAACTTCCCTTTAGAAATTGCTCAATGCTGTTTTGAAATGGTTTCAAAGCCATTTAGACCTGGAGCTGGCTCTTTGCTTTGTGTGCCTAACTCCACTGTGCACCAGGTTTGGGGTTAACTCCAAAGCAGCCTTACCTGGGCCAGAGTGGGAGGTGGCTCACATGTCTGTCTGTTTCTTGGTTTTTATTTTCAAAGAAAATAAAGGGAACCAGGTGGTAAGAAACAGATTTCCTAAGGCTGCTCTCCAGCCTGAGGGCCTCCCCTTCCAGGATTGTTTTCGTTTTCCTCCAATCAATCTGAGTAGTCACCATGCTTTGCTGAAACAGAGAAGTCTAAAGAAGAAGTAGGCTATTTTAAACTTTGATTTTCATCTGCCTAAGAGTGTGACATGGTGCCTTAAATGGTTGAGTTACTCTACACAAACACACCTGTAAGAAGAATAGAACAGGTGATGCAGGGACATGACACGCAAATAGCCTCCCAAAGCCGCATTGTTTTCATCAAAAATGGAAGGAATTTCTGAACTTGATAGTCTTGAAAGACAGACAAGTCCAAAAGGGGGCACGAAAGAACTGCTTGCCCACAGTTCAAATACCTTACTATTGCAACGCAGCACACTCTATTGCAATTATCTGTTTGCACGCGTATCTTCCCTGCTAAACTGAGAGGAGTCCATGTTTATTACTGGTACCCAGAAAAGCACCTGGCTCATAGCAGGATTCAAACATGACTTTATCAGTGAACATAGGAAGGAATGCACAAATGACTCTCAGGATATAGGTTTTCAGGCTATAGGGATTATAAATATGATTTAGAGACCATCCTTCAAAAGTTCCTTCAAAGGAAGACACACACTTTGTTGTTGTCAGGTGAAGGATTTATTTTTTAAATCACATAAGCTTCCAATGTCACGAAATAATAATACTTTCTCTTACTAGCATGATGATCAAGGTAAATCCAGACAAATAAATGGAAGATAGTCCCATTGTTTCATAGAGGAAAGGCTCTTCTTTCACAAAGAACACAAAGAAAATTATAAAACAAATAGTTGACCTGCATTTCCTCCTCCACATCTCTCAGACTTAACTTGAAATCCGATCTTTTTGGACACCAGTAGAAAATGGGTGGCCACCCCTCCACTCCAATCAAACTATCTTCTCCAAGCAGGTTCAGCTCTTAAAGCACAGAGCAGGCTCCTGTGACAGCACTCAGTCCAGGGGGCCTGGCCTTGCTCACACAAGGTGTTTTCACAGGCTCCACAGGCCATGTGGTCCTGCTCTCTGGTTCCCAAGTTCAGTACGCATGCCCTTCAGGTGGCAAGGCAGGACATGAGCACAGGATGCCTTCCCAGTGCATCTCAGATGCAGGGTCGTCTTAGAGGGCTGTAGGTAAGCCTTCTGCCAGAGAACTGTCAGTGGCTGAATTGTTGCTGAGAGTCACCCTTTATGGATTTCTGTGTAATTTAATCATCTGTAGTGCTGAAATGGCCTTAGACACCATTTAGTACAATCTCTTCATTTTAAAAATGACAAAATTGGGGCATTGAGAGGTTAAGTGACTTGACCAAGGTACAGCGCTGGTTCACAGCAGACTAAAACTAGAACCTAGGGGCCCTTCCATGGCTACCCCACTTGCTATAGTAACAGGAAAAAGTCCAGAAATACTTAATCCACATAGGCCATGCATCCATGGTGTACTATTTTTTAGAAATATAAGTGAGGAACAGAGTTGGGGGGCGGATTCCCTCTAGGTTGAACTAAATCACGTTCTCATGTGAGTAGCAGCCAACTAGGACATGGCCTGAAATTTACCTCTGGGTTCTGTTTTCCCTATTTCTCCTTGCTCCATACCTTCCTTTCCCAGCACCTCTACACTGTGGCTGGGCTCTGCGCCTAGAAGGCTTTCTCCTCCATTTTAGGCAGCTACTTGCCCCTGAAGGTAATAGCAGCTCATTCCTTACCTCTTCTATGAGGCTTTCTCTGGCCAGAACGAATCCCTCTCTCACACTTCTGAACCCTGGGTACTCTTCAAAAAAACTTCATTATAGAATTTGTAAGTACTGTAGTTACTTATAAGTCTGCCAGCTAGACTGTGAGCTTCATCACAACAGGGTTGGGTCTTAGTCACTTTTGTATTTCCAGAAACAAACTCTGAGAAAGGACACAGGATAGGTATTCAAAAATTATGTTTGTAGAGGGGACACCAATCTAACATTCCTTTTTTTTCCAGAGTACAGTTTGAGACTAGAAAACATAAAACAAAAATAAATATGGCTTGTACAATGAAGCAGCTGATATTGAATACTGTAGATTTAAGAGTTCTGATAGGACACAAACTATGTATCATGGAGATAAAAAAAATTTATTCCTTTACTTTAGAAAAATGATTTGTCAGTAATATGGTAATTTTTCATTGTTCTGAAACTGTTAATAACCATTTAGGTTGACTATAATAATAATAATAATAATAATGATGATGATGATGATGATGATGATGATGATGAACAACTGCTTGCTTTAAAATAGAAAATGATATAAATACATAAAGTATATGTATTTGGTCTGAGCTCAAAAGTGTTCAAATTGCAGTCACTTTGGAAGGTGGTAAGGCCATCAATTACAAGGAGGGCAGAAGGCACAGATTAAAAAAGGAATACAGAAAAGATCTATTAACATAAAGTCTTGCTTTAGATTTTGATCACAAAAATCAGGCTAAAGCCAAGTTCAGACAAATAGCTATTGCATAAAGTCATTGCTGCCAAAGGACCAAAAATTAAACTGTGCTAAACTAAAGTAAAAAGAAGTGTCAGAAAAACTACTTTGCAAGTTTCAAATAACAAGTTGTTTGGTTTTCCAGATTTAAAGAGACAAAATGAATTTAACACATCCAACAAAGAGGATTAAGCCATTTTTTCCTAGCACGTATATAATGTACAATGATGTGTTATTAGAACTAAAAAGTTTTAAGTAACTTTTTAGATAAGACTAAAAAAACATCTTTTTTAAAGCATCTTTTGCTCTACTTTTACAAGTTCCTGTGAATTGTACGCTCCCCAAACATGAATACAATATTCAATCTGTTCATTTATCTTACTTTATAAGCAATTCATAGAAATGTAAATATACATATACCTAAATGACAGCCATGAATTTAGTAATTGTATAAGCTTTCTGGCTATTGCAATTATACATAACAAGAATTAAAGAGATGTACATTTATGATTTATGCAAATTAAGGCATAGTCATTACAATACTATATTTGAAAATTAGTTACTTTTAAAAGCCTCACTTTAAAATTTAGATAATGCCCAGGTTCAACCTTTGAAAAGGAATGTTGATTTGTTAGATTTGGCCATCTTTTCTTTAGTCACCTTAAAAATCTAATGTAAAACAATGAGGAATGGAGGTCTATTAAAATATATATTAAATACCTGTAGTGATACTTTGAATCACTTAACCCTCAAAAATATTTAACAAATCAAGTTCAGCTTCACTGTAGGTAAGGGTAAGGCTGGAATATTTTACTCTGCCTTTGGCTGCAGGTTATATTTTTGTGGCTGGAAAAAATGTTCTTCAATAGCACTGACTAGATCATTCAGTTCCTTCTTCAGCTGCTCAGGATCACTGGAAAATAAGGGAGAAAAAACCCACCTCAATGGATTATTCCAAACCATATTTAAATGCTCACACATTGATCAAGTAACAGTGAAAATGGCTAAATCAGACAAAACAGAATTCTAGTGACTTAAGCATGGGAATACATCTATTAAACTTAAAGAAATGAGACAATATCCATTATTTCCCCCCAAAGATTTTTCTAAAACATCCATTCCTTTGATTTTCTCATAAGAATTTTTAAGAAACACAATTTTTGGCCTAGCATTTCTAAAAGATCTGCAATGTTTGTACCTAACAGTGCAGAGAAATGTTTCATGACTCCAGTTGTCATTGAATCCTGCTGGACTTTTAAAAAACAAGATGTCTCTGTTCAGTCCTCAGTCTCCCAGGATACGAAGGTTCCCACTCATGTTTGCCCTGAAACCACAGGAAAGCTAAGCCGCAGCCTCCTCCATAAGCTTTCCTAAAATGGACAGAGATGGGGAGCCTCCTACTGGGCATGCTCAGTCACACACCAGGAGCTAGACTCCCAGGTTTTATCATTGTCCCTCCATGACAAAAGGGTCACAACTTAAGTAAATAAGAACCTAAGGAGATAGAACCCCCCACCTCCCTAAGAAAATCAAATTTTCAAGCCTGTGAGAAACACTCATTTATATGCAAACAGTTGGATGGTAAATACTTAAAACTGACTTGTGATTAAACAGATTCCCAGCAGCTTATGTAAGTGTCAGGCTACTAGCCTAGTGTGTTTCTAGAAGCACTGAAAAGTGAAATGCTGGATTTAAGAAACAAAATCCTTCAATTAATATTTTCTGTTATTTCAGACTTGCCCATCTTTAATAGATGCAAACTTTTTTTTTAAAGATTTATTTATTTATCCCCCCCCAACCCCCGCTTGTGCTCACTGTATCCATTTGCTTTGCATTTTTCTGTGTCTGCTTGTCTCCCCTTTGTTGGATCATCTTGCTGCGTCAGCTCACCGTGCCCCACCGGGCGTTAGCTTGCTGCGCAGGCCGGCTTGTCTTCACCAGGAAGACTTGGGAATCAAACCCAGGGCTTCCCATATGGTAAACGGGAGCCCAACCAATTGAGCCACAGCCGCTTCCCGCAAACTTTATTTTAGTGGAAATGGCAGTCCTTGTAATTAGTTAAGATCATTTTTACATTGCAATAAACTAAACAGAATGACTAAAGCAATCCATTTTATTACCGATGTTCATTCTGGCTCTACTGCTTACTGTGTTCCCCTGGGCAAGTGATTCTGCCTCTCTGAGGCCCAGATTCCTCATTTGTAAAATTGGGATAGAGGCTTTTCCTTCTCAAGAGAATTGCTGTGTAGGTTGAGATAAATTATATAAGGCAATTAGCACAGAACCTGGCCCAAAGTCCTCAATAAATGTAGTGTTCATTATAATAATTTAACCCCACTGGCAATATATAAAGTAATTATGTTTCATAACTACATTTAAATTTCACAGGGTTGTTTTTTTCTTCTCCATAAATGTACTTTGAGGAAATGATAGTTCTCAGGAAGGCATGTGAGCTAATAATTATTTTTAAAAATACCTATCTAAAACCAAAACCCATCAGTGAATTTACCAATTACTAACTCATTTATTAATCCAAGTTAACTTTTCAATCAAGACATATTTATTATGATTCATTTATATTAGTTTAATGTTTTAGACATTGTATTTCTTATGTGTGGAAAAAAAACCATTACTGTACATGATTTAGTGACGCAACAATTCCTAAAAACAAAGGTTTGTCTTGCTATTTCCCAACCTAATCACTAAATGTTCCATTTTTAAGTTAAAGTTTGAGAATATTTCCTAACATTCTTTAAAACAACAGATACATCCTATGACCTTTTAAATCAGGCTTAGAGATTTCTGTCTTTGATAAGTCTAAATCTAGGTAGCTCTCTTTATAGAAATATATGGCAAAGTATCATGTATAATTAGGCACTGATTTTTCCTCTAACCATCATGAAAAACCATTAAAGCTAAATGATAACTAAATGCTAACATGGGGTTCTAGACTGGGAGAAAAAAGGCAATTTCAGGGACCAGAGGGGTATGAATATGGAATGTATTTTAGATAATAAAATATGATTATTGTGAGGGCGGGTTTTATGTGTCAGCTTGGCTAGGCAACAGTCCCCAGTTAATCAAACACTAATCTAGGTATTGCTGTGAAGGTTTTTTGTATATGTGATTAGCGTCTATAGTCAGTTGACTTTAAGTAAAGGAATTACCCTAGATACTCTGCATGGGCCTGATTCCATCAGCTGAAAGGCCTTAGGAGAAGAACTGAGGTTATCCCTTAAGAAGAAATTCTGCCTGTGGACTACAGCTTCAGCTCATGCCCTTCCTGACGGCTTGCTCTATGGATTTCGGACTTGCCTAGCCAGCCCCCACAATTGTGTAAGCCAATACCTTACAATAAATCTCTTAATATGTATATCCTACTGGGTTCTGTTTCTCTGGTAGAACCCTGACTGGTACAATTATTACCCAATAATCTTAAGATAGTAAGAGAGTGTTCCTGTTCTTAGGAGGAGATACATATTGAAGTATTTAGGAATGAAGTTTCATGAGGTAGGTCTGTGACTTACTCTCGAGGGGTTCAGAGAACAAATACATAATATATATGGTGAGAGGCAGCAAATATCACAGAATGTTAACAACTACATTCAGTCTGGGCCAGGGGTCAGCAAACTATGGCCCACAGTCTGTTTTTGTAAATAAAGTTTTATTAGAACACAGCCACATCCATTCATTTATGAATGGCTGCTTTGTGCTGCAACAGCAGAGTTGAGTGGTTGTGGCCTGTAAAACTGAAAATCTTTACTAAAAATTTTTCTGTCCCCTAGTCTAGGTGTAGGGCATATGGATACTCATTATATACTCATTGTATTGTTATTTCAGCTTTTCTTTAGGTTTGAAATTTTAAAAAGTTAGATCAAACTAAAGATATTTCCCTCAATGAAGGTATTTTTTTAAAAGCAGAATTTATACTTGAAAAGGATTTTCTATTCTAAAGGATTATTAGGTCATAGAATGCTATGAATAAATGCAATTCATGATAGAAAATATATTAATAATATTTAAGATTATTAGAAAATGCAGAAACCTTGGCCATGGCTCTATTGACCTTGAATGTTGGGTATGCTGGTGCCTTGCTGGAGTCCTGGCAGCATATCCATGGACTGAGCTAGTGCCTAATGTCCTATTTAATACATGGCAGTGATATTAAATGAGTATAATAAAAGAACAATTTTTCAAAGTATTAGCAACAATTTATAAACTATTGATAGAATTTAAGTCCACTCAATAAGCCATGTGAAAAATTTAAATACCATAAATCCTTAAATATTAAATAGTGCTACTGTTATTACAAAAGAAAGTTTTCTAAATTAGTAGATAGATTTTTATAGGCTAATGAAAAGGAAAGATTCTTAAGTTAGACTAATATCCCCCCCCCCTTTTTTTTTTTGAGGTACCAGGGCCGGGAATTGAACCCAGGACCTTGCATGTGGGAAGCTGGTGCTCAACCATTGAGCCATAGTGGCTCCCCTGAGGTGGTTTTTTCATTTGTTTCCTTGTTGTTTGTCTTTGTTTTTAGGAGGTACCAGGGACCAAACCCGGGACCCCCCATGTGGGAAGCAGGCATTCAACCACTTGAGCCACATCCGATACCGTCCTTTTATTTTTAAAAGAACAAGACATAGAAATATGAAAATACTAAGTAAGAAAGAGAATTACAAAGAAATGTCTATGGAGAATCATATTCAATATAGATTCAAACACCTTATTATTTCATATATATGGGAACAATGATACTTATTAAAATATGATCATATTTTGGTAATCCAGAACACTTAGAAAGTGAGCTGTTTTATATATTCATTGAAACTGCTTCGTAGTTTGGGTTTTTGTCCTTCAGGCACAAAAAAGTTCTAAATGGGAATCCATGGCAAAATATATTACACAGCCCCACGACTTCTTAAATGTAATTTCACTGAACATCTTGACATTTGAGAACCATAGTCACAACTGTGACTGCTGGACTGAAGCTGCTAGTCAGGAGACTCAGGAAGCATTTGAGGTATGGAATGCTCATTTCCCTTAGGATAAATTCCTGGAGTGGGGTACTTTTTGAATTCTTGTGCCTGTGTTTTATCATTTTTTATGTTTTGTTATTTCCTTCTTAGCCTTCAGCAGCCACTTCTTGCTGAAGAAATGTCTAGGTTAACAGTTGTTCTGAGACGGACTTGACAATTTGAGACACAGAAATTTTCCTATCCTTTTATTCCTACTTAATGCAAATTTGATTCATAAGGCTACAAAAACCCTTAACTGAGCAAAGCTTTGACTTGTACATGAAGTAACAATTACCTGGACCCATGCTGTCTGCTATGTAGTCACTTGCCACATGTGACTACTGAGTACTTGAAATGTGGCTATTGCAACTGAAGAACTGATTTTTAAATTTCTTACATTTTAATTAATGTAAATTTTAATTTAAAAACTGACACTGGATTCAATATTGGAAAGATTAAATATGTTTGGAACAATGTGGGTACCAAAATCTACTTCTTCAACTGTAAATTTCATGAAATCTAAATACAGATCATGTACATCCAATGAAAATTTATCATTTGAATTGAGATATGCTGTAAGTGCAAAACATTAAGTGGATTTTGAAGACTCAGAACAAAAAAAAGAATGTAAAATATATCACTAATAGCTTTTTTTATGGATTACATGTTGTAATGATAATTTTTGGATATACCAAGTTAAATAAAATATTATTAAAATTAATTTCACCTGTTTCTTTTCATTAAAAAAATATATATATGGCTACTAGGAAACTAAATTGCCTCTGTGGCTCACTTTTTATTTCTTTTGAGCAGCCCTGACTCAATTCACCTTTTAGAAAAAAATTTCCTGATTCTCAACTGTATTCTGAATAGGGACGTGTTGGTTAACTGAGGTATGCAATATCACATTTATATGTGTTAACTATATGCACCATGGTTGCTAAAGTTCAAAATGTTATGGCTGTTGGAAAGTGACCCACTCAAACCCTTTGTTAAGTAGAAAAACAGGACACTCAGGCTACCAGGCCATCAGCACTGTGGCAGAAAGGACTCTTTCTGATGCACCTCTTTATCCTCTCCAGGGCTCAGCACAGACTTGTGTACAACAGGGGTTCAGAGGTATTTGTTGCATGCATGTGGAATGGATTTTGATTTCAGAGACATGGGAAAATGCAGGAGAAAAAGAAACTCATTGGTGCTGGCTTCAAATAAAAAATACTCAGGAGACGGATGTGGCTCAAATGGTTGGGCGTCCGTTTCCCATATGGAGGGACCCAGGTTCGATCCCTGGGACCTCCTGATAAAAAAAAAAAAAAAAAAAAAAAAAAAATAAGAAAAATAAAAAATAAAAAAGGTTATTAAAAAAAAAACAAAAAAAACTCAGATAAAGGAAGTATTATTACTAATACTGGAATTACACATGAAACATTTTTGTACAAAGAAAGTGTTAGGAGAGAATAAAGGAATTATAGAATTCCTTTTCTTACTACACCTAAGAAGCAAGTGCTCTTGTTCCTGGATGCTTCGATCAGCTCTCAATATCAAAAGAACTTCTAGAGCAGAATTTCCAATTAAACCACTAAGTTCTAATAAATTAAAGAGGAAACATTTTACTTGGCATTTCAAAAGAGCCAATTAGAAATGTTATGGTATAAAAATCACACCAGTTGCCATTCATTCCATACCTATTTCCAGGTGGGGCACACAGTTCTGCGTAGTATTTTATTTTGGGTTCCGTCCCACTGGTCCGCAAGGTGGCCACGCCTCCATTAGCAAAGGTAAAGGTGATCATTTGGCTGCATTTACTGGTAGGGAGAACCTAGGAATTAATTTACACACATGATATATTTAAATAGTAAATCTTCAAAAAATATTCTGACCTAACCAAAATTTTCCCCTGGAAAAGCAAGAAAAGAACTGCTGAACAAATATATTGGTTAGAAAAGAAGAATATTTAAAAATAAAAAATAAAAAAAAAAAAAAGAAAAGAAGAATATTTTTGAAGAAATCAGAAAATACACTCCATATAACTGAAATACTAAATAATAACAAGGTAATTTATGAAAAATAACTTTGTATAATAGCTTTTTACCTTCCTAGTTTTATTAAAGATACTAAAGTTTTATTAAAGTTAAAACACAACTTTTTATAAGAAACTGAATTTAAATAGGTTAATATGCCTTACAAAAAAGAATTGTCCATATTTTACTGTTGCATAAGTGAAATTTTACTAAAAAAAGTCCATAAGGACATTTTTTTTAAAAAGATAAAGCTGCAATAAACCTAGCAGGTGTGTTCATGGCTGATCGCTCCCCAAATTCCACTAAAATGACAGAAGTATATTTTAAAAAAACAACATAAACACAAGGGGGCAGAGAGGAAAAGAGGAGACAACAGCTAACTGGGTGGCCAACCACTCAGGGAAGTCAGAAAACAAGTGGAATAGGAATGACCCAGTGAAATACAAGACAATGACAGCTGAGTGCCTACAGATGCGATGCAAGAAAGAGCCAAGTCAATGTGCTCTGCAGAACCCAGGCAAGGCTCACAAACTGGTGGCATCAGGTACTCCAAAGGCAAGGGGGAGCCAGGGGTCATGCTTGAAAGGAGCTATTCAATCCTCCCAGACTCTCAATCCTAGCCTGCATAGTCAGGCCACCACCTCTTCTCTACTCCGGTGGAGATGCTTAAATTGTCTCAAGACTGAACCAGAGAGGAGTTGGGGGCACCAGCCTCTGTGGAGGGCAGAGTATGGTAAAACTAGAGGGATTAAATTGAAAATTCCTCTGTTGGACACTAGGATACCGTCCATCCTATCCCACCCTCAGGACCTCCCTACCAGGCATCCCAATTTACAGTTCTCAGGCAGGAGCTTGGCGTTAGGATTTGGCTTCCCTGAAGAAACCAAACAGCCCCAGACGGGAGTCCCTCATAGAAAAGTTGACTTGATACCCAAACTCCCTAGAATGAAATAAGCCAGTTGACAAAGATTGCTCATGTAGAAAGAGCCTTTGATAAGTCTTTTGGTGCCCAAATGACAATTAAGGATCAACAGACATTTGGAGAAAGATATCAGATAAAAGACAAATAACCAAAGCAAACAAACAGAAAAGACAACTTGGAGGGGAAAAGGACAATATAGTGGAAAAAAGACCTACATTTTCAAAAAGCTATACAATTATCCCTTCCACATCGCAGGGGTTAGAGGGTGTGCTGATCCTACGATCTGGAAAATCCGCCTAAATTTTTTTGGTCTTCCCTTCGTACCAGAGAAGAAGTAAGAATTTCTTCTTTTTCTTTTATGGGGTGTTTACAATACCTTATTGTAAATTTTGGGTGAAGTATTATACAATACTATACATATATTTTGTGTATTTCTGGGTTTCTAAACTTTTTCTGTGTTGTCTGCTAGCCTTTGTGTGTCATCTGTGGCTTCCACAAAACTCCCCTAAAATTCTCGTTTAATTTTTTATGAAAACCCACAGTATATCGAAACTGCGATGGAGGAAGTTGTGATGTGGAAGGGATAACTATAATTAATATCCTTAGAGAGAGGATATTATATACATGAAACAAGAATTAGATGTTATTTTTAAGAAATTAGAGAATAAGCATTGACATAAACATTTAACAGCACTATTAGAAGTAAAAACTGAGGAAATCTTCCGAAAATAGTACTAGAAGATACAGTTGTACAATAGGAAGGAACGAAACAAGGAAAATAAAGCATAGTCCTGGAGAGATGATCTAATTAAGACCGCCTCAAGAAAGGGAGAACAAAACATGGAGAGGAAGATGTTATTAAAAAAGGCAACTAGCCCCCTTCCCCAATGCAAAACCAAGAAAATTTCTCAGAACTAAAAGAAATTACTCCATAGCACAAAAGTGACTCACCAAGTACCCAGAAAAATGAATGGAAAGAGACCCATACTAAAGCACATCACTGTGAACTTTTAGAACCTGAGATTTAAAGAAAATTTCCTAAAATCTTCCCAGAGAGGACAAATAACAACGCATTGCAAGGAATGGACTGGACAAGTATGACATTACACCAACTATGTGCTGAATGAATGGTGCTCAGAAAGAACACTGGAAGCTAAGCACTGGAGCAATGCTTTAAAAATTCTGAGTCAATAAAGCATGAGGGTAGAATAATATTATCAGCCTCATAAAGGTCTCCAAATATTTGTCTTCCATTCACTTTTTCTCACGAAACTACTAGAAGATATGTTCTAGGAAAATAAATATGGAAAGAGGAAAACATGGGATCCAGGAGCAGGCATCCAACTCTGCAGAGTGGCTAGGGGCATTTCCAGGATGACAGCTGTGCAGCCGGCCCAGAGAGCAGAGGTCCACTAGGATGGAGGGGTCAAGAAAGAGGTCATTGGAAACAAAACAGAGCTGATGGAATGGCTGGATCATTGGACCACATGGAAAACTGTACTGGGAGGCATTTGAAGGATATGGGAAGAATTGGTGATGATTACACAGAAAATTAAGCCAAAGCAACTATCAATTATAGGGAAAATAATTAGTTATACAAATTAGGTAAACCTAAACAAAATACACTACTTAGCTAATCAGGAAACAACAGTTACTAATCAGAACAACACAAGCACGGAATCTGATTTAACCAAAAGTTGTGACCTAAGTGTATTGAACAGGACAGGAGAGAAGGGGGAGTGTGGACCATGGGAGCTAATTTCTTAACTTTATATTAGAAAATCAATAAAGTCTAACACTGATGAGTCAAAACATCATCATATGATATATACCTTAAAGAACCGAGAACAGGGATTCAAACAGATACTTGCTCACCAATGTTCATAGCAGCGTTATTCACAATAGCCCCAAAGTGGAAACAACCCAAGAATGGGTTATAGTCACACAATGGTCTATTAGTCAGCTCTAAAAAGAAATGAAGTTCTGATACATGCTCCAACATGGATGAACCTTAAAAACATTAAGCTAAGTAAAAGGAGCCAGACAAAAGGACACATTTTGTATGATTCCACTTATATGAAATATCTAGAATAAGCAAATTCATAGAGACAGAAAGTTGAATAGAGGTTCCTAGGGGCTGGGGGGTTAGGGAATGAGGAGTTATTGCTCGATGAACACAGAATTTCTGTTTTGAGTGATGAAAACATTTTAGTAATAGAAGGTGGGGATGGTAGCACAAAGTTGTAAAAGTAATGCCACTGAATTGTACACTTAAAAATGGCTAAAAAGGCACGTTTTATGTTATATACATGTTGCCATAATTTAAAAAATCACTGTATGTGCATATTATTTAGAAAGTTCATGGTAAATACTAGGAGAAACAATCGAGAGTAGAAGGTGGTTGTCTTGGGCAGTAATGGGGGTAGGAGCTGGAGCTCCCATGTTTTATCATAACCCTATTTAACTCCTAAAAAGATACTGTGTGAGACATTACTTTGATGAGAATGAAAATATATACAAAGGTAAATATAAAAGAAAATGTCCTATACCCCATAAGGATATTCTTTTTCTTTCATTAAAAAAATTTTTTTATTAAAGTATATCATTCATACATGAACATAAACAGTGAGTGTATAGTAAAATCTGTGAACTTACCAAACATGCATATCGTCATACAGGGCTCCCATACATCACCCCCCCACCACCACCTTGCATTGTTGTGAAACATTTGTTACAAACTATGAAAGAGCATCGACAAAATATTACTACTAACTATAGCCCATGAGAATATTTTTATTCTCCTTCTTCTATTCTCTATCACAGTTAATAATACTCTTCTGCCATATTTGGGCCTTTTTTTTTTTTTTTTATTTCAATTCACATGGTATGAAGAATGCATACTCATGTTTTATGGCTAACAAATCCCTTCCATTCAGAGAGGAGGGTAAAACTAACCAGAAGGCAAATATCATGATATTGAGCAGAGGTCCTCAAAGTGTGGCCCAGAGCTTCAGCCGCATCTGGGAACACGTCAGAAAGGCAAATACTCAACCCCCATCCCAGACCTCCTCTATCGGGTACTCCGGATGATGTCTAGCACTCTGCATGTCAACCTGCCCACCAGGTTTGTCTTTTCCAAACGCCAAAATGTCATTAAAAATACATTTTTTTGTTATGAAAATTATGTTTGTTTAAAGTACTGTAGTGATTTGATAAATTCAATGAAACTGAGCCATGTGGGGAAAACAATGTTTGAGAACTGATGGTGTAGAGGAAAAGTGAGATCCAGAATTAGAAGACCTGGATTCTACTGCCAACTATCACCAACTAGCTGTGTGGCCACAGGCAGGCCCTGCAATTCTGAGTATTAATTTCCCTATGTGTTCAAGGAGGGAGTTAGCTTAGATGACCAGTGGGATCCCTTTTAGCTCTAGCGTATGATTTTTAACCTTCTATATATTTTATATCTTATTTATAATAATGCTTGAGTGTCTAAAATCAGCTTCAATTAATTATATGATCAAATAATTAAATCAAAGTATTATATTATATATTTAATAATTATTCAAAGTATTAAAAAAGGTAAATAGAAAAGAGTTTAATTGATAAAAGTATATTACTCACAGGTTTTTTGTTAGGTTGGCTATCATCATAGCCAGTTGTAAGGTCCCTAATGCCCGAAACTTCATATTTGCCGCAAGTTTTTGGATAATTATTCTTCCCATCATAATTTCTAAGGTTTTCAAATAATTTTTTAATGGTGCCTTGATCATGGCAGATAAAATAGGAAGCTTTGGTGATATGGTAGCCATACCTATCAAAACAAATACAGTACATGTAAATGAGGAACAAGTAATTCTCCAAAGTGTACCTGGGGCATGTATCAATTAGTATATTCTAAAAGAAATGGAACAACCATAACTAGCTTCAAAGAAAGAATTTTGCATCTAAAAAGAATTTACTAAATCCACCCCAGGAGATGGCAAACAATGCCCACCCAGCCTATAGCCAGTTTTTGTGAATTTAAGTTTTACTGGAACACAGCCATGCCATACCCATTCCTTTATGTACTGTCTCTGGCAGTTTTCCTACAAAGACGGATGGTCCTTAAAGCCTAAAAAAATTACTATCTGGCCTACAGAAAAGGTTGTGGACCCTTGATCTACTCAACTGCCTTAAAAGCCTCTGTGTATTATTAAACATAATCCTTTTGAGTTCCTAGTACACACTCAGTAAGGAAATCTGTGCTCATATCAACAAAACTGATCAATACTCATATAAACTACATGTTCCAGCCTTGATTCACCAACTAGTAACCATCAAAAATTTCCACCTGGGTGGTACCAGTAGGAAAGTCAGAAAGCAGAGTCCCTCTTTTATCTACCACCCTCATACATTTAGAAAAATCATAGCAGGGAGGAGTTACATCTGCAGAAACTGTATCAAACCCTATTATCATGATCACCACCAGGCTTATAATCACTGGAATGGATGGTCTTTCCATTTGCAGCAACCTTCAGTTCTACACAATGTCTAATACTGTGCACCTTCCCTCTTGAACTCTCTCCCCTGAGCTTCAGCTGCTGACCTCTAACTTGGCTAGACTTTCCACCCAGCTGTCCTGTCAAACCCAAAATGTAAAAATCTAAACCCAAGTTTATATTACGTTAGTATAAATTTATCTTCTCAATCACCCTGGCTCAGAACTTCAGTCTTCTTCTCCCTCTCTCTTTCCCAAACTCTACTCAGACACCAAACCTTATTAGTACCTTCCACTGAATTTCCTCTTATTTCTTCTCTCCTTTTTATTATCGCTGCCCTATTGTGCTCAGTGCTTGGGAAGTCAGCATTAGCCTAAAATAATCCTAATTAATATTAGGCTGGGTGCTTGTGAGAAATTGCCCAATGAGAATGGCCAAAAAAGAAGAAAAAGATATAAATGGATTTCATAACTTTTCTAAGGAGTATGACTTTTTAATTGAAAGTGTCCAATTTTCACCATAAAGAGGTCTTTTAAAAATCACTTAAAATAGAATGTGATAAGTGGATATTTTGTGTAGATCACAAATATAGGATGAAAATAAGAACTATGCTAGTCTTATATAAGTAAATGGATACTTATGGCCTTGGATAAAAAATCTTTGATGACATCATTATACACAGATGCAGGAAGTGTTTTATTCTGTTTTATTAAAGCAGTAGTGAAAATGACTAACAAAGAATACACTGATGTCAAAGGAGCAATAAAGCATCACATGGACAAACTGCCATATTTCTAAATTAATACACTATTTTGTAAAGCTAAAATAATAAACTAAATATTATTGGAAAAGACTGGACTATTTCATCTACATCCCTAAAAATATTTGCATCCTTATATATCAAAGTTGGCCAAAGATTTTTCTTGTTATCTCCTCTTTGGGAAAATGGGACTCTGCCTTATACTCACATATATTCAATAATTATTATGTATCTCAAAGAATATTGCATCTGCATATAACCAAACAACTGTTAGAAAGTCACAAAAAAATAATTTAAATGTTATAGAGTAGGGAGCAGAGGTGGTTCAAGCGATTAGGTGCCTCCTTCCCACACTGGAGATCCTGGGTTAGGTTCCTGGTGCTTCCTAAAGGAAGACGAACAGACACAGCAAGTGCCATCAACGAGGGGGTGGGGAGAAATAAATAAAATAAAATAGATCTTTAAAATATATATATATATATATATATTATAGAGTAACTTCACGTCGTGCTTTATCCAACTTGGGATATAGTAATTTCAAAGTAATGAACGGTAATTATTAATAAATGGTTAAACAGCAAAAGGAAAAGGCGAGTGCTTATTTAGTTTTAGTAAGGAATATGACTCATAACCAAAGAAAGAGCATTGGAAAAAAATTAGTATCTCATGTACAAGAGCATAAAACAACATTAAAAATATTACTTTAATTAAACAGTCAACAGAAACTTACTCAACATAGATGGCCTTTAGCTGCTGCGACAAAGACAAATTCTTGGTTGCTAGAAAGCAAGCCAACTCTGCACTTATGACAGCGGCACTGACTCCATCTTTGTCCAGAACAAAAGGGCAGCACATGTAGCCTGCAGAAAACATGCACCACACATCCAGCCTCAGGAGCGGGTTAAAGTCATACCTGTGAATGCATCTGCCTGCCGCATGTGAGAGGCCATGCAGCATTGGGTGTGCGGACGCGTCTCACTTACCACCACAGGTTTAAGAGTCTAGCCCAATGCCTAGCATGCAGCAGGCCTTCAAGAAGTATTTGTTGAATAACCTGTAAGGAGATTTTCTGGCCTAGCCAAATCATGCCCATTTGCTAGGTCCAGTCCAAGTTGCTCCACTGCACGTGAAATGATTTCTAATTGTTCTAGTCCATGTTTTCTTCTTTGAATACCAATAGCTCTTGTTACTTACACTACTCATCTCCACACCTGGCCTGAACTCCTTTGTGTAGCCTCTTACTGCATCTCCCTAACTAGATCAATATAAGCTGC
Organism: Tolypeutes matacus; assembly: GCA_026826555.1. Lineage (NCBI taxonomy): Eukaryota > Metazoa > Chordata > Mammalia > Cingulata > Chlamyphoridae > Tolypeutes > Tolypeutes matacus. The sequence continues at coordinate 8,160,435 of JAKSZT010038599.1, read as the reverse complement.
TATGGCTGAGGCCGGTGTCATCCATTTCTCTCAGTCTAGGTATAGCAGATATGCAATAAATATTTGACAAATGAATGTAAGAAAATCTAGGAGGGAAAAATCCTCTGTTTATAAAATAAAAAGCTGTAGAAAGACAAGCCTGCCAAATGTGATAACAAAAGAGCAAAAGCTGTGCTATTCCTTTTATTCACTAAATTAAACAAATATTAATGTGCTTATGCTGCAAAAGATATACAGATGAATCAGAAGCATATGATTGTATGGTAAGTATAATGTATAATCGTGTTTACTAAACTCATGGCTAAAATATTCCCGGCACCAATACCTGAATTTTAAAATTCTATAGCTAGCTCTCCTTTCTGCTCCCATTGGCAAACAATCTTGAACAAGGATTTTCCAGGCACTCTGGCTGGAGCTCCCAGCACCACAACCATGCCATCTCCTTCCTCCTCACAGACCTCAGCACAGATCTTCATGTTGTGATTTCAGAAGGGGGTGGAAATATTGCCTGGATATCAAACACCACCGTTGAGGGAACATTGCAACTCCCAAAATAGGTGGATTCCTAAGCTTCCAGCAGCCATATACAGAACATCACTGTTTTCAGTCATCTGGGGAAAGCATTCCCCTTTTTAAATTAATGGCTTGGATATGGTAAGATATTCCTTTTAGGAAAAAAAAAAAAAGATCTAAGATACTAGAGTAAGACAGCTCAACTCAAGGAATAGTTATACAAGCATCACAGAAGCAAAAGCAAAGTAAAATGTATAGTCTTAGTTTTCATTGTTGACATTTTGAGCCCAAATTCAAATCCCTTTCCCATTTATTTATGTTCTGTATATTAATCAATTCCATCACCATCATTATCACTTCTTACCAATAGCTTCTTCAAATGCAAATAAAACATTTTTCCCTTGGTCTATTAGTTGTTTGGCTCTGTTTCCCATCCACTTAAAGCCAGTTAAGGTTTCCTAAAGGGAAAATCCAAAAATAAAGACATGCCTTAGACCTTCCACAGACCAAAAGAAAGGGAAAGGAGCACATCTCACCAACACCTTACCTCAAAGTGAAAACCCTCCTTTAAGGCAATGGCCCGCAAGATTTTGGAGGAGACGGTGCTGGATAACATGTATGTATCTTTGAGGGCACTGGGATCTTGGTTTTTTTCTTTCCAAGAGGTAAAGAGCCACCAGCCCAAAAGGGCTCCCAACTCATTGCCTGAAAATACTCTCCATTCACCACTGAAAGAAAAAACAAACTATTCATGTCAGAGATCTTAAGGAAAACACTAAAAGTCATTGGGACAAGACAACATAGCCAAACATGGTCAAAATAGTGTCTGCAAGGCTGTTCTTGTTATTTACCACCTTCAAGTAACTGGTCAGAAATTTGAGGGCCACTCCACAAACATTTGAACAGCTACCATGCATCAGTCAGTTTGCCTAAGCAAAATCCTGTCTTTGAGTATAAAATAAGTCAGTGATGACACAATGTTTTTATTCTAGTACTCTGCAAAGGTTTTGGTTTTAAGCATAACAGGAATATGCTGGCAAAATTCTCCCCCCACTGCCCAAGTATAAAATAAGTTTGCATATCTCAATTTTGGGTCAGGTCAGAATTGCGGATTCTGAGAGGGTGATACTTAGCATTCTTCAAAATCAAGTTTGGTCCCAAAATAGTCCACCAGAGAGCAGATGTGCAATATAAGTTCTTCTCTGTAGTCCAGATGGCTACAGGTAAACCTCACCTATCAGCATGCATAGCATTTGCTTAACTTTCTAAAAACTGATACAGAATTGAACCATTTTTCAAAAATCATAATCTAAAACCCTAACCCCCCTTCATCAGCACCTCACTGCCCACAGAACATCACATACTTGTTTGGCGTATGAAACGACTTAAGACTTTTCCCCACTTACTTGCTACTCCTCTGTACAAACTCTATGATCAAACTTGTCTCAAAACCTATGTCAGTATCTGTATTAGTCAACCAAAGGGGTGCTAATGCAAAATACCAGAAATCAGTTGGTCTTTATAAAGGATATTTATTTGGGGTAGAAGCTTACAGTTACTGGGCCATATAGCATAAGCTTCTTCCCTCACCAAAGTCTGTTGCTATGTGTTGGAGCAAGGCAGCTGCCGACATTTGCCAGGGTTCAGGCTTCTTGAGTTCTTCTCTTCCCGGGGCTTGCCTCTCTCTGGGCTCAGGCTTGCCACAAGGCCAGCTGTAGACTATCAGGCAAATGGCTTGCTTCTTTTCTCAGGGCCTTCTCTCTTTCCTCATGACCAAGCTCCTCTGTACACTACTTCCCAGGGCTCCAGCTCAAGACTCCACATCACAACTCCAACTCAAAACGGCTCCAACAGTGTCCTTTTTTATGTCTTTTATCTTTGAGACCCCACCCACCAAGGGGTGGGGCTCAACGCCCCATTGATGTGGCCCAGTTAACACCCTAATCATAACTTAATCATGCCCAGATTAACAGACCAGTTTACAAGCATAATCCAATATCTATTTTTGGAATTCATAACTATATCAAACTGTCAAACTGCTACAGTATCCCACAGGGATCCCTCTCCAGTCTTCTCACTTTCTGAGTATTTCCTTGAAGGCCTGGCTTTTTATGAAATGCTTTAGCAAATTGCAAACTACAAAGCCAGCACCAAGCCAAGTGCTTTGATCTTGTTAGGTACTGAGTCATTAATTATAATGAAATCAATTAGAAAATGAGGAAAGAATTATAAACAGTAATTTCAATTTCAAGCACATATTAGGCTGATTTACTCATATGATCCACAGATCAGCAACCTGCTCTATGACGGGGCACTCAACAGAGTATTCGGGAACTTGATAAAGAGAAGTATTTCCAAATAGGTTCTGTCTCTCCAGGACAATTTTACCTCTGAAAGTATCATCCTTTATATTTTCTATTATATAGATAATTACACTTGATTTTACCTGTCTTGCTTTTCTGCTACAGCAAGTCTATCAGCATCTGGGTCATTTGCCAAAACAATTTTGGCCTTTGTTTTGTCGGCCAAACCAAAAGATAAAGTCTGAAAAAGAGTTGGAAAATGAAAGATTACTTACATCAAGAATCGCATATATTGTCGTCTTTAAAATCTTTTAGGTCTTGAAGAACGAAAAGAGGACATTCCCTGAGCTAAGACCAAATTTATGTCTCGAGTTGGTCTTGAGTGGTCACATATTATCTTCTTAAGCCAGAGGTCAGAGGATGGGACAGTCAACACACACCCCATGCCTGCCTGTGTGGTTAGCTCCATGGCTGTCAGCAGGTGTGGGGATGGACTGGTATTTCCAGGCTCTCACCATGGGATGAACCTCACAAATGAACCAAAATAAACCAACTCCTGAATATTGTTATCCTAACCTTTAAAAAGTTTATAGACACCATAATTTAAACAGCACTTCATACCAGAAACAATGAAAAGGAATGAAATTCGTAATATGATAAACTTCCACTCTATTAGTTTCTTTTTGGCATTAGGGAGCATAGTACATTAAATTTAAATTAATCAAGTTAAACTTAAAACACCTTTTATTTAAATTTCAGCTCTTGTGTCCTGACACTAAGTTGTCTAATTTTAAAGTTCCTTTAAGAAATTAATAACTAACAGGTATAAATATTTCCAATGATGAAAATGTTTTTTCAGCACAATGAAAACACATAAGAACTTATTTTACTTGCTATTCATAGTTTTGAATATAAAAGGCAGATTTTATGATGAAAAAAATTTACCAAGACTCCTTTCCCCTCTTCGGGATTTGGGTATTTCACAGTTGGAAACTCGGGATTGGGGTCTTTCTGTTCAGGCACAGCCTCGGGAGGAGCAAAGCCAAAGGCTTTGAAAGCCGACTGCACGAAGTCGTGACCCACGCCGTGCACAGAAGTGTGCACAAACTTCACCGTGCTCTCCTTGTTCAGACTCCTAGAATCAACACACCATGAAAAATGACAGAGTATACAAACAGGGCTCTCAAAACTAGGTTTGCAAAACCAGATTCTCAAGAATGTAAGAAATCAATGCAATAAGAATGTCCAAGACAGGTGCATCTCCTTCTAAATCCATTAAAAAACTTAAACAAAATATATTCAACTTCCCAAATATACACACACATCACCCTACAACATATTCAAGTTGTAAATTTCACTCTATAGTTATTTTCAGCAAATCTGCATTTGGATTTTGTTTTCCGGTGTAGCTTTCACATCTAGGGTGGGGTAAAAGAAAGAACCCTGGGGTTCAGTTCCAGGACAAGACTCACAGCTGGATCAATGGGTAGCTCCCCGTGGCAGTCCAGAGCTGGAGCTTGTGTCAGCTCCAGGGCTCCCCATACTGTTTACTAGCTTCAAAAACTCATTTTCAAAATGTTCCTTTTAACCAATGTGATGGAATATCCCCCACAAAATATCCCATGGAAAAAAAACCTTTTTCTTTGTCAAGTGACAATACTATTTGGCAAAGTGCCATGTCCTAGGGACTTAATACAACAACATACATCAAAATTAAGAGTAAAAATTACATAGAGGTAAACAAAAGGCTTTTAAAAATTCTAATGCTCTGACTGCTAGAATCTTGGTTTTTCCCTAATTTCTTCTAGAACTCAATAAATAAACAAGTTTTTCTCTAAAACTTGTTTCAAAAAAAACAAAAACAAGCATACCCTTGAAAACAAAGTACACCTGGAAAAATAAACATGCAGGATTAGTGAGAAACATATCTAGGAATATTAAAATGTATTATAAACCTACAGTAATTAAAAATTTATCACTAGAGGTGAAAAAAAAAAAAAGGCAGATTAAAGGAACAGAAGATAGTCCAGAAGTAGATCTATTTTCAAATGGGAAATGTATATGAGAAGCAGAAAAGCATAGAGCTTAATTACCATCTTCTAGACACAGGGTTCCTGAATTTGAATACTGGAGTCTGCCAATTCCAAGCTGTGTCACTACTGGCTATTTACTTAACCTCTCTGTGTCTGAGTTTTCTCATCTATAAAATGGCAATACACCAAAATCTACCCTCAGCATGATTTTAAGGATTAAAATGAAATTAATTAATTAGTACAAAGTGAAGGGCCTGTAGTAGTTATGTGATATATAATAAGCACTCAATTAATGTTAGAAATTGTTTGATAAAGGTATTATTTCCAATCAGTCAAAAAAAGATAGATTATTCTTCAATTTATGATTTTATACAAGTCCTTTGGGGGGGGGGAACCTAATCTGGTTTCTTACTTCATGCTTATACAAAATTAAAAATTATCAATGACTCAAAGATTTAAACATACAAGATGTAAACATGAAGTTCTAGAAAAAGGCAAAAGGGGATTTTTTTTTTTTTTTTTGGTAATCTTGAAGTAGATTAACTCTTCCAAAGTATGATGTAAAACCCAGAAGCCATAAATGAAATGACTGATAAATATTTTCAAAATTTTTTCACCTAAATAATTGATGAAAATTGTAAAGTTTGATAATACCCAGTGTAGGTAAAAATTTGTGGATCATATACTGTTATCATATACTGCTGGTAGGAACATCAACTGGTATGACATTGTTAAAGAGTAATTTGTTCACTGCTTTCAACTTTGTAAATGCATATACAATTCTGCTGCCAGAAATTTATCCTATGGCTATATACGTACAAATACTCAAGGCACTGTGCCTAAGAATGCTTACTCCAGTGCTACTTGATGTAGTAGAAAGTTGGAAACGCCCTTGGTCTTTGCTAGGTCAAATCAGAGGGACAGAGTGAAGGTTCACAGATGTGTTATGTTTATATTGTACACATTCAAAAAAACTGTTTCCCAACACTTAGAAATCAAGAGACTTCACATACAAAATCTAGATCTTCAGTTTCTCTTAAGGGAAAAATATCAGGTGATCAGCCAATTCTGGACCCACATTTCCACAGTGCAACATTCAGCTAGGATCAAGTATGGTCTCTCCCTTTAGATGAGGTTTGGGTTCTAAATTCTACAAGGAGCCACCAGTCCCAGGTGATCTAACAAATACATTATTAGAGACCACTTAGAAATTCCTTTTGTTTAATCAGTGGTTTCTTGCAAGGGGGCAATAAAGAGTGGTGGGACCTGCAGAATATTAGAGAAGGACACCAATGCCATTCAGCTAGCCTGCTTCTTACTGACTGTTATTTGGATGTACCAAGTCTGTGTCACTGCCTTTAATAAACAGGTGCAGAAGCCATTAAAATGAATAAGTCAGTTTTAATAGGGGCTTACACAGAAATGTATCCAACACAAATGAACTGGAGGAGAAAGGCAGAGGAAAAAACTATACAGATACCACATTTCCATGTATGTGTGTGAAATACATTGTACATATATGCTTTTATATGGACAGAAGAAAATTGTGGAAAGACATATGATAAAAATGCCAGTGTTTCATATTTGACACCTTTCGGCAAGTTTCTTTTCATGCACACACACACACACATATATATATACATTCATATATATATATATGAATATACAGGAAAAGTCAGCAAAACATGGCCTGTTGGCTGATCACCTGATTTTGTAAATAAAGTTTTTTTTAAATGCAGACACACTTGCATTCACTCATTTATGTATTATCTATGGCTGCCTTTTGTGCTACAATGGCAAAATTGAGTAGTTGTAAGAGTCCGAGTGGCTGGCAAAGTCAAAAATATTTACTATCTGGCCCTTTAAGAAAAATTTACCAACCCCTGATCTACAGCCACTAAAATCAGATGCAGCTGCAGTCTATACATCAATTTAAAAGAAAAATGTAATGAAACTGATAGAATGTGGCTGAATAAAATTAATTTAATTCACTTAAAGTGAATAAAGACTCAATTTACCTATGAAAACAGTATTTCTTAAGGTCTTCAAAGTAGTCCTTGTAGATGGAAGCACTTGGGTCATGAAGAAGTGAACTGCCATCAATTAAAGAATCATCCCAAGCTTTAGGCCACGGCTCAAGATTTTCTTCAATAGCTTTAGAAATCCCTTTATCGTGAGGAGAGATGATCTGAGCTCCATTATCCCAATAGACCTAGAGAAGGCAGTGACACATACAGAAGATGTTAGGGTTAATGGGAATAAAACCTCAGTTACCTATGTTCCCAAATAGTAAAAGCATGAGATTTATACAGAAGGGGAAAAAAGTAAAATACCTTATAACCATTATCCTGTTTTGGATTATGGGAGGCAGTTATCATGATTCCAGCACAAAGTTTCAAATGTGATACTGTGTAGGGCTGAAAAAGAGTAGGTAATAAGACCAAACATTTTTAAACAAAAAAATTAGTTATGCTTAAAATAGCTATCGTATGTTTATTTGAACCAACTGACTCTTTTAATAAACATAATATTAAATATAACATATCACTCAATATTTTGTGCCACACCTAAGCAGTATAATCTTATTACCCTTGGAACTAACTAGATGCTCAAAATTCCAGGACGTATACTTGAATAAGAAAGGTGAGTGTTTTTCTAGGTGCCGCCTTCTCATTCTTTTACTTGGTAGAGCTGGGAAACTCTTCAAACAAAAAGGCTGCCTAATGCTCCATGTCACATTCTTTGAAACCTTCTGTTGAGAACAGAAGCTCATAGTTGCAGCTTATCCTCCATGACTGCCCTTCTCCTCTTTCTCCCTACTTGCTTGTAAGGAACAAATTGAGAAAAAAGTTGAAGAAATGGAGTGTTCGTATAGCTTGCTCATTTATCTCCCACTCCAGGAATAAACATGCCTCCCTTATATTTCTACTTAACTCCATCTTTATAAGACTACTTCCCAAAATGGGGGAGGTGGGGGTAGACATATTCCCCCTCTAGTGGCCTATTAGATTTACTATGCACAGGCAATCTGAGATTTTAACCATTTGTCTCTCTCCATCCTCCCACCAAGAATCACTGCAATCATTTGTCCTCTTAGGAGCCTGTCACATCCCTCAGGGGTGTTGGGCAAAGAAAAGAAGATAACCATTCCACTGTGTTAGAAAATGTTTAGGAGATATTAAGTTAATTCATGTGTCTGATTTAAAAATAATAGCTTATCTAGTATAGAACACAATTGAGGTGCTTAAGATATTACAATTTCCAATAAACAGTGAAACTTGAACTAAGCTTTGATACTTGAACTTAATGTGACGCTGAGTGTCTACTGGATTAGTTATGTTCTAGGAGGTGCTGCAGCTACCTGTCAGTGCACCGGAGACAGCAAACATAAAACTAGTGCAACTTACGTCTATATTTACACTGTCTCATTTTTACTTGATGTTAGTAACTGCATTAGAATCATGTTTTGGGCTTAATTTCTAAAAATATATATTCTCAGCATCTGACCCAACTCTTAAAAGTTCTGTCTATTTAAATGCAACAGCTGTCACAGTACTATTGACCATTTTTTCAGATTTGATAAAAGTCTTATTAGTGATTGCCAGGAGCTGAGGAAGGAGGGGAACAAAATGGGAGTGATTGCTAATGGGAATGGGGTCTCTTTTGGGGTGATGAAAATATTCTGGAATTAGATCATGGTAATAGTTGCTTTGTGAGTATACTAAATACCATTGAATTATACATGTTAAAAGGGTGAATTTTACAATATGTGAATTATATCTCAATAAAAAGACAAGTGATTCAGAACAACAAAAAAAGCTGGTACACCAACTTCTCAAAGATATTCATGATTGATAAGGTTTGAGTTGATTTCAGATTTAGACCCAAGAAGTTTCCTAATTGTGATAATTTGGGGGAAAAAAAGAACTCTAAAACCAAATTAAAAAACAAAACAAAAGTTTGCTAGCTTGCTAAAAATATCTTTAGAATGCAAGCAAAAGAGAAGTGCATTTTTAAAGTCAATGCTGATGAATCAAAAGTTGAATTACTAGGATGTGGGAGAAACATTCCTGGAAAAAGAGAATGGCTGATAAACGCCAAGGATCTTTTAAGTCATTCAAATACCCAAATCCCAATAACACTAAATACTGTTAAATTGAGCCACGTCCAATCTCTAATCAGGTGACAGGAAATTAGGAAAGGACATGGTTACTTACCACAAAGGGTGTTGGGGTTATATCAGAAAAGAGGTACACAGGAATCCCCTGACTGATAAACGTGGTTGCAGCAAGTCGTGCGAACCTAGAATGCAGAGTGACATGGGAAGAGGAGGAAAGAGCATGGTCAGGACCGCAGGGGACAGTAAAGAAGGAAATGGATGCCTGAACGCTTCTTTAGGCTGCATATAGCACAAAGATCAAGACAAACGTTTATTATAAAGTATTTTCCTTGGCCTAGGACATTAAAACTGCAGGAACTTGGGCATCATCTCCTTCCACTCCTTTGTTTTACAAAAGGGTGACTAAGGCCAAGAAAGCCCAGGTGACTTGCCCCACACCCAGACTTAGCAGCTGAGTCAAGCCTGTACCCAAGTCTCCCGTCTATCTTAGTGGTCCTTAGCCAGGATGGAGTCTGCTCCCCCTGGCTGAAATGTCTAGAGCATTTTTGGGGCTAAAGGGAGAGAGGGCTGCTACCAGCATCTTGTGGGTAGACGCCAGGGATGCTGCTAAATACCCTAGATGCATAGGACAGCCTCTCACAACAAAGAATTATCAAGCCCGGTACAAAGTTACATGTGAACAGTGCTGCGGCTGAGAACCCAAGTCTACACCTATCACAATCTACTATATACCCTGCAGACTAGAAAAACAATGATTACATATTGTCTTCTATAAAATCACTAGGAACCCAGGGACAGTGCATATACATCCTGGCTCCAATCAGACTGTAAGTCCTTAAAATATAAGATTCAAGTTTTTGACATTTCTCAACTTCCACAGCACTGGCCTGAGGCAAAACACAAAGCACAGATCAAATCTTTCTTCATGCTTGGGGTAAAATACTTAACCACAAATAAATAAGCAATACACTTCCAATGGGCAATGCTGTACCATTACAGGAAAAACCCAACAGATCATTCATTCTCACCCCAAATATTTCTTGGGCACCAGCTCCATAGAACACTATTGCAGGAGCTGAGTGGGGTACAAAGAGATCTCTGCACTTTAACAACTCAAGTGGCCAAAATTCCCAAGATCAATAGTGATATAAAAATGTTTTAACATTTTTAAGTCTCTAAATAGGGGAAAGTCATAAAATCACAAAATCCAGCAAAATGATTTTAATTAAAAAGTGAATAAAATCCAAACTGCATTCAGTAGAAGGCACAGAAATCACTTTTACTCTCATGAAATATTTATCATGTCTTTAGGCTGACTTTAATAAAAGCACTGTCTTAAAATTGGCAAAGGAGGCACTCAACATGTAAATATGGTAAATGTACAATATATATTATATTTTATATATATTTAACATATATATGAGCTAAGTTACAAATGTGCACAGGAAAATATTCACTGTCTTCTCTGCATATGCTTAACAGTTGTTTACATTCCCCATCAGAAATTTAAAATTTGAAGATAGAAGAACTAAAACATTTCCTTACAGTTCTACAATTGCAGTAGTTTCCAACTCTTCAAGAAGATCCCATTTGCCCCTCATGAATATTTTATCATGTACTGGTTTAATATTTATGTTCTGATCTCTAAATATCTTACCACATTATAGGTGATACAAATTAGCACAAGCTCCACTCCAGTCCATCCCATCAACCTCTGGGACTTAGACTATAAGCTTAAATAAAATCAGTAACACCAGTCAGTTTAAGGAATTGACATGCTCCAAGGCCAGCACAGGAAGTATCTGCACCTTAACTGATGATGTCAACATAGCCAAAGGATGTGTCAACCAGAAGCAGGGTAGTTGGTATAAAATGAAGAAATCTGAGAAGCTAAACAGGAAGAGCTAGTCATATATACACACTGTGCCTGTTCTTGCCAGAGGATTCGACAGGTCCCTATGTCAGGAAAAGCATGTCCACATTTTGTTTTGAACAGCTAAATTTCTCACTGTAAAGTGACAAATGGATAGGATTCTGATTCTGACTGATACTGCACCAGTCTCTTGTGAATGTAGCTCATGTACATCAATCCCCAAGAGCTACAGCTTCTCTCTTGGTTACTGACAGAGATCACATTTTGAGCCTGCAAAGCTGAAGACAAAACCTACTTTTATTTTTTTATTTTTTTATTTTTTTATTTTTTTTTATTTTACCGGGAGGTCCCGGGGACCGAACCCAGGTCCCGCCACATGGCAGACGGACGCCCAACCATCCGAGCCACATCCGCCCCCCCAAAACCTACTTTTAGATGCCACCCCTGAGTTCAATCTGGGGGCTGATTTCATTGGAGGTTTTTTTTTCACCCTGGCCAGACATTTGTTCCCATCAATGCTTCCTCTTAGATTAGAAGTTCCTGAGGGGAAAAGATTGGGACTCTATAAATTCATACAGTACTGTAAAGTTAATGAGACTTTTCATTGATATTAAATATCTGCATGTTCTTACAATATAAGAAATGACTAAGACATGTTCTGGAATGATAAGAAAAATATTCATTAAAATAGGGGAAGTACTGTTGGAAAAAAAAAAAAAAGGATCACATAACATAGTTAAGAGGAGGGGTTGTCAAACTACAGCCGATGGGCCAAATTCATCCCACTGCCTATTTTGTAAATAAAGTTTTACTGGAACACGGTCATGCCCACTGATTTACATCTTATCTAGGGCCTGTTTCTGAACTATAACAGCAGAGTTGAGTAGTTGTGACAGAGACTATATGGCAACAAAATGTGAGATACTTACCATCTGGCCTATTAGAGACAAAGTTTGCTGATCCCTAGAGCCAGCATTCTTGTGATTAAATCAAGTCTCCTCCTCTAACTTTGTGATCTCAGGGCAAAGCAATCATAGTACATACCTTACAGGTGGTTGTTAGGGTTGAATGAGTAAATCTCTAAGTGCCTGGTCCATCATCAGCACACAAATGACTGCTACTAATATTATTATCATTATCATTACCACCATCAAACACTTGTGGCTACATAAGAGCGAATCCCAGGGAAACGGATGTGGCTCAAGAGGTTCAGCGTCCGTCTACCATATGGAGGGACCGGGGTTCGATCCCCAGTACCTCCCAGTAAAACAAAAAAAAAAAAAAAGAGCGAGTCCCACTGGTTTGGGAATAACAAGAATGCAGCTTGGAACAGGTGTTCCAGAATGGGAAGAGGATCATGAGGCTTATGAACAGCAGCAGGAAAAAAATGTATGCAAAAGAAAGAAAGTGAGAGACAACTACCACTTTGAAAATTTCTTCATTTAGATGGGTATTAAATTCTAAATCATCTAAATTTTATTCTCTGAACCCAAATAAAAAAACAGAATTTTTAAAAGTTGAAAACTGCATTTACCTATCATTTTTATAGTTAAGCAATATAACAAATATACTTAATAGTCAAGATATTAAAATGCTATTAAAAATAAAATTACGGGTGATGTATGGGAGCCCTGCATGATGATATGCATGTTTGTTTTATAAGTTCACAACTTTTACTACACATTTATTGTTTATGTATTTTCATGTATGAATGATGTATGTCAGTAAAATTTTATTTAAAAAATAAAATAAAATCAACATTTTTAGGAAATATACTGAAAATATTAAGTGTTCAGGGAACATTATGCATACAACCTACTTTCAAATCTTTAGAAAATAGATAGATAGCTGGATGATAGGTGGAGGAATGGATCAACAGATGGATGGATAGACTGATGGTAGATGGAAGGAAGGACAGACAGATAGAAAGATGGCTACCTGGATGTATGGATGGATGGATGAAGGGACTGACGGGCAGATGGATGAAAGGATGAATGGATAGATAGAATGATATGGCAAATGTGGCAAGATATTAAGGTTAGTGAATCTGGAGATTCACTAGTGAATCTGGAGTGGAGAGTATGTTCTAGTTCCCTGTATGGGTTTTGAATAATATTTGCAACTGTCCTGTAAGTTTGAAATTATTTCAAAATAAAAAGTTTTTATAAAATAAGTAAAACCACAAGATATACCACAAAAATCATTTCCTAAAAATGTTTAAATACCTTCTGCTGCTGCCTCCACTTGATGGATGAGCACGAGCATCAAAGCTGATCACTACGCCTCTCTTCTTCAGGTCACTGAATTGTTTTTCCAGGTATCTGCAAAATCCCTAAAAATACCCCACAGATTCAAAGAGTATACACATTTTCACCCATGTTATATATAAGAAAACAGCAGCTCTTATTTATTGTCTATCTATATGTAACAAGCACTGTGCTAGACATTTTATACCTATTATCCAGATCAACTTTGCCAAGGAATCCCATTTTGCAGATGGGAAAACTAAGACTCAGAGAGGCTAAGTGACTTGCCCAGTTTCAGACACATGAATAGCAAAGGGGTTTGAATACAGGTCTGGTTAAAGATGACTTAGTGTAAGGGTTGTGTGTGTGTGAGGATGTCAGCTAAACATGCCCCTGTGCAAGTAGAAACAAGAGGCAGCAGGAAAGGATAAATTTTCAGACAAAAAAGTGCAATTGAAAAGGAAAAGAAGAACAAGGAGAAAACGGGCTGACGTGGCTAATAAAGAAACTGAAAGATTTACCTGTAGAAAATGGAGAAACTTAAAAAGGAGGAGAGTCCAGCCTCTGATGATGCCAAAGAGAAAGAAATGTGATTAATATCGTAGGCCATGTCTTAATGGTACCTTTATCTCCTTTCTTGAACAATCCAGAGGAATATCTGTATCAACTATTTTGTAAATGCAAGCTTTCAGGAGCTCTAGAAACATTTTAAGATTGGAATCCTACCTCATGCCATTTCTTAAGTGTAAATGTTCTCTTTTTAAGAGGTGAAATCATTTGCTGGTGGTTTATTTTTTGGTACAACCAGAAAATAGTGGGATATTGAATTATGGGAGGCTTTGATTATCTTGGATGTCAACTTAACATTCCACAGTTTGCAGAGGGGAGGGAAGCAGTTTGTATATTCTATAATACAACACATACTAAATGGTAATTTGTAGTCACAGTCATGCATTTAATGTCTTAAATAGTTTAAATTACTACTATTCCCATGTTTTTGTTTTTGTTTTGGGTAAAATTGTTTAAGAAAACCACTCCCTGATCTGGGCTCTCCCTGTCACAATTGTGTGTACTCTATAACATCTTTGGTCATGAAAGTCCAGTTTTCCTAATAAGTTTGTTATGTGCTATGAAAGATTGGAAATTTATGTAATGTGTATGATATTAAATTGTGAATTAGTAATGGCTTATCAAAATTTGAAGATATTAGTACTTGATATCTTCCTTCTCTTAAGGAAAATTTGCCTCCAAATTTTAAGCCAGAAAGTCACTGGAATAACTTTAGAAGAGAATTACAACTACACGGCTATTTAGATTTTTGGTACATACAGTAAGAATTGTATAGAAATTGTTCATAATATTTGTGTGCTGATCTTCAAAACAACCATCAAAATCTTAGTTATGAAAGAACAAAAATTTTTAACAGAATAGGGACTTGGTAATTATGACAGTTAGAAAAGCTTGGCAAAATTTACAAGGCTATAGAAGTTGGTCAGCTTAGTAGGTGGACTTGCACTGGAATGAAAGCTCCATGAGGTAACCTGTCTGTTTCAGTCATTATGATATTCCCAATGCCTGGCACGTAGTAGGCACTCAATAAATCTGTTAAAATGCATGAATGAATGATGATGATTGCATGAGCTTTGAAATTAGTGTTGCTTCAACCAACTGCACAAACCTGACTTTTTAGAGTAAATGGTGATGACTCCCTGTGCCTAAGGGAGTACCTAAGCAGGACCATATGATTTCTCAAGAGTTAAAATAAATTAGATTCCATCAAATACAAAAGGGATCTGGGAATATATTGAAAGTAACTATGAATTATAAAATAAACTTAGGGGAATGGATGTAGCTCGGTGGTTGAGAGCCTGCCTCTCACATACAAGGTCCTGGGTTCAATCTCCGGTACCTCCTAAAAAAAAAAAAAAAAAAAAAAAAAAGACATGGATTTTAAAAAATAAATGTGGTACCTGTGTAGTCTGAATGATGGTCAAGTCGTTCATTTGAGAAATTCCGGCTCCCATAGCAGCTCGAAGCCCAGCTGTCCCAAACTCCATTTGGGCCCCAAAACATTTTTGTAGCTCTTCTTTCTTACCTTCTGTAAGTAATCGTTTTACTGACTCTAAGGTTAAAGGATTCTGCAAAACAGAAATGTAA
This sequence comes from Tolypeutes matacus, assembly GCA_026826555.1. Lineage (NCBI taxonomy): Eukaryota > Metazoa > Chordata > Mammalia > Cingulata > Chlamyphoridae > Tolypeutes > Tolypeutes matacus. The sequence continues at coordinate 8,145,190 of JAKSZT010038599.1, read as the reverse complement.
TACCAGATGACATCAAGTAAATCAGAGAATGAAAAATCTGAAATACAAAAAAAAAAAACACCTCACAAATCTAACCTATAGAAAACTTGATACATATATTGCCTTTTCAAAGTCCTTATTCTTTTGAACTTTGAAGTATGAAGTCGGTTTGTTGGGCAATAAAATGTAAGTATTATTTTCTTTCTTATCACAGTAAGCACTATTAGAGGAATGGAACAAGCACTGGATCTGGGAATACCCAGAATGGAATTCCAGCTCCACCACTTACTGACCCCATGAGTTTGGATAAATTATTTAGCTTTTCAGATTTTCAGTTTCCTCATCGGTAACATGGGAACAACCTAGAACTTCCCTTCCATGGTGGTTTTGAGGATTGAACTAATATAAAATGTCTTTCCCTGCTTGGCACTTAGTTCTAATTAAATGTTACTTTTCTTCCCTAATGTCCTCAAATTTTCCCAGAGAATGATGAGATTATTTCATTTAAACGAAAAACTTTCTTTTGTAGTGTTCTGTAGTTTGTTCAATGCTTTCACACACCTGGTCAAATCATAATCTTGCAACAACTCCAGGAGGCAAGCAAATAACAAAAACTCTATTTTACAGATGAGGAAGCCATCTCGGAGACTGAGAGATTTGCTTAAACTGATAAGCATGAACTTAATGCCTTTTCTACTATATTAACTGCTTCAAATATACATTAACATGATTCAAGTTCATTATATATTGCCCTATTTTCTTTGTACAACAGTTACAGAAAATTTTAAGAATAGAGAAAAATAATGATAATTACATAAATTCCATATCAGACTGAAGAATTCAGGAGCACAATAAAGTACTTTATTACAATCTTACAGTCATCCTCCAACTAAATGAACACTCAGGCAAGTTGTGGCCACATAAATAAACTTTCAAATGCTAGTGAGTGCAATAAAATCTCAGCTTTCTGGAATTAAGCCCATACTTTCAGATTGCTCCAGATCCAAGTGGAATCAAGTAAAAGCCCATCTTTTTGGCTAAAAGAAATAGACACTAAGCAAAGAGCAGTCTTTCTCCTCAGTTTGTCAGTTGCCCCCAAGGAAGGGCTCATCTCATATAAAAAAGAAGCTTCATGAACATTTGCTGAGTGAATGAGAAAACACAAGAGACCTCAAGACAACATCCAATATCTAGTGATTCTCTCATTTGTAGTGTAGATTAGAATTCTGATTGACCTTTAATATCTATAAAAGACCAAGTAAACTGAGAGAAATCAAAGGAAATAGAGAGATAAGAACAAAAAGCCTTGGGAGTTACCCAAACGGACAGCTGAGAAAAGAACAGAGATGAAGGCAGAGTGGTCAGCCTCTGCAGGGAAGAGGGCAAAGCACCTCCCAGGGGCCTCTCCAACCTCAGGGACAATCGGATGGAGGCATCTGGTGGGGGAAGGGGAGCTGCGGTGCTTTAGCTGGTTGGAAGCCCACAGAAGCCACCTTAGCTCATCTGAGTAAAAGGCAGCAGGAACGAAGTGGCTTCTTCCCTTCAGGTGCCTGTCTCAAGCCAGAAAATAGATTAAGAGAGAAAGAGCATGAGAAATGGTAAAAGTTCAAAAATTTAAAAAAAGACACTATTCCCTCACCTCTACCAAAGGAGGTAATCTTTATATGCAGATGCCACATTCTGTAGAGATTAGATGTTTATTTCTTCAAAGGAAAAGTTTTATGGAACAATGCATTACCAACTCTGACTTCAAAAAAAAAATCTGCAAATAGCAAGGTATCGGAAATGGAAACATTTTCCTTTCATTAAGCATCACAAGGCTGTCTTTGGTAGGAAAGGAAAAACCATCCAAGCAGTTGCTAGTGGCATCCTGGAAACAGATCTGCTGACATTTCATTTACAGTGGGCAGAGTACTGTAAAGAGCCGACCCCTGCTAAACCACGGCATTGAGTGATGGACAGGGCCGGCTACCTAATTTCAGAAGGACGAGACTCAAGCTAGAAGGGAGAAAGGGGGCGATGTCCGGGGATGGGTCCCAGCTTCTCTGCTCCATCATCTAAGAAGGACAGTGAAGAGGAGAAAAGCTGGAAGTGCTGTGTCCATCTTCTTGGCAAAGTCAGAGTGCTGACGAAGGCTCCTGACAGGAATGCGGGTCTACACAGGCCCCAGGAGTAAGAAGAATAGGCGGGATTTTGTGGTGCGTGGGGCTGTACAGCCGACTGCTGAGGAGGAGCCGGCGGTCTGAATGACAGGAACTCGTGTGCGCCTCAACCAGGCAGACCGCCCGGGCTCGCTCCCTTTGCAGCCCCGCCGGCGCGAATGGCTGGTTCAGTCCTGTGACAACCTTTCCCAGGCAAACTCAGAACATGTCGTAGGCCGCCCGGCCGGGGGAGGCCTGGCCGCCGCCGCGTCCCCCTCCTCGGTCCCGAGGAACCCGCGCGGCCCGAGGGGGAGGCTGGGGAGAGAATGGAGGAAGCACCGGCCCTCGCCGCAGGAAACGCGGCGCCAGCGCCCGGGGGAAGACCGAGGAGCCGGTGCCTCCTCCCGGCGTTCCAAGGCCCCCGCCGCCCCTCACCTTGTCCCATTGGAGCCACCGGTCCGCCTCCTCCTCTAGCCGGGCGTCCACGCCAGGGCCGCCGCCTCCAGGAGCCGCCGCCGCCATCCCCGCGCCACCACTCGCAAGGGAAGGAGACGAGAACGCCCTTCCGGCCCGGCACCGAGAGGCTGGGGCGGAGGCGGCTCCGGGCGGGGCGAACCAGCTATTAGAAAGGCCTCCGGCTCTCGGGAGGACCCGGGGCTATCCTGGGGGCTGGGTGGGTGTTGGTGGGACCCTGCGCGTGAGAACGATTTTACCACGACCTCTGGAAGGTCCCGAGGTCACACCCAGCCACCCAGCAGCTATACACTGACTTCCAGCTGTCCGCCAGGTACCATAGCGGGTGCTGGAATCCAGGAGGAGTACAGTCACGGTTCCAAAATTTAGACCTTCAGAGGACTGAGAACAGCCATGGAAATCTTGAGAAAGAACAAAGTGGAAGGATCAAGATAAATAGACTCGTGGAACAGAATGGGGGGTCCAGAAACAAAACCACACGTGCATGGATAGTTTATATCAGAGGTGGCAGTGCAGAGCAAGGGGAAAACACTGTTTTTAAAAAAAGTAATCGTGCTGGGTCAGCTGGAGATCCAAGTAACCGAAAGAAAGAGAGAGAGAGAGAAATAAAGAGGTGATATGAAGCTGTATGTACCCCAGAAAAACATGTTTTTAAATTTAAGCAATTCCTGTGGGTGTGAACCCATTGTAAGTAGGACCTTTTTTTTTTTTTTTTTTTATAAAAGCAGTTTTATTAAGATGTATTCACACCCCATACAATCCATTGAAAGTGTACAGTTTCTCTCAGTGTAATCAGTTTTGCATTCATCGCCACAATCAATTTTAGAACATTTGCATTACTCCGAAAAGAAAAACCCCATAACCCTTAGCAGTGACCTCTCAATCCCTGTATCCTTCCCCAGCCCTACATAACCACTAATCTAATTCTGTCTCTATAGATTTATTTACATTTACATTTAATACAAATGGATTCATTACCATATGTAGTACTTTGTGTCAGGTTTCTTTCGTTTAGCATAATGTTTTTCCTGAATTATTGTATTAAGTTGTAGGCTTACATAAAAGTCATGAAAAAAATACAGCACTCCCATATACCCCTCCTATTGTTGACATTTTGCACTGTTATGGTACTTTTGTTACAACTGATGAACCAATATTAAAATATTACTTTTAACTGTAGTCCATAGTTTGCATTAGGTGTATTTTCCCCATATACCACCCTATTATTAATGCTTTGTAATAGTGATGTACATTTGTTATAGTTCCTGAACAAACATCCTATTATTTGTACTATTAACCACAGTCTTGGGGAGAAAGCATTTCCTTGATGATGCCTTGGTTTGGACATTTTCCCTGCCTCTACAGCATAAGCTAATAAATTCTCATTGTTTAAGATACCCCATTTCACGGTATTTGCTTAAGCAGCCTAGGAAACTAAAACAGGGAGGGAGGGAGGAAGGAAGGACCTATACTCCTTACCTCATACCACTCACAAATATGAACTCCAGTATGAAAAGTAAAATAAAACTTCTAAAATCTAACATGGGAGTACATCTTCATGACCTCAGATTCCTAGCCATAAAGGAGATGCATGAACCCGATGTGCAAAAATGTTTCTAGCCGCATTATTGTAAAAACCACAAATTGGAAACAACCCAAATGTCCATCAACACTACAATGGATATACGTTGCAATATATTCATACAATGATATAAATCATTCGTGGTATATTCACACAGCAATGAAAATGAACTATTATTATGAATCTTACAAATGTTACATTGCACAAAATAATACTGGATCATTCTATTTATATGACATTCTGGAACAGGTAAAACTAAGGGGAAAGAAAAAGATCATTGGTTTTAGGGTTGGGGTTGGGGAGAGGAATATCTAAAGAGGGCAAAAGGACATTTTGGGGACGATGCAATGGTTCTATATCTTGATTGAAGTGGTAATGACACAACTATATGATTTTATCAGAACTCATAGAACAGGACACAACACTATACAGGGTAAACTTTACTAGATGTAAATTATAACATCTTAAGATTTAAAACTTGAAAAATAAAAAGACAAAACTAATTTATAGAAGTGAGGGGAGTGGCTACCTCTGGGAGGGAGGGAGGGTGGCTTCTGGGGTCCTGGGACTGTAGTTTTTGATCTGGGTGGAGTTTACACCCGTGTGTTGTCTTAAGAGTTATGTATTTTCCTTATGTGTCTTCTATTTCAATTTTTAAAAAAGGATCTAGGATATCTGTTTAAGTCTAATGAGGGAGGCATATTAGTCATATAGTCATACCAGTTAAACTTGCCGGAAGGAAAATAAGGAATTTCCATGAGGCTGAATATTAACAGAAGCCGCCCTAGTCAGAAAAGCTTCCCTGAGCAATTCGAGCTTATAGAGTACCGTGAGGGAAGGGTAGGGTTATGCTGAGGGAGACAGCCTGGAAAAATGCTTTCCTGATAGAGAACTGCTGGGTGTTGTCCTTCCCCAGACTGCAAGTCTTGAAAGACTGGAGCACAGAACAGAAGGATGGGTGGCCTTGGTTTCCCCATCTGTCAGGTTGTCTGCGGCTCTGTCAAACTTGGGGCTATTTCTCCTGTCTGCACCAGACCAACCTTATTTTCAATCACACTACAGCAGAAATAGCAAGGTGCAGAGAGTCAAAGATCAGGCAGGTCTCCCTCCCTCTTGTTCCCCTTGCAAATACCAGATTTCACCCAGATGTGTACAGCTTCCGGCCTTCTGCCTGGAGGGGGGTTGGAAACCCTCCAAAAATTGAGCAGTTTGTGGCCTCAGAGGTAGTATTGCTCACTCAGAGATGGGAACAGTTGCAGCTGAGTCTCTGCTACTGGTCAAAAGGTGTGGGGAGCTGGGTGACAAGGGGGAGGAAATATTTTGACACCTTCTAGTACTTTCTTCAGCAAAGAAATTGTGGGCCCACGATGGCATCCAAGCAGAGCGATTTTGACCTCATTTGGGAAACCAGGTGGCAGGTTTCTCAATATTCCTTTAGAGAAATAAGGAAAGCAAGCAAGCAAGAGTTTTAAGCAAAGAGAAACTTAACAAGGAGATTGCCAAGTCGTAATAAAAGTCTCCTCCTTAACTTGGGCTGAAAAACAATGCACAATAGTCTCACTTTGTTATTCTCCTACTTCCCCTGTGAGGCAGAAAACAGTCTAAGGTTGTATCAGGGGTGGCTATGTGTAGGAGATTTGCCCGGGGTCTTCTGTAACAAAGATGCCGGCACTAGAGTTCTTTTTGGTTTTGGCGGTGATGCTACGGTGACCTGGAACAGTTACTTTTTCTGTCTGTGGAAGCCCAAATAGTATAGTAGCAGGTTGGAGCAAGAAGGGCGCTTAGGGACCACCTTGGAACTCCTTGTTCTATAGCGGAAATGGAAACATTGAAGATTTAAGAGCCTTTCTCCAAGACATACAGCTGGTCAATGATAGAGCAGGATTTTCATCCCTCGTCTCCTGATTTCCTAATCTAATATTCAATCCCCTGTTCCACTCTTCCCATCTCTACACATGTCCATAGAAGGAAGTTCCATGAACTCTGGTAATCTGTGTCCACATGATAGCAGCTGGCTCTTGACAAAAAACAAATATTTACCATCTCTGACATCGATAATGTTAGATGATGCTCAAAATAATTTGATTTGTTGGTGCATGCTCCCCTGTGGCCAAAGGACTATTTCACTTATGGGGTGTTTTCTTTTCCTTGGAAGCCTTCCCAACTTCCCAAATACTTAGTCAGCAATTCTACCAGTTCCTTTGTATCCGGTTTAGGAACAATTCCAAATTTTTTTATTACGGAAAAATTTAAATGTTTACAAAAGTTGATCTCCATGTAATCATCACTCAGCTCAATAATGATCCATTCAGGGCCCATCTTGTTTCATCTACCCACTCCCCCCCTCCACACACATGTTAATTTGAAAAAAATTCAAGACATCATATTATTTCATCTATAAATATTATAGCATATATTGCTGAAAGGTAAGGACACTTAAAAAATAACCCCAGAACCATTATCTTACCTAAAATTTTAAAGTTAATAAGTCCTTAATATCATCTAATATCTATTCAGTGTTCAAATTTTCAAAAATCTAATAAATGTCTTAATTTTTTTTTTTTTTTACAGTTTGCTTGAATCAGGATCTAAATAATCCTGCCAGAAGATGATAAATCTATTAGGTCTCTTTCAATCTACAGGTTCTGCTTCCATTTCCTTATAATTTATTTGTTGAAGAAACAGGGTCGTTTGTCCTGTAGGGTTTCCCACATTTTGAATTTTGCTGACTGCATCTCTGTGGTGTCCTCTAGCATGTTCCTCTGTCTCCTGTATTTTCTGTAAATTGGTAGATGAATCTAGAGGCTTGAACAGATTCAGATTCGGGTCTTAGGGCCTGTGGAAAGCAGAATAGTGGCCCCCAAAAGACATTCATGTATTAATCTCTAGAATCTGTGAATATGTTATCTTACATGGAAAAATGGACTTTGCAAATGTGATTAAATTAAGGATCTTGAGATGGAGAGATTATCCTATATTATTTGGGTGGGCCCAATATAATTACAAGGATTCTTCCAAGAGGGAGACAGCAGTGTCAGAGTGAGAGAAGATGTGAGGAAGGAAGCAAAGGTTGGAGTGATGCAATTTCTGAAAAAGGGCCACAGACCAAGGCATATGGGCAGCCTCTAGAAGCTGGAAAAGGCAAGGAAATGGAATCACCTCCTAGGGCCTCCAGAAGTGATAGCTGGAAAATGTGCTTATTAAAATTTCTTCACTTAAGCAGCTCTGAAAATTCTAAAACTAATTGGGCTGGTTTTCTATTAATCTAATTTTAGAAACTTACTCTTTGTACTTAGATCCCTGAAGGATATTAAGCAAACCTTCTCAGTTTGGCTTACAGGAATAAGATAACGTCTCAAAGCAGAACTAGACAAAATGGTGTCAGGAGCACATTATGACCCAGTACATCTGTAACTTTTCTCAGAGACAAAAAGCTTGATATCCTTGAGTGGTCAGCTGAGAAAGGAGCCATGAAAAACTTGCACCTGCACAACAATATCTAAACTGTGGTTTATTAGCTGCTGAAACCAAGGACAAGATCAATGTGCTTGAGATAGCATAGGACTGACAAACTACCCTCCTCACAAGATCCCTGGAAGATCTAATATCATCACTTGTTTTTTCACTTTTTTACTTCTCCCCTACCCCTCTCCTTTTGCCTATAAAAACCGTAGTTCCCATTTTCACTTTGAACTGGTTTGGGGAAGATACCCCCAGTTCCTTGCTTGTGCACTCGCAATAAATCACCTTCTCGCTGAGAGACATGTTTCTCCTTTGTGGCATTGGTTCGGGTGGGCCCTTCTATTGGAAATAGCCATGCTTACAGTAACAGAAGGAATGCAGCCTTGCCAATACCTTGATTTTTAGACCAGTAAGACCCTTGTCAGATAAAGTTAATCACTTGTGTAGTTTTAAGCCACCAATTTTGTAGTAATTTGGTACAACAGCAATAGGAAACCAATACAAAGGTGCTTTCCTATGCATATTATGAATTGTTAAGTCCTTCTTACTTTCTCTCAGCTTGTTGGTCAACAGTAAACTGAAATTAAAAGCTCTCCTTCAATTTTTTACATCTGACCCTTTGAAGGTCCTCTCTAAATTAAAATTTCCTCTCTTGGCTCTGGTGACATTATGCTCTCTTGCTTCTCTTTCTAATCCTCCACTTTCCCCTTCTCTGATGTTTTGTATGACCTGCGAGACTCTTCATCCTCTAGTGCCTGCTATATTATCCAGATTCGTTTCCTGCTGCTCCTTTATTAGCACACTCTGTTCCAGGCAACCCTTCCATTCCCCCAAAACCCACCAGACCATGTCACATCTTTGTGGCATTGATTCTGGTCCCCTCTGTCTGGAATGCCCTAACTCCCTCTCTATGCCTGGCCGACTCCTCCTCAGCCTCTGAGGTTCATCTCAGGGGTTCCCTTCTCCAGGAGGCCTCCTCTGGCCCATCAGTGTGTGCTGACCTTTATCATATGCCCTCCCAACTCATCTATATGTTTTTTTTTCCTCATTAACCTGAGCACTCCATCAGGACACAGGCATGATGTCTTTCACTTGCTTATTACTGGTTTTGAGGTACAGCATAGCTGAGTGGTTAAGAGGACAGGCAGAGAGATCAAGCCTGGGTTCCAAGGCCAGGTTTCTGCCACATCTGAGATGTGTTATTTTGGGCAATTTAGGTAACTTCTCTGAATCCTAGTTTTGTCATTTGTAAACTGGGGCTAAATACCAACCTTCAAGAGATACTGTCAGGATTAAAGATAGTAATGCATCTAAACTACTTGGCATAGCATGGCACCAGTAGGCACTCAATAGTGTATGTTGAGCAAGTGAATGAAGAGCAAGCATTGAGGAAGTGATAGCTGCTATTCTTACCATCTTCACCATCATCACAGAGCAGAGCTCAATTCAAGGTGATGTGTTTTCTTCTCACATTCAAGAAGTATGTTCCTCAGGGCCCTCTCCACTGACTATGTGCTGTCTCTTGGTGATATTGTTGTGGCCGATGGAATGAAACCCAAGCGGTACTCCTGAGGATATGGATGAACGAAGTTTTGTTATGCGCGGGCCTAGAGGAGAATTCAGTCTCCCAATTCTGAGCTCTGTTTCTTGATTTTCATAAGTTTATATAGGAACACTAAGCAGGCAAATTCCTAAGCAAGAGGGCAGATAGGGTTACAAAAACAGAGGAGTGAGGTTAGCTTATCTTCCTAAAAGCAGAGGGCCATTAGGGAGGAAAAGAGTCATTATCTGTTTAGAGTTGTAAATTTCAGTTCAAAGGGGCAGAGAGTGCTCATCTTCCTGACGTGGATTCCATGGAGAAAAGGGGGAGGAGGGGAGAAAGGGACCTAGGGGGGGTTATTTTCCTAAAGCTGTGGGTTTCTGCAGAGTGGATTAGGGTTCCAGCACTTCCCTTATCATTCCCCCCTTTTGATGCCCTTATAATTCTTTTTTTTCCCCTTATAATTCTTTATGGGGGTTTTTCTATAGTCCCCAAGTGCTGATGTTTAACATGAGGCATTGCTTGGTGTTTTAAGATGTTTAAGCGGGAAGTGAGGTATTGTGTTAGGTACCGTAGAACGCATGGCCCAAAATTTAAGAGGAAAAAGACTGAGGCTATTACTGGCATAAATGGCAAAATCCAGGAGAGGAGATACTAGAAGTAGTTCTCATTGGCAGGTGACTGGTATACACGGTTTAATGGTCTTTGGCTTATTCCTTCAGTAGGGCCACTTTGTCCCTAACTATTCCTGAGGCGTTTGCATAGAAACAGCATTCTTCCCCCAGGGCCTGGCAAATCCCCCCTGAACTTGTGGTGAGCAAGTCTAATCCTCGCCTGTTTTGTAAAACCACTTCTGCCAACAAGTCGATCTGGTCTTGCAACCCGTTGAGAGCCCCCGATATTTCTTCAAGGTCATTTGATGTTTCCCATGCTAGGGTTTGTATGCCCTCCTGACCAACTGCGAGTGAGGCTCCCACTACTGCTGCACTCCCGACTACTCCTAGTCCTAAGAGTATCGGAATTGCCTGTATTGCTCATTTGGCTCGGGAGAGCTTTCCAGGCAATTCATCTCCATACACTGAGAACGATGGTACTGGCCAAGCCAGGTAGCAGATGCCCTGGCCATCCTGGGGTAGGCACTGGTAGGCGTTGGTGCCACAGACCCAGATGGTGGAGTTTGCGGCGCATCGGTCAGGCTCATTGTGTGGGCGGGTGGTGTTACAGTTGGCCCTTCCAAGAAGGAGGATGGTTGAGGAGACCTGGTAGTTATGTTTTTACAGTTAGGCAGTTTTCCTGGGGGTTCGGTTATGCGGACTGGGAGGGGCCTGGTTCCTGTCACAGAGCTGTCATGGGTCAGGAGGGTTACGTTCCATGGGACAGGTCCGGGGAAGATGGTTAGACTGGAGGAAGTGCATAGCCAGCAGGAGGCAGCTATGTCGGGCTGGGATTCATTTAGGAGTTGGTGGAAATTTTGAACCTGGTTCAAAAGAACATTGTGGGGGGCTGTTTTAACTTTGGCTTTTAGCGTCTGGGCGGCTTTACTGATAATTTCCATCAGGGTTTTCTCTGGGGGTTGGGTTACCGGTATCAGTTGGACCAGCATGAGGTCCCCTGGGTCCAGACCCGATGGGAAGTATATTCCGATTCCTAGTTTTAGTCCTGTTTGGGCCTCTAAAAAGGTATTTTCTGATCTGGTGGTTATGTTTAATTAGGTGAGTTTTATGGGGTCACAGGTTTCTATGCCACACCCTGCTGGGCTGGGGATTTTCTGTAGGAGATATGGAGAAGTCAGTGGGACCCTCTTCCAGGGAGCAGTGGCACCTACCAGCAAGCTCCAAGAGTGGCAGAATCCTCCGCCCTTTTGGGGGTCTCAGCTGAGGTATTTGTCATAACTCCCATAGCTGTAACCCCTACACCCTCTCCTGGGGACAGGTATGGGGGCGTGGGGGTACAGGGCAACTAGCAAGGTGTAAGGAACGTGATCTTGGATTGCCCTGCAAGCGTCAAATATTACAGATGCTGAAGTTGCACCTGCTGAGAACGGGACTGAAGCGTTCAGCACAGATTGTTTGCCCCAGCTTTGACTAACTTGCAGCTGCCATAGATTTTGGGGGCGGGTATTGGCTCCTAGGGAGGGGGCAAGGAAGGAAAGGACAAGCAAGTCAAGGCACAGAAGCATCCTATTATACACCAGTAAGCAATTGCAATTAGGGCTCTATTCACTATAGTCCAGTCTGCAGGGGCCACAGCAGCGAGTCCAATTCCAAATACCAAGGAGAGTAGGCCATATAAGCACAGGATCCACCAGGAGCAGGGGTCCATTCAGCAGGTGTTTGATGAGGTCAGTGCTCGGGGATCCCGGGCAACTTGCACTCTCAAGGGGTGGCCAGGTACGGGTTGGGCTGTCCAGCTGTCTTGTTCTTTATCAGGGTGTGCCTTCTTGACCCTGGAATGATGGATCCAAGGGGTGATGCCTGCAACTTTAAGAGCAGTGGGAGTTACAAGGATCACAATATGTGGACCTAAGAAGGCTGAAGGGGTTCTTTTTTCCAGTCTTTGACCCAGACTAGGTCCCCTGGCCGGTGGGGGTGCACCGGGTGTCCCAGGGGGATGAGATTCCAGGACAAGACAGTTTTATGTATTTTGTCTAGAGTTTTCCCCAGCTGCTGAAGAATGGAATTTTGGCTAGCCTTCCCCAGAAGTTTGAGATTTCCTTTGAAGGCCTGGATAATTGGGGGAAGCCGCCCAAATAGAATTTCAAAGGGTGAATAGCCTGTGGGTCCTGGGGTGCACCTAATTCGGAGAAGAGTCAAGGGAAGTAAGTCTACCCAGGGGAGACCAGTTTCCTGGCAGAATTTGGTTAGGGTGGCTTTGAGGGTTCGATTCATGCATTCAACTTTCCCTGAACTCTGGGGCCTGTAAGCGGTATGGAGTTTCCACTTGATTCCTAACATTTTTGCTAGCTCTTGGACTACGGCAGTCACGAAGGCCGGGCCATTGTCACTTCCAATTGACAGTGGCAGCCCGTGTCGTGGAATTTCTCTAAGTAAAGCCTTAGTCACTTCTCTTGCCTTTTCGTTGCGAGTGGGGAAAGCCTCAACCCACCCTGAAAAGGTGCTTATCATCACCAACAGATTATTGTACACCCAACTTGGTTTCACTTCTGTGAAGTCTACTGTGAGATCTTCAAAGGGGGCCGTCCCTGTGTGCTAGACACCTGCCGGAGCACGGGGGCCCTACAAAGGGTTGTTTTTGGCACAAACTTGGCACTGGCTGCTGATGGTGGCACAGGGAGAAGTTAGCCAGGCTATGTAGTAGTATCTCCTGAGAAAGACTTCTAGCGCAGTTTTCCCTAGGTGGGTGAGTTGGTTGTATCACTAGATGAAGGCATGAGTGGCTCCTTTTGGTACAAAAATCCGGTCATCCAGGAGCAGCCAAGTTCCTTTGGGGGTTTGGCTTCCCCTTCTCTTTTAGCCCACTCCTGTTCTTCCCGGGTATAGCTTAGTTGATTAGTCTTTTATTCTAAGCGGGACAGCTGCGGTGTTAATTCCGGGACTCGTATTCCGTGGGTTCCTTCAGCCGCTTGCTGAGCTGCTTTGTCGGCTAGCCTGTTTCCTTGAGCGACCATATCCATTCCTTTCTGATGTTCCCGGCAGTGGATGATGGCGACTTTGTCTGGTTTCCAGATTGCTTGTAGCAGTTGGAGGATTTCTTCTTTGTTTTTGATTTCCTTTCCCCCTGTGGTTAGGAGACCTCTTTCTTTATAAATTGCCCTGTGGCTATGAATAGTAGCAAATGCGTACTTAGAGTCAGTGTAAATGTTTACCACTTGCCTGGCAGCTAGCTGCAGGGTTCAGACCAGCGCCCAGAGCCCTGCCCATTGCTCAGACCATCCCCGCGGTAGAGACGCTGCTTCCACCACCCGTTCGGTAGTGGTGACTGCATATCCAGCAAGCTTTTCCCGGTTTTAACAAGACTGCTCCCATCTGTAAATAGTGTCTGATCTGGGGAAGGGAGCGGTTTGTTTTGGATTTCGGGGCGACTGGAGTAAACTTCCTCAGTCACTTAGACACAGTCATGTTCAGGAGCCCCTTCCTCATCTGGCAAAAATGTGGCAGGGTTCAGACTGAGCACCATTTCTATTGTCACTCTGGGGTTTTCACAGAGTAAACCTTGTAATGTGCGAGCTGGGGATTCGATATCCACTGATGCCCGTGTGAGTTCATTAGGGCAGTGACTGCGTGTGGCACCATAACATGAATTGCCAGTCCGAGAGGTAATTTGTCGGCTTCTTTGACGAGGGTTACTGTTGCCGCCAGGGCTTTCAGGCAGGGTGGCCACCCTGCAGCCACAGGGTCCAGCTGCTTGGAGAGGTAAGCGATGGGTCTTCGCCAGGGGCCAACTGTTTGTTTGAGAACCCCCAATGCTACTTTGTTCTTTTCATGCACAAACAGGTTAAAGTTTCGAGTTACATCTGGGAGCCCCAAGTTGTCTTTTGATGTTTTGAAAGGCCCCCTGTTGAGCTTCTCCCCAGGCAGGAGGCTCTTTTTCTGGACTCACCAGAACTTTGTAAAGAGGTTTGGCCATGGCTGCAAGCCTGGGAATCCAGCTGCCCCAAGGAACCCACAAAGTTTTCTTTTTGTGGTGAGGGTAGGGATGGTGCAGATCACTTTCTTTCGTTCGGCTCTGAGCGTCCAGTGCCTTTGTGTGATGCTGAACCCCAGGTACTTGACCTCCTGTTTACAGATCTGGGCCTTTCTCCAAGACACTTTGTACCCAGTCTGTGTTAGAAGTTGTAGGAGAGTCTGGGTCCCTCTCCAGCAGTCCTCTTCTGTTTCACTGGCAAGTAGGAGGTCATCTACATGTTGTAAGAGGGCACACCTGCAGTCTTTCCGGGGGTAGGTGGCCAAATCTGCTGCTAATTCTTCCCCCAAAAGGGTAGGGGAGTTTTTGAAGCCCTGCGGGAGCCGGGGCCAAGTTAGCTGAGTTTTCTGCCGGGTTTTGGGATCTTCCCATTCAAAGGCAAACAGAGGCTGGCTCTTGCCGGGGCCAGCCACAGGCAGAAGAAGGCCTCTTTCAGGTCCAGGCAAGTGAACCAGGTGGCTTCAGGTGGCAGCGGTCCAAACAAAGTGTATGGGTTGGGAACAACCTGATGTAAGGTGAGAGTGGCATTATTAATGGCTCATAAATCCTGCACTCGTCGATATCTGGTCCCATCTGGCTTTTTTACTGGTAATAATGGGGTGTTCCAGGGTGACTGGCACTCGATTAGAATTCCTTCTTTCCTCAGGGGATCTATGTGTTCGACTATGCCCAACTGCGCTTCGCGGGGGACCGGATACTGCCTCTGCCGGACCAGGACCGCTCCAGGCTTCAGGTCAATGATAATGGGTGCATGGTTCTGTGCCATTCTTGATGGTTTTTTTTCTGCTCAAATCTGGGGGAAAAGTTCCAGCAGTTTTTCCGTATTCTGACCTGAACTTTCTTCCACATGAAGTCTCCATTCTTCGCTTCGGGGTACAGTGACGAGGAGAGTGAGGCCGGTCCCAAGGCTTAAGCTTGCTGGCTCTTCAGGTTTGAAGGTAATCTGGGCCCCCAGTTTGGTTAAGAGGTCCCTACCAAGCAGGGGAACTGGACATTCAGGCAGGGACAGAAATTCATGAGTCACTTGATGGCCACCAAGCTGGCAAGTTCTTGACTGGCAAAAAGGCTTTTGGCTTGACTGGTCCCCAGTCGCTCCTATGATATTAGCGGTTTCTGCTAAAGGGGGCAATGGGGGTTGTGACTACAGAATGTTCAGTGCCAGTGTCCACCATGAAAGCCATTGACTGGCCCCCAACTTGTAGTTCAACCATGGGATCATGGAGGCCAAGTTCCAGTGAGCCCGGTCACCCCTATTCAGGGTTGAGCCCTGCCAACCTGATCAGATGGTCTTGGGGCTCAGGTCAGTATTTCCCTTTAGGGGTGTTCCGTCTATGTGCCTGAGTCTTTTGGGGGCACTCAGTTTTCCAGTGTCCACTTTTTTGCAGTAGGCACATTGGTCTCTGGCTAGAGGCATCCTTCTGGTGCTTGTCCCCCCTTTTCGAGGTGGCCCTTCTTGTCTGGTGGGGTCAGGATTTCCCAAGGCTGCTGCCAGTAGGGAGGCTTGATGTTTTATTCGCTTCTTGGCTTCTCGTTCGGCGGCTTCGTCTCGATTGACGAATACTTTGTTGGCGACTTCCAGGAGTTGAGAGATGTTCATGCCCTCAAACCCTTCTAATTTTTGGAGCTTTCTTTTAATTTCCATTGCTGCCGGTGCAACAAAGGTGGCATTCACCATCCTCTGGTTTTCCAGAGCTTCTGGGTCAAAAGGGGTGTAGATTCTGAAGGCCTCGCAAAGCTGTTCACAGAAATCTCCTGGAGATTCGTTGGGCTTTTGAGTAACTAAAGTCGTCTTTGTCATGTTTGAGGGTCATTTTGCCCCTTCTCAGACCCTTCGGAGGAGCGCTTCCCGATACTGCTGGAGTGCAGCCCGTCCCTGATCAGTGTTGAAGTTCCAGTTTGGTTGCGTTTTTTGGCACTGCCTCTCGTACTCAATCTTCCAGGTTTAAGATGCCAGTAGGGACCTGTTCCTGCAGCCACTTTTGGGCTTTCATCAGAATCCGTCATCTCTCCTTCATATTAAACAATATCAGGAGGAGTTGGTGGCAATCGTCCCAAGTAGAACGACGGGTTTGGAAAATGGATTCCATGAGATCAATAAGGGCCTGGGGCTTTTATGGGTAGGAGGGGGTGTGGTGCTTCCAGTTTAAGAGACCTGTAGTTGTGAAGGGCTCGTAATATAATACAGGCTTCCCAGGTTGGAAGGTCCCATTCTTACCAATCTAGGCTGGACCCTGTGTTTCACGGAGGGGCATCTGTAATGTGGGTTGTGCTGACTGGAGCCTCCTTGCTAGTGGGGTTGCAGGGCTTTCCTCAGAGGGGGTCAAAGTTCCTGGAGGGACCAAAGGTGGAGGTGTTTCTGAGAGATCTGCCTGCACTTCCAGGCTAGGAGGAGAGGCTAGAGCGGCCGGAGCGTATGGCGGTGGGGGTGGGGGTGGTGAGTCCTCCTCTGAGGACCCTTGATGAATGACTGGCTTCTGGAGCCCCGTTCCCTGTGCAACTAAGACCCTGCCCTGTCCGTTTTTCCCAACGCACTATCGAACCCAAGGGGGCAAAGTCTGGGCTATCTCCAACCAAGAGTCAATGTAGGGAAACTGATCGGGGTGATCAGGAGTTCCTGTGACCACCAGCCACACTGCATGGACCCTGGCTATATCCAGGGTCCCTTCCGAGGGCCAGTTAACATTACAAGTGGGCCAATCTACTTCACATAAGGTTTGGAGGGTGCTGGGGTTCATTCATATGCCATAATCTCTGTAAAAACCCTTCTTGAAATTCTTGAGCATGCAGTTTAAGATGGTAGGTTTTGACTGTGATGAGCCCATAACCTGCGTTGGTGGTGCAAGACAGACAAGGGAAGGGGTCGCCTCTTTCAAGGCCACTCAGATGCCTGCCTGTCCGCGTCTCTCACGAGAACTTCAGCTCATCTTAGCTAAGGCATCTGGGTAAAGTTCGGGGTGGCTGTTATGCCGTATGACGTAGCTGTGGAAAACAGGTTAGGGCCCACACAGACTCCGTAGCATAAAGCTTTGGAGTCACAGACTGGTATGGCAGACACAAACCTCTGCCGTCCTCACTCATTCATGCAGTCACTCAGGGGTTATGTAGTCCCTCCCACAAGGATTGCCCCATTCTGGAATCTAGGTACTCGAGATTTCAGGAGGTGATCAGTCTCCTCTTCCGTCCGGAGACAGGCCTGACTGAGGACTTTGCACCCAGGGCCTTACCTTTCTGGAGTCTTCTGGCACTGTTCAGTCCGCCTCTCCACTGAGTCAGGCCATGGTGTAGGGACGCAGCCTGCGGGGACCGTCTCAGAAGGAGGTCCCGTCAAGAGGACAGGTGGCTCCCACCTCATTCACTCGGAGATCACCGTCGGCTGCACCCATCAGCCCCAAGCTGGAGGCACAACGGGCCTGCTCGATTGGGTTTTTCCCAGTCAGGGAACCAAATGTTGCGGCCGACAGAATGAAACGCAAGCAGCACTCTTGAGGGTACGGATGAACGAAGTTTTATTACACATGGGCCCAGAGGAGAATTCAGTCTCCAAATTCTGAGCCCTGTTTCTTGATTTTCATAAGTTTAAATAGGAACACTAAATGGGTAAATTCCTAAGCAAACGGGCAGGCAGGGTTACAAAAGCAGAGGAGGGAGATTAACTTATCTTCCTAAAAGCAGAGGGCCATTAGGGAGGAAAAGAGCCATTATCTGTTTAGAGTTGTAAATTTCAGTTCAAAGGGGTGGGGAGTGCTTATCTTCCCAACATGGATTCCATGGAGAAAAGGGGGAGGAGGGGAGAAAGGGAGCTAGGGGAGTTCATTTTCCTAAAGTTGTGGGTTTCTGCCAAGGGTGTTAGGGTCCCAGCACTTCCCTTATCAATATCAAATGTCCTCAGTGCTCTCCTCTGTGTGCATGGCAGTTGCCCAGAATCCTTTCCTTCATTCCAGATGTGTATTTGCAATTCCTGCTGGTCAGCTCCACTTGGAGGCCCACCTGTGGCAAACTGAACTACCTTTTACTTCCTCCCAGCTTCCTGATCTCTGCTAGGCAGAGTGAAATACACACTTCACTACGATGCCCTCCTCCCCTCATTTTAGTTTCCTAGGCTGCTTTAGCAAATACCATGAAATGGGTTGAGTTAAACAATGGGGATTTATTTGCTCATGGTTTTTAGGCCAGGAAAATGTACAAATCAAGGCATTTTCAAGACAATACTTTCTCCCTGAAGACTGTGGCATTCTGGGGCTGGCTGCCAGTGATCCTTGGTTCCTCCGTCACACGGCAAGGCATGTGGAAGCATCTCCTGGTCCCTCCCCTCTCTTCCAGGCTCCGTTTCAGCCTCTTGGTGCCTATAGCTTTTTCTCTTTCTATCTGAATTTCATTCCACTTATAAAGGACTCCAGTAATAGGATTAAGATCCATCCTGATTGAGGGGGGCCACACCTTAATCGAAGTAGCCTAATCAAAAGGTCCTATTTACAATGGGTTCACACCTACAGGAATGGATTAAGTCTAAGAACATGTTTTTCTGGGGGTACATACAGCTTCAAACCACCACATCCCCTCTCTCCCATGACTTATGGTATCCATGTCTAGTTAACTGCAAAGTCCTGTTAACACTCTGGCCTCGTGGCCTCTTAAATCTCACCCCTTCTCGTCCATGCAGTGTTGCTCACTACTTCATTACTCTCTGCCTAAACTACTGCAGAGCCTCCTACCTGGTCTCCCATATTATCCCATCTTCCTAGAAAGATAACCATCCCCAATTCAAATAACTCCTTTGACTACTTGTGGTTCTCAGGACAAAGTAAAAAATCCTAAGTAAAACATAAAAAGATGTTTGTGATCAGGACCCAAGCTACCTCTATAAACCTCTGTAAACCTCTGTGCCTCAGCACATACTCTTTCCTTTTCCTGTAATACCCTTCCTTTCTGCTGCTCTCATTGAGCAAACTCCTACTTTACCTTCACGAGCCAGTTTAAGTCTTCTTTTCAGAAAAGCCCTTCCAGTTCTTCGAGGCAGACTTCAGAACCTCATCCTCTAGGCCCCCCGTCCCGACCCTCGGCATACCCCATTGTAGTACTGCCACATGATTCTCTCTCTTTTTCTCTAAAATAGAAGCTCTTCATGGATGGAGACAGATTTAATTTCAAATCCTTAGTCCCCAGAGCAGTGTCTGGCACATAGTTGGTGCATAATAAATGTGGTTTTTGCAGGCACAAATTGGAGAAACTGTCAGTTCACAATGACTTCCCCCAGGGCAATGTGGGTGCCACCTGCTTCCTTGCAGGGAGGGAGAGAGACTCACTCCTCCTCCCCTCTCTACTCAAAGAGGGTTTCTGAATGGGAGCTTCTTGCCCCTTCTTACCAGTTCATTTTGACTGCCCTGACAGTCTGTAAAGACCAAGTTAGACTGATCCTAGAGTCAGTCCTCTGGTTAGTGATTGGTTTAGCAGGGAACATGTGACTAATGCTCAATCATCTGCCCTCTCACTCTGCCACAGTGATTGGTTCAGAGGATAGGAAGTGACCACAGTCCCCTCAGAGAGATCCTTTCATGGAATTCTCTAAACTGGTGCTTGGGTAGTGAGACCCACTCCTCTCTGGCTGCAGATTGTGAACCCATGAGCCTATAAGCCACCTCTGACCCTATTCCAGTCTTATGGGTTCAGCCAGACTCAGAGAATGGGCTGACATTCAGAAAGAAGCAGAGGCATTTGAATTCCTGCTTCCAGTTGTCTTTGGGACCAGCTCCAGCCATTCCTGAGATTTGGTCACAAGAACCAATAAATTCCTGGTTTGTTTGAGATCATTAGGGTTAAATTTCTGTCCAATGAAGCTCTGGAATGGGAGCAACTTAATGATTTAAGAATGATTTGTGCCTAAGCCCTTCCTCCTGAGAGCACAGCGCTCAGGAACCTTACCAGGAAGGTTCTGGTAAAATCAGGCCATGGCTGAGATGATTTTGAATCTGTTCAAATAAATTATCTAAAAATAGATTCATCATTTAAAACAAATTCCTTTTGATCATTTTTAATCAATGCAACAGGTGCCCTCCTCTGTGCCCCATAATCCCTGGGTTTCATTGCATTTGCCACAGTCAACTCTGTAGTGGTGGGCTTGGTTCAGTTTGGTTCCCCACATTGTAGGCAGCACTTAGTACAAGGTCTTGAACATATAGATGCTCAGTACAAATTTGTTGAACTATTAATTTCATGATATTCTCTTTATGGTCTCTCCCCCAATAGACCCTGAACTCCTTGAGGACAGGAATGGCGTCTTATTTGTCTTTGTATCTTCAGAGCCTAGTACTGCAAGTGCCCAATGAATGGGTGAGCAAATGGATAAAGCTGGGGGGACTGCTTGTTCTTTCCACGTGTACGCTCTGGAGTCACACTGCCTGGGACTTGATCTTGGAGCCACCCTTTACTCTCTGGGGGACCTGGGCAAGTCACTTAACTTCTCTTGGCCTTTGTTTCTTTATCTCTTCAATGGAAGTGCTTATAGTGCCCACGTCATAAGGATGATGTGGGGCTAAAATGAGAAAATACATGTAAAATGCTTAGCCTAGTGCAGGAGTTCTTAAACTTTTTTGTTCCATGGACCCCTTTGCCAGTCAGTTGAAAACCACAGCTCCCTTACCAAATCCACACTATACTGTGTATTATTTAATAAATATATCACACCCTCACCAATATGTCCCCACAAGAATAATGTTTTTTTGAATTTCAATTCAAGCTCATGGACCCCTTGTTAAGAACCCCTGGCCTAGTGCCTAGCACGGAAACACTCAAACGTTGTTGGCTATTATAAGAAGTTTCTACTAGCTTGACATTCTGTACTGACCAGGAGAGGCAAGGCCAACCTAAGATAATAAATTAATCCATATTTCTTAGGGCTTAGCTCAACAAAGATATTTTTTCCTGCTCATGTTGCATGTCCAAGGCAGGTGGGTGGGTGCCATACTCCACACAATCACTCAGGGATCAGAACACTTTCATCTGTGGCTCCTCCATCTCAGTATGTGGCCTCTTCCATGGAAGGAGAAGAGGAAAGTATGGAGAACACCTGGCTTTTAAATACTTGGAGTGACCACTGCCCCTGTTGCTCACAGTTCATTAGCTGGAACTCATCACATGAACCCACTTAACTGCAAGTGTATTGGAAGGTGTAGAGGACCCATGTGGCCAGGAAGAAGAGCATTAGATAGGAAGAAGCACTCATGGTCTCTACCACACATTCTGTGCTGGGACTAAACCTCAAGGTGCTCATAACTCTCAGTGGTTCTGGGATATGGTTACCAAGCAAGGAGAAATTCTTAGATGTTGCTCCATTGAAATTTAGAACCTCCACCTGATGGAACAGCCCATATGCCTCATGCCATAGAGCAATCCTTTATAATGTAAGTCAGAGCATGTCCCTCTCCTGTTTTCAATCCTCCCACAACTTAGGGCACTTCAAATAAAATTCATGTGTTTTACCATGGGCTACAAAGTCCTATTTAATCTGGTCCCCGACCTGCCTGCCTGTCTCTCTATCCCTGACTGCCATCCAGCCAGGCTGGTCTTTGGGCTGATTCTTGAACATGTCAAGCATTTCCGGACTACATGCTCTGCCAATGACTCGTGTCTGCATTTAATTCAGGCTTCTGCTCAAATATCACTTCATTAGAAAGATCTTTCCTCTGCAAAGCACTGGTAAATGTTTAACAACTGGTCCTCTGATATTAAAAAGCCTGATGCATAGCATTTGCCAATTTCCGTGGCATAAATACACTTACCGTGGCTGGTTTCAAGCAACAAATGTGATGTTACTGAACATGGAGTTAGGAAGAGATATGCATGCCATTCTATAATAATTCCAACACACGTTATTTTAGCAGATGTAAATAACTAAAAGAGTACAATAATAATAATATGTAGTCAAACAAAGTGCTAAGGTGTGAGTAATATCTTTGTTTTCAATGTAATGCATTTAATTGTAAGTTTATATAATGTAACTTTTAATAATGACTGTTTAACAACTGGCTTGCAAAATTTCTAAAAATTTAATAGTCGTCACTCACGAATCTAACACCAACATACTGCTGCCTCTCCTAAAATATTCAATATACTCTCTTAGCCTTTATTTTTCTTTAAAGCATTCAACACTCCCTGCCATGATATTCTAAATTTGACTTTTTTTTTTTTTACCTTGTCCATTTCTTCTGCTAGAATGTAAGCCCTTTTGTTCTGACTATATCCCAAGAACCTAGAACAGTGCTTGGTTCATAATAGAAGTTGAATAAATAGCTGTTGAAGAATGAATTGTTAGATCTCTTTTACACTCATGAATGAAAAAGAAAAATGGAATATAAAAATAAGGTACAGAAAAATAGAACGATTTAGTTGAATTTTTCCATAAAGTTGTGGAACTGAGCTTTCTTTGGTCCTTAGCAAAATGAGAAAAATAGAACGATTTAGTTGAGTTTTTCCATAAAGTTGTAGAACTGAGCTTTCTTTGGTACTTAGTAAAATGAGGAAAATAAGGTACAGCTACGAAACCTATACAAATCTCTTTTTTAAAACAAGCCAGGCTTATTACATTTCTGAATTTAACAGTGAAAAATAAACTGCTTGCCACCATTCTCAGGTGCCCCAATTTCAAAGCTGATGAAAGAATAAGTAAATAGTAAGTCAATAGACTTTATCAGTATACTCATTACTGGCCATAAACCCAAAGTACACCAACAGCAAACATTTCTGCAGATCAGCTGGAGTTCAATGGTTCTACCCAGTCAAAATTTTACATATCTATTATTCATGACTATTTTCTTTAATAATTCATGAAACTGACTAGTTTCTTCTTCTTTTTCATTTAATTATTCTTTGCACTTGAACTCCCACTCATTCTTTAGATCATTAAAAATTTAACACACTGGTTTGTGTTCCCTTACCCTTGCTTCCTTTTTTGCTCTCTTCCTCATTTCTCTTTCTTCTCCTAACAGTGTCCCATTGTCCAGCACAGTCCTCTTCCCCTCATCACAACCTGATCTCAGAAAGAGTCATTCATTCTCATTCAGGGGTTGGTGACCAGCCAAGCATCACCATATCCTTTTGCCTGTGGTATGTGAGTATTTGACCAGGCACTAATGAGCTGGTGAACTTCGGACACACTCTCGTTGAACTGCTACGTGCCTTGGTTTCTGTTTTGAACAGATGGAGAGATGTCCTGACCACATAATCAAAGAATGTGAGGAAGAAGCCTTTTACAAGATAATGTTTGAAAACTTCAGCACATTTTATGAAATTATTTTATGCATTCCAGCTTGGGACTAAGCCTTACACTTCTCTACAAAGTGTTGTATTTAAGATACTTAACAGGAAAGAATTTTTTTTTTCCCTGAGTGCTATATATTTACTTATGTTTATGGAACACCACTGCTTTGGCACCTGAATATTCAGCCTTGCATTCTAAGTCAGAACCCCCAGAACCCCCAGTGTCTATGTGGGCAGCCACTGGGGAAACTATTGTGCTCCAAATGAAGCTGCCTGATGCATCACATTTTTCTTTTTCATCAAAACTGCTTTGTTCTACCCTCTTTTCACCTCTGGCTTCTAAGTCAGCCTGCACTAATATGAAATTTAGTTTGTATTTCCTAAAGTGAACAATATTAGAAAGGAGACCACAAGTACTGTTAGAAGAAATACTGGCCCCAGATAAAATTATTTATCAAAGACAATCCACAAATTATAATATCCAAGTAGAAAATCCAGCCTTAAATTTCTTAAAATACCACTGTGTTTAGCACAAGAAAAGCATTTGAAAACCTATAAACTTTCCCATACTAATTGCTGTTCAACTTTTCCCTATTCCCATTTTCTTTCTTCAGTGATTTAAGGTCCCTCTTTCCCTCTCTCCCATTCTCTCTCTCTGGCTTTTCTATCAGCAGTAGATTATATTATCACGTTTGATGATTCACACATCCCCTTCCTTGTGTAGGAGTATTATACATCCCTACCCTTTGCCATGCAACATGCACGGACTTCCTGCTGGAGGAGTAGATTTCCCTCCTCATCCATGTTGACCTTGGCCATGTGTCTTGCTTTGCTCAGTGGAATCTAAGCTGAGACATGTGTCCTGTTGGGTCAGTAGCTTTAACAAGCACCGTGGCTTCGGGGCAGCTCTCATTTCTTCTGCCTCAGAGCTCCATGTCCCAGATGGCGGTGCTCCTTCCGGCTGCATCTGCAGATGAGGTGCCACGAGGAGCAAACAGCAGCAGCTGACCTGCAACCACTGCCATGTAACAAGAGAGAAATGTTTGCTGTTGTAAACTACTGGGATATAGGGTTATTTTTTTTTATTACTGAGCAAAGCTAGCTAATCCACCCTCAAGTGACTTATGCCTGCCTTGAAGATTGCTGGAATAAAGAATGCTTAGATTTTACAAGCCAGCCCTTCTAATTTTTCTCACACCAATGAAGGTGATAGCATTCATATGTCACAGGTCATATGTCACATTTTCCCCTGGGTCACTCACTTGGTGACAGACAATCAGAGTTCTTAGCCCCCTCTCAGTGGCAAGAAAACCAATTGTTTCCCACCAAACTCCAGACACTATCTACCTAAAATAATTTAGAAGTTTTTACTGTTAAATATTTTCATGTCTTGTTTTACATAATGCCCTCTAACACAGATAAATAGACTTCTGCAAAAAGAACATGTCCATGGTTCTTGAATACTGGTAATTATGACATTCTGAAAAATACTATGTCACAGTCTGATCTGATGAAATCTTATTAAAATATGGTTTGACAACTATAATTTGCTCCAGACAGCCTACTTTTCAAATTAAAGGCTTAGGTAATTATATAGTTAAACATCTAAATAATTAAGAGTTTTCAGTAAATTTCATCATTTCCATATTTCAAATACCCCATGGCTCTATGTCTTAATGTTCACATACATTTGTGTATATATATATATAAGAATGTGATGGTTTGAAGCTGTATGTACCCCAGAAAAGTATGTTCTTAAAGTTAATCCATTCCTATTGTTGTGAACCCATTGTAAATAGGCACTTCTGGTGAGTAGGATCTTAATTTAAGATGTGACCCACCTCATTCAGGGTGGGTTTCAATCCTCTTACTGGAGTTCTTTATAAGAGAATGAACTTCAGACAGAGAGAGAGAAAGGCATGGAAGCAAGAAGCTGAAAGCAATGAAACCCGGAAGAGAAGGGAGACACCAGCAGAAACCGCCATGTGCCTTGCCATGTGCCAGAGGAGCCCAGGATCTCCGGCAGCTGGTCTTCAGAAAGAGAGTATCATCTTGATGATGCCTAGATTTGGACATTTTCATGGCCTCAAAACTGTAAATCCCCATAGTTAAAACCAGCACATTTTATGGTATATGCTTTTGGCAGCAAAGCAAACTAGAACAATGCATGTATGTGTGTATATATATTGTTTTAATTTGCCAAAGGGGTGCTGATGTAAAGGTATTTTTTGGGGATAAAGCTTCCAGTTCCAAGACCATGAAAAGTCCAATTCAAGGCACCATAAAAGGTGCTTTCTCATCAAAGTTAGCTGGCATGTGTTGGAGCAAGATGGCAGGTGATCCCTGCCTGGTCTCTGCCTTCCCCCTGAGTTTCCTCTCAGGCTCAGCTGCTCAGCTTTCTTCCTGATTTCAGCTGCAAGCTATTAGGCATAAGGCTCATCTCTCCCTGGGGCCTCAACTCTTGAGCCTCTCCTTTCTATCACATGGCAGGGTCAAAAATGGCAGAGTTGTTTTTTTTTTCTGGTATGTCTCCATTTTTTATGGGATCCAGCAAGAGGGTGGAGACTCAACCCCTGTTCTGCCCCACTGACATAGTCCAGTTGAAAAGATTGCTCACACCCACAGGAGTGGACCAGCCCACAAACATAATCTTTCTCTTTTTGGGATTCATAAAATAATCTCAAACTGCTATTATATATATTAGTTTTTAGTTTTAGGAATAGGGAAAAGAATTCCATGCTCAACCATAAAATATTACATTTTAAATCGTTGTTTTTATAAGAATGTGCTAAAACACTGAATAGTTTAGTTTTATCTAACACTGATAATATATCTAATACATGGAAGGCGAGATGTGGGATATATTATGATGAACAATAAAAACAGAGAAATACTGCTCAGAAAGGTAAATGAACCATCCTAAGTCACAATAAACATAAAAATATTAGTATTATTAGTGGTAAATCCTGAATAGGAGTTTTGCATTAAAAAAAAAAAAAAAAGGCCAACCACATACCTATGCTTCTACCTCTTCTGAAACCACACTAAAATGGCAATAAAGGGATATTTTAGAAAGATCTGAATCTACAAGGACAAAGTAAATGGGGAGAAATTGGAGGCTGGAAAACAGTTGTGGGAGTGGTAACTGACAAGTGTCTCAAATTAAGTATTAAGACACTGTAAACAAGTGTCTCAAATTAAGTATGCCGCCAATAACGGAGTTGAGAAAGCTGAATCCTAAACTGGCAGTAGGGAAAGTCAGGAACAGCCCAGTTCAAAAGCAGAATCCCCAAAGCCTCAAGGTGCTTCCAGAAGTAAAAGTGAAGGTAGGCTTAAATAGAGAAAGTTTGGTTGAAAGTCTTCTTAAGAAGTAGTTAGGGGAAGCGGCTGTGGCTCAATCAGTAGGGCTCCGGTTTACCATATGGGAGGCCCCGGGTTCAGTTCCTGGGGCCTCCTGGTGAAGGCAAGCCCGCCTGCACGGCGTGGTTAGCTGACCCAGCGAGCACAAGCAGCAAGGGGGGGATAAATGAGTAAATAAATAAAATCTTAAAAAAAAAAAAAAAAAAAAAAAGAAGTAGTTAGAGGCCCCTGCAGCCCCCCTCCTCGGGCCGGCGGTCCTCCCGCAGGAGGGAGGGAGTGAGGTGGGCGGGGGCAGCAGCACGGGCTGCGGGACCTTCTGGGGGCCGGCTGCGGCGCCCAAGGGCTAGGAGAACTCCAGGAGAATTGCCTTCGTGAAAAGCTGAAAGAAATCTCTTTAAATTCCGTCTCTTAGTTTTCCATTTGGGTCTTTCAGAGGAACATCAAGAAACCATGAACAGCTTCAGTAATGAGGAGTTTGACTGCCATTTCCTTGATGAAGGTTTTACTGCCAAGGACATTCTGGACCAAAAAATTAATGAAGTTTCTTCTGATGATGATAAAGATGCCTTCTATATTGCAGACCTTGGAGACATTCTAAAGAAACATCTGAGATGGTTAAAAGTTCTTCCTGGTGTCACCCCCTTCTGGGCAGTTAAATGTAATGACAGTAAAGCCATAGTGAAGACCCTGGCTGCCGTAGGGACAGGATTTGATTGTGCCAGCAAGACTGAAATCCAGTTGGTGCAGAGTCTCGGGGTGCCGCCAGAGAGGATCATCTATGCAAACCCTTGTAAACAAGTGTCTCAAATTAAGTATGCCGCCAATAACGGAGTTGAGATGATGACTTTTGACAGCGAGTTGATGAAAGTGGCCAGGGCACATCCAATGGCAAAGTTGGTTTTGCGAATTGCCAGTGATGACTCCAAAGCAGTCTGTCACCTCAGTGTTAAATTTGGAGCCACACTCAAAACCAGCAGGCTTCTTTTGAAACAGGCTAAAGAGCTCAATATCGATGTCATCAGCGTCAGCTCCCATGTGGGAAATGGCTGTAGTGATCCTGAAACTTTTGTGCAGGCCATCTCTGATGCCTGCTGCATCTTTGACATGGGAGCTGAGGTTGGTTTCAGCATGTATCTGCTTGATATTGGTGGTGGCTTTCCTGGGTCAGACGACGTGAAGCTTAAATTTGAAGAGATAACCAATGTCATCAATCCAGCATTAGACAAGTATTTCCCATCAGACTCTGGAGTGAAAATCATAGCTGAGCCAGGCTGATATTATGTCGCATCAGCTTTCACACTTGCAGTGAATATCATTGCCAAAAAAATTGTATTTAAGGAACAGATAGGCCCTGACGATGAAGATGAATCGAGTGAACAAACCTTTATGTATTACGTGAATGATGGAGTATATGGATCATTTAATTGCATCCGTTATGATCATATGCAAGTAAAGCCTCTTCTACAGAAGAGACCCAAACCAGACGAGAAGTATTATTCATCTAGGATATGGGGACCCATGAGCAATGGCCTGATCGGGTGGTTGAGCCTGTGGCCTGCCAGAAATGCACGTGGGCGACTGGATGCTGTTTGAGAACATGGGAGCTTACACTGCTGCTGCTGCTGCTGCTTCCACTTTCAATGGATTCTAAGGCCAACCATCTACTACGTGAGGTCAGGGCCCGCATGGCAAGTCATGCAGCAAGTCACGAGCCGCGAGTTTCCGCCAGAAGTGGAGGAGCAGGACGCCAGTGCTCTGCCTGTGTCCTGTGCTTGGGAAGGTGGGATGAAACGCCACCCAGCCCCTTGTGCTCCAGCTAGTATTAATGTGTAAATACCATTTTTGTAGCTGTTAACTGTGAGTTTAGCTTGACTGGAGAGATTTCAGGGGACCATTTAACTTAATTACTGCTAGTTTTGGAATGTCCTTGTAAGAGTAGGATTGGCACAGGGGCAGCGATATGGAAGACTAGGAGATGGGGTCACACTTATCTGTGTTCCTATGGAAATTACTTGATTGTTTTATATGGATTTTTATTCACTTTGAAACATGCTTCTAAGGGATGCCCCTCAGCTGCTGAGCAAGCATTTGTAGCTTGTATAACAGCAGAATGGGCCAAAAGCTTAATGTTGTGACCTGTTTTAAAAACAAAAGTATCTTGGAAAAAAAAAAAAAACATAGTTAGATCCCTCGACTTCCTTTTGTATTCCATGCCAATGGTGATTGCTCTTTCCCCATATCAGCTGAGGTCTGGAGGTTTCATCTTTGGTGTTTACCACGAGGATATCTTGGCTGAGAAACTCCAGGCCCAAGATGAGAATAGAAAAGTGAAGATAAAAAGAATAAGTAAAATTGTATATACTGACTACTGAGACCACCCCAGGATTTTTGCCAATCTAGTTTCCCAGAATTTTGGTAGCCAGAATTATACCCTCTTTCCTCACAAGTATTAGATTGGAAGAGCCTTACCTGGAGGATACAACTAGCTCAAAAAGAAAGACCAAGAGCTACTGATGTTGAGTGTTCCATCAATGAGGTAGGAAGGTAAGTCACCTTACAGTAAAGCCCTGTCTAGTACATAGAACTTCCAATCAACTTATAGTGCCCTACTTTTAAATATGAGAAGACAGCCAAGAATCAGCAGATTTTGAGCAAATCCTCCCATATGAAAGACAGAGACTGAAATAAACAAAAGGAAATAACCTATACAAAAGAGAGATTATGGTACAAAAGTATGTGAAAATAGCAAAAATAATATCTTGAGAAAGATAAGGAAAATTTACACTTATGAAATAAGAACAGGATGATTAAAAGTAAGAGAAGACTTATAGAAATAGCAAATAGCTCATAGAAATTAAAAACATAATAATAGAAATTAAAAATTCCAAAGAATGGTTTGAAGAAAAAGTTAAGGAAATCTCCCGAAAAGTTGAGCAACAAGAACAAAGAGAAGGGAAATTTTTAAAATGGGAGATTTAGAAATTTCAAAAAGGGAGAACAGATAGAACAGAGGGAAGGAAATCAACACAGAAATAGTTCAAGAAAATTTCCCAGACATGAGTTTCCAGATTGAAAGGGCCATTGAGTACCTGATAAAATACTTTTAAAGAGACCCACATTGACACATCAGAGTGAAATTTCAGAGCACTTTCCAAATGAGTGAATGAAATGATATGAAGATATGAGATCTAAGAAATAGGTGACCCATAAGAGAAAGGTGAAAGGTATCTCTAGGGTAATGTTGAAGGAAGATAACAAAATGACTTCTGGGCAGTTGTCCTAGCCATCAGTCAGTCCAGACTGGTGCACATCAGAAGGGGCCAGGAGAGACTACTTTAAAAAGTTGAAAGTGATAACGTACCTAATATGTTTGAACATATAGAGGAATTTACTCAACTGGAGAAAAAGTTGGGAATAAATAGGTGTTAAGTACTTAGAAATTTAAGCAAATAAAAATAAGACAATGTGGTAGTTTGAGTCTTTTGCAAACCTCAGAAAATCATATTCTTGACATTGGGCCATTCCCGTGGGTGTGAACCTATTGTAGGTGGTACTGTTTGATTAGATTACTTAAGTAAGTCATGACCCAGGGTGGTTCTTAATTCTCTTACTGGAGTCCTTTATAAATGGATGAATACAAAGAAAGGGGCCTGCAGAGACACATAGGAGCTCAGAGAGAAACCCCCAGAGGCTGAGAGAGCCGGTGCTGAAGGCTGGATGGTGGCATTGGCAGAGTGCAGAGGCATGGAGAAAGGCCACCAGAAGCAGAGAAGATGCTGTGGAAACAAGGAAGCTGAAAGCAATGGGGTGCCTGAGGAGCCTGATGCTTTGGTTTGGACATTTTCACAGCTTCAGAACTGTAAGCTTTTAAATTAATAAATCCCCATTTTAAGAGTCAACCCGTTTCTGGTATATTGCTTTGTCAACCTTTAGCAAACTAAAACAGTCAATTATAAGCTCTAAGGAAATAAGTTGTTCAGGAAAGGAAAATTAGTAAGTGTGGAAGCTTGAGATTATTTATGAATCCCAAAAAGAGACAGATTATGTTTGTAAACTAATCTATTCCTCTGGGTGTGATACCCTTTGATTGTATTAAATTCTAAGGATTTAAGTTTACTTGATAAAATCAATTTAGGGCTTTTGATTCGACCAAGTCAGTAGGGTATGACTCAGGTTGAATCCCCACCCCCTTGGTGGGCTGATATAAACAGACACTCACTCAAGAAGACACATGGAGAGAGAGAGAGAGCTCTGTCATGTTTGATCCATGTGACAGAAAGGAGAAGGAGCAAGCAGCTAAGGCCCTGGGGAGGGATGAGCCATTTACCTGATAGTTTGCAGTTGAGCAGCTGAGAAAGCCTGGAAGGAAATGAGCCCTATGCCAAGAGAGAGAAGAAGCCCTAAGAGACAAGTCCTATGCCAACCTACAGCTGAGATTGGGAAGAAGCTGGGCCCACAGAGCCTCAAGAGGAGAGCCCAGGAAGGAGAGACCAGGCAGAGATCAGCAGCCACCTTGCTTCAACACATGACAACTGACTTTGCTGAGAAGGCAACCTTGAATTGGACTCTTTAGGGCCTTGTAACTAAGCTTTTACACAAAATAAATACCCTTTATTAAAGCCAACAGATTTCTGTTACTTTGTATCAGCACCCCTTTGGCAGACTAATACAATAAGTGTCATGAATTAGCTGTTAACAGTGTTTACATTTTACATAGCCATAAAATGGAAATAATGAATATTGACCCAACCAAATATTGGGAGGGTGGGAGGTGTGTATGTGTGTCTTTAAAAGGATGCAAAACTCATCTCTTATGGTGGGAAAATAGAGCATATATAACTTTGATAAAAATATAAAAGAATTAAACAAAAAGCTGTATTGAGGAAAGAGCCTTTGAAGTGAAGCCAAATGGGCTAGGTATTATTTTGGCCTACTTAATTTCCATTCAAAGACTGGGCTCTGGAAGCAGCTGTGGCTCAATCAGTAGGGCTCCCGTTTACCATATGGGAGGCCCCAGGTTCGGTTCCCGGGGCCTCCTGGTGAAGGCAAGCCCGCCCGCGCGGCATGGTTAGCTGACCCAGCAAGCACAAGCAGCAAGCGGGGGATAAATGAATAAATAAATAAAATCTTAAAAAGAAAAAAAAAGACTGGGCTCTGAGGCACCACAATCTTCAAAGTCTACCACACAGCCAGAACCTGCAGGAGGAAAACCAAGGAGTGTGGTGTCCTGGAAGCCAAATGAGACAAATGTTTCAAGGACAAATGATCAGCTGTCTCAAATGTTTCTATGATGTAAAGCATGGTAGTTCAGAAATTACCACTGGCATAATGAAAACATAACTTCCAGGTATTTGCTTGAGATTCCAGCCTACAGATAGAAGCCGTTGATCTCCTAGTTCACTGATTCCCAGGTCACAATTACCTGGGGGGGAAAAAAAAAAGGCTCTCTCATTCACACACCTCCCCCCACGCACCTCCCCCCACGCACATATACATACCTACACATTGAAAACCTGAGCTATATTTAGACAGGGGGACTTTATGAAGTGGGACCTGAGGTTTTCAAGAAATCTCAATTCTGATTCTGTGCTTAGCAAGTCTTGGGGAACACTGGCCTATCTGGACTTTCTGGAAAATAGCTGATAGCTGGGCATGGAACACACTTGCAAAATTGCCTCTTCTCAAACTTTAGATATTTGTCCTCAAAGGTATTTCACATATCTAAAGCTTCCATTAATATCATCTTATCTTGCATGTTTTCCAGCATCCTGTTTTAAAATATTCATTTTTTGTTTAAAAGTGAACAGATGGGGGCGGATGTGGCTCAAATGGTTGGGCGTCCATCTGCCATATGGAGGGACCCAGTTTCGATACCCGGGACCTCCCGGTAAAAAAAAAAAAAAAAAAATATATATATATATATATAATAATAATAATAAAAGTGAACAGACAAAAAAACAAACAACAAGCAAAAAAAATGAAAAAACTAACTCAGGGGAGATGATGTGGCTCAGGGGTTGAGTGCCAGCTTCCCACATATGAGGTGCTGGGCTCAATCCCCGGCTGTGCTTTGGAAGAAATTTTTCTTCTAGAGTTTCACATTATTATTGCAGATGATGTCTATTCTCACTGCATAAGCACACTGACATTTAGATAGTAAAGATAGTTTGTTTCTTTTTGATAAAGCTGGTAGATAACCTTTGTGAAAGAGACAAAACTGCTCTTTCAGCAGCTTTTTATAAAAGAACAACTTAAACAACAATCAGTATAGGTTGTGATTTAGTTGTCAATGCTGCAGCCATCTTTTATGCCAAAAAGAGTACGAATTAATAATTTTTTCTTGTGTTAATGACTATTTATTTCTATTATGCAACCTATAATACTATTCTCTTTGAAAGTGGAAATAACTATTAAAACAGCTTTTAAAAAAATGTCTAAGAATAGTTCTTTTATATGTTTAATATCCATGAAAAATTGTGTATTGGTCAAGTTATCTGTTTCTGGGTAACAAATTACCCCCCAAATATTAGCAGCTTAAAACCACAAATAATTTCTATTCCTTTTATCTTGCTTACATAATTTGAGATGTTGATCAATGCCATGAGACTGAATGAAATCACCTAGGAAGATAAGACATCTGAAGTTTGTGCCTACCACAGAGAGGTCACAGAGATGAGAACAGTCTAGTAAAAGATATTGAAAAGAAGGGCCCAGTAGAAGGAAAACCAAGAGAGATAACACTGTACTGGAAGCCACATGAAGACACTATCAACTGTTGCTATAGGCCAAGTAAGATCTTTTGTTTGAGCAACAGACTGGGAGAAGTGAAACAGAAGATACAATATGAAATATAGGCAATTCTTTGTTGTAAAGGGTCCAAGGGTGGTAACAACAAAAACCAAATAAAAGTAACTAAATTGACTTGTAATTTCATTTTAAGAGTCCTTGTGACATCAGTAAGTACTATGTGGAGATTCAAAGCCAAGCAAAACTGTATTTATCACTGATACCCTGGATGTTCTCAAGGATGATATGGCAAAGAGAAAATAAGTGTCATATTTGTATTCTCTGTTGCCTGTCCTGATGATTTATTAAGAGAAAATGCTTCCTATATGGATGATCTATGGATATGGAGATGAATAAAAAGTGAACCTCAT
The DNA here is from genome assembly GCA_026826555.1 of Tolypeutes matacus. NCBI lineage: Eukaryota > Metazoa > Chordata > Mammalia > Cingulata > Chlamyphoridae > Tolypeutes > Tolypeutes matacus. Next base: position 8,111,599 of record JAKSZT010038599.1, on the reverse strand, counting down.
GAGTATGGTTATATAAAGGTTAATTTCCTTGTGGCCACACAATACTTTGAGTGTCTCTAAGAACTAGAAAAATAATGTATCTTAAACACATGAATTATCAGACTTTGGGCAAAAAAAAAAACTCTCTCTCTGGTTTTTCACCAAATATAAAACTCATGTGTTCTCCTTTTCTGCATCTTATTCATATGGGAATTTGCTTGCTTTTAGGGAATATTGGAGGATAATACATCATATAATTGCTTCATTCCACATCAATACTTGGAAAACATCCTCACTTTGCTTGGGATTAGAAAACTGCTATGGGAATTTTGCCATGGCTCCATGTTGATAGCTTGCTAATGCTACTCTGCATGTGGCAGACCATTGTCAACCATTCCCTAACAGAGGCCTTCCTCACCTTGCTTGAGCTTTCAAGCCCCCTACCCCGGGTTACCAGTTACCCCCAACCCTTAGCCTCAACACAGACACATACCAGTCTACTACACCTGGCTCTACCTCATAACCTTAAACTGAATTATTCCAGAAGGAGGGAAAAATTGTGGGAAGGATGGAGGGCACAAAAAGAGAAAAGCAGGAAAAAAGGAGGGAGGACATGAATGGAGGAATAAAGCCCCTCCACCTTTTTTTTTGCCTGTTGCTTACTTGGTATATGTGAGAGTTTGAAGCTTTTCATGGATACAGGAAAAGAACATGTTCTTAAAGCTAATCCATTCCTGTGGGTGTGGGACCCTTTGATTAGATTGCATTCAGTTGGAGGGGCTTTGATTGGACTGCTTCAGTGTGGAGTGACCCAGGTTGGGTCTTGGGCCCTGTATTAGTCAGGGTTCTCTAGGGAAACAGAATCAACAGGAGATATCTATCAATAGTATGAGATTTTATAAGAGCCTCTCACATGACCGTGGGAATGCATAAGTCCAGGTTCTGCAGGCAGGCTGCAAACCAGGGGCTTCGATGAAAGTCCAATGAAGATCCTTGATGAGTTTCCGGGATACACTGCCTGTCCAAAGACAAGCTGGGAAATTCTCTATGAATGCTGTAATCACTTCCCTTTATAAGGCATTCAACTGATTGGATAAAGCACCACTCACTGCTGATGGCAATCTTCCTGGCTGATGTAGATGTACTCAGCTATCTATGTAGTAAACTCACTGGTAACTAAAATCCATGAATGTCCTTGTATTACAATTAGCTCAGTGCTTGCTTGACCAAATAACTGGGCACAATTGCCTTGCCAAGTTGACACATTAGCCTAACCATCACAGCCCCCTTGCTGGAGTCTTTTATAAACAGAGGACTGAAAGCAGAAACACACAGAGGAAAAGGTGAAGAAATGGAGAGAAGGAACCCAGAAGCTCAGAGAGGAGCTCAAGATAGAGAAAAGCCATAGACAGAGCAACCCAAAGCAGAATTAGCAACGAGGCCTGGAGGAGAGGGGAGATGAGCAGACCAGCATTGTGCACTGCTATGTGCTTGATGGCCCATAGATGAACTTGGTGAGAAAGTGGGCCTGGAGGAGAAGGCAGAGTCCCAGACCGGCAGATGCCACCATTGTGTCTTGCCACTGGCAGGAATCTAGGATGGCCAGCAGTTGACCTTTGGTGCAACAGCATCTCTGATGATGCCTTGATCTGGACACTTTCACAGCCTCAGAACTGTAAGATTTTAACCTATTAAATTCCCATTATAAAAGCCAAGCTGTTTCTGGTATATTGCTCTCAGCAGCTTTTAGCAAATTAAAACAGTATATTTTTATCCATCCTTTTACTTTCAACAAAAAAATAACTAAAATTAAAACAAAAAAGTACCACAAACTGGGTGGTTTAAAACAACAGAATTGTATTGTCTCACAGTTCTAGAGTCTAGAAGCCTGAAATCAAGGTGTCAGGATCGAAAACCTGTAGGGAAAATCCTCCCTTGCCTCTTCTAGCTTCTGGCATTTGGTGGCAATCCTCGGCATGCCTTGGCTTGTAGATGCATCACTCCGACCTCCGACTTCATATGGCCTTCTCTCTCTCTCTGCTGTGTGTCTAAATTTTCCTCTTCTTATAAGGACACCCGTCTTATTGGATTTTACTCTAATCCTCTTTTCCTTCATCTTAATTAATCACTTCTTCAAAGACCCTATTTCCAAATATGGTCATATTTATGGGACTGGGGATTAGGACTTGAGCATATCTTTTTGGGGGACACAAATCAACCCATAACACTAAGTCTTTGAAATTTTATGTCTGTTTTTCACTTACAGCAAGCACACCTCAGTTTGGACTAGCCTCATTTCAGTTCTCAATAACCACATGTAGCCAGTGGCTACTGTTTGGGACAGTGAAGGTCTAAGTGTTACAGGTAAGTTTCAAATTAGTAAGTTTTTTTTTTTTTTTGTTTGTTTGTTTTTTTTTAACTATTCTGTAATTAGCTGTATATTCCATACGGAAGTTAATTGAGGGAACTGCCAGATATATGCAAACAGCTCCTGACACATAGGCCACAGCAGCCTACATGTCCTTTTCTAGGGTGATTTGTCTATCAGTTTAGAATTGGTTCAAGCTCACTTCACACATAATTTGTGTTTCCATCCTTGTGAGAGATTTGCTACAACAGTGCATCATGGGAATGAGGCAGGTTAGCATGGGGAAAGAGGGAAGGTGGCTGAGGCCGGGCAGACAACATGGCTGTGAAACCCCACCTGGAAACCTCCTGAGGGATCCCACGAGACCCCAGCCATGAGAATCTCATTTGGAACAAGAATCCTGTTTGGAGTCAAGGGAAAGCCCTGGATACCCTCAAAAGACCTCACCATTGGCCCCCTGAGAACTGACAGGTTGGGCAACCAATCAGAATAGCAAACAGCTAGGGCCCCTCCCCCAACATTATGAAGAGGGAGGAGGAGAGAGTTTAAAAATGTCTGACCTGGGGGGCACAGGTCTCTAACTCTGTAGCACGCCTGCAGTCCATGCCTCGGACTGTGTACTTTTCTCATTTTCATGTTTCTTAATAAACCCTTTACTCTCTTGCCTACCCTGTGGGGTGTCCTTAAATTCTTTGATGCATAAGCCTAGAATCCCAGAACCCAGAGCTGTCCACTAACATTAGTTGGCAAGACGAGCCAGAAAACAAAGAGACAAGTAATGCTCCCCAACCCCCGCCAGAGACTGGTGAGTTTTTAATTAAAGCCTGTCTGTGCCCTCCTGTCAATGCCCTCTTTTGTTTCATTAGTGAGGCCCCAAGATTCTTACCCTGAGCTGGGAGATTTGTTCCTTACTCAGCCCCCAGGGGGCCCTGTAGTTCCTCTCAATCCATTACCTCTAGGGCCCCTGAGGCTGTTTGCCTAAAAGTCACAGATCTGCCTCTGCCTCATAATTGTCTCTTAATGTCTGGTTGTAACTACGAAACTTGGTCCCTCGCAGTTGCCATAAAATGAGCTCTTTCTTACAGCTACTTTCTAAGGCCTCTGCAAGTGTAGGCCAAAAGAAAGGTCCCTAGCCAGTCCCTTTCTTTGGAAGCCAAGGTCTGGGAACCAGACCCAGACATCTCCCAAGACCTCTAAGGCTCTGGGGACACCCAGAGACATAAGGCTCCTGATGCCTGGAACATGGGGACAATGAGCAGCGCTCCCAATCTGTTCAACCAGGTCTAGCAGTGGGATACAACCAACACTGACGAATCCTAGGATATCCTCCCTGGGATAATGGGTGGCTTCTAATTGGGACAACTTGCCTGCTGATAGTCTAAGAAGGAAGAGGTTAATCTTTTCCTGCCATACCAAGTGGCCATAGTATGGCCGAGAGTGGCCTGAATTCCAGTTAAACCTGCCTAAGAAAGGAGAGAACAGACAGATCTGAGGGCTGGAGACACTTGGTCATGTCTCTTTAAAGGGATAGGAGGGGGGTCAGATGTAGCTCAACTGATTGGGCTTCCGTCTCCCATATGGAGGGACCCGGGTTCGATCCCCGGGACCTCCCGGTAAAAAAAAAAAAAAAAAAAAAAAATTACTCAGAGGCAGAACCTAGAAACCCAGTGTTATTTCAAAGAAAGCTGGTAGAGGCAATAAAATACCCTCTTATAGAGCCTAACTCTAGAGAAGGACAGATCTTCCTAAGAACTGTAGTCTGCCTCAGAGAGCCGTAGAAAGTACAGAAACTTTCCCTGGGCCCCCAAACTTCCATTAACTCCCTTTCAGAAATAGCCTTTGCAGTATTCAACAATCAAGGCCAAGCGAAGTGAGAAGCAGGTGAGGAGGGGGCAGACATAGGGCCCAGAAAGAGACTCACCTTTTAACTGCTGCCATTAAAGGCACCGTCACCTCAGGCTCCATGTCAACAGGAACCTGCCCCCAAGCTGCCCCACCACGGGGACTGCTGGGGCCTTGCCCCAGGGAGGACAGAAGGAGCCTGAAGCCATGTGTGAACCATCTGCCAGAGGAGCCCCAGGTGACCTTTGATGTGGCAGGTGAGATTTTTACTTTCTTAACGTGGGAGCCCATTACTCAGTCCTAGCCAGCACTCCAGACCTCTCTAACCTTGGTTGTGCCTAATGAGGGGAATGAATGGGGAATCAAGACCTAGGCATTTACTAAACTTCCCCCGACCTCTGGCCTATGATTTAAAAGGTTCCTGGCTATTCCTAGCTCCCTGCCTATTCCCTTGCAACACTCTAATCCTTCCAGTGAAAAAGCCTCACAGGGCTTTACCCCTGGTGGGAGGTAACTAATGGGGTACAGTCCCCAAAGCAGCCCCAATTCGTGTCTCATCAGAGGCAGGGCTTCTCTAGACCCCTTAGCCCTGTACCTAGCAGCTGCCCAGGGATTTTCCTGGAGGAACGCAGCTGGAGAGTCCTGCACGAGATTTCTGGCATGGGCAAACACTGGGAGCTTTGAATCTAGGTGATTCTAAAGCAGGTCTTTCTGTAAGCTAAGTAAGTGTAAAATTCTCTCATCTGTTTAATCTCTGCTTGCTTTAACTTTGTCCATCTGTTCCAGCACAGGAACTCGGAAATCAGATTTGGGGTTTGCCTGTTACAAATTGGGTAACAGTAAAAGGTAACATTAAAACGAGTCTTAAAATGTCAATACTTTCTTGCAATTGGATTTGATGTATAATTCATGTGTGCAATTAGTTTAACTGCTGGAAAAGTGGAAAAAGTTAGCAACATTAATGTTCCCAATTTGTTCTAAAGTGGAAACTTACTAGAAACTGTAACTAAGAGTTAAGATCATTATATAGATGCCTTTATAAAACGGGAAGGATAGTATCTGAAATTGCTGTAACTAGCCTAGACCTGCTATAGTAATGGTAATCTTAGACTAATTTACCTTTATGGTTGCTTTAGGCCTAGCCTCACTCTTTCTTATGCTTGTGGTTATTTCAGGGCTGGCTTCACCTTTGTGATGGTAGCTACTCTATTCTCCACTCTTTGTAACATGATGGCTTCTGCCCCCTGTGACTCAGGGGAAGGCACATTTGAGACACCCGTGTCCTGTCCTTCCACTGGTGTTAACCCTGTTTTCTCTCATGACTCCAGGTGGGGACTAGATTGCGGCCTGGGGGACTTCTTGACCCTTGGGGTTGGAGGTCCACTCTTCCATTCCAGCAGCCGCCAGAATCCTGTTATTTACATGGACTGGGGATTGGGGGGCCTCCCACCTCTGGTGTTGATGTTCCTAAAAGCAGCAAATCATGAGAAACCAGGTTTCCCTGAGACTTCAGGAATTAGCATTGCTCATCTAAGGTCTGTCAAAGTCAAGATGGGACATAAAGTTCTGAAGTAAAGAACCATATTGTAAATGGTATCTTAAAGAATTAGGAACAACTTGGTTATAATCCAATAACTAAAGAATGAAGTTCTTGTGTAAAACTGCATGGTCACAGTGCAAATTAGAGTAATTAGAAATAGCCTTCAAAGAGATCTTTTAAATGTAATTTTACAGTTAAACTTACTTTGTAAGAGAATGAAAATTAAGTGACATTAGTGAGTTTTGTGTTTGTGTCTAACTCTGTGTCTCCTACTTGTTCAGTGTATATCTTCATACATCGGGATGGCAATATCAAATTAACAAATAAAAATTCCTGAAAGAGCTCTATTCAAATTGTTAAATTGCATATGCACTTATATATGTGAAAGAATATTCCTGGAGGCCAAATTAGGATAAGTAGGATGGAAAGATCATATAGAAATCTGAATATAGAAACAGTTGGGAAAGTGAAAAAGATTTTCCTAAGCTCTTTGACCTAGCCAGTCCCCAGGGCCTTCTCTTTGTAAGAGCTATGAGGGAGGGGCTAGGTGTGGCAGATTAAAAAACTGTCTTCTAGGCTGGGTGTATTAGCCAAAGGGGTGATGATGCAAAGTACCAGAAATCTGTTGGCTCTTATAATGCGTATTTATTTGGGGTAGAAGCTTGCAGTTACAAGGCCCAAAGAGTCCAACCCCATGTGCCGTAAGAGGTACTTTCTTACCCAAGTCTGTTGCCATGAGCTGAAGCAAGATGGCTGCTAATATCTGCAAGAGTCCAGCCTTCCTCTTTCCTCTTAAGGCTCCATGGGCCCAGCTTCTTCCAATCTCAGCTGTAGGCTGAAGGGCTCATTTCTTTTTGGGCTCAGCTGCTCTGGTCTCTTCATGAGTCAGCTGTAAGCTATCAGGCAATTGGTTCATCTCTCTTCTTGGGATCACAGGATCAAAGTTTTCTCCTGTTCCGTGCCGATGGAGTTCTCTCTTCCTCTGTGTATCTTTTTCTGTCTTCTTGAGTGAGTGTCCATTTATATAGCTCCCCAAGGGGTTGGGGACTCAACCCTGCATGCCCCAATGACATGGTCAAATGAAAGCCCTAGTTTTGATTTAATCAAGTAAGGATAGTCTTTGAATTTAAATCGATCAGATGGTATCTGTTATCTGATGGCCCAGAGGAACAGACCAGTTTACAAACATAATCTCTTTTTGGAATTCATGAATAATATCAAACTGACACATTTTCCAAATATAAAATATTATTTAATTTTTATACACAACCTCCCCTCTGCAAAAAAAAAAAAAAATAATAATAATCTGATGCCTTCCTTACCATCCTTAATATCTTTGAGAAGCTCTTAATATCTGGAAAATGTTAAGTGCTCAATACATGGGAAATCTCATTCTTACTACATACCAATTTTGCTTTAGCTCCCAAAAATATGAGAAACTGCTCCAACCCGCAGGCATTTATAATCAGGCTATGCAGATATTACAAACACACATGAAATGCAACATAAGGCAGTCTCTCTCCCCGGGGCTGGTTTTTCTGGGCTAAGCTGCTCAGGTCTCTTCACAAGGTCAGCTGTAGACTATCAGGCTCATCTCTTCCCTAGGCCTCTGCTGTGTCTAATGAGCTGTGTCTCTTCCTCTGTGTTCTTCTCCACGTGTTTATTTCTGTGCAAGCATATGTATTATCCCCAAGGGGTCTGGGACTCTATACTGCCACACTCTAATGGCATGGTTGGGTCAGAGTCCTAATCGTAACATAATTTAATCAGACCTCTCAGCTGAATCTAATACAATCAAAGGGTTATCATGCCACAGGAACCAACCAATTTACGAACATAATCTATATTTCTTTTTGGAATTCATAAATAATATCAAACTGTTACACTGGGGAATTAAGAACCAGTTTGTCCTGTAATCCCCCAGTTTAAACCTTTTAACAGCCTTAAAATAAAGGTGATTAATAATCCTATTACCAAATTTCAGTAAGTAAAGGAAAAGTCCTTGAAAGCTATGGAAAGATCTTTTCTAAATTATAATTAAAACAAATTAAACAATTATAATATATTCCAGAGCCTAGCAGTCAGAATGCTTTTAAGATTATTCAAAGTTTTAGAATTTTATTAAAGAAAAGAAGTTTTAGCCTCCTTTATAAGAAGGAAAAAGAACATTCCTTGCATATATATAATTGTACAATTTTATTTAGCTCAGATGTTATCTCCTTAGGTTTATAGAATACTAATTAAATGAATCAACATTACATGTATTAAATCTTTAAGATGAAAGTTGTAAGTTCACATTTAATGAAATTAAGATAAAAGTAAATTTCATTTATTGCTAATTGTAATTTGATAAGCTTATTTAAGGTATAGTAACTAGTCTATGTGGTTATGGTTAATTATAAGAAATTTATAAAAGCATCTTCTAAACTGAAGCATTTAAATGGCTAATTCCAGGAAGCCATTATTAGTTAGAAACCTAAATTTATATTAATAACAAAAAATAACTTCATAACAGGGAAACCCATCAGAGGCCATCTTAATCTGCATATTAAAGTGGTGATGTATATATATATATATATATATATATATATATATATATATATATATATTTTTTGAGGTACCGGGGGCCAGGGATTGAACCTGGGACCTCACACGTGGGAAGCTGGCACTCAACCACTGAGCCACATCAGCTCCCCGGAGTTGGTATTTTGGTTTGTTTTACTTGTTTTTGTTTTTCAGGAGGCATGGGAAACTGAACCTGGGACCTCCCATGTGGGAGTCATGTGCTCAACTGTTTGAGCGGCATCTGCTATTCCCCCTATATTTTTGATGTAACTTTTCTGTAACCTAAAACTTCTTTAAAAACGAAGTTAAAAAACAAAAAAGAATAGACATAGAATGCCTCATAGAGTGCCTCTTTCTTAAGTGATTCTAAGAGTTTCTGGTTTTTATAAAAGTCCACTTTTTTCCCCCTTGTTTTAGGTCTTCTTGGATCTGTTTTTTTTTTTTAAAGATTTATTTATTTTATTTACTTTATCCATTTTAACACTCCACCCCCCCACCCCACCCCACCCCCTTTTTGCTGTTTCTTTTGTGTCCATTCACTGGGCAACTTTCTGTGTCTGTTTCCTGCCCTCTCTTCTCAGCCTTCTCCTCCTGTCTTCACCAGGATTTGATCCTGGGGAACTCCCATGTGGGAGAGAAGCATTCTGCCACCTGTGCCACCTCAGTTCCTGGTTTTTTCGGCACGTCTTGTCTTGGCTCTTCCTTGTGTCTCTCTCCTGTTACGTCCTCATCTTACTGCGTGGCTCGGCGGGGCCTGGCGCGCCTGTGCACGGGACCTGGTGGCCCGCGTGCCTTCTATATTTTTCTTTATTTTACCGGGAGGTCGAACCCAGGTCGACCATATGGGAGATGGACGCCCATCCATTTGAGCCACATCTGCCCCCAGGATCTGTTATTTTTTATTGATTCCCTTTCTTTTCTTTGTTTTATTTGCTAAAACTGTGTACATCACCTGCAGAGGGCAGGCTTCAGGGCGACCAACTGACGAGCACCAGCAGCCTGAGATACTCCCTAGGGACCCAAGAGGGAAGGCCGTTCATCCTGTTTTTTTTGTTGTTGTTGTTGTGGGTTTTTTTTTTTTAATTTTTAAAAAAGATACTTCAATTACATAAATGTTACATTAAAAATGTAGGAGATTCCCGTATGCCCTATTCCCTAACCCTCCCACACTTTCACACATTAACAACATCCTTCATTATGGTGGTACATTTGTTACAATTGATGAACACATTTTGGAGCATTGCCACTAAATATGGATTATAGTTTACATTATAGTTTACACTCTCTCCCACACAATTTTGTAAGTTATGACAAGATATATAATGGCCTGTATCTGTCATTGCAACGTCATTCAGGACAATTCCAACGTCCCCAAAATGCCCCCATATTACACCTATTTTTCCCCTCTCCCTACCCTCACAACCTCCAGTGGCCACTGCCTCCACATCAATGATAAAAGTTATTCTTTTGCTAGAATAACAATAGGTTTATAGTAGAATACCGGTAAGTCTACTCTAGCCCATCATTTATTCCCCAATCCTGAGGATTCTGTGTTGATGTCCACTCTGCCTCTAATTGAGAGGGGGTAAAAGTCCACATTTTTAATTTAAAAATTTCAACAATGTTAGACATGTTTCCAGAAGGAACACCCTTCCCTATAAAGCCAAAAACCATATGCTAAACACTTAATATGTAAATAAATCTGTGAAATAAAATTACTATACCAACTTCAAATTGTTGATAACAGGACCACTTTCTTTTTTAAAGAATTAAATAGTGTATCTAGTAAAATATATTTTATGTGTATATACTGTTTAAAGCATGAGAAGGAAAGTAACTCCTGCATGCCCAATATTAAATTTAGAAAATAGAAAAGTTCCAGTAACGTGGAAGCTCCTACTTCTCGCTATGCAGCTGTCTCCCTGCCCCTAAGGCAACCACTTCCTTCCATTTTGCGTTTTTAATTTCTTTCTCTTTATAGTTTCATCAGCTATGTATTGTTTAATTTTGCCCTTTCTATACCTTAATATAATTATATCATATTGTATGTATTCTTCTGTGACTTGCTTTTTTACTCAATATTAACCCTTCGAGAGCCTTCCCTATTGATGAACATAGTTCCTGCATATTCTGTACTGTGTGGTGTTCCATCAGATTAAGAGAACACAAATGACTACTTTTTGTCTATGTTTCCATGGTAGACTTTTGGATTTGTTGCTATCACAACTAATGCTGCAGCAAGCCTTTGTGCATGTGCCTCTCCTTCCTCGTATGTTCTTCCAGGTTAGGGATCAGCAAACTATAACCCATGAGCCAAATCCAGCTCTCTGCCTGTTTTTAACAGCCTGGAAGCTAAGAATGGTTTTTACATTTTTAAATAATTGAAAAAAAAATTAAGAGAAGAAGAATATCTTGGCACATGTGAAATTATCTGAAATTCAAATTTCAGTGTCCACAAATAAAACGTTACTGGGACATAGGCACACCCATTCATTTACATATTGCCTGTGGCTGCTTTCACACTACAGCAGCATAGAAGAGTAACTGAATCAGAGACCTTCTTGCCACAAAGGCTAACATATTTACTATCTGGCCCTTTGCCAAAAATGTTTGCTGACCCCTGCTCTAGGTTCTAAACCTAGAGAGGTGCTGAAGCACAGAGTATGTGCGTTTTCAGTTGCTCTGGATAATAAATGCAGAATTGTGTGCCGAGGTGGCTCTGCCAATATACACTTCCACCACCCGGGTGTGAGAATTCTCATGGTGGGGACAGGAAAAATAGATCAGCTATAGAAGTAAAGAAGCTGCTTTTCTGTGTATCACCAGTTATGGGTGGGTGATTTCAAACAACCCTACCACATTGTGATAGGCTATTAATAATAATTGCGAGTGTATCTTGGCTTAGAAGTCTATCTTTATTTAAGTCTGTCAGTAGACAGAGTTCTGGAATTTATTTTCTAGACCACATGCTCCCGTGGTGTCTTGATGAAGATCATGCCCTGGAGGGATCCAGCTCCTCCATCTAGAGGGAGTTCATCTGGAGGCCATCTGTATGCTTTCTACAAACCAGGATAATTCAAAGTAAGTTGAGTATAACTTGTGCAACTGCTACGTTTTTGTGCATTAACCCTGCAATCCTCTGCTTGTGAAATCCAGAATAAGTTCCAAAGTTCTCAGTGCCAGGCAATCCTCACAGTGATAACTGGTATGTCCTCATGTAGTAAGTGTGTCAACAAACAGTTGAGTGACAACTATGCCCCAGACACAGTACTAGGCTCTAAAAGGAAGAAAACAGACTTCCATTAGAGAAAAGTTACCAAACAACTGATAAAATTGTATAGAGGGAGTGGATGTGGCTCAGGTGGTTGAGCAACTGCCTCCCACATGGGAGGTCCCGGGTTCCGTTTCCCATGCGTCCTTAAAAACGAAAAAACAAGCAGGCAGATGAAAGGATCAGCTCAGGGGAGCTGATGTGGGTTGGTGTTTGGGCACTGGCTTCCTGCATGCGAGATCCTGGGTTCATTCCTGCCCCCCCCCCCCGCCCTTGTACCTAAAAAAGAAAATGAAAATTGTATCGAGAAAGCCCTGGGAGCCCCTCAGAGCCCCCCAAAACCCTATGCCCTCTTAGATTTTCTCTTTAGCTCTTGAAATTTGAAATTGCCACCAAGGCAGTTGACCCAGATAGCCAATCAAGCCCCAAGTTCATTACCTTTGCCCCAATACAAAATAAAGCCCACCTGCCCCAAAACTGCCCTTAAAAGATGGACAAACCCTGGTCCACTCATTAGGAGTCAAACCAATTTCCTTACTATGTCTATAAAAATCCTTTGCCATCCCTAGAACCCCAAAGCTACTCTCATTCTGGTTTCCTTTGCTGCAGCAAAACTTTATTGTCCTGAATAAAATGCCGTAGTTTGCACACTCAACTCTGATTTATCTTTCACATGACCCAAGTACCATAAAAGGGAAACACACACACACACACATATATATATATATATATTTTTTAAAGATTTTATTTATTTATTCATTTACCCCCCCCCCCTTGCTGCTTGTGCTCGCTGGGTCAGCTAATCACGCCATGCGGGCGGGCTTGCCTTCACCAGGAGGCCCCGGGAACCGAACCATATGGTAAACGGGAGCCCTACTGATTGAGCCACAGCCGCTTCCCAACACATATATATTTAATACAAAGCAATTGCACCAGAATTAAGGAAAAGAAAATACTAGATTTGGGTAAGTATGTAAGGGCTTTAACCTGCTCTCATTTTTACATGAGTCCAGAGAGAGGTAGTACAAAGCTTAAGAAGTTAAGCTTATGGCTGTGCCTTACCCGCTGTTTTTTTTGTTTGTTTATGCATAAACATTTTATTTTAGAATGGTTTTAGATTTATTGGAAAGTTGTGAAGACAGTATGGAGAGTTCCCATGTACCCCACACAGTTTCCCCTATTAACATCTTACATTACTGTGGTACATTCGTTACAATTAATGAACCAATATCGATACATTATTATTAATAAAGTCAATACTTTATGCAGATTCCCTTAGTTTATTTTTTACCTAATGTCCTTTTTCTGTTCCAGAATTCCATCCAAGACACCACATTACATTTAACTGTTATGTTTCAGACCGCTCTTAGCTGTGACAGTTTTTAGACTTTCCTCGTTTTTGATGACCTTGACAGTTTTTTTTGAGGAGTGCTGGTTAGGTATTTTGTAGAATGTCTTTCAACTGGGATTTGTTTCATGGTCTTCTCATGATTAGTGTGGGGTTATGGGTTTGGAGGAGGGGCGACCACAGAGGTAAAGGGCCATTCTCATAGCATCTTATCAAAGGTACCTCTTATCAACAGTACTTATCACTGGGGATGTTGACCTTGATTACCTGTTTGCCAGATTTCTCCGCTGTAAAAGTACTCGTAACCTCCTTTCCATAGTGTTCTCTTTGGAAGGATGTCATCAGGCACAGTCCACACTTAAGGAGGAGAAAGTTAGGTTTCATCTCCTTAAGGGCATATCTGCATAAATTATTTTGAATTCTTCCTCACAGTTCTGTCTATTCTTCCCATTGATCTATTTATTCAAACAATTATTTAAATCAGTATGGACTCATGGATATTTATTTTGTACTTTGTGTTAAAATCCAATACTACTTTATTTATTTTCTTGCTCCAATTATTCCTGGTTTGGCCAGTAGGAGCTCTTTCAGTTGGCTTCTGTGTCCCTTTGACATCCTCCCATCATTGTGTGGTTTTTCAGTTTTTGTTTTTTGAACACTTCTTTATTTCTGGTGTGACAAGATATTATAGGCTTATCTTATACATTTTCTGCCCCAGTCTTAGAATCAACCATTCCTTCAAGGGCAAAGGGATTATTTTTTTAACTCCTTCCTCTTCTATGTGGCAAAATTATTTTCAGTAAATATCATGTAATATTTGGATGGCTTGTATGGTGTGTAAATAAAACTGCTTTTTTTAAAAAAAAATTAAAAATCATGTAATAGTGATAATTTTATTTTTCCTATAGTTTAAAAGCAGTTACCTGTTAAAAGACGAGTAAATTTCAATTATAAAAATACTTTTCAAACACATAAAAATACTTCACATAAAAACTAAAATTTGTACTTACTAAACAAAAATATTACAACTCACTACTATGTTTCACTATTTTAAAATTTAACCCATAAATGCTCCAAGCAGATATAGAGAATGGAAGTAACTCAGGTTCTGTTTCTTCTCTTTACAGACATCATTGCTTATTTTTAATCTGCTATTTTTAATGCAGGAATTTCTATTACCACAGAGGATTATTAGGGAAGTCACAGACATCTATTAAGTGGCCATTGCCCAGACCTCCTTCTCTGGGGATATTCCCCCACCTCTGGGGATGTCAGGAACATAGGTTAAACAGCCATCCTCCAGTCTTATGCTCCTTCCATCTCCTTTTTCTATCGGGGTCAGGGAAGATGTTCCACAAACTGAGGGAGATGTTAAGTCTAATGAGAAGGCCCAGCATTCTGTACCTATATGTCTGATGAATTTGATGATATCTTTTCTATTCTAGATCATATGCAGAGGGATATTGAACATGTTAAAAGTCCTGGTAAACTTAATTCATTTTCTAAGCAGTTAATGAATGTGCCTATAAGATAAAGGAATGGCTCTCTTAAGTACTGTCTCTATTCTGCTTGCCATGTGCTTGTCTTGTTGTTGCCTATACTGTCTTTGTGAGTTTATGCCTAGGGCAGTGCCTCTCCTCATACCTCTCCTAGCTGTCCTAGGCATAACCACCACTGTGGGAACTGGGGTTGGCAGTTTATACCAAACTCAGCAGTCTACTACAATCTCTCCCTAGAGTTAACCAACAGCATAAAAGAACTCAAGGAAGAATGCTGTTTCCCAACAACTTTGGGAGAATACAGCCTCTGAAGGCATCTGACCTTTCTCTTGTGGTCCAGTATGTCATGGCTGGCCCCCTTTGGGCCTGCTTACCACCATCTTCTTTATCCTTTTAGTGGGACCGTATATCTTAATTCTAACTAAGTTTATTTCTTCCATAATCAATGCCTTCCAGAACAAGGTATTAGTCATGTAGGGATTTCATCCAACCACAACCACAGTGCCAGACTTGTCTTCCCTTAACCTCAGAGAATAGCCAGAGGGTTTTACACTCTGTCAGGCAGGGCCTACTTCCCCTAACCAGCAAAAGCAGCTACAGAAGAATGGCCATCACCCTTCAGCTCCCCGATAAGAGTAAGTGTATAAACTCTCTGAGTGGGGAGTTGAGGCAGGGAAGGCGGCTGAGACCTGGCAGAAAACAAGACAACATGGTTGGCAGACTACATGGCCGTGAGACCCTGCCCGGAAACCTCCTGAGGGAAAGCCTGCTGTAAAAATCCTACGAGACCCTGGCCATGACATCCCATTTGAAACTCCTTCCTGGGTCAAGGGGAAGCCCAGATACCTTCAAACAAAAGGACTTCCATTGGTCTCCTGTGAGCTAACATGCAGGGATCATAAGGCAACCAATCAGAACAGCAAACAGCTGGGGCCCCTCCCCAACATTATGAAGGGGGAGGAGTAAAAGTCTTAAAAAGCCCTACCCTGGGACCTCATGGGTGTGACTCACCCTGTGGCACTCCTGTATCCATGTCTAGGACTGTGTACTCTTTTCTTGTTTCTTAATAAACTCTTTACTCCCTTGCCTACCCTATGGCATGTCCTTAAATTCTTTTAAGTGACATAAGCCAAGAACCTAGAAGCCCAGAACCCAGAGCCTTCCTCTAACACTACTATTATTATATAACCCTTAAATCACAAATAATGTTTATTTATATTAAAAATGAGTTTTCCAAAGAATTCCTTTTTTTTTTTTTTTTTTTTTTAAATTTTACACTAGCTAAAAAAAATTTAAAAATTTTTCAGTTTTTTTTCATTCATGGATAAACTTAATTTCTATGAAGGGGTTTATTGGCCCTAAAATTGTTTTACAGAAAAGTATTTTTAATTAAAGTAAAAATGGGTTCTACTTCTTGAAATTTTAAAAATATTTTCATTATTTATGGAAGGAATTAAAAAGAACAGTAGAAACTAGAATCCTAGAATTTTAAAGCTGGAAGAGAGTTTAGAGATTATCTTGTCTGTTTCCCTGTGATTTTCACAGATGAGGAAACAGTTCTAAAATGGTCACTTGATTTGTTCCAAATCACAAACAATTTTAGTGAACTGAGACAATATTTTAAATCAGTTCCAAACTAACTTAAGTAGAAAGTTGGTTTTTGTCTTAATGAAAAAATTCTTCAGTGGGCCCTGGGCCTGCTTAGTTCCTGTGAGTGGTAGCTGGGAGGCAATGTTGTGTAGTGGGAAAAGCTCTCAAGTCAGGGACTGAACTAGGAACTGGCTTTTCTGCCACTTGGTGGCAGGAGATCTTAAGTCAGTTACCAGGGATCTAAAAGGAAATAATGATACCCTATACCCTATAGGATTGTCCTGTGGCTAAAAGAGGTGCTCAGTGCTTGCAACACAGCAGATCTTTAATGAACAGTAACTCCCATTATAACTAGCTGGAATGTTTTTTATGCTAATAAGGATTTTTTCACCTGAAATCTGTCTCCATAATTCATAGTTGCAAGCCATAATTCTCTTTATTTTCCCACAGTAGCAGAGTGCCTTGTACAATATTTCATTCACTGGTACCTCAGTTTCCTCATTTGAAATAGGAAGACTTGAACAAAATATTTTTAAAATCTCTTACAGTGCTAACTTTCCATTTATCTACCAGGTGATTTCTTGAAGCCCAAATCCCTGCTTCTCAGGGGGAAGTGTTCAGGTTTAAATGATCTATATAGCTTTCTACAATGATTAACTCCTCTGACTACATGATGATAAATACAGGGTTGAAAAATCATTGTTAGAAGTTAAAAAAAAATGCTGGGACATGGGGGAGGGATAATCCAGTGTTCAATAAATATTGACAGGCAAAGCATATAATAGTATGGAGAAAAATTAACTTGGGTCCATAATTCATATTATATATTGATGTAAATTTTAGATGGGTAAAAATGTTAAATATTTAATCCCAACCTATTAAAGAAAAAACCCTTGGAAAACTGGAATAACAAATTTGTTCCAGCTATGGAGGAGAGCTAACTCTGAAGATAAAAGTAGTACAGGCAACGACCACAAATGCAATGCATCTGATCAAATATATGAAATTAAACTAAAATTTGCATGCATATAATGTATTAAAATAAAGATTGAGAGAAGCTAATAGAATAGAGGAAACAAATGTGACAAATACATCTGATAAAGCTTTATTACTCAAATAATAGCAGGTACACAAATGTTAAAATCAACAGCCAGAATTCATTTAGTAATTGATTAAAAGTGATCCAGAAAAAAAGGCAGTAAATTATCTCATGGGAAAAGAGTCTCTAGATAATACAAAAGACAAGATAAAACTAGGTGGCAAAAATGCATAGAAATAATGCTGTTCAATGTAGCCAGGGTTACACGGTCACTGTGAAAACAAAATATACTTTCCCACAATCATGGGATTATATCTTTCTGGAGATTAAATTTCCAATATGTTGCAGACTTTTAAAAAATTGCTCATTCTATTTTGGAAATATACCCTAAGGAAATAAATATAAAGAAAACAACATGAGTTATAGAAGCACAAAATGCTCTGTTTATAATACAAAATAAATAAAATGAAAGTGGAAGAGAGTTTATTCCAACAAAAAGAAATTATTGGATATGCACCCATATATATATATATGTATGTGGGTATATACACACATACACATTCACATACTCTTTAGTCTGAGTTCATGTAGTCTGTGTAAATACTTGGATTGTTTTTATGAAAATAATGTTGAGGTGAAGAAGAGGAGCACAGAGTTTTTATATACTGATTGCAGCTGTAATCATTAATGCAATGATTATGTATTCAGTTGAATTTATGTCTCATGGTCTCTATTTCCTCTGTGAACCAGAGGGCTAAGCTGTTTGTTGAAAGTACTTGGGGATGAGGAGAGCATGAGATGGGGGAGGTACCTGGATAGAATGTCTCAGAATTGAAGTTGCTGTCTTGGGGAATGGAATAAGGAGCCAAGTATTCCCGTAAGAACTACAGCTGAAGTTTCAAATTTTGGATTTGTGATTTGTTCTAGTCAAAAAAGAGTATGACTTTTTTCAGGACTGATCCAAAGTCAGGATGTGGGAGCAAGAGTCAATGAACAACTCAACAACAAAAAGACAACCCAATGGGGGGCAGAAAACAGATGAAGCGCTTGAATAGATGTTTCTTCAAAGAAGTTGTACAAATGGCTGATAAGCACATGGAAAGATGCTCAACCCCATTAGCTATTAGGGAAATACAAATCAAAACCACAATGAGATAGCACTTCACACCCACTAAAATGGCTAATATATTTTTAAAAAGAATAGAACAAATAGTGATGAGGATGTGTAGAAATGTAAACCCTCATACTTTGCTGGTGGGAATGGAAAATGTAAAATTGCTGAGGAAAACAATTCTGCAGTTCCTCAGAAAGTTAAACTTAGAAGTACCATGTTTCGTGACAATTCCATCTCTAGGTATATACGCAAAGAACTGAAAACAGGGACTTGAACAGAGATTTATTTGCATATCAATATTCAAAGTGACATTATTCACAATTGCCAAAAGGTGAAAATAACCCAACATAAGAATGGATAAACAAAATGTGCTGTATACATACAATGGAATATTATTCAGCCATGAGAAAGAATGAAGTTCTGATACACGTGACCCCATGGATGAACCCTGAAGAAATCAAGCTCAGCAAAATAAGCCAGACACAAAAGGACAAATATTATATGATTTCACTTGTATGAAATACCTAGAACAAGCAAATACACGAGGCAGAAAGTAGATTATAGGTCATTAGGGGCTGTTGGCAGGGGATGGGGGTGACGTGGGCAGTTATTGCTTAATGGCTACAGAGTATCTGGGGTGATGAAAAAGTTTGATAATCGGTGGTAGTGATGGTAGTACAACATCGTGAATGTAATTATTGCCATTGAAATGTTGACATGAAAGTGGTTAAAAGGGGAAATTTTGTGTTATATATAGGTTAAAAAATGGAAAAATCTGTGAATATTCTTGTTCTGATTTTGTGATAATCAGGGTATGCTAAACATTCACTATATTAGAAACCATGCATGTGTTCCCAGACCTAGTTTTTCTCCCTAGGTCTGGTTTTTGGAATGCTGATGATAAACTAAACTTGACTTATTATATGACCATCCTGTTTGGGAAAAGACTGTAACTTTGGGTGTCTTTGGTCAACCTTAATAGATATAGCAGGAGGACGGATGTGGCTCAGGTGGTTGGGTGTCCCCTCCCATATGGAGGGACCTGGGTTCAATCTCTGGGACCTCCTGGTAAAAATAAAAAAAAAAAAAGAAAATATAGAAGGCATGTGGGCCACCAGGCCCCAAGCGCAGGTGAGCCGCCAGGCCCTGCGAGCCATGCAGCACGATGATGACGTAACAGGAGAGCGACACAAGGAAGAGCCAAGACGAGATGCACCGAAAAGCCAGGAACTAAGGTGGCACAGGCGGTAGGATGCCTCTCTTCCACATCAAAGTTTCTGAGGATCGACTCCCAGTGAAGACAGGGGAAGGATAAGAAGAGAGGGCAGGAAACAGACACAGAGTCGCCCAGTGAATGGACACAGAAACAGCAAAAACTGGGGTGGGGGTGGGGGTGTAAAAGTGGATAAAAGTAAAAAAATAAATAAATCCTTAAAAAAATGTATAGGGGAGGAAGATACGGACTATAGTTAGTAGTAATACTTTGATGATGCTCTTTCATGATTTGTTAACAAATGTTTCATAACAATGCAGGGTGTTTGTTGGGGGGGAGGAAGAACCCTGTATGATGTTATGCATGTCTGTTTTGTAAGATCACGATGTTTACTGAAGACTTATAGTTTATGTATGTTCATGTATGAATGATCTACTTCAATAAATTGTTTAAATAAATAAATAAATAAAAATTAAAAGATAACAGGAAAATACTTTAACAATTATTTACCAATAAATGTGAAAACAGAAAAAAAAGTTAATGAACAAAGGTTGAAGTTTACAGTCAGGTGAAAAGAATTAGAAAAGAGCAAGAGTTGAAGTATTGGTGAATCTATCAGTCATTTGGTTGGAAGGAATGGAAATGAACTATTAACAAGTAGAAAATGAATAGCTCATGAATCAAAGGGAAGGTTGGAGAACGAGGTTTAATAGACCCAGTGGAATCAAGGGAGATCAGGCAGCCACAGCAGAAATGACCAACCAGGACACCACTGCTGGATTGGTCATCATTGTCACATTCCCACTACCACTGGACCCACTACCACTGGACACTCTTCCAAACCAGCTCTGGATCTTGCCTTTGCTGGATGCTGCACCCACGAATACATTCTAAACAATCATTTTGTAGATCGTGGTCAAGAATTGAGGCTCCAGGCTGGAGCATCTGATTGGCTAAGCGTTGGTCACATGTCTTATGCCTATTTCCAGGAAGAAGGAGGAAGTATATGGCCTCTTCAGCTTCCATACTGGGGGTAAGTCTCTACTTCCCAGTGAATACTCTTGTAATAGGGGAATCTCTCCAATCAGGAAGGGGATTTAGACACTGAAGAGGAAAACAAAAATAAACAACAATAACAACAATAGAACCCTATAATTTCTTGTAGTTAGAGAGTCGTAGAGTGTTGGCCCATAGATTCTAGGATGTATAGGAAAAAAAGTGGAGAAAAGATAGTGGTTGATACATTTGAAGAAAAGTGAGAGATAATAGACTAGAGGTCTTGATGCATTTTTAAAAAAACTTTTAATTTTGAAATTACATCAAACTTACAGGAAAGTTGCAAAAATAACACAAAAACAATGCACAGAAATCTAATATACCCCCCCACCCAGATACCCAGATTTACCGACTTTTAGCATTTTGTGACATTTATTATATCATTCTATCTATCTATCTATCTATCTATCTATCTATCTATCTATCTATCTATCTAATCTAAACATTTGAGAGTAGGTTGCATACATCATGCTCCTCTAACCCTTAATACTTGATGTATTTTTAAAAGTATGTCAAGAGTGAGAATGCTAGAAAGATAAAGATTGTTCCGAAGAGTAGGACACTAAGGATTTCCAGGGTGGAACATAAAAACACTTCTAGGCATGGACACAATTGTGGTTATACATCAGAAACAACCAGAAGAGAATTGAGAATGACTGGAAAGGTACAGAGTAATGTTCAATGTTATAGTCCTATCCAAGCTAATAGCAGAGAGCCTAGTAATTAATAAATGAGTAAGTTAATGAATATTGAGTAGGTTCTTTGTAGAGTTTTTAAAAATTCCTGATTTATTAAAAAGGTAAAAAGTTGAATTTAATATTTGCCCTAACAATGACTAAATCTGATTGCCTGCATGAATTCAAAGTATGATACAACAGAGCCATTAAAGAACAAAAAGAAAAAACAAAACACAGCAAACACAACAAAAAAACCACAAGCCACATTAGTTTTTTGCTTCATTGACTAGGTATTAACATTGCTTTATTTGTATAGAAATAAGAGAAACTGATTTTGGTACATCTCTCTGCTGTTAGGTTTAAGGGGTAAATTTGGAGGAAGTTAGATATTGTCAATAGTTAACCTGTTTGCTCTTAGATCCATTCTCCATCCTTTCCCTGCTCTGCTCTGTTTTTCCGGTTTTTTTTTTTGTTTCTCAGGCTCCCTTGCCAACTGTTTTCTTGGTAAGTTCAGACAAAGGGAAGCACTAAAGAAAGAGTTGGGATGGAGGGAGGAGTGGAGAAACCATAGTCTCTCTCTCTCTCTCTCTCTCTCTCTCTCCATCTCCATCTCCATCTCTTTCTTTAGGGCTCTGGTGGACTCTCTTATGGTTGTTGTATCTTCCTTGTGGCTCCATAACATACCTATCAGCCCCTCTCTCCTGGGCATGCCCCCTCGGAAAGCCCTGGCTTTGGGGCTCTTATAACACTACCCGATCCTACTGACCTTCCAGTGCTAGAGGTGGTAGTAACTTTGGTTTTCTACAATCTTTGGATGGTCTCACCGTCCACTATTTATAAATTCCTTGTATTAAGTTCTTATTTTTTTTGAAAGACCTAGAATGTTCTCTTTTCTCCTGACTGGATCCTGATTGATAAAATATTCATAGTGAAAACTGAATATTGCATAATTCACTTGATCTTCACCTGTATTCTAAGGCCAGATAAAAGCAGAGCTCCCTGTTATCTGAGAACACTTTTAATTAAATGGCAAGTTACAATCTGAAATAGAGACTGCATCACTGCATGTCAAATCCTTTTTCCTTCCTACTAGACACTAGGCTATATTTCTCAGCCATGCAATGGATTTTTGGCAGGTAGACTATGGCTAAAATTTATAGCTGTCATTTTCAGTTCAAAACCATAAACAGGAAGCAGATGTGGCTCAAGTGGTTGGGCATCTGTCTACCATATGGGAGGACCCGGGTTCAATCTCCGGGACCTCCTGGTAAAAAAAAGGTGAGCAGGTGAGCCGGGCCATGCCACACAGCAAGATGATGATGCAACAAAAGAGAGATGCAGGGGAGAGTCAAGGCAAGACACACCAGAAACCAGGAACTGAGGTGGCACAAGTGACAGGGTGGCTCTCTCCCACATCAGAGGTCCCTAGGATCGAATCCCGCTGAAGCCTGGAGGAGAAAAATGGGAAGAGAAGGCAAGAAACAGACACAGAAGATCACCCAGTGAATGGACACAGACAGCGAGCGGGGGTGGGGGTGGGGGTGGGGGGAGAACTCATAGAACTGTACACCAAAAAGGAAAAATAAAGTCAATTAAAAAACAAAACAAAACAAAACAACCATAAACATCTCCCTTCTCTCCCTTCTTCCCCTTTTTGCTGACCAAACATCAACATTCAGGGAAAACCTAGCTGTAAAGATGTCATGGCTTCCATCTGCTTGGGTCTATGACTGTCTAAGTGGAACAGAGTCTTCCCCCACAAAACACTGTCAAGTGGTCTTGATATGAGTGAGAGAGAAACTTCTATTATGGTAAGTCACTGAAATTTGGGGGTTTATCTGTTATAGCAGCTAATGTCACCTTAACAAATATATTACTAGAAAAATGTTTTTGCTAGAGAGTCTAGTGGTTGAGAATGGAGGAAAATAGGCTTGGAATTCCAGGTCTGCCATTTACTAGCTGAATGACTTTGAGCAAGTCACTAAATCTCTCTAAGCCTCAATTTCTTCCAAATAAAAATAGCACCTATCTTATGATGATGTGGTAAGGAATTAGTATACAAAATTTTATAAGCATAAGTCTATAAGTAATAACTAAACTGTACTTATAGCATATGATAATATGCATAATTAGTAAGAACTCTATAACTGTTAGCCATTTTTGTCTTTAGTCAAAAATAAAGTGGATTAGATTTTTAAAATATCTTCCCTTGCTCTATTGCTATTTTAAGTAGGTGCTGTCTCTTGTAAATCTAAAAGCATCAATATAAGTTGAGTAAAGTACTATTTTTAGATAAATGGAACTTCATCATATAGTCAATCACAAGGCACTTGACCTTTCTTCCTGAAGTTGTCATCAGATTTTTCCACAAGTGTTGCTGGAAAATAACATAGCCGTTTCCATCCTACATGGGAAACTTCATTGTGCAACCGAAAGGGTAAACAGGAACAGGACATTATTAACCACAGCTTCTTCTGATGTCCCCAATTAGGATTAATAACAGAATCCTTTGACTTCTTAACTGTACATTTGACCCCATATGGCATTTAGTTGTGGTCCAGTTTGCTCTCTGTATCAGCATATGGGAAAGAGGTGGAGAAAAGTTGAATGAAGGGACCATTTACAGATGAAGGAGAACCAAGAGGAGGTGATGAAGCATCTTCAGACTAGCAGCAGAGGGAAGCCATTACCCTCCCTGGGCCGGAAGGAGCAAGGGGAAGGAAAGGTTACTGAAATCTGCCATGCCTCATGGATCTGGGAGAAGGCTACTCCAGGGCACCTCTGGCTGTAGGGGAAAGTAGCCACTGTCAAGTTTCAGCAAGGCAGGGAGGAAGCAGGACAATACAAACCTTCGCCTCTCTCCCACCACACTTCATCTCCTGCTGTGCTTCCCCTTGGTTGAGCCCAACGCCAAGCCAGAGACCAGGGAGCCCAGCTGGTGCTGCCCATAAATGCCAGTCCACAGAGGGCAGGGTGGAGAAGGGTGGAGAGTGGAACTGGAGGGGAGTAGCTCCTACAGGACTGTGAGTATGTGTCTTATTGCCTTTTTATCCTCAGACTCAGCAAAGGATACTCAATGGATGTTAGTTGAACAAATGAATGTGGAGAACAAAGATATTTGCATTTAAATCTGAAGAAAAATGTATCATAACCCCATAGAGGGGACATTTGCCTTAGGGAAGATGTAGTCCCTTCAGGAAGTAAGGGCTCTAACCCACTCAGGGCTATCAGTGCTATATGGCCCTTGCATTCCAGTCCTTGAGATCCATCCTTCATTAGGCAGGGCAACTGCTCTTCTCCCTGGGGTCACACAGTTTCCTCCCAGGCTCTGGTGTTGTTTCTGATGCTCTTCAACAAGTCAAAGAACTTCCACTGCCTAATTGCCTGCTGCAATTTCCTATCTTTTCCTTGCTAGCTCTTCAGCTGCCCTAAAACGTGCATTTTAACATGCAGGCTTGGTAATCTTCCTTTAGGTCCACTGCTATCAATTGCTGAAGTTTTGTCATCCAGAAGGGTCAAGGCTGCTTTCTAATAATGGCAAAAAACAGAGCGCACAGCAGAAGAGCAGTGCTTAATTCAGAACATCTCAACTCAGGGCGGGGCAGCAGCTCTCATCGCTAGCAAGGCGGATGGACTGCGGGATCTTTGGCACGTCTCTCTTTAAATAGTGTATCTGTCCATGTGATTTTTTTTTTCTTTTCTTTTTGGCTCAGAAAAATATTTCAGAGATATATTCCAGAAAAATATATTAGTCCTGAACAGTATATAATAAATCAGCACTGCCCACGGGCTATATTAGCTCAGTTATGCATGTACTGGCAAAGGGGACTTTTGGGGAAGTTATAAAAACTCACACCATATGAACAGTAGGCATAGTTTTATTAAGAAACCTCCATTTTTAAAATAATTTTTTAAATCAATTTATTTTGAGACAAGTCTTTTTGTCTTAGGATCAAGTTTGTGCCTAAAAAGAAAGTAGATTCCAGATACATAGGAAATGTGTTTCTTGTGGGCTTTCTGGTTGGCTTAGTTGCTCTATTTGCTCTGAAATGAAGGAAAATAATACTAGAAACAGACATTTGGTGAGAAGGGCATCACCTAGTATCTCCAGGTATGTGCAGCCTTAGTAGTCACATAAAGCGATTTTAAGACTTAATTTTTAACAGCCTTCACTAATCATTAAGCCCATGCACATTTTCTACATTGAACAGGTCACAGAGGGACATGGGTCAAGTTTCTTTTAGGTCATGACCTAGTCATGTGAAATTTGGCCAAGTTCACATGTGATTTTGATTGTAGGAAGGATTTTCTGACAGAGACAAGATGCTTCTCCTTCAGCTCATTGTGGCTGAATTAGGAGTCTGAGGATATAAAATGTTTAGGTTCCTACTGAGGCAGGTTAGTATAGGAAACAGGGAAGGCAGCCGGCCAGAATACCCCGCCTGGAAACCCCCTGAGGGAAGGCGGCTGCTTGAGAACAAAGCCAAAATGATTAAGACCCAAAAGCCCACCAAGACCCTGGTCACAAGGTCCCATTTGAAACTCCCAGGCTCAAAAGAAGCCCCAGATAACCCCAAACAGAAAGGCCTCCCTATTGGTTCCCTGAAAGCTAACAGCTAAGGACAGAAAGGCAACCAATCAGGACAGCAAATAGCTGGGGTTCCTCCTTAATATGGTGAAGGGGGTGGAGGAAGGACCCTAAAAAGTCCTACCCTGGGGCCCCATGCCCGAGTCTCACCCTGTAGCATGCCCACAGCGTGTCTGCCGTGTGTACTATTTCTTTTCTTGTTTCTTAATAAACTCTTTACTCCCTTGCCTACCCTATAGTGTGTCCTTAAATTCCTTTATGCCACATAGCCAAGAACCTAAAAACCCAGACTGTTCCCTAACACTATTGTCTTAAACATGTACATTCATGATCCAAGTTTTTTCATGAATTTACTGTTTGTTGGATGCCTTTTTGTTCCAGCTCTGTATTTGGTGCTCCAGGGATTTAATGAGAAGTGAGATATGGTCTCAGCCCAAAAAGAGCTTCTCTAGTTGCAGAGAAAATAAATGTTCAATAACTACATGGACCAAAATGTGAGAGCCACCACAGAGCTGTGTGTGCTCAAGCACCACATGAGTGGGATTCTGAAGGAAGAGAAGGGACTGAGGACAATTCAGAGAAGCTACCAAAAGGAAAAAGGAAATGAGGCAGGTAGAATTTGGAATAGGATCAGCCAAAGAAGTGGTGGGCATGGAGGTCCCTGGAGATTTGTTATTTACTCCTTGAATTTATTACTCTGTTAAGCAAAGAACTGGTAAATATGTAAGCCCTGAGGGCATCGTTTTTAAGCAATGATGGGCCACCTAATTGTCATGGTCCAAAGAGCTGTCTGTGAATGGACATGTATATAATCTTTCCTGGCTAAAATGCTCATATTGTGACACACACACAAAAAAAACAAACACAGATAAAATCATTCTACTTCAGAAAGGAGTTTAAGTGATTATTTTGCCTCAGGATTAAAAAAACAAAAAAAGTGATGCAGTAGAAGCAAGGCGATATTGTTAAGTTCTTCTAAATTTTCAGTTGCTGTAGCTGGGTTGTGAAATTATGTGTATTCTGATGCACTAGAAGTCATCACAGGCACTGATGATAAATGGCAACGGAAATAAATGCAAAAACAACAACATGTCCGTGGTAGGTTGAATGATGTACCCCACAAACACATGTTCTTAATCCATGCCCCTGTGGGTATGAACCCATTGTAAATAGGACCCTTTGAAGATGTTATTTTGAAAGTATGGCCGACTGAACCAAAGTGGGCCTTAATCCAGTTCACTGGAGGCCTCATAAAGAGAACTCAAGAAACAGAAGCCAGAAAAGAGAGAACATCGCCGTGTGATGGTAGGCAGAGCACAAGCCAAGGAACCCGCACCAGAACGCTGCAGTCTTTGGAGGGAAAGTAAGTTCTGCCAGCATCTTCATATTGGATTTCTTCTAGCCTCAAAACTGTGAGCCAATAAATTCCTGTTGTTAAGCCAAAGCCTGACTGTGGTGTTTGTGACAGCAGGTCTGACAAATGGAGACAGCACCCAAGAATTGAACACAAATCTGAGGAAATTCAAGCTTACTCAACTGCACATGCTCTGTCTGTCTGTCTGTCTGTCTTTCTCTCTTGGTTACTGTTCTAAAGGCCCTTGAGGTTGTCCAGGGTTTCTCAACCTTAGCACTATTGACATTTTGGGTGTGATAATTCTTTGGTTTAGGGGGAGATGGACATCTGTCCTGTATATTGTTGGATGTTTAGCAGCATCCCTGGCTCTACCCACAAATGCGAGTAGCACAGTTGTAACAAAGTCTCCAGTCATTGCCAAATCTCCCCTGGGGGAAAATAATTTCTTGTTGAAAACCACTGGTTTAGACAAATGAATGTGTTTTTTTTCTCTAAAAAGAAGTCTGGTATCATTGCAATGAAGAATCATATTTGTAGGGATGCATACAAAGGAAAAAATATAATAAGACATTTGCAAACATTTGTGCAAAGAAGCACATTCTGAATTATTCTTACACTGGCAGAGAACACAGAACATAATATTTCTGAAAAAAGCCACCAAATGTCCTGAGCTTCCCAGGCCGAGGCTTGGATGTTTTTGTCAGCTGACCTCTGCTGGCTGAGCCTGGTGTTTTTCTGAGCCCATGCTGTTGAAGACTTGTTTCTTTCTGGTGAGCTTTTCCACGGTTGACCAACCTCAGGGCAGGATTTTAGGTGAGCAGGGTTGAGGCAGATGGCCTTCTCCCAGCATTTACAATAGCATCTCAAAGTGGATTTTCTTGGTATTGAGAGCATGGTTAGTTGATAACCCCCATAGAAATGACCTTCCTTGCCAAGAGGGAGTAAGCAAAATTGCTAAGTGTTTGGCAGTCAGTGCTGCCCAATCAAATGGTTGGAATCAACACAGCGATCGATTTTCATCACGATGCAGAATTATCTCATCAGTATTGACAGTGTCCTCGTCTCAGTCTCCAGGGCTTTCAGCATCAATATCCTTTTTAGAAATGTTTTTTAATTTATGTATAGAAGTAGAGAATAATTTTATCTGAACACTGGACACCAGAATTCCTTTTTTTCTTTTTGTCTTTAAAAAATTTTGTTTTGTTTTGTTTTGTTTCAGAATTCCTTTTAAGAAGAGAGTTGACTTTATTGGGGGAAAATTGGTAGATACTTGGAATGGAGGAAGAGATGTCTGAGTTACATTTAAACAAAAGAGTAATCATGATTACGCGTGTGCTACATGAAACAAGGAAATAATTTTGCTTTGCTTTTGGAGGAGATGGGGAGCAGTAAGAGAGAAATAGGGTGAAGGCCAAGCACGATGGCAGATGGTTGTATGATTTCCACCCTCCTTGGGACCCCCAAAATATCACAATAAAGTTGTCTGTATCTGTTAGGGCAATATTAGACTGCAAGTAACAACACCAATCTTGTGGCTTAAGTAAATGGTAATTAATTTTTCTTACCTAAGAAGATCTGAGATAGGCAGTTGGCATGGACTCGGTTGTTCAATGATGACAGCAGGGACCCAGGCACTTTCTGTCTTTCCACTTTACCATCCTTATTCTGTTAGGTTTTGTGTTCATGCTTGTCCCATTCTGCTCTTAGGATGAGCTTCCGGCTTCCACAAACTGGATTTGAGGGATGGGGCAGGTCATGACAGATCTCATGGCTGATGTTTGGCTTTGTATTAACCTCTAGTTAATCACCAATTCTAACTAATTCTTCGTTTCTGTGGTCTTCACATTTGTCTCTTTCACATCATTCTTTCTACTGTAACTTCACTGCCAATGTCTTCCATGCTAGTCCTGAAATTTCCATAGCTGCTTTTCCAGTTTCTCTGCCTTCAACTTTGTTCCTTCTAGTCCATCCTCATTTATCTTGGTGTCTAGCAGTTGCCCCATATTTAAGAGGTTGCAAAATCACTTTCATGAAGTTAGTTAATTATTTTGATTATCATAATTAATAAATTACAAGAAAACTGTCTTGGACGGTGATAAAAAATTAACAATTACTCATCCTAATGCTGGGCTTGTGATGCCCCCTCTTTGGCTCCTGAAAGTTCCATCCTCAAACACAGAGGTCGTTCAGCCTCAGTTTCCGAGGCCCTGCCAGGCAACATGTAGTTCTTTTGGATTCTGGGCTAGATTAAATTTTGTACCCCACCAAAGACAAGTTCTCCTAAGATCCTATTTTGATGTTGTCTGACTGAATCAGGGCAGGCCTTAATCAATATCACTGGAGTCCTTTATAAGCAGGAGAAATTCAGATATAGTCAGAGAAAGACAGGAGGAGACCAAAACATTGCTTTGTGATGGAACACTGCTCTCACCAGAACATTATGACCCAGGGAGAGAGAATGGCCTTGCTGATGCCTTGATTTTGGACTTCTAGTCTCTAAAACTGTGAGACAATAAATTCCTTTGCTCAAGCCAGCCCATTTTGTGGTATTTGTTGTAGCAACCTGGCAAACTAAGAGGGATTCCCAGGTACTAAAAAAAAGCCTACACCAATAATTTACGGTACCAATTATTTGTAGAATTCAAATAGATAAATCACATCTCTCCCGAACAATGCAATTATATCAAAAGAAACTTTGAAAAATAACCATAAATTGAAAGTGTGTTTTAGAATATTTAAATGCTTAAAATATCTTGCTAAGTGGAAAAAGGGGGCTCCAAAACAGTATGCATGATCTGAGTTTTGTTTATATACAAATTAGAGAGTAAGAGAGAGAGGGAGGAAAAAAGGGAAGGAGGAAAGGAGAGAGAGAATGAGGCATTGCATCATATGTGCATTTTAAGCACTGATTAATACCAGTAAGGTGTGACTCCGTTATCTCATTTAATCTGCTAAATAAACACATTGATTCATATGTATCAAGGTTATAGTAGCTTAATAATAAAACCTAACAGGGTAAATACTGCTAGCTAGCAGAACTGCTTTAGAATTCTCTGCCCACTTCACCACGTTATTTTATTTTATTTTTGTTTAGCTGAGCAATTTTCAAACCTTAGTATACATAAGAAGCACTTCACAGGGTTATGGACACAAAATCCATGTATACTTGACTTATGAATGATTCGAGTACAGTTCGGGGGTAATTTGCAAGTGTTTTTTCCCCTTATAAGCTGACTTTAGAGTCAAATTTTGAGGCACAAGTAATTTTGTTTACTTTGTTCTTATCTGTATTTTCTAATTATACTACAATGAAGATACAGCAAAATTTTTCTACAATGTACTTTCTAATTTGTCTACAGTGAAGATATTGCCATATTACTTTTCTAATCAGTACTTGTTACATAAAAATAATCACGACAAAAGTTCATCAACAGTGCTCCGTCTGCTTGAGTATCCCCATGACTGTCTCCTAAAAGTAGCTTGAAGGTAGAGCCTATCAAAAGCTGCCAGGTGCTTTAGATGCTAACCCTCGCTTAGTCAGGTCCCACAGATCTGTTATTTCTCACTTCAAGACAGGTACCAGAAAAGGCCTTTCCACGTGGTTCTTTTCAGTAAGTTGAGGGTAATGGGGCATAAATGAACCCAGTGGTATTTAGAGACCAACCAACAAACTCACTAATGGATGTGGATTACAAGGTAATTGATAAACTGCCAGCCTACCTTTGCTCCCACTTGGATGATCAGCATCATGATAATCTTTCCGAGCAACCCTAGTTTTTGTTAACCACACGGTACTGTTTCTGTCACAGAGATAAGAATTCTGAATTGCCAAATGCTTAATTGATGTTTAAGAAGGGACAGTACTCTGTGCAATAGGAGAGTTTGGCTTTATTTTGCTGAGCATCTGATAGGACTAGGTGGGAAATCTGAGTATTTAGAAACCCAACCAGTTTAGCTACACTGCATTGTTCAGCTTGTATGCAAGTGTGCTTTATGTTCCCAGGTTTTTTTTTTTTTTCTTTCCAGACCTTTAGGGTGTAGAGCCAGGAAGTCCTCTCTCTGTCTGCCCATAATCCTTTCATCTCAGGACACGTGTCCAGAAGCCAAATATATTTAAGCATCCTCCCAAACAAACCCCTATCTGAAATAAGTTTTATTTGAGGTTGAGAAGTCAATTTGTCTGGTAGGACACAGTGAAGATCAGTGGGCCACCTATGGACACTCTTTCCGGGGGAAATCGTTGTGGTTTCCAGCCGAGCCTTTGTTGTTCACCTCTTTTCTAAGCTTGGATCACTTTGAAAGTCTAGAAGCAGCCATAAAAGGACTGGCACAGGATGTTTCCAGATTCAGTTGAGAAACGCAACAAATGAAAAGCAGGTCATGTATTTTTTTATTTTATTTTTATTTTTATTTTTTAGGTCATGTATTTTTTTTTTTTTAATTTTTATTTCTTTATTTATTTATATTTTTTCAGGGTATGAAAGTGTATTTTATTTTATTTTATTTTTTATTTTTTATTTTATTTTTTTTATTGTGGGTAAAAATCAAAATTTTCACAATACATACCAACATTTGCAAAATGATATATAAATGTATATGCATATTAGGTCATATATTTTTATATCCTCTTTGCCTTTGTCTCTTTGTCTCTTGCTTATTCTCTCCACCAGCCCCCAAAAAGTTGTAGGGAGGAACAAAGAGATTCTCCGAGACGTGGAATGGGGGAAGGATTGAAGTCACTACTTCTCTCCTTCAGAAAAAAATAAAAGCAACGTGATAATTTAGATCTATAAGGGATGTTACATATATCAAAGAGACCACAAATCTTTAGAGTTCATATTAGTGTCTAAATGTGTGAACATCAGTATAGAATTTTTGTTGTTGTTAATTTGTTTTAATTTTCTTTTTTTTTTTTTAGTTCAGCCTGACGAATGGTCAGGTGATATTCTTATATTTGCATAGTATAAAATCTTTCTGATAGCAAGAGTAAGGGTGGGAAGAGGGAGGAGGGAATAGAAATGATAAGCAGGTCTTGTAAACACAGTGAGATGGATTAGACAACATGCTTTAGGAAGCTACAAAAGGAGGTCATGAAAAACATCCACACATCCTGACATGGCTTAAAACCACCACCCTCCCATAACTGGATCCCCTAGTAAAGTTCCTATGAGGCTTTAATTCATCATTAACCTTTCGGGGAATGCATTTTGATAAATGGCATAACTAAAGGTCTCCTCATGGCAGCTTTCCCTTTTCTGGCTGTATTAATTGTTTGGTTTATCATTCAAGCTTCTCATATTGAACTTCACATATTTTTATATGTAAGAGACAGTTTCAAATGGTTTGTCATGACTTTCTTCATAGGCATTGCATTCCATGATCATTCTAGCTTTCTATGGAGAGTTACTTAAAATTGTTATTATGAGCCTGCTCTTCCTAGTCTAGTCAGAGCTTGTCTTCTCTGCTCACCTGATCTGTTGGACAGGACAGTGACCAAGATTGTGAAATCCCTGTTGTAGGGGACAGTGAATATCCATTCTGGGCTGAGGCACTTCAGGAGGTTATAGTAGCTGGCAGCTATCAGTCACAGTCCCACCAATCAACAAACATTTACCACTGAGCCAAGACTGGTGTTCAGCATTGTGGAAGTACATTAAAAGGTACTGGCAGGAGGTGTACTTTCAGGAGAAAGATGGGGTGGGAATTAGTATCAGTTAAGTGCTTACCATATTGTCCTAGTTTGCCAAAGGCTGCCAATGCAAGAATACCAGAAATGGATTGGAATTTATAAAGGAAATTTATTTGGGCTAAAAGCTTACAGTTCAAATCTGTGAAAATGTCCAAATCATGGCATCATTAGAGATGATTTCTCACCAAAGGTCAGCTGCTAGCAGGTCCTGAAGTCCTGATGGTGAGTCTGCTGGTCTCTCTCTACTTTCTCCTCAAGCTCAGCTGTAGGTGATCAGGCATCTTTTCCTGGGCCTCATCTTCTTGAGCCTCTTAGGGCTTCTCTGTCTTTCTGCAGCTGTAGACAAACGTGGAGTCCTGTCTCTCACATGGCAGGGTCAAAATGGCAGAGCTCCCTTTCTCTGTATCTCTTTTTTCTTTGTGTGTTCTCAGTTTATATAAGCCCCACAAGAGGGCAGAGACCCAACCTGGGTCATGCCTCACTGATGTAGTCCAGTCAAAAGCCCTAAAGGGATCTAATTGAAAGTGATCTAATCAAAGGGTCCCTTAATTGAATCTAATGCAATCAAAGGGCCTCATACTCACAGGAATGGATTAGTTCAAGAACATAATCTTTTTGGGGATTCACAAAAAACCTGAAACTTTCACACATATGCTTGGCACTGTGCTGGCCATTATTGAAACATTCAGATAGGCATGGTTGCTGCCCAAGGAAATGCAAGCTGTTTTAGTTTCTTTGGCTGCTCAAAATACATACATACATAAGTACAAATAAATAAAAATATACCATGATATGGGTCATGTGAAACAATGGGAGTTTATTAGCTCTTGGTTTTGAGACAAAAAGAAGTCCAAATCAAGGTGGCATCAAGGCAATGCTTTCTTCCTTAAGACTGGAGTTCTGGGGCTGTTGGCTATCCTTGGTTCTTGGGTCCTCTGTCCATGGCAGTGTACATGGCAGCCTCTCTTGGCCTCTCCCTTCTCTTCTGGGTTTCATTAAATTTCAGCTTCTTGTTTCTGTGGCTTTCTCTCTGTATCCGCATTTCATTTTGCTTTCCTCCTCCAGGCACTGTATTCATGGCCCCAAATTCATGACCTCTTGACCTGAATCTGAGGCAGCTGGTTCTAATTTGGCATTTCTTTGTGAAAACAGGAGAAAAAAAGATTCATCAGTGACACACTTATTCTAACAGCTGTGAGAAATTTTGAAGATTTGAAAAACATTTTTAATATATATTTTTTAAGTACCGGAGCTAGGGATTGAACCCGGGACCTTGTATGCAGGAAGCTGACACTCAACCACTGAACCACATCGGCTCCCCTGAATTGTTTTTTTTTGTTTGTTTGCTTGTTGTTTGTTTTTGTTTTTAGGAGGCACTGGGAACTGAACCTGGGACTTCCCATGTGGGAAGCAGGCACTCAACCGCTTGAACCACATCTGCTCCCCGAAGATTTTTGAATAAGGTAGACCTATTCTGTAGGAGGCTTTGGGGAAGGATTTGAGGAGTGCTACAAGGCCTGCCTGCCCTCAAATCTGCCTCCCCACCCCACCCCATAGACTTCATAGACTATGAGAACTTTTATATTGGAGTTGTTTATCTAGGTTAAGACCCTAGAGAACTTCCCTAAATGTACACATGTGTTTCCCAGGAAAGGCAGCACCCTAACCCATGCTGGAACCTGAGGCAACATTTATCATCTTAGAAAAAAAGTGCATATCAGACTTTTGTGGGATGACATAAAAAACACTAATATAAACAATGAATAATGCATTTACATAGTGGGAAAAATTTAAGCAATATAGAAGAGTCCAAAATGAAAAGTAATATTTTCTGACCACTTGTGACTTAGAGTCTCTTACTCTACTGGTAAATATTGGTAAAAGTTTTTTTGTATATCTTGTATGAGATTATATATAATTTCAAAACAGTAAAAGGAAAATTATATAAGGCTGTTTTAAATTTTCTCTTTTTTTCCCAATAAAGCTATCTCAGGTATTTTTGTATTTGTTCATATGTTTCCACCTCACTCTTTTTAGTTGCTTACTGATGATCTGTTTTTGGTGATGCTCAAGAAAACAGAGAGTTAGAGTGGATAAGAACAGACTAGATTCTAGATTTTCTGGCACTGCCTTGGACACCATAGAGACAGTACAGGGATGAACTTCCCTTCCCGTCAGTGCTAAAGTATGCACAGATCTCTAAAAGGCCCTTAAAGATGGTGTTCGTAGAGTAATGGCATTAGTAAGGGTATGGTGGTGGGAAACTGGTCAGAGAGAGAGATTTGACCAATTTAAAGAAAAAGGAGTGTTTTACATTTAATTATAATTAATGAAAACATATATTCTACGCAAGTATTAAAATATCGTTTTATATGGTTGGCATATGGCCACGAATGAACACTACAGCGTATCTTGTAATTATTTGTATTTCCAGGATAGCTCTCCTATAAAAATGGTTATAAGTGGGAATGCTTTGAAAATTAGTCACTTTTTCTTTTGGCAGAAGAGGAAGAGATGACTGCACTCACCTAACCCTGTTCCTTTTCCTCCTGGGTACAGAGCCAGACTGTATTTCCCGTGTTGCCCTCGGGTCTGGGTTCTTTGATGATCCTCCCGCACAATTATCCCCTCACTCTTTTCTCACCACCTGCAAAGCTGGAAGCAGAGGACTCTGAAATTCTTGAGGATGGCAGAGAAAGCAGATGGAAGGAATCCTGAGTGACTGCTTGGAAGAGAATTCCTCTGGAGGAATGCCTGACAAGCCCACATCTATTTTGTGAATGAAAAATGAACTTTTTCGTTTCAAAATGAACCACTGACACGTTTGGGCTGAATGTTTGAGCAGTTAGCTAGTCCTGACTAATATAGCTGGATTTCACATTGCCTAAGGTTGTAGAAGTCATCCTTATATGCTACCTAAGTGATGCTTAGGTGAGAAACATTAATCTATTTTTCTCACTTTTGTTACTTTTCATTATTTTTAAAAGAAAAAACAATCCATATTCCATGACTATTTGAACTATAGGCAAAAGATATGAGAAAAATATTTATTATTTGGGGGGATTAAATAGTATTTAATTTCTTTTTTTTTACCACAAAAATGAAGTTTTTAAGACAATGTCTACATAGATTTATTTGTAATAGGAAAATCAATTTACAATTGCTCTTATTAGTTAAAATATCCTCTTGAAATTAGTAAGTTAGAAATCCAATTGATTTTTCTCTTTATTAATCTAATGTAATTAATTTATATAAACAATTCCCCAGACTGAAGCCCAAGTATTTTCAGAGGCTATCATCATACGAAGTAAGAGATTAAGTTGCTGCTTATCAAATTGGCCCCTGGATTTTCAAGTTCACCTTTCTTACCTTTCTTCCGAATAATGATGTCATTGCTTAGAATTCAGCCATTTCCTGGAACTCACTGTGTAATTTCCAGTGACCATACTGTATGACATTTTGTTTAAATATATGAAACCAAAAAAGAGTCAATACTAACCTTCAAGCTTATTTAATAAAATGGCTTGATATTTTGAACATTTAAAAATAACATTTTTTTACAGACTTTATTTGTTGAAATTTAGTTTAATTTATACCAAAGATGTTTCTATTACCACTTTTTGTCACACATTTTGTTATAGCATCCCAGTCTTATCCCAACTAATAATACATCTCTCTTTATTTTTTTAATTAAAATTTTTAAAAAATATATATATATTTAAAAATACTTAGATTATACAAATGTTACACAAAAAATATAGGGATTCCCATATGCCCCACTCCCCACACCACCCACACCATCCCACATAAACATCCTTCATTAGTGTGGCCGATTCATTGCAATTGATAAACGCATCCTGGGGCATTGCCACTGAGCATGGACCATATTTCACATTGTAGTTTATACTGTCTCCCACACAATTCTGCAGGCTATGGGAAGATATATAATGGCATATATTTGTCATTGCAATGCCATTCAGGATGATTCCCAAGTCCTGAAAAAGCCCCCATGTTACAACTGTCTTTCCCTCCCCCTGCCCCCATAGGCTCCAGTGGCCACTGCCTCCACATCAGTGCTGTAATTTCTTCCATTGCTAGAATCACAATAAGTCTATGGTAGAATACCACTAAGTCCACTCTAGTCCATAGTTCATTCCCCAATCCTGAGGATTCTGGGATAGTGATGTCCACTCCACCTCTAATTGAGAGGGAGCTTCGATCCCATACAGCCAATGTATGGGATTCTCTTGCTTGCAGTTGTAGGCTCTCTTGTTTTCTTGGTATGGTGGTTGTCAATCCTCACCTCCTTGTTAGTTGTTATGGGTGAGTCCAATGAACTGGAGAGCAGGTGTAGCAACTCTGCTGAGGCTCAGGGCTCAGTTGGCACATGGACAGCCCAAAGTTTGAAGTCTCTTGAAAATACACCTACCAACTCCAGCACCAACTATAACTTCAAATTGAAGGGACAGATGAGCCATGTGTAGGGAAGCCATAACTGAGTCCAATTCTGTCACTCTCAGGAGCACAAACTCCAAAGTAGGGTCCACTGGCAAGGCACCAAACTCCAGAACTATCTGCCCTGACCATAGGACCTGGGTGTCTCCAGAGCCCTCAGGAACCCCACTCTTTGGGGTAGTATCCACTTTGGCAGTCTATGAGATCCTGCTGAGATGTGCATAAGCGTTACCTCTGGGATGACCTCCTGACTCACTTTGAAGTCTCTAAGCCTTTGTCTTTACCTTTTCCCCCTTTTATTAGAGAACTTTTTCTAGTTGTATTGCTAGCTGGTGCTTGGTAGTAATCCCTCAGTGCCAGGGAGGCTCATCCCTGAGAGTCGTGTTCTATGCTGGGGGGAAGGTAATGCATTTATATGCTGAGTTTGGCTTAGAGAGAGGCCACATTTGAGTGACAAGGAGGCTCTCAGGAGGCAACTCTTAGGCACCCCACAACACTAGGCTAAGTTTCAATTTCAAGAGCAAAGGCTCACAAGCATAGTGGTCAATATCAAGGACCCATCAATGGATCATCCTCCTTCACCAGTCATTGCCCCTGCACTTGGGGGACAGTTGCTGCTCCATTAGAGAATGTGGCAGAGCTCTCCACGATGGGAATTCAATATTCTCTCTGTTATTGTGCAAATCTCCACCCACTGTGACAATGCCCCATGAACATTTGAACACATTTATATACCATACATGTATGTCCAGGTGAACTTCCTCCCATGTATCCCCCATCACTGACACCCCACACCAGTGATGCTCCCCTGTCCTTATTGTAACCCTTCTGTGATCTAAAGCTTCTTCAAAAATGAAGCCAATAAAATAGTCAAATACAATTAATAGGAAAATGAAATAATAATGGTAGGTTTAAATATAAGAAATAAAATAAGTAAAAATTTAAAGAAAACTAAAAATAAAATTTTAAAATTGGGCTATTAAAAAATAATGAAAAATATTAAAAAAATTTTTTTTGACATTTTGCCTTTTATCACTCTAATATCTGTTGTCCTGTATGTACAGTGATATTTTCTTTCATTTATTCCCCAGTGTCTTACTTTTTTTCATTTTGTTTTCAAAGAAGTTTTAGGTCACAGTAAAGTCACATACAGAATACAGGTACACCTCTTTAGACAACATAGAAGTCTCTCTCTTCCCTCCTCATATGGACCCTGGTGGGGAACCACTGCAGATTCTGGATATTTCCACACATTAGGAAGATAGAGTCAGATTTTACTTTGCTATTTGAGGTTTCAGAATAGTTAGATATTTTTCTGTATTAGTCAGCCAAAGGGGTGATGATGCAAAGTACCAGAAATCTGTTGGCTCTTATAAAGTGTATTTATTTGGGGTAGAAACTTATAGTTACAAGGCCCAAAGAGTCCAACCCAATGTACCGTAAGAGGTACTTCCTTACCCAAGTCTGTTGCCATGAGCTGAAGCAAGATGGCTGCTGATATCTGCAAGAGTTCAGCCTTCCTCTTTCCTCTTAAGGCTCCATGGGCCCAGCTTCTTCCAATCTCAGCTGTAGGCTGGAGGGCTCATTTCTTTCTGGGCTCAGCTACTCTGGTCTCTTCATGAGTCAGCTGTAAACTATCAGGCAAATGGTTCATCTCTCTTCTCGGGACCACAGGATCAAAGTTTTCTCCTGTTCCATGCCATGGAGTTATCTCTTCCTCTGTGTATCTTTTTCTGTCTTCTTGATTGAGTGTCCACTTATATAGCCCACCAAGGGGGTGGGGACTCAACCCTGCATGCCCTAATGACATGGTCGAATGAAAGCCCTAATTTTGATTTAATCAAGTAAGGATAGTCTTTGAATTTAAATCGATCAGATGGTATCATGCCCAGAAGAACAGACCAGTTTACAAACATAATATCTCTTTTTGGCTTTTTGGAATTCATGAATAATATCAAACTGACACATTTTCCAAATATAAAATATTATTTAATTTTTATACATAACCTCCCCTCTGCAAAAAAAAAAAAAAAAAAATATGATGCTTTCCTTACCATCCTTAACTGCTTTGAAAGGCTCTTAATATCTGGAATATATTAAATATTAATATTTAATATTAATATTAAAATACATGGGAAATATCATTCTTATTGCATGCCAATTGTGCTTTAGCTCACAAAAATATGAAAAACTGCTCCAACCCTCAGGCATTTATAATCACGCTATGTAGATATTAGAAGCACACATGAAATGGAACATAAGGCAGTGTAAGTATCAAAGCAGTAACATAGACAATGAGAGCTGGGGAGATTCTGGAGATGACTTTGGGATGTGATAACTTGAATAGGGTTAGGAAGACCTCAGATAGAACTCTGGAGGAGGTATAGGATTTTGATAAGGAGAGATAAGGCCAAGGACCATTCCACCAAAATGTGGGTTCCAGGAGACCATGGCTGGCTTGTGTATGATTGTTATCACTAGCACCTAGCACAGTGACTGGCACAACATGGACAGACTCTAAGTACTAGTTGAATGAAAATGAAGTCTGGGTCTGGAAAGGAAACGGATGCATGATGGTAGGACTGCAATGAGACAATTTTCAAGGATGAAGGAGTATGTTTAGAAATACACATTGGAGCCCTGTATTAATGTGGGTCCTCCAAGAAGCAGACATGAAGCTGGGATTAAATATGCAAGGATTTTACTAAGGGAAGCACCTGTGAGGCAAAACGGGGTGGGAGCCAGGCAAGGCTAGAGAGTCATCAGACCATGATGCAGCCTGACCCAGAGCAAAGGAGAGACGGATGCAGTCTAAGGAAGACTTGGCAAAGGCTGCCAAGGAGCCTTTGAGCAAAGTTGACCATTGGCCATTTGATAAAATGCCCAAGGCCAAATAACAGAGGCAAGATTAGAATCCAAATCTCCTTTATTCTCATGTCAGTTCTCTTTTTCATTTTTTTGATGGATAAACAAAAGCATTCAGAGGTCAAATGGCTTTCCCAGAACTGAAGGAGAATTTTGGTTCAACCTATTTCCTTCCTGGAAAATTATGTAAAGAAATAACCTGTTTGTTATTTGCCTTGCTGGGAATACGTCCAGGCTGGCACCTAGATAACCACATGAAGAATGCCAGTGCCAGATCCTGCACTGTGGTCTGTGCAACTCCTCTTTAGCTGGGTAACTAGTGTGGTCGAATGGAAAGAGCACTGACTGGGTGACTGGCCAGATGAGGGACCTCCTGGGCTCTGTTTCCTTGTGGAGAAAGTAAGAGGTTTGAACTAGATAGATGCCAAATTCATTCCAAGTCTATGCCTGAGGTGTCTAAGAAGCCAGGTGGGTGTGAACATTGTGGCTTTGGTAATGGAAGGCAGAGAAAGTTATTATCCTTGTGGGTGAGGATGAGGTGGTGCCAGGGGTGACTTCTTTTAGGGTTGTACTGAAGGTGTGACAAAAGCATTGCCTTTTGTTCGAATACTTTTTATGTGCCCAGCTAGGCTTTGAGAATAAAATGATGAGTAAGACATGGTCCCTGACATTGAGGAAGTCCCAGTTTACTTAGAAGAATAGATGAGAGGTAATGTGGGATGGGGGAAAGCAAAAGGGCATTGTTGGGTGAGCCCTGGGGAACCTTGGGCATGCCACATAATCTCTGAGTTGGTTTCTTCAAATGAAATTCTTACATGTCAGTGTCATTGGGAAGATTAGACATAATATAGATAAGCTGGCTGGAAGGGCATCCAGAAAAGAAGTAGTACTTACAAAATGGTTTGCTATTATTATTACCATGACAGGGTAAGAGGCTATTGAGCAATCTGTGCCTAGAGGAGCCCGCATCAAATCTCAGTGTGTATTTCCATCTTTCTCTCCCATTTCTCAGCAAGCTCTGTTCTTTTCCCCCATTTTCCAATAAATTCTTTTTACTACCTTAACTAGACTGGCATGTTTTTAAATTCTTTTATGCAACATAGCCAAGAGCCTAGAGGAATCCAACACTTCCCCATCTTCATTTGGAGAGCCACTGCCAGGAGACAGAAAGGCAAGTGGTGCTCTCTGACCCCCACTGGAGCCTGAATCACCTCTTCCAGAACAAGATATTAGTCACATGGGGATTTCAGCCAGTTCCAACCACAGTGTTGGACCTGTCTTTCATCAACCTCAAAAGAATAGCCAGAGAGGTTTACACCCTGTCAGGGAGGGACTACTGCCCTAATCAGCGGGAAGTAACTACTGAAGAATGACCATTGCTCCTCAGCACCACCTTAAGAATAAGGGCATGAACTTTCTGAGGGGGGAGTTGAGGCAGATTAGTACAGGGAAACAAGGAGAAGACAAGCCATAACACGGCTGACAAACAACATGGCTGACAGACAACATGGTTGCAAGATCCTGCTGAGACCATGAGTTTAGCCTTGAGGTCCCAGTTTCTCTTTCTGGGACTTCCCCTTGGCCTCAGATATTCCAAACAGGCCTCACCATTGGCCCCCACCATTTGTGGGATAACCAATAACAGCTGGGGCCCCTCCCCTTAGCATTAGCAAGAGGGAGGAATAATCAATAGTTTAAAAGGTAACCACACAAGGCAGAGCCTGCTCTTTCTGACTATAGGAGTGCACATCAAATCTTGGTGTGTATTTCCATCTTTCTCCCATTTCTCAGCAAGCCCTGTTCTTTTCCCCCATTTCCCAACAAATTATTTTTATCATCCCCCCACACCCCCTAAAAAAGATGCTATTGAGTATAAATGTTTCCAGGCTGTCCCTTGACCACCTCCCAACTTTGTTCTAGTGGACTTCTTCTGGTGTGAAACACTCTCTGAGATGAGGCAAACGATTGTGATGCAGAATTAAAAGTAGCTGATGGGAGGATCTAAAGGCTTAGAGGAGAAGCTAAGTTAATCTGATACTAGGGGATTTAGAGAGAAGAAATGAAAGGTGAGGCGGGGGGAAAAAGGTCTCCTCAGGATGGGGGAGAGGAGAAACAAGTGGATGGGTGGGTGTCGAATGAGAGGCTTTAGAACTGTGGGTAAGAAAGAATTGGGGAGATGGTAGAGGGGATATAAAAATGTTGCTGAGGATTTTGAATTAGATCCCCTTCTTTATTTTTGAGATATTAAAGATTTCCTTTCAGAATGATTTTGGCTGTTTGTGCCTCTTTAATCGTGACATCTTAGAACCACAAGGGTTTGGCATTCTAAAAGCTTACATTACATATATATAAAATTGGAAGGCATTGTGCTATTAGGTATTTACAAAGTCCTATGAGGTTCAAGAAAGGAGAAAGTATTTCTCATGAATGGGTCAGAGAGAATAAAATATTTGAACTGGGGCTTCTGTTTGAGGGATAGCCTTGACTCTAATTGGATGAATGACCTTGTTAAATCACTTAAACTTTCTGAGCCTCAACTTCCTAATTTATAATTGGAGAATGATAAAAACCAATACCCTCCTTAAAGGCTTGATATAAGGATCAAATGAGATATTGAATGGATAACAAAAAATGGGGAGGCATTTTTATAACTCTCATTATGGTTGAGAGCCTGGGTTGCAACGTTAGACACACCTGGGTTTGAATCTTGGCTCTGTGTGACCACGGACAAGTAACAGGATAGTTGTGGGAACCGGTGATCAATGCACGTGAAGTGCTGCCACAATACCTGGGTAGGTGCTCAGGCATTATACATTCATGCATTCTCTATACAAATCTTATTTTATTTTTATTTTTTTCAGGAGTTACCAGGAATTGAACCTGGGACTTCATACATGGGAAGCAGGCACTCAAACCACTGAGCTACACCTGCTCTCAATGCAAATCTCGAAGCACTATGCAAGTGGCTACTATTATTAATATTTTTGTATTCTCAAGTGAGACCTAACAATCTAAAGTGTCTAGGGGTAGAAATGCATGAGAGTGAGGGTGAGTTTCCTATGGTTCCAAATTACCACAAACAACACAGATTTATTCTCTTACAGCTTTGGAGGTCTGAAGTCTGTCTCCAGTTTCCAAGGTCAAGGTGTTGACAGCGCTGTGCTCCCTTCTGGAGGCTCTAAGGAGAATGTGTTTCCTTGCCCTTTCCAGCTTCTAGAGTTTACCTGTGCGTCTAGGATCATGGTCTCCTTCCTCCATCTTCAATGCCAGCAGTGTAGCATCTCCTCTCCTCTCTGATCTCTGTATCTGACCTTACCACTTCTCTCTCTGACCCTAATTTCTACTGCCTCTTTATAAGGACACGTGATTATATCGAGTCCACCAAGATTATTCAGGATAAGCTCCCCATCCCAATAGTTTAATCACACCTGCAAAGTCCTTTTTGCCATGTAAGGTAACATATTCACAAGAATTGGGAATTAGAACATGGATGTCTTTGAGGCGGGAGGGACATTATTTAGCCCACCACAGGTACCCAGCAGGGAAAGAGAAAGGAATTTTTAAGAAGGAAAAACTTGAAAATTGAGAAAGCTAATTGTAAACAGTGGCTAACTACTGAAGAATTCGTCTGAAAAGCAATGAAGGCAAGCGATGAGATGACAGGACATATGCATGTCTTCATTTTCAATGAACCCTCAAAGATAAAGAAGCAAGTTAATTTGACTGGCTCTGCCTCCTTTCTTTGGTTTCTCTCAATTCCCATTCTTCACCACTGTGTACATCTATCCTTTTACCCCTTTCCTCTTTACCCCCATGGACGCCTTTTGCCCCCCTGTGTTGAGAAGCAGCATGAAACTTTGCTGTCATATGGAACTTATTTTTCAATTTTGGCTCAATCACCCCCAAACTCCATACCTTGGTGCAGTCACTTAATCTCTCTGAACCTGAAATACTTTATTAGAATAAGCATAATGTCAATTACTTCAGAGGTTTTGCAAAATATAATATGAGATAACTTTTAAAAATTAATAGACTATTTTTAGAGTGGTTTTAGGTTTACAGAAAAATTGAGCACAAAGTACAGAAAGTTCCCATAGACAACACCTCCCCCAATTTCTATTATTAGCATCTTACGTTAGTGTTATGGGTTGAATTGCATCCCATCCCCTCAAGGGGAGCGAATGTGACTCAAGCAGTTGGGCTCCTGCCTCCCACATGGGTTCAGTTCCTGGTGCCTCCTGAAAAAACAGAAACAAACAACAAGCAAAACAAATGAAAAAAACCAACTCAGGGAAGCCGATGTGGCTCAGTGGTTGAGCACTGGCATCCCACATACAAGATCCTGGGTTCAATCCCCAGTCTCCAGCACCTAAAAAAAAAAAAAAAGATATGCTCAAGTCCTAACTTCTGGGCCTGTGATTGTGACCTTATTTAGAAATAGGGTCTTTGAAGATGTGATTCCTTAAATATGAAGCCAAACCGAATTAGAATGAGCCCTAAGCCAATATGCCTGGTGTCCTTGTAAGAAGGGGAGAGGAGACATCGACATGGAGAGAAGATGGCCACATGAGAACAGAGGCAGAGACTGAGGTGCCACAGCTGCAAGCCAAGGACTGCCAAGGAACACCAAGGATTGCTGTAACTGCCAGAAGCTAGGACGAGGGAAGGAAGGATGCTCCTCTCCAGGCTGAGAGGGGGCATGGCCCTGCTGACACTTCA
This sequence comes from Tolypeutes matacus, assembly GCA_026826555.1. NCBI lineage: Eukaryota > Metazoa > Chordata > Mammalia > Cingulata > Chlamyphoridae > Tolypeutes > Tolypeutes matacus. The sequence goes on along the minus strand of JAKSZT010038599.1, from coordinate 8,066,828 downwards.
ATTTCATACTTCTAGCTTCCAAAACTGGGAGACAATAATTTCTGTTATTTTAAACTCCCTAGTTTGTGGTAATTTACTATGTAGTCCTAGGATACTAAGACATTTAGTACAATATATTTGTCTACAATTGATGAACCAATATCGATACATTAGTATTACCTAAGCCTATAGTTTGCACTAGAGTTCAGTCTTTGCATTATGAAGTTCTATGAATTTTGACAAATGCATAATTTTATGTATCCACCATTACAATATCATACAGAAGAGTATCACTTCCTTAACAATCCCCTGTACTCCACCTATTCATCCAACCACTTGTGTCTCTACTATTGTTAATGTTTGCCTTTTCCTAAATGGCATATAGTTGAATCATATAGTATGTAGTCTTTTCAGACTGGCCTCCTTCACTTGGCAATATGCATAGAAGGTTACTCTATGTCTTTTCATGGCTTGATAGCTCATTTCTTTGTATCTCTGAAGCAATACTCCATTGTGTGGATATATCATAGTTTGTTTATCCATACCCCTATTGAAGGATATTTTGGTTGCTTCCAATTTTTGACAATTATGAATAAAGTTGCTATAAACATTCACATACAGGTTTTTGTGCCTCATTTGGGTAAAAACCAGAGAGCACAACTGCTGGATCGTATGGAAGGACTATGTTGCTCTTTGTCAGAAGCTTCCAGACTGTTCCCCAAATGTCTATACCATTTTTCACTCCCACCAGCAATTAATGAGAGTTCCAATTGTTCCACAGCCTTGTCAGCAGTTGGTGTTGTCCGTGTTTGGCATTTTAGCAGTTCTAATAAATGCGTAGTGGTATCCCACTGTTCTAATTTGCAGTTCCCTGTGGACACATGATGCTCCTCTTGTACTGAGATAACCTTTTGAGAAAATATCTGATAAATCAAACTAGTTTCCTTCTCTCTTTCTCACTCCTCTGATTCTCCTGTTTTTTGGATTCAGCCAACCTTTCTTGTGCCCCTCCTCTGTGTCTGTCACTATTCTAGGCACTTTCAGATATATTGCACACTTTTCTTCTCACAACGCTTATGAAACATATTGATTTCCACTTTTCGGTGGGCATTGTGAGGTCCAGAGATTTGAAATAATTTACCAAGAGCACTTAGTAGGAGAAGGCAGAGCTGTGATCCTGGTTTGAGATCTCTGATTCCACACCCAGCTGTGTCATAGAACCAGTGTACATTTTATTGTTAGCAGATTACAGTTTTAATTTCCTGCTATATATTTTCAAAAGCATAACAGGACATTTGTTTAATTTGTTTTTTTTTCTTAGGAAACAATAATAACACATTTCTGTGACGGTGCTTTTAACTTTGGGCATGGCCCTTGTGCTTGTTCTGGGTGCCCACACCCATCCTTAAACATCTGCCCTGTTCTTGGTACACACAGCATGGGAGGTGGCACAAAGCTATGCTCTTTCCACCCACAGGTGCTGGCGGGTGACCAGCCTGCAGCTCTGAGAGCTCGTGTTCATTGCAGTCCATTTCTTCTGGGCTGAAGGGAAGTGGATGACTGGAGAATACAAAAGCCTTGATTAGTGGAGGTGGGAGGAAAAGTTATCATGGTTGGAGTGGTACCCACACACACGGAAGTGTGGATGCCACACACACCAGAAGGCCACCCAAAGTGTCAGCCTCTACTAGAGAGGTGTCAGGTATGAGGTTTCCAGGCTAAAAGCTCACCTATGTGAGAGGAGAAAAAAGTGTTCCTTCTGGACAGGTGCGACCTGGAGAACACAGTGTTTGGCCAGCAGAAGCCTCTCTGAGCCAATTAGGAAAAGGTTCCCCAATGTCTGGTGCCCCATGCCAAGGACAAAGCTTGCCAAGCAGATCACTGGGTACATTTAGCTCCCCACCTGCCCCCTGGACCCTGGCAGTATAGCCAAGTGGTGAAAATCATAGATTCTAGAGCCAGAGGGTCTGGGTTAGGATCACAGCTCAACTTTTTACTGTTACGTGTCCTTGGACAGTTGACCTAACCTCTCTGGGACTCAGATTCATTTTTGATGAATTAGAGAGAATAACTAAAGCTGTTTCAAAGATTGTTGTGAGACTGCAATGAATTAACAAATATATAGGCTGTAGAACAGTTCCTTGTCATAGTAAGCACCGATGCTTGTGTGTTCACAATATTACTACTAGAGCTGCAAACCCAGGTACTTGGAAGAAACTGGGTGCCCAGTTCTCTCTCTCCTTCCAGTCCCAGACCCCAGGCCCCTTTTCACCCTCCCTTTCCTCTGCTATTCTAGAAATATCCTCTCTGATAGCCTCACTCTCTTGACCCCCTGAGGATCCCAGCAAATTCATCTAGGAACTAAGCTTTCAGGCATGCATGCTTCAGCACAGAACTGATTAAGAATTTAATCTGTCAGGCTGAGTGTATTTGTTAAAATAAAAGCTAAACTGCTGAAACAAAGAAATCTAAAAATTTTAGGGTTTAAAGAATGCAGAAGCTTATAATTTGTCATTACCACCGGTCTGCTTTGGGCCAGATGAGTAGAATATCTGCCATCAGATATTCTATAAGATAGGCTCTGCCTTCCCCACCCCAGTTAAGGTCATGTGTCAACCATTTGTCATGCACATTGGTCATTTGTCATGCTCAGGTACATGAACTCTGAACTTGAACTAATATTTAGATATAGTCTGCTCTAGAAGATCTAGAACCTCTAAACAGTCCTCTTTAGTGTATTAATCCTCCGAGTATCCTGCTGGCTGCTGGCTCACTGTCCCCTTTCCATCTTTAACAATCAGCATATTCTCCCATGAAATCCACCACTCCAAGATTTTCCTTGCAGTGGCCTCATCAACATGCTTTCAGTCCAGAAAAGGCTATTTTTACCCTGAGACCTAATTTAGTAGCTCTTTTCAACAGTTTTCTTTTTCTGTGCCTATAAAGTGACAATAAATGCTCAAGTGGTAGAAGGTGACAATGAAGAAAACTTTAATAATTATGATTGTTGATTATTAACTGTAAATGGAGCTGTCCTAATGAAATCATTATCCATAAGAAATAATATAAATGCTGATGACATTCGAAGAAGTATAATATGCACACAGACAAAGCATAGAGTTCACACTTCTAATGAGTATTTTGCCGTCTGTTCTTTAATTCTTCACTTAAAAATCTCTAACACCTGAGCATTTGTGAGTGGGAGTAGTTGGTGACACTGTTGTATTCACTCCCCAAAGCGCCTGGAGGCCAGAGTTCCTGCCCCAGTTTCTCAGAGTCCCCCCAGCAGCTGCGTGGTGCAGAGAAGGACCTGTCTCCCCTCTCAGCAAGGGGCACTCCTACCCAAGCGCCAGGTGCCCCTCAGTGACCCCGTGCAGGTTGGAGTTGTTTTTGTAAACACACTGTCCCAGAAACAAACAGCACAAAACAGAACAAGATGCTCCATTGTTCTAGACATACCAGGAAATGTGAATTCACTTACACATTACTCATGCATTCATTCTTTTATTCAATACATGTTGATTATGTAGGTACTCCGGCTTGTTTAGTGTAGCTGTCAGGATAAAGGTTAAACTGCTATAATAAAGAAAGAAAAAAAGTGCAGTGGCTTAAAAAAGAAAGAAGCCTTTACTCTTTCCAATAACAGTTCAGGTAGTCCAGGTTGGCAGGCAGCTCGGCTGCATGTGGTCATTCAGGGATCTCATTGCTCTTCCGTCTCATCCAATATGTCCTCGTGATGTGTGTGATTGCTGTAGTATTGGTATAGGATGCTTCACTGCCCCTTCCTGCCCAAAGGAACTTGTTTTAACAGAGTGTGTATGCCTCACTTTGACAAATTTTAAACATGTTGTCCTTAAATATGTCATAAAATGTTTACAAGAAATTTGTTGTTTTTCAAAAGATTTTTTAAAATAAAGGAAAACACGTTTATAGCTGAAAAGTGAGTAGTATCAACAAATTGGTTGCATTAGAGAGAAAGTCAATGGAGGCACCAGGGACTATCTAAGCTAATACGCCAGCTGCTATAACTCCCGATGCCCTAGTAAAAGGTTTACCTCAAGGCCCAGGCTGCCATGCTGTCCCTGAGCACTGAGCATCAATCATCCATCTCTGGCAGCTCTTCAGAGAATTCTGAACTATGTGTTTGTGCACTATGACACACTGTTTGGAGTAGATTCCAATCTCCTTCTACAGACAAGAAGGAGAATTCTTTTTTTTGTTGTTGTTTTAATTTCTTGAAGTATATCATTCATATATGAACATACATAAGCAATAAGAGTATAGTAAAATTTGTGAACGAGAAGGAGAATTCTTGCTAGTAGAAGTCACGGACACACTGGCTGGGAGTCAGCAACGGCCGACTCACTAACCATCCTGATAAGGCTGTGCTTGCCTTATCATCCATCCCCCTCCTTACCAACTCTCTCCCTGCCTGCCTTGTTGAAGGAAACAAATGTAAACGCTGTATTGACCAAGTGTGTGTGTATCATCAGTAACTTTTTTGGCACTGCCTAGCCTTTGACACCCTGAAACTAAGGATTTTACCTTAAGAAGGGGTACTTGGAATAAAACAGTCTTCTTCTATATGGTCAAAGCTGAGTCAGGAGAAAGTCCAACTCCAGAAAGGGGGAAAGGAAAAAGTCCAGAACAGCAGTTTTCTCTAAACAAATCAGGTGGATGTGGCACACTTAGATTGCATTGATAAGAACTTGGTCACATGGCCATACCAAAGCGTCAAGGGATTCTGGGAAATGTAGTCTCTAGCTGGCTTGTGTGCTTAGCTGATACTGTATTACTTTGAGAGAAAGTGAGCAAAGAATTTGGTGGAGCAATTCCTTACCCTGGGGTGGATTTTCAGTGCTCCACCAAAATCTTTGCTTACTTTCTCCCACCCTTTACCAGAGTTGTGTTTATATTTTTAAAAGTTCCATTAAATACAGTCAAACAACTCACACTGAGCAGAAAGTCCATGCTTTTCCCCACTCCCTCAAAGAGGGGATTGCCCCATAATTTATAAGTCAAGTCCAGTCCCCCCATTAACTTCTTTCTTCCTAGGCACACTGATTTGTTGTTGCCATAAATCAAAGATTGTTGCCATAGGTCAAAAATGCTGGATGGCCCCAGGAGATGCTATCCTAGCACATGTTGAAAATGAGTGTACCAGTGCTGGGTTAGATATCAGGATACTATCTATTCTAGGCAAGAATGTCACTCAGATCCTACATGGCTTTAGATGCCTCTATGTAAAGCCAGAAGGGAATTATCCCAAGGTAACAATTATAATTGTCATGTATTGAGTGCCTTCTGTGAACAGGGCTCTGTGCTTGGTGTATTATGTGTGTTTTCTTTAATACTCACAACATCTCTGAAATTGTGATTCTTTGGGATCACCTCCCAAGTCCTTGTGTTTGGCTTTACTCTGCAAGGAACCCAAACTATGATAGCCAGTTTAGATTATTCAATATTTACCCCTGGGGCTGGGTAGAGAATCATATAACACATGAGCGGCCAACATCTACAGTACATCAGGGTTCCAGTAGCAAGGAGTAAGAGGAATAATTATTGGATAGACAACTAGCAGTAGCTTTAACCATTTCTATCTCTCACACACTCGTATCCAGATTAATGAGTAGCTAATTGGTCCTGCAATTCTTAAATAATCTTTTCTACATTTTGCAATTGTCTTGAAATACAATGTTAAGCTTGTGTCAGGCCTGGACTTCTAGGATGGACACCAGGTTTGCCCTTCTCAGAGTGAATTCAGAGCAAAGGCCATGAATGGGTGTACTGTCCTCACTCAAGTAGGACCCGTTTTCTTGGTGTGTGTCCTGCGTGTCTCAGACCAGATCAAGCAGCCTATTCAACCTATTCAAGTCTGGACTTGGCAGGGAGAGTGGCCAAATGCCCCTTCTTTGTGTCCCTTAGCTTTTTGGGGAAGTATTTGCAATAATGTGTTTGTCAGGTTGCCTTTGAGGTCAGAGATGAAGCCTCGTATCTGCCTGTTTTGGGGGATTGAATCAGGCCCCCCACAAAAGACATGTTCACTCCCTGGTCATGTGGGTGTGAACCCATTTGTAAATAACATCTTTGAATATGACAGGGTGAGTCCATTTGTGAATAAGATATTTGAAGATCCTATTTAGATAGAGCCACATTGAATCAGGGTGGGCCTTCATCCATATGACTGGAGTCCTTATACTCAGAGGAAATTCAAATGCAGTCAGCATGTAGAAACCAGGAGTCAGTAGATGCCAGAAGTCAGAGGAACAGACACAACAAGAGAGAGATGGCCATGTGACAGAAGATTGCCAAGATCCTGCAGATTCCAGGAGAAAGCAAACCCTGCCAATATCTTCCCCTGCCCCCTTTGGATCCTTTATTGACCTTGTTTATTTATTTATTTATTTATTTATTTATTTATTTATTTATTTATTTATTTTAAAGATACTTGGATTATATAACTGTCACATAAAAAATAGAGAGAATTCCCATATGCCCCACTCCCCACACCTCCCACATTTTCCCATATTAACAACATCCTTCATTAGTGTGGTACATTCATTGCAATTGATGAACACATTTTGGAGCATTGCCACTAAGCATGGATTAAAGTTTACATTGTAGTTTACATTCTTTCCCACCCAGTTCTGTAGGTTATGGCAAGATATATAATGGCCTGTATCTGTCATTACAATGTCATTCAGGACAATTCCCTAGTCCTAAAAATGTTTTTCCCTTTTCTTGCCCTCAGAATCTCCAGTGGCCACTGCCTCCACATCAATGATATAATTTCTTCCATTCCTAGAATCACAATAAGTTTATAATAGAATACCAGTAAGTCTACTTTAGTCCATAGTTCATTTTCCAGTCCTGAGGATTCTGGGTTGGTGATGTCCACTCCACCTCTAATTGAGAGGGGACTGTGATCGCATAGGGCCAATGGATGGGAATCTCTTACAGTTGTAGACTGCCTAAGTTCCTTGGTATGGTAGTTGTCCATCATCACCTCCTTGTTAGTTGTCCTGGGTGAGACCAATGAACTGGAGAGTAGGTTTTGCAACTCTGTTGACAGCCCAAAGATTTAAGTCTCTTGGATGTACACCTACCAACTCTAGTACTAATTATAGGTTCAAATAGAAGGACAGAAGAGCCATGTGTAAGGTAACCACAACTGAGTCCAACTCTGTCACTCTGGGGAGCATAAATTCCAAAGTAGGACCCACTGGCAAGTCACTAAACTCCTGAGCTATCTGCCCTGACTATAGTGTCTGGATGTCTCCAGAGCCCTCAGAAGCTCCACTATTTGGGGTAGTATCTACTTTGGCTGTCTATGAGATCCTGCTGAGACATGCATAAACGTTACCTCTGGGATGACCTCCTGACTCACTTTGAAGTCTCTTAGCCATATAAACTCATTTGTCTTTACCTTTTCCCACTTTTGGTCAAGGTCTTTTTCCAGTTCCTGCCAATATCTTGATGTTGGACTTCCTAGCCTCCCAAACCATGAGAAAATAAATTCTTGTTGTTTAAGCCAACCCATTGTGTAATATTTATCATTGCAGCCCTGGCAAGCTAAGATACTCATCTAGAGGCTTTGTGCAATTTTCAGAATGTTCCCCCTCAGGTCAGATGTAGCCTCACAAACACAGCTAGGCCAGTAGAAGGCAGCTTTGTGGGAGATGCAGCCAGGAGCAGGGTGAGCAGAGCTTGGGCTGATTTTCACCCCCTCCACCTCTTACCTTCATGGGCCAGACACCTTAGAGCAGTGCTCAAGCTGTACAAGCATACTCGGCAGCCTATCTGGGGCCATCCCTTCCTCTCTGACTCCCAAATGCCGAGCACAATGCCTGGGAATGACCTTGAGAAATCTACTTAACCTCTTTGCATCTTATTTCCTCATATGTAATGTACTAGTTTTAATAAGACCTTACCTCATAGGACTTTTATGAGACATGGACAGAACATGTAGAGCAAGAGCGCCACAGTCAGATTGCCTTGGATCCAAATCCTGGCCCTGTCACTTACCAGTGGTGGGGCCATGGGCATGTTACTAAATCTTCTGTGCCTCAGTTTCCTCAAATGAGGAAAATAATGGTGCTTATATCATGGGGTAGTTAGGGAAGACTGAATGAGATAATACACCTAGTATATGTAACCTAAAATCGGATACCAATCAACCATTCAATCAAGGTTAGCTATTATGACATTTTATTTTTATGTCCAGTCCTAGTGTAGTTCCTGGTACATGGTAGGTCATCATAAATGGAAACTATCAGGTGATAAATAAATAGGTATGAAATGAACTGAAGCATGTTGCTCATTTTTGAGAGAGGGGACTTGTCTTTCTCTATATGCCTTCCTTGTCACCACTGGTCCCCAATCCATTCTCATGCCCGCATCCCAGGGGTGGATTTGGGACCCACACCAGCCAATCTTAGTGCTCCATCTCTCTGGGCACAGCAATGTGTTCAGGGGTGGGTAAGGATCAAGAATGGCCAATTGGATTAATCCTTGAACAGTGACATGTACTTGTTAGAGGGGCAAGAGTCTCCTTCTCTGGAATTGTGAGACATAGTGCTTAAGGCTTGGAGCATGTGATGGTTTTACCTGAATGGACCCCAGAAATATATGTTCTTAAAGTTAATCCATTCCTGTGGGTGTGGACCCATTGTAGGGAGGACTTTCTGATTAGGTTACCTCACTTAAGGTATTTTGATTAGGTTACTTCAGTTAGGTGTGGCCCAGGGTGGGTTGTAATCCTCTTACTGGTCTTTTATAAGAGAAAGAAATTCTGAGTAAGAGAAAGAGGAAGCCAGGGAAGCCAGAAGCTGAAAGCCACAAAACCTGGAAGAAAAGGGAGAAACCAGCAGATGCTGCCATGTGCCTTGCCATGTGACCGAGGAATCCAAGATCACTAGCAGCTAGTCTTCAGGGAGATAGCATTGCCTGATGATACCTTGATTTGGACATTTTCATGGCCTCATAACTGTAAGCTTGTAAGCGAATTGCCCATTGGAAAAGCCACCCCATTGCTGGTATATTGCTTTTGGCAGCCTATTAGACTAAAACATGGCATCTAGCTGCCAGTGGGCAAATTGCTTATCATATCTAGAGAAACTGTCACAAGCAGCTGTAATGTCTCTGAGCTTATCACAGTAAAAGAAGCCTAGTTGAAGATAGAGAGGAGAGACTGAGCTGTAATTTCAATGTTACAGCTAGCCATACCTGTCCTAGCTATACCTGAAGCTACCATTGCACTTGAACTTCTCAGCTAGATGAACTTAAACTATTTCCTTTTTAAATTTAGGCTATTTTGAGTTGGGTTTCTCTCATTTGCAACTGAAAGAAACATCTTATTCAAAGTCCCATGCATGAATCCCTATATTTTTTGTGTAACATTTATGTGATATAAGCATCTTTTAAAAAATAAAAAAAATTATTATAAAAAAATTAAATAGAAAAAAAAGCCAAGTCCCATGCATGAAACGTAATTGGAAAGTAATGTATTTGATAAATTGTAGTAACAATATTTTATAACAAAACATGTAGATACCAGGCACTGTTTTAAATACTTGGCATATATTAATTTATTTAGCCTCACAACCATTTAAGGTAGGCATTTTTATTCCTCTTTTAAAGATGGGAGAAAACTGGGCTACAGAGAAGTTTCTTGGTGACTTCAGAGTCAGGATTCAAAACTACACATCAAAGGGAGCAATGTACCATCTGAACAAGTTATCTTGCAATGCTTTTCAAATGATGCTGACATTGCCTAAAATATTTCTGAACCTCATTTTAAACAATTATCACCAGAGTCAGTTTATTTCAGAAAATAAATATCACACATGTCACACTTTGTGTTTGGCCAGAGGGCATTCCTGTACTTACTTAACTTCTTTATTTACCATGTGTGACCCTCAATGATATTTAGCTGTTTACACAAGTCAAATCTACCTTTATAGGACAAATACAGGGGAGCATTAAAGAGGAATGTAAAGTAGGCTGTGGAGATGATTCTAAAAGGCAGACAGACTTTCAAACCTGTTTTGTGCAAGGGATGTTTTTGAAGGGATCATTTAGATACATACATTACAGTTTATTGGCTTTTAAAAAAAATCAATCACATCATTTTATGCCCACATCATTCTTTTTCCTATTGTGTATGTACCTAACAAAAGTAAGGCATCATGGCATTTGCCTTTAGGAATCTAAGTTTAGCTGGGTGTCTAGGGAGTGAGCTACTTCCTCATAAGAGTCTCAGAAAGGCTGTTTAAATAAATCCAGAAACCAAAGGTCTGAAGAATAGAGACATTCTTCTCTTCTTTTCTGAGAAAGAGAAAGCTATTGTCCATTGAAATGGCCTGCACTTGGGTGAACACTTTTAGAAGTCTAACAGAAGAAAAGAAACTCTGGGAAAAAGTTGTAGGAATGAGTCCAATCTCCCAGAGACCAGAAGTTAAAGATGAATTTTATAGCATGGAGAGATAACAATTATGGTTATTTCCCTAAATTTTATGAAAATCAACATTAGAAGAAAATTGAGAAGAGAGTACAATATGTATCTGCCACCTTTAATCAACAATTGTTAACATTTGGACATTTTACCTTTTTTGTATGTGTGTGTATATTTCTTATTTTGCTGAACCATTTGAAAACAGGTCTCAGATATTGAGACATTCCACCCCTGAATAGTTCAGGTATTAATAAGGATATTCTCTAACACAGCTATGACAGCATTATCACACTCAAGACAAATGTATTAGTTAGGGTACTGAAGAGAAACAGAACCAGCAGGATAAAGAGAGAGAGAGAGAGAGAGAGAGAGAGAGAGATTTATAATAGGAATTGGCTCATATGACCATGGAGATTGGCAAATCCGAATTCTGGAGGGCAGGTCACAAGTTGGTAACTTGGTGACGTTGAGTTCCCCAGGAGAAGTCACAAGTTGGGAACACCGATGAAGGTGATGATGAATTCCCCAGGAGAAGCTGTCTGTCTGAAGTAGAGACAGAATTTCTGTTTTCCTGACTGCTGAAATCCTCAGTTCTCCCTTTTAAGGCCTCCATCTGATTGCATGAAGAGATTCCTCTCATTGCAGCAGGCAGTCTCCTTTGATAGTAGACTTAATCAGCCGCAGGTGCAATCCATCTATGAAATATCCTCACAGCAGCAATCAGGCCAGGGCTCTATTGTCCAAACAACTAGCCACCATAACCCAGCCAAGCTGACACATGAAATTAGCCATCACAGCAAGTAACAATTATTCCCTAATGTCATCTGTAATATCTAGCCCATATTCACATTTCCCTGAAATGTCTTTTATAGGTATTTCTCTTTTTTTCCTCCCCAAATCAAGATCCAGTGAAGGCATTGGATTTGGCTGGTATGCCTCTTTATTCTCTTTTATGCTAAAAGAATTGCACACATTTTAAAAACCATTGACCATTTACAGAGAGCAGGCCAGCAGTCTTATAGAATGTTCCACATTCTGGCTTTTCTTCCTTATTTTCTCACGGAACCATTCACCTTGGTCCTCTGGCTTCCTGTATTTCCTGTCATCTGGGAGTTAGATCCAGAAGTTTGACAAGATTTGGTTCATCTTTGACATGAAACATGATAGGTGATCCTGTGTATTTCACATTGCATACCACCACGAGCCACATAATATCAGGGTTACGACCGATGCTAAATGCGACCACTAGAGCAAAGTGGTAACTGCAACAACTCTCTATTGGAAAGCTACGTTTTTCCCTTCGCAGTTAGAAGTCTGTGGGGAGGTAATTTAACATGCTGTCCATGTCCTTGTCTGCTGCTCTCTTTCACTGAATGGGTTTTTAGTCTGTAAGGGCAACAATCTTTTCCATTCTGCATGCTTAAGAGCAACTCATGATTGCTATAGCACTATTTCTAAAATATCTTCAACAAACCTTTTCTCTCTCTCTCTCTTTTTTTTTCTTATGAATCCTAGGTTACAAGTGTTCATTTGGCTGTTCTTCAAAAAATAGCAAGATCTTACTCAATTCTGATAGAGAACTTCTGCAAATATGTGTGACTATTTCCTGTCAGGCACAGCTGGAAACACTTCACCCTTAGACATCCCACTAGGTAGCTGAAGAATCTGCTTTACTTTGAAAACTTCCTTCACTTTCAACCAGTACCCAGAGTTTTCAAAATGATTTACAAAACAGGTTGGCTTCCAGGCTAGCAAGTATGCCATTGTTTTTTTTCCTGACATGACTACATAGTAGAAGTATCTGGGGAGCTTTAAAAATATATCCTGGTCTTACCCCAGATCATTTGAATCAGAGTCTTTGAAGGTGAGGCCAAGCATGAGTATTTTTTAAATGCTCTCCAGGTGATTCTATTGGTCAACCTAGGTGGAAACCACTGAAAAAGAAGCTAATTCAAAAACAAACAGTAATTATAATGCCACCATTTAACATCAAGGCACTATATGCTTTCCTCCAGGGAGGTGGTTGTCAAACTTTGCTGCCCTTAGAATTACCTGGGGAGCTTTTAAAAATCCTGATGGCCAAATCTCACACAAACCAAATAAATCAGAAAGGCTGCACATAAAACAAAACAAAACAAAACAAAACAAAAAACCCTTAAAGATCACAGGTGGTTCCAATATAAAGCTAAGGTTTGGAAGCACTGCTCCAGAGAATGGCTTCCAAGAAGGCAGCCATAGTTTACTTGAAAGAGCAAGGATTCTGGAATCAAACCATTCTGCTGCTTACTAACTGTGTAATCTGGGGCAGGCCACTCTCTTAGCCTTAATTTCCTCATTAGGAAAAAAGGGATAATAATTCTCACAGTTTTGTTGTTTGAATTAAATGAGAATATATGTCCTAGCACATAGAAATTTCTATTCATTTTACCTCTTATATTTGTTTCTTATTGTTACTGTAACAAATTACCACAAACCTAGTGGCTAAAACAACACAAATTTATTCTCTTACGGGTCTGGCGGTCAGAAGTCTGAAATAGGTCACAATGGACTAAAATCAAGATGTTGGCAAGGCTGTGCTCCTTTTTTGGAGGCGCTAGGGGAGAATCCATTTTCTTGCCTTTTCCAGCTTCTAGAGGATGCTTGCCTTCCTTGGCTCGTGATCCCTTTCCATCTTCAAAGCCAGCAATGGCCGGTGGAGCCTTTCTCACATTGAATCACTTTGACTCTGACTCCTCTGCTCCGCTCCCTTCCACGTTTAAAAGCTCTTGTGATTATATTGCGCTCACCCTAATAATCCAAGATAATCTCCCTATTTTAAAACCAGTTGATTAGCAGCCTTAATTCCATCTGCTACTGTAATTGTCCTTGGCATGTAATGTCACATAGTCACAGGAATTGGGAGTGGACATTTTTGGGAGGCCTTTATTCTGCCTACTGCGCCCTTCAATACCTTTTCCCCCTGCTCATGATGCAAAGTGTAATTGTAGGTTTATGTCAATTGCTGTCCTTTAAATGGAGGGGGATTCTGTTAATGTTTTACCAACATGATGCCAACTAAGTGATACCTACCATAGGCCTTGTTTCATTATTTGTCCTGTAGGTAGATCCTTCCTCTGCTGACTTATTGAAGGGATAGGGTTAGGCAGCCATATTTGTACAAATGATGCATAGTCACAGCTGATTGGACAAGTGGTAGCCACCTGACCCATGGGGAGCCAATGAATTGTCTTGTTAGCCCCTCATCAGAAGTTTTCTTAAGAACTTGAGGTAAGAAGCACAGATAACTAATTAGTTGTTTGTGAATTCTGGAGCCAAAAAGACATGTGTATTCAGAACAGAAACCAGCAACATGGTAATTCAAGTCAAACATGAAAAAATGCAAGGGAAAGTTATAAATGAGCAAGAATGAGCGCTCAAAGGATGTTTCCAGAGAGGACAACTGAGAACACTTAAAGAGAGAAGCTGGGATGTGAGACTTTTCAGCCCCTAAAAGGGAGCTGTTTCATTTTTCAAAGATTCCTGTCCCCATAAGGCTTGGCTGTTTTAGAAAATATGTTTTGAAAAGTTATTAAAAATAGAACTTGTGACAGCAGAGAGAATTAAATAACTATGTTATTAGTTCTGGAGGTCTTCATAAAGTCATCACAGCTTCCTCTTACCCATGTAATAGGAGAAAAGAAAGGGAAAAAATAAAGGCCATCATCTTAATGGTGATGTTCCTGACCTTCCATCTTTTACACCTAGAAACATAAAAAGTTCTGCAGGGAAGGCAAGAATATCAGTTAGAAATGTTTATGGTTAAAATTAGCAGCAAATCCAGCTGACGGCAGCTAAACTCTAAAGGCATTTAGTTTTACTTAATAAGTCTGGAGGTGACTCCAGCATTTGTTCTGAGGCTCCATGATGCCATCAAGGACATATGCCTTGCTCTGTTGAAGACATTCACAGCTATTGGCCTCTCATTTTTATTTTCATTGCCTCATGGTCACAAGATGGCTGCTGCAGCTTTGGGTATTATGGAATGAAGAAAATGAAGAGGCAGAGGTGGTGCATAAGGGCTTTCTCCCTCTGAGGTTCTTCATTTTATCTGAGAAAAGAACTCCCCCAGCCAATTTCCCTCTACAGACTTCCCCAGAAGAGGCTTACATATCTACTTCTAGCACAGCATTATCAAAGGGGAGTGGGACAACCATGATGGCTTGGACCAAACATGATTAGTTGTCTGTGACTGGAATAGATACCTCCCTCCCTTAGATGAAGGGATTTCTATTTACTGGTATTCTGTTAGCAGGGAAAAAGTAGGGCAATGGGCTGTTGGCTAGACAAACTGTCTGCAACAAGCAAGCAATGAAATGGCAGAAAGGAGGAAGAAGAGAAACCACAAGTTTCTTGGTTTTGCAAGGAAGGAACCCTAGTTATGCCTACTATAGTGGCTCTGGCTGAGGCTGTTGGAAACACATAAGAAATACATTGTTCCTGAAGATCTTCTGGATAAAGGCCTTGCCTGAGATTCACTGTCAGAGAAGGGTAAGGGGACATTTTTGAGCATGCCCCCTATTTTGGGGACAGGCAAAACAATATAGATATATATGTGTGTGTTATTAATTTTAATCCTTACAACCAATACCACAGGTTGTATTATTACAGCCACTTGGCCAATGAGGAAATTAAAGCTCAGAAAGTTTGGGTGACTTGTGCAAAATAACATAAGTGAACAGCAAGTCTAACTCAGGTCTGTCTCACTTAACTGAGCCCTGCTGCTTTCCATAAGAATATATCATTTTTTAATTGACAGATCCATAGGGCAAAATATTTGTTATAGGAGTAAAAGCTTTAGCTGTCCACAAATCAAGGGCATCAAAGCCATTTAGACTGGATTGCTGTCAATCTTTAGAGGCAAATATGGTGTGCCTTTTCTGGATAACTTTTGTTGATTACTGTAAAAATACATTTCCTGTCCTCAAAGGACTTGCAGGCCAGTGGAGAGACAGAAATGCAAAGTGACTAACATTCAACATGATATCTGTTATAGTAGACACATATTCAGAGTTAGGTCATGGAAAAAGAAGTCCCTACCTGGAATGGGATCAGAGAAAGGTACGTGGAGGATATAGTTTTGACACAAGATATTGGCTTGAAGGACAAAGAGGAGTTTGCCAGGCAGATTGCAGGCTACAGGACAGTATTCTAGGCTGTGAGGGCAGCCTGGGCAAAGGCGGAGAGGTTTAAGAGAGTTCTGGAAATTACAAGTAGTTCAGAATTCCTGTTGTAAAATTAAAAAATAAGAGTGGCAGAGTGGTGAAAATTAATCCCTATGGAAAGTATTTGCCAGATCCTAATAAAAGCGTTTAGTTTCTTATTTTAGTGTAAAAATAAAAATTATGTAGGGGAGCAGATGTAGCTCAGTGGTTGAGCACCTGTTTCCTATGTATGAGGCCCTGGGTTTGATCCCCAGTACCTCCTAAAAATAATAATCATAATACTAATTATGTAGCAATGCGATGCCATCAGATGTGAAATAAAAGTACAGAGGCCCCAAGTCAATATTTAAAACACTCACAGGTGCAGAAGATTGGAGATGACCTAAATATCGATCAATAGGGGACTGGTTAAATAAATTTTGTGTCCACATATGATAAAAAAACACTCAGTATCTAAAAAGAATGAGGCATATCCATAACATTCTAGATTAAGTCCTCCTAGAAAGCAAAGCCAACAATTTATTTGTGAGGTAGAAGCCCAGGTGGTGAGGGTGAGGCAAAAGAGAAGTGAGTGAAGGGAAGGTGCAATGTATTGTGTTACTATGCTGACCACATCAATGAGTTGTAAGGAGACACAGCTTTTCATTCAGCAGAAGGATTATAAGTGGGGACAGCTCCTCAGCGTAGGTCATGGGAAGAGAAAGAAGGGGGGATTTATCTGCTTGGTGCCTCCTGTCTCCTGTTTCCAATTGGCCGAGGTTCACCCTATAAGGAGGAGATGCCCTCACAGTTAACCTGGTGCCAGTGGGCCCCAAAGTTGTGCACAGGAAGCAGGTGCTAGTCTTTATGGTGCCATGTATCATCTAAGTAGAGAACTGGAGGTGTAAGCAGATACAGGAGGTACACCAGCTGAGAGAAGAAAGGAGGCCTCGAGGGAACCTAAAAAGGCATACAAGACATATACTGCCAATAAATGCTGGAAACATTGTTATATCATTTTATCATATATTGTACATCAGTAAGCTATTTTTTTATGTATTCCACATGATTTCAGACTTGATAACTACCCTATATTAGCCCCAAAATGTATGTTAAGTGTAAAAAACAAGGTTCAGAGCCACGTACATTATGCTAACATTAGGGTAAAATAAAGAATTCATGTCTGCTTATTTCTGCATAGAACTGGTAGGAGACACAAGAAACAAGTAGCAGTGTGTGCCTTTGGGAGGAGAAATTGGGTGGCTGGGGATGGTTAAGAGGGGGACTCTCTTCTTACTGTATGTTCTTTTGTGCATTTCTAATTTTTTACCACTCAATCGCTTATCTATTAATTAAAAATTACATTATACTGCGAAAAACATTTTTAAATGTTAGAAAGGCCATACTGGCAGTAGTAAAGAGGATTTTGGAGGTGAACATTTAACTCAACAAATACAGTTTGAGCTTTGGGATACTGTGTGTTGGTGATAGAGTGGACATGCAGCGCCGGCCCCTGCCCTCGCAGAGTTTACAATACAAGTGAGGACACAAACAACTGGACAAGTGTTAAAGGAACCACGTGGAGCTATGGAACCTAAGCAAGTGAAGAAAACAAATCCTTGCTATGAAAACACGGTCCTTAGTGCACGAGCAATTATTTTTGTGGCAATGGCCTTCCATAGCAGACCCCAGTCTGTCATTTTTAAATTGTTGAGGTTGCGCTAGAACAGGAGTCAGAAACCTTTTTCTGAAAAAGGTCCAGAGAGTAAAATATTTTAGGGGCCAGACTGTCTCAGGCTGTTGTAGCACAAAAGCAGCTGAAGACAATATACAAATGAATTAGCAGGACTATGCTCCAATAAAACTTAACTTATGGACACAAATTTGAATTTCATATAATTTTCATTCGCCATGAAATAGTCTATTAATTTTTTTTTTCAACCTTTTAAAAATGTGAAGACCATCCTTAACTCATAGGCCTTACAAAAAGAGGCAGGGGGCCAGATTTGGCCTGTAAACAGTAGTGCTGACCCCTGCGTAAAAAAAAAAATCACTTCAGTGTTAAATTCCAGCTCTGTTCATATAAAATCCCAATATCCCTCTGACTAGTTTGGCATCATGATCTAGTTCTATTGGCCTATTAAAGCTTTACGGTTCTCTTGCTGGCTGCTTGATTGGCATTTCATTTTAATTTAACTTTGCATTTGTTTTCCCTACCTCTGTCATACTTATTCAGTGTTGCATTGTGTGCTGCTTTGAAATGCAGTCCTGTGCAGCAATGAAGGTCACAAAGGAAGATTTAATTCCTCTGTGACTGTTGGTTAATTCTTCTCTGGACACCAGAGCCGCTTTTATGAGCTCCACACAATAGGCCATATGGAAATCATTATGTGCTCCCTAGAGCTTCTGCTATTGCCATCTGTCTGTGACTTCCTGTGTGGTATCTTTAGCAGCAGGAGATTCATCTACCAGAAATGCTTCTATAGAGTAAGTTTTGAAAACCCCATCCTAAACAACACCTGCTTCTGAAGTTAGAGATATATCTTCAAGGCTTACATGTTTAAAACGCATTGAAGATAATCTCTACTGTGAGGCCATAGTTGAAAATCACGTGGATGTTGTGGTCTGTCACCAGGATAATTCCAGTGCTGGCACTGACAACACTGCAAAGATCTACAAGTGAATCTTTAAAATCTTCTATTTTTGATGACTCTGACATGTTAGGACCCTGGTGTTCTGCCTAAGCTGTGCCTCTCTTCTTTAACGCATCTAGAGTTTTCCATCTTTAATGGTAGGAACTGTATTTGTTTACTTTGTCTTTGTGTCCCAGTGTCTAATTGGACAACTTGCATTTAGTAGGGCTTCAAAAAATTTGTGTTGATCTGAACTGAAAAGTTCAATTATACCCTGCAAGTCTCTAGACCTGAGTCTATGTAGTATCACTGACAGTACCTTCACCCAATGTGAACCTGGTGACTGATGGCAAAGATAATGAATTGCTTGTTATGTTGTCTTTGTGGTTGATTATGAATGTATTTATAGTGTATATTTATGCTATGAGGATGAATGAGATACTCAGAATAAAATATTTTTAGATATCCAGAGAAAAGCATATTCCAGATTACCCAGGAATGCCATTTGTGGATGAAACTGCCATGTCTGTTTTGTTTGTTACTATTATTATTTTTTCCTTTTTGGATGAAACTGACTTGACCTTTGAAAGAGAAGATCTGGGTTTAAATTCTACCTCTTTACAAGCAAGAAAATACTAAAACAGACCACTTATCATCTCAGATCTGTTTGGGGCTCTGTGAAACAAGAAAAATAACCTCTGCCCTGCTAAGGTTCAAAAACTTGATAGAAAGATTTAGTGTGAAGGACAAAAATTTACAAAGGAAAATTCACCAATTCAAATATAAGATTTATTCATTCATATGTACATCTATGGCCCACCAAAGGTAAAGCACTGGGGAATAAAAAATGTTGTGAAAAGCAAAGACAAATAATATTTAAAGACAAGTAATGGGTGTCACACATAGGAAGATTCCAGTAATCTTCAATCTTGAGTGGGCATAAGAATCAGGTAGAGGACTTACTAAATATGTGGTTTCTTGTGCCCAACTAAAGAGATTCTGGTATGATAGGTCTTAGTTCAGGCAAGGGACTCTATGGATTTAATATGTGCCCCAGGAGATTCTGATGCAGGTGGTCCTTGGAGCAGATTTTGAGAATACCAGCTTATGGTTTAGTGGGGAAGAGAAAAAAAATCAATAGTTAATTTCTTATAATTTTTAAGATCCCCAAAATGGACCTGTGTTTTAGTTTGCTAAAATCTGCTGGGAGCAATATACCAGAAATGGGCTGTGTTTTACAGTAGATATTTATTAGGTTAAAAACGTACAATTCTGAGGCCATGCAAGTGTCAAAACCAAGGCATCATCAGAGATGCTTTCTTCCTGAGCTGCACCTGTGCACGATCAGGCACATGGCAGGCACTTGTCTCTCCCCTCTCCTCCATGCCTCACTGCTTTTAGCTTCTGGCAAAGTGGCTTCCTCTCCGCTTCTGTGTTCCTCTCTATCTCTGTAACTTTCCTGTGTCTGCAGCTTTTTAGTCCTTCATTTATAAAGGACTCAGCGATCCTTAAGCAATTAGAGGATTAAGACCCACCCTGGGTCACACAATCTAATCAAAGACCCTTAACTGAAGTAATTTAATCAAAAGTTCCCACCTACCATAGGTTTATGTGCACAGGAATGGATTAGCTTTAATAACAGGTTTTCTGGGGTCTCAAACTGTTACAGCCTGCAACATTTAATTTGGTGTTGGCAGGCTGCGAGGAGCTGGGAAACCAGTAAGATGATAAGAGCAAGAAGGCTACAGCATTGGTGCATTATTGGATCTCCTCTTCCCAAATTTCTTGTCCTTGCCACTGTAATCTTAGACCTCAGCTCAGGGATCACAAGATTAGGATTTTCTAAGTAGGTGGTGTGTAAATGCCTTCTGGCTTCTGTCTTGTAAAGTTCATTTCCCAAAGAATGGTTGCATCTATAAGAAACAGAGAATCAATTCTTTTTTAAAAATATATATTTTTAATTTATTTTTAAAAGATACTTAGATTACATAAAATGTTACATTAAAAAATATAGGAGATTCCCATATGCTCCACTCCCCACACCTCCCACTTTTCCCCACATTGACAATTTCTTTCATTAATATGGTACATTCATTGAAATTGATGAACACATTTTAGAGTACTGCCACTAAGCATGGATTATAGTTTATGTTGTAGTTTACACTCTCTCCCACTCAATTCTGTAGGATATGGCAGGATATATAATAGCCTGTATCTGTCATTGCAATATCATTCAGGTTAATTCCCAGTCCTGAAAATGCCTCCATATTATACCTCTTTTACCCTCTCCATGACTTCAGCACCTCCAGTGGCCACTGCCTCCACATCAATGATATAATTTCTTCCATTGCTAGAATCACAATAAGTCCATAGTAGAATAACAGTAAATCCACTCTAGTCCATACTTTTTCCCCCAATCCTGAGGATTCTAGAATGGTGATGACCACTCCACCTCTAATTGAGAGGGGGCTTCTATCCCATATGGCTGATGGATGGGACTCTCTTGCTTGCAGTTGTAGACAGTCTCAGTTCCTTGGTATGGTGGTTGTCCATCCTCACCTCCTCATCAACTGTCCTGGGTGAGTCCAATGAACTGGAGAGTAGGTGTTGCAACTCCACTGAGGCTCAGGGCCCAGCTGGCACATGGACAGCCCAGAGATTCAAGTCTCTTAGATGTATACCTACCAACTCCAGCACCAACTATAGGTTCAAGTAGAAGGGACAGAAGAGGCATCTGTAAAGAAGTCACATCTGAGTCCAGCTCTATCACACTTGGGAGCACAAACTCCAAAGTAGGGCCCACTGGCAAGGCACCAAACTCCGGAGCTATCTGCCATGACCATAGGACCTGTGTGTCTCCAGAGCCCTCAGGAACCTGACTATTTGGAGTAGTATCTACTTTGGCTGTCTATGAGATCCTGCTGAGACATGCTTAAGTGTTACCTCTCTGTGATGACCTCCTGACTCACTTTGAAGTCTCTTAGCCATATAAACTCATTTGTCTTTACCTTTCCCTCCTTTTATTCAAGGTCTTTTTCCATTTGCATGAACAGCTGATGCTTGGTAGTAATCCCTCAGTGCCAGGGAGGCTTATCCTTGGGAGTGATGTCCCACACTGGGGGAAGGTAATGCATTTATATGCTGAGTTTGTCTTAAGAAAGGCCACATTTGAACATCATGGAGGCTCTCAAGAGGTAATTCTTAGGCACCCTACAACACTATGCTAAGTTGCAAATTCAAGAGCAAAAGGCTCATAAGCATAGTCATAAATATCAAGGGCCCATTAATGGACCATCCTTCTTCACTAGTCATTTCCCCTGTACTTGGGGGATTGTTGCTGTTCCATTAGAGAATGTGGCAGAGCTCCCCAGGATGGGAATTCAATAATCTTTTGGTTGTTATGTGAATCTTTACCCACAGTGGCAATGCCCCATGAACATTTGAACATATTTATATACCTTATATATATGCCCAGGTGAACTTCCTCACATGTATCCCCCATCACTGACACCCCACACCAATGATCTTCCCCTGCCATAGTTGTAACCCTTCTGTGACCCAAAACTTCTTCAACAATGGAGCCAAGAATATTGCCAAATTCAATTAATAGGAAAGTGAAATAATAATGATAGGTTTAAACATAAGAAATTAAATACATAATAATTTAGAAAAACTAAAATAAAGTAAAAAAAATTGGGGGTATTAAAAAATGAAAAATATTAAAAAAAGATTTTTTTTTGACGTTTTGCCTTCCATCATTGTAATATCTGTTGTCCTCCATGAAATTGGCATTTTCTTCCATTTCTTCCCCAGTGTCTTACTTTTTTTCATTTTGTCTTCAAAGAAGTTTTAGGTCACAGTAAAATTACGTACAGAAATTAGGGGACTCCCATATACCCAACATCCTCCCTCTTTTCCTCCTTTTCTCTTAATAACCTTTTTACATGTGGATGGTACATTTGTTACAACTGATGTACAAATATTGAAACATAGCTACTAATCATGGCCAATGATTTACATTATGGTTTACATTTTAGAGCATACACTTTTATAAAATTTTCATGAAATTTCACATGCCCTGTATCCATCATTTCAAGATCATGCAGAATACTTCCATTGTCCCCTAAATACCCCCTCTTCCATCTATTCTATTCCTCCCTTCCCCTCCCCCAGGGCCCACAGCGACCACCAGGCTTCACTCCTTGAAGGACAAGATTCATAGATAATTGCTGCAATGCTAAGGGCTTGACACACTAGTCTGTCCTCCCCTATTAGGAACTATCCATGCTCTCAAGAGACACCCTCCCCTCTGTATGAGAACATATCAGGCCTCCCCAGTATGGGAGTCCAACTCCTTCTGACTCATTATGTGGGTCTCCCCCCACTGATATAACATACTATGACAAAATGACCACTAGCACATTCTTTAGAAGACTGCCCCAGGTGCACCCTGTCCCAAATGCCCCCCCCATCCAACACCCTACACCAGTAACCCTTCCTTGTCATATCGTCAAGAGTTTTCTCAACCTTGTAGTTTCACCCCCGTACCCACCAACCCCCAGTGTTCATCTGCTCCCTCCCCCAACCCTCCCCCCAATTCCATGGACCGTCCAACCCATCCTCCCCACCCTACCCTCCTGTCAAGCTTGCACCAATAGTATCCCAACACCCTTGTCATCTCCCTTCACTGCACAACTACTCAATTTCACCTTATCATAGATTTTGCCCATATGGGCATTGGCTCACAACTGTCTTCTCTCTTTCTATTTCCTGTAAACTTATCTTCCAGACTCTAGCACTCTGAGTCAGCTCAATTTGCTTAAGTCATATCAGAGAGATCATATAATATTTATCCTTCAATGCCTGGTTTGCTTTACTCAACATAAGGTCCTCAAGATTCATCCATGTTATCCTGTGTGTTAGTACTGTATTCCTTCTTACAAGTGAGTAATATTCCATTGTATGCATATAGCACATTTTGTTAATCCATTCATCTGCTGAAGGGCATTTGGGTTGATTCCAACTTTTGGCAATAGTGAATAATGCCACTATGAACATTGGTGTGCATATATCTGCTCATGTCCTTGCTTTCAGTTCTTCTGGGTATATACCCAGCAGTGGAATTGCTGGGTCATATGGCAGATCTACAGTTAGTTTTTTGAGGAACACAATGGCTGGACCATTCTACATCCCCACCAGCAGTGGAAGAGGGTTCCCTTTCCTCCACATCCTCTTCAACACTTGCAGTTGTCTTTTTTTAATATCCACCACTCTAATGGGTGCAAGATGGTTTGTCTTTTCATTTTTGAGATATAGAATTTCTTTATAAATGCTGGATATTAGGCTCCTATCAGATATTTGGTTCCCAAATATTTTCTCCCATTGGGTGGGCTGTCTTTTCACTTTCTTGACAAACTCCTTTGAAGTACAAAAGGTTTTAATTTTGAGAAGGTCTCATTTTTTAATTTTTTCTTTCACTGCTCATGCTTTGGGTGTGAAGTTCATGAAGCCATTTCCTATTACAAGGTCCTGTAGATGCTTCCCTACATTATCTTCCAAGGTCTTTATGGTCTTGGCTCTTATATTTAGAGCTTTGATACATCTTGAGTTGATTTTTGTATAAGGTGTGAGATGGTGTTCCTCTCTCATTCTTTTGGATATGGATATCCAGTTCTCCAAACACCATTTGTTGAAGACTCCATTCTCTTCCAGTTGAGTGGGCTTAGTGGTTTTGTTGAATATCAGATGTCTGTATATGCGAGGATCTATATTAGAACTCTCAATTCGGTTCCATTAGTTGGTATGTTTATCCTTGTGCCAATACCATGTAGTTTTGACCACTGTAGCTTTGTAGTATGTTTTAAACTTAGGCAGTGTGATTCCTCCAATTTCATTTTTCCTTTTCAATATGTCTTTGGCTATTCAGGGCCTCTTGCCCTTCCAAATAACTTTCATAGTTTTTCCAATTCAATAAAAAATGCTGTGTTGATTTTTAATGAGATTACATTAAATCTGTAGATTAGTTTGGATAAGATAGACATATTAATGATATTTAGTCTGCTTATCCATGAACAGGGAATATTCTTCCATTTATTTCTCCCTTTGATTTCCTTTAACAGTACTGTGTAGTTTTCTGTGTATAAGTCATTTACCTCTTTAGTTAAATTTATTCCTAGGTATTTGATTTTTTTAGTTACTATTATAAATGGGTTTTTTTTTTCTTGATTTCCTCCTTAGATTGCTCATTATTGGTGTACAGAAATGCTACTGATTTTTCCACATTGATCTTATAACCTGTGACGTTACTGAACTCATTTATAAGTTCTAGAAGCTTTGTTGTAGATTTCTCAGGGCTTTCTATGTATAGGATCATGTTGTCTGCAAATAGTGAAATTTTGACTCCTTCCTTTCCAATTTGGATGGTTTTTATATCTTTTTCTTGCCTCAGTGCTTGAGCAAGTATATCTAAGATAAGGTCAAATAGGAGCAGTGATAGTGAGCATCCTTGTCTTGTTCCCGATCTTAGAGGGAAAGCTTTTAGGACCTCACCATTGTATATGATGTTAGCTGTGGATTTTTCATATAAACCTTTTATCATGTTCAGAAAGTTTCCTTCTATTCCTTTTCTTTTGCATTGTTTTTATCAGGAAGGGGTGCTGTATTTTGTCGAATGCTTTTTATGCACCTATAGAAATGATCATGTGATTTTATTTTTTCTTTCAATCTATTTATGTGGTATATTACATTGATTGATTTTCTTATGTTGAACCATCCTTGCATACCCAGGATGAAACCTGCTTGGTCATGGTGTATAATTCATTTGATGTGTTGTTGAATACGATGAACAAGTATTTTGTTGAGGATTCTACCATCTAGTTTCATTAGAGAGATTGGTCTGTAATTTTCCTTTCTTGTGGTATCTTTGGCTTTGGTATTAGGGTAATGTTGGCATCACAGAATGAGTTAGGCAATATTACTTCTACTT
Source organism: Tolypeutes matacus (assembly GCA_026826555.1). Lineage (NCBI taxonomy): Eukaryota > Metazoa > Chordata > Mammalia > Cingulata > Chlamyphoridae > Tolypeutes > Tolypeutes matacus. The sequence continues at coordinate 8,041,598 of JAKSZT010038599.1, read as the reverse complement.
CTATTTTCTGGAAGAGTTTAAGTTCTTTCTGGAATGTTTGGTAGAATTCACCTGTGAAGCCATCTTGTCCTGAGCTCTTCTTAGTTGGGAGGTTTTTGATGACTGATTCTACATCTTTACTTGTGATTGGTCTGTTGAGTTAATCAATGTCTTCTTTTGTCAATGTAGGGTGCTTGTGTGTTTCTAGGAATTTGTCCATTTCCTCTAAATTATCATTCTTATTGGCATATAATTTTTCAAAATATCCTCTTATGATACTCTTTATTTCTGTGGGGTCAGTGGTGATATCCCCTTCCTTATTTCTTATTTTGTGTATTTGCATGCTCTCTCTTTTTTTCTTTATTAGCCTAGCTAAGAGTTTGTCAATTTTATTGTTCTTCTTGAAGAACCAGCTTTTGGTTTTGTTTATTTTTTCCTAGTGCTTTCTCATTTTCTATTTCATTTAGTTCTGTTCTAATCTTTATTTCCTTCTTTCTACTTCTTTTGGGGGTTAGTTTGTTGTTGTTTTTCTAATTGCTCCGGGTGTGCAGTTAGATTTTCAATTTAGCTCTTCCTTCTTTTTTGATATATGCATTTACGGCTATGAATTTCCCTCTCAGTACAGCTTTTGCTGCATCCCATAGGTTTTGATATGTTGTGTTGTCATTTTCATTCATTACAAGGTAGTTACTGATTTCTTTTGAAATTTCCTCCTTGACCCACTGTTTGTCCAAGAGTGTGTTGTTTAACTTCCATATCTTTGTGCCAAATTTTGTTCTCTGGCCCTTACTGATTTCCAGCTTCATTCCATTGTGGTCAGAGAAATTACTTTGTATACTTTCAATCTTTCTGAATTCACTGACAATTTTTCTGTGGCCTAGCATGTGGTCTATCTTGGAGAATGATCCATGTGCACTTGAGAAGAATATATATCCTGCTATATTTGGGTTTAGTGTTCTGCATATGTCTATTAGGTCCAGATCCTGTAATATATTATTCAAAGTCTTTGTTTCTTTATTGATTCTCTGTCGAGATGTTCTATCTAATAGTGATAATGGTGTATTAAAGTCCCCTACTATAATTGTAGAGGCATCTATTTCTCCACTTAGTTTTTCCAGCGTTTGCCTCAAGTATTTTGAGCCACCCCACTTAGGTGCATAAATGTTTATGATTGTTCTTTCTCCTTGAAAGATTACCGCTTTTACTAATATGTAGTGTCTGTCTTTGTCTCTTACAATAGTTTTGCACTTAAAGTCTATTTTGTCTGATATTAATATAGCTACTCCTACCCTTATTTGGTTATTGTTTTCATGTAAAATTGTTTTCCAGCCATTCACTTTCAGCCTCCTTGAATCCCTGGATCTAAGGTAGGTCTCTTGTAGACAGCATATAGATGGGTCATATTTCCTTATCCATTCTGCCAATCTGTGTCTCTTGACTGGTGAGTTTAACCCATTAACATTCAGTGTTATTACTCTTAAGGAATTAGTTACATTAGCCATATTTTCTTTGGGTTTAGGTATGTTATATGCTGTTTTTATTTCTCTTTTTGTCTTTTTAGTTGTTCTTACACTCTCCTCCAACTCTCTCCCTCCTGCTTTTTCCTTTCAACCTGCAGCTCTCCCTTTAGTATTTTTTGAAGGGCAGGTTTCTTATTGGCATACTCTCTTAATTTCTGTTTATCTGTGAATATTTTGAACTCTCCATCATTTTTTAATGCTAGCTTTGCTGGATAGAGAATTCTTGGCTGGAAGTTTTATTCTTTTAGTACCTTAACTATGTCATACCACTACCTTCTTGCCTCCATGGTTTCAGATGAGAAATCATCACTTAATCTTATTGAGCTTCCCTTGTATTTGATGGCTCTCTTTTCTCTTGCTGCCTTCAGTATTTTCTCTTTGTCTTGAGCATTGGACAGTTTGACAAGTATATGTCTTGCAGTAGGCCTGTTGGGTTTATACTGTTTGGGGTGCGCTGCGCTTTCTGGACCTGTACAACCATCTCCCTCGATATGGTTGGGAAGTTTTCAGTCATTGTTTCCTCCAACACTCCTGTCCCCTTCCCCTTCTCTTCTCCCTCTGGGATGCCTATAATGTTTATGTTTGTGTGTTTTGTGTTGTCATTCAAATCCCTAAGTCCCTGCTGGATTTTTTCTATCTTTTTATTTATCCATTCTACACTCTGTTTGATTTCATACGTACTGTCTTCCATCGCTAATTCTTTCCTCTGTCTGTTCAAATCTGCTATTATGTGCTTCCAGTGTCTTTTTGATTGCTTTGATTGTGCCATTCATCACCATCATATCCATCATCTTTTTTTTTTTTTTTTAACAATTTATTGGAGTATATCATTCATACATGAACATACATAAACTGTAGGTGTTCAGTAAACATTGTGAAGTTACAAAACAAACATGCATAACATCATACAGGGCTCCCCCACATCACCCCACCACAAATACTTTGCATTGTTGTGAAACATTTGTTAACAAATCATGAAAGAGCATCGTCAAAGTATTACTACTAACTATAGTTCATATCTTCTCCTATACATTGTTTTAAGGATTTATTTATTTATTTATTTATTTATGTACTTTTATCCATTTTTCCCCCCCCCCCCCGTTTTTGCTGTTTTTGTGTCCATTCGCTGGGCAACTCTCTGTGTCCGTTTCCTGCCCTCACTTCTCATCCTTCTCCTTCTGTCTTCACTGGGATTCGATCATTGGAACCTCCGATGTGGGAGAGAGGCATCCTACCACCTGCGCCACCTTAGTTCCCGGTTTTTCGGCATGTCTTGTCTTGGCTCTCCCTTGTGTCACTCTCCTGTTTTGTCATCATCTTGCTGTGTGGCTTGTGGGGCCTGGCGGCTCACCTGTGCGTGGGGCCTGATGGTGCACCCATGTGCATGGCCGGGGGGGCTCACCCACATACAGGGCCCAGCAGTGCACCCGCTCGCAGGGCCTAGCAGTGCACCCATGCATGGGACCTGGGGGGCTCACCTGCTCACGGGGCCTGGTGGTGCACCGGCGCATGGGGCCTGAGAGCGCAACCACTCGTGGGGTCTGGTGGCTCACCCAATCACGGGGCCTGGCGGCGCACCCATGTGTGAGGCCTGGCAGCTCACCAGCTCGTGGGGTCTGGTGGCGCACCCAGGCACAGGGCCTGGTGGTCCACATGCCTTCTATATTTTCCTTTTTTTAATTTTTACTGGGAGGTCTTGGGGATCGAACCCAGGTCCCTCCATATGGCAGACAGATGCCCAACCATTTGAGCCACATCTGCCCCCATGCTATATTTCTTAAGGTTGACCAAATATACCTACAGTTACAATCTTTTCCCACACAGTATGGTCATGTAATAAATCAGGCTTAGTTTATCACTAGCATTCTAAAAACCAGACCTAGGGAGAAAAACTAGGTCTGGGGACAAATGCATGGTTTCTAATGTAGTGAATATTTAGCCTACCCTGATTATCACAAAATCAGGACAGCGAGAATATTCGCATTCTGTCCTCTTTTTATGTATGCTTACAATTTCTTCTGTATGTTCTCTCAGTGTCTTCTTAATATCCTTAATCTCTTCCTTCACTTCATAAATTTGGGCCTAAGAGGGAAGCTTCTCAGGTTGCTGGTGTTCATCAACCGATTACCCTGCAGCCTTCCCTCTGCAGGTTTTTTTTTTTTTTTTAAGATTTTATTTATTTATTCATTTATCCCCCCCTTGCTGCTTGTGCTCACTGGGTCAGCTAACCACGCCATGCGGGCGGGCTTGCCTTCACCAGGAGGCCCCGGGAACCGAACCCGGGGTCTCCCATATAGTAAACGGGAGCCCTACTGATTGAGCCACAGCCGCTTCCCTCCTCTGCAGGTTTTGAAGCAGGTTTTAGCGAGTAAACTAAGTTAAAATTTTTTTTAATTAACCTCTTTTTAGGAAAAATAAGAGACCCAAGAGAAGCGAATACAAAAATAGTGTCTACATTTTCTCTGTCCTAGAGTATCAGCTGGATGTTTGATGTCCTGGTAGATCACTACTCTAAGAGGAACCAGGAATTGAACCGGGACCTCGTATATTCAAGGTAGAAACTGCTCCACTGAGCTAAACTTTCTCATTGGGTCAGTTAGCTCTTCAGAAAGCTATCCAGTCACTTTCCCTTGGGCAGGTTTGACTCTTTGCAGTTGGATAGATTCCTGTTGATTAGGAGTCTGTCTCTGACTCCTTTCTATTTTTATTGCTTTCTCTCCCAGGGCAGCAGGATGCAATAGCCTGTGTGAGGGGATCTCCCCTCATGTCTCCTGGTCAGGTTTAGTTCCCTTTTGAAATTCAAATGAGACCCTGGTGACTGAACTCATCGCAGAAAAATGACTCTCAACCTTCTTCTAGACCACCCCCTCGTCCCAGGGGAACCTAAATAGGCTCTTGGAAGCTTATTAAGTGCTTTCTATTGCCTGTCTCCCTTAGGGGCATTGAAAATTTGATAGTTTTCAGCAAGGGACTAGTCAATTGCCTGAGTCCACCCTCTCCTAGGGCAAGTTTCTCTATCCCAGGATGGTTAGGTAAAGCAGGCTGCCTCAGCAGATTTTCCTCTCCCCTCTTCCTGGTACCACCTTGAGCCAGCTAGTATGTTCCTCAAAGCTCAAAGGGGGTCCAGTCAATTAAACCCACAGAAAGGAAACCCCTTTCCACCCTTTGCCAGAACCCTCCCACTCATGGAGAATGCTCCCTCCCATTGGGTGGCCAGCAGTGTCAGGGCTCAGGGCTTGCAGCGGCTTTGCCTTGAGAGTGGGGCTTAGCCACCCTGCAGTTTCCAGCCTCAGAGGCAAGAAACTCAGGGTTTTACCTTGAGCAATTTATCTCTTTGTCCAGCTCTCTCCAGATCGATGCCCTGAAGCCTCCTGTTCTGTGGGTTCCCAAAACAGCTCACTCAGACAGGACCTTGCCCTACTCAGCCATTTTTTTTCAAGAGAGATGGTTAGTGAGTGCACACTTAAACCGATGCCATCTTCGAGTCAACTCTTTTGAACAGGGCTCAAATCTCAGATTTGAAGCTAAATAACCCTGTGTTCCTCAGTTGGTAACTTGGCTTTTGGTTTTCTTTCTCCAAAATGGAGATAATTCTTGATTTAGCTCCCTTCCCTCCATGAGGTTATTTTGCTCATCAAATAATGTTAGTGAAGTGCCTCTAACATTTAGGGTGAGATTCACATGTAAATTATTTGGAAAAAAAATATTCATCAAGTATATTTAAAGATTAATGAAAGTATTCTGAATTATTTAAATTGAGTTTAAATACCCAAAACGTTAATTTGAAATTTCCTATTAGCAGATGATATGAATAATTAAAATTTCTCATTTGGTCTACAGGAAATTGCTCTTACTGAATTTTTCATAAAACATCTAAACTGTGAATACCTTAGCTATTGCCTCTAGTTCTTCTTGATTAAGCTAGTTCATTAATGCTAGAAATCATATCTCTAAAAATCATTAATTTTTTCATGAGAATCTTGTCATTTTGTCATTATATTGGGGACAAATCCAAGTACTTTTCTTTGATTACCCCCCACCCTCCCTTTTATATGAACATTTTAGGTAGAGGTGAGCAGGGTTGTGGAAAACCACATAACCATCTGGACTGGTATCACTTTAAATGGATAATGACTGACCATGAGTGGGCCTTTCAATCCCACTTCAGCCTTTCAGTCATCCACTCTCCTGTATGATGACTTCACATCCGCTCTCTTCTCAGACCTCCTCACCTTCAGCTCAACAGCTTGGCCTTGCTCCCTAATTCACTGAGCAAATAGAAGCAATCAGAAGAGAACTCGCCCTGCATCTACACACCTGTCTATGCCCATTACTCTGTCTTCTCTCCTTTTACAATCAGCTATGCCTGGGTTCCTACTTAAGGCCAACCCTGCCACTTGGGCACTAACTGTCATCTCCCTCTCACTGTATAATCCAGATATAAACATACTGTTCTTTCTCAATTTGGGCCCACTCCTCCTCCAACTACCACCCTGTCTCTCTCCTTCCCTTCCCTTTGTTTTTGTTTGTTTGTTGTTGTTGTTTTTTTTTAAATAAGTAAGCATTATTTTTATACCCAATTTGTATTCATTTTCTATTGTTGCCATAACAAATTATCACAAACCTAGCCACTTAAAGCAATCAAAATTTATTACTTACAGTTCTGTAGGTCAGATTCTCTAGTGGAGAATCTATTTCCTTGCTCATTCAGCTTGTGGACATAATTTAGTTCCTTTCAGTTGTAAGACTGAGGTCCCCATTTCCTCAGCTGTCAGCTGAGGGCCATTGCCAATTTCTAAAGACTGCCTTCACTCTTTGACTTTCCCTCCATATCTAAGGTCAACAATGGTACATTGAGTCCTGCACATGCTTTGAATCTCTCCTGCCTCTTCTTTGATCGCACCTTTCGGACTGTTATGCCTTCCCCTGCCGCTCTTAAGGACCCATGTGATTATATTGCGGTCAGTCAAATAATCCAGGATAATCTCCCTATTTAAGGTCCATGTCCTCAATTCCATCTGTAAAGACTCCTTTTTCCATGTAACATAACATGCTTAGAGATTCCAGGTATAGGGGCATGAACATCTGTGGGTGGGGAAGGGGCCAACATGAATCTTCCCTTCCCTTTGAAGCAAAACTCCTTGAAAGAAGTTTCAAGGTTTCCAAGTGCTCTCCTCCAGTCTCTTGAACCCCCTGAAATCAGGACTTCACCCACTATTCCATCAAAACTGTGCTTGTCTAGGTCAGCAGTGATGTCTACCAGGCTAAAGTTGGAGAAATGTAAAATCAAAATCTCCAGCCAACCTGGGAAACCTTTCCACAAAAGCATAAGAAAACAGTTTTATTACTGAATATGCATTAAACCAGAATGTGACGCTCGTCACAGGTAATTCACTAGAGTCTACAAAGACAGAAAGGAACTGTATCCTTTTATGTTGACGAACAGATGCAACCCATTTCATATGCTTAAGGTAAGTGATAATTAGTCCTCAAGTGAGAGCACCATTTGCCATACATGGTTTATCCTAAATTCACCTGGTAATTGGGATAGCTACCTGGTTTTTTTAAATTGCCTTTATCCAAAGAAAACATAAATTTCTCATATCTTTGTGACTGGAGTTAGGTTTGCAACTTGGAGTTAAGCACCAGCTAAAGCTAGGCTCCAGTACTTCCTGGATACTGGGAGACAGGGGCATTATTTTCCTTGATGATTATATTTCCAAGAGATGGCTTCCAGGTCCTTGAGGAAAAATTCTTGAGTTGTAAAAGTGGCAAGAGGTTTACTTAGCCTTTATAAAGATTTACATACATTTCAAAGAAGTAGATAAATAACAGTTTTCTAAAGTAAATGATCTAAGAAAGAAAAGAGAGGGAATCTTTTCCTTTTATTTCAACAGGGGGAATTAAAATTCATTCTTTCATTCACCCATTCTTATTTTTTATTTGTATTTGCCCTTACACTAAATCCAACGGCCAATTCCCAGTCCTGTCCTCTCCCAGAGTAACCCATCAGCAGTACTTGATGGTTGTTATTTTCTCATCCTTAAATCACTTCTCCACTGGGTTTCTAGGGTACCACATACTCTCCTCCCACTCTCTACCTGCACCCCAACTCACACTAGTGCAGCCACACGGGCTTTCCTGCACTTCTCCAGGAATGGTCTCATCTCAGGCCCTTTCTCCTGATGTCCCCTCTGCCTGGAATGCTTTTTCCCCGGAAATTTCTATGACTTTCATCTTCCATTGCTTCAACTTCCCCAACTTTACTGTTTTATATTTCTCTTAACACTTCTCACCATCTACTCTCGTCTGTGTTTTACTGATTTAATATTTTTATTGTCTATTTCACCGACTCTAAGTACCACAAAGGTAGGGATTTTTCACTCACAGCTCTATCTCTAGAGCCTAGAATAGTACCTGGTACATAGAAGCTCAGTAAATATCTATTAAATTAACAATAAATAAACCCATTGTTTTAGTTTGCCAAAGAGCTGCTGATGCAAAGTACCAGAACTGGGTTGGCTTTTACAAAGGATTTATTTGGGGAAAAATCTTAGAGTTCGAAGGCCGTGAGAAGTCCAAATCAGGGCATGGTAAGAAGCGCTTTCTCACCAAAGTTAGCTATCACATGGCAAAGCAAGATGGCCACTGATCTTTGCTGAGGTCTCTGCCTTTCTGCAGCTGTAGACAAACCTGGCATTGGGCCTGTCTCTTACAGGATCTCCTCCCTAAGTCTTGGTGGCTCCACTTTCTTCCCAAGTTCAATTGTAAGCTTTCAGGCATATGGCTTATCTCTCCCTGGACCTCAACTCTTTGAGACTCTTGGAGACTTCTCTCCTAGCAGCTCAGCTCTGGGCAAAACTGTTGTCCTTTCTCTCATATGGTGTAGCCATTGGCCAATTTAATGTAATTATGAATTCCAAAAATATAATTGGATCATGCTTGTAAACTGATCTGTTAATCTGTGCATGATTAAGTTATGATTAGGGCGTTGACTGGGCCACATCAGTAGGGCGTTGAGCCCCACCCCTTGGTGGGTGGGGGAATTGAATATAAAAGGCAAGGCAAACAACAACAACAAACAAGGCAAGGCAAAGAACAGAGTTGAAGCAGTTTTTTGAGAAGCAGTTTTGATGTTGGAAAGAAGGCCCCAGGAGAAGAGAAGTGAGCCGTTCCCCTGATCGTCTACAGCTGACCTTGTGGAGGAAACAGAGGAGCTAAGCCCGGAGAGAAATGCAGTCCCGGGAAGAGAGGAACCCAAGAAGCCCGAACCCTGGCAAACGCCGGCAGCTGTCTTGCTCCAACACGTGGCAATGGACTGTGGTGAGAGAAGAAACTTATGCTTTATGGCCTGGTATCTGTGGACTTCTACCCCAAATAAATACCCTTTATAAAGACCAACCCATTTTTGGTATTTCACATTAGCACCCCTTTGGCTGACTAATACACATGGCCAGATCAAACATGGCGGCTTCCTTTTTCTGTGTCTATGTCTCTCTCTGTGTGTCTTTGTTTATATAAGACCCAGCCAGAGGATGGAGAACCAAGCTGGCTCACACCTCACTCACGTAGTCCAATCAAAAGCCCTAAATCGATTTTATAAAGTAATCTAATTAAAGGACTTTCAACTGAACTTAATGCAATCAAAGGGTATCACACTCACAGGAATAGATTAGTTTAAAAATGTTATGACCACTTTTGTTCCTCAGTTCGGACCCGCTCCTTCAAAAAACATAATCTTTCTCTTTTTGGGATTTTCCAATTTCAAACTGCCACATCCTTTATCATTTAAAACACTTTGATAAATCCACTTTGTACAACTGACATTTTATTTTATTTTATTTTATTTTATTTTATTTTATTTTATTTATTTATTTATTTATTTTTTTACCGGGAGGTCCCGGGGATCGAACCCGAGTCCCTCCATATGGGAGATGGACGCCCAACTAGTTGAGCTACATCCGACCCCCAACATTTTATTGACTATTACTAAATTTAGAGATGTTTTGGAATGACCACACTTAGACAGACTGGGGGTGTTCTAAATGCCTGAATTGAGAGTGTATATGTATTTTTTTAGTTGAAAACGTAGTTTATGCCAGATATTTTATGCAGATTATCTCAGTTAATCCTCCCCAAAACAAAAGAGTCTACCACACACTCTTCACAGTCATTGCCTGGTAAGACTGCTCAGAAGCTAGGTGAAATGCCTATAACTTATTTTAACATATTTCTGATGTACATATAAATAATTCTAAAACAGCTTCAGACAAACATGAAACTCAAAGTTCATGCTTTGTTCTAGAGACACCCATGCTCCGATTGTGCAACACCCGGGGCTGGGCTGCACATAGGACCCCAATTGTAGACTAATGCTAAGAATGCACTGGTATTCTTGCCTTGCCTTTAAGACTCCCCCCACCCACTACCAACTGCTCTCATCCAAATTGCATCCATCTGTCACAGTCCAGTGCAAATACCCCTCTCTTATTAAGCCAGGTTATTTCTTTCTCCTCTGCACCATGGTACTAATTTATAGCTCTCATCGCACCTACCTTACACTGATTTGATTTGTAGTGGTCTGTGTATGTTTCATCTCTCCAATGTAGGCTGCAGACCAGTGAGCGAGGACCACAGCACTGAGCACCAGAGCCCCATGTGGGTTTAAGAAATGAATCCTTGATTCAGGTTGCAACCTTTACTTTTCATTCATCCAGTAATTAAGTTTATTACGCACAGACTGTGGGCCCGGCCCTGTCCTGGGCACAGGTGATATAGCAGACAAGATAGATCAAGTCATCCTCCAAATGGAGCCCCTTCTGGTGGCTGGATACAGGCACTAAAAGCCATAAAGAGTGAGAACTGCTTTGCAGAGATTTGAAAGGGAGATTTGAGAAGGACTGAGTGGCTCCTTTGGGCTGAGCATTCAATGAAGTCCTCCCTGAGAAGGACATTTGAATGGAGTCTGAGGATGAGAAGGAAAGAACTTCTTCAAGATCTCTAGGCAAAAAAAAGTTCCAGATAGAGGGAGCAGAAGGTTCATACCTAGGAATACAGGGAGCCTGCAAAGTTCATGAACTAGAAAGATGGCCCATGTGTTGACAGCAGAGTGAAACAGGGGATACATGAGAGGAAACATCAACAGCCATATTTTGCACATGAGTTCAGAAGATATATTTCAAGACATTTTCATTTAAACATATTACAGCTGATATTTGAGAAACAACTTAATTTTTCAAAAATGAATTAACTGTGAAGAGAATTCCACACTTGGTAAGAAAGAGTTATATTGTTATTTTGAAGACAGGTTCTTTCCTGCTGCATTATATTTTAGAATTTCTTATTCTATTAATTATGAAGTAGGTAGATTATCTAACAAACCAACATCCCATAAAGAACTACAGCATAATGCAACATTTTCAGGACCCAGTGTATCCTCAGTATATTTCCATGTGACCTGCCATGACAAGTGCTATTCCATATTTTTGCTTCAGTATTAATTAGCTGTAGACAGTGGTACCCATAGTTGACGCTGGTCTCTTAATGCAAATTTTCCTTTATTATGTCCTAAACCTCATTGGTGCAAGAAATGCTAGTCACAAGATGGTCAGCAACAGTGGCCTATTGTTCCCCATCTGCTGTGAAATCAGTACAGAAATTGAGAGTTTGCATTTACAATTTTTAGAGCAATCTTATACCTCCAATATAGCCAACATGTGAACACTGTCAGAAAATATGGTTTGCAGCTTAAATTTTGTGTAGAAGTATGTTCTAAAGACACCAAAGCAATGACAGGTAAGCATTTTAGAATGGTTCCCCTGACTATGAGCTTGCACTACTTCCTTCATTGAGAAAGTTTTGCTGTGAAAAAAGACATGTCAGCTGAACTAAACAATGTGCTTAATGATATAAGAAAAATTGAATTATGTAAAGGCTGATGTATTAAATTCAAGGTTAATTCTCTTTATTATTTTATAATAACTGAATGTGTACTGAGATATGATGAGGGGAACATTCTGTTGAGAATGTTGTAACTGTAGAGTGAACTTGTGGTGTTTCTGCAAGATAAGAAACCAGTTTCCCGACCTTTTTTTTGGGGGGGGGCGGTACTGGGGATTGATTCCAGGTCCTCCTACATGGGAAGCAGGTGCTCAAACACTGAGCTACATCCACTGTCCACTACTTTTAAAAATACATAAAAATGGACATCCAGATTTTTTTATTGCATAGTATCTTTGGTATTTTTAATTATCTTAATACTCCATGCAATGATGGAAAGCAACTTTATTTTTTTAATGACAGAGAAAAAAATCAATGGGGAAAAATAGAAGTTAGACACTTGACATAAAGTTTTTTTTTTACATATTGTTGTGATAGTTTCCATAATGTAACACTAATTATCAATGAAGTAGGTGATGAACTAGATATTGCGCCCCTGTAAAAAGTTATGAGATACTTTTTGAATTCAATAGAACATTTTGAATTTTATTTTTCACATATAAGAAATTCTTGGATATAAAATTCTTATTTCTTTCATCCAAAGATAATATAAATTTAGCTAAAATTTACAGAATAAATTGTCAAAACTGGCTACTTATGAAAGGTTAAAGATGAACCATTTTTACTATAATTTTTAATTTATTGAAGTATATCACTCATCCATAAACATACATAAACAATATGTGTATAATAATAGTTGTGACCTTACAAAACAAACATACATAACATCATACAGGGCTCTCATACCTCACCCCACCACAAATACCTTGATTGTTGTGAAGTGTTTTTAATGATGAAAGAGCATCCTCAAAATATTACCACTAACCAAAATATCTTATATTTGGTGAATTTTCCCCCAACCCACTCTATTATTATTTTTTTCGTATCATTTATACATGGACATACATAAACAATAAGTGTAGAGTAAAAGTTGTGAACTTAGAAAGCGAACATGTATAACATTACACTGTGGTCCCGTACATCAACCCACCACCAACACCTTGCATTGTTGTGAGACATTTGCTACAAATTATGAAAGAGTATCATCAAAATCTTACTTCTAACTATATCTTACATTTGGTGTATTTTTCCCCTAACCCACTCTATTATTATTTTTTTAAATATATTTTTATTATAGAAGTTGTGAACTTAACAAAACAATCATGCATATGTGCAGAATTCCCATACAACACCCCTCTATCAACACACCACACCATGCTAGAACATTTGTTACAGATTATAAGATAATATCAGACTACTACCACTAACCATGGTCCCTAGCATACATTTGGCACACTTTTTCCATACTCCCCTATAATCAACACAGTACATCTTTGCATGCATGAATATTACAGTATTGCTGTTAACCACAGTCCATAGGTCACTCCAGTTGTATTTTTCCCATGCTTTTCCACTTTCCCACCACCCTGCAATAGTGACGTACATCTGCTCTAGCTCACAAAGGACACTCTTCCATCTGTACCATCAACTATAATTCTCATCCATCTCTGGCTTTACTGTATTATTTGGTCCCTATATTGTTCTCTAGCTTTCTTTCAATTGACATTTACATCCCTGGACTACCCTTTTCAGCCATATTCCCATTTATAAACTAGCTGTTACTATAATGTGTTACCATCAACTCCATACATTTCCACACTTTTACAGTAAAGTTAATTAAAACTTCTACATACATAAAGCATCAGTAGTCCATCTCAGTCCTCCTCTTATCTCCTTTAAGAATCCACCACCTACCACCAGGTCTGGAAGATGTTTTCCTGCATTTTCTTCTAGAAGCTATATGGTTCTTGCTTTTATATTTAGGTTTTTGATTCATTTTTAGTTTATTTTTTGTATAAGGTGTGAGATACATGTCCTTTTTCTTTTGGCTATGGATATCCAGTTCTCTCAGTACCATTTGTTGAATGGACTGTTCTGCCTGAGCCGGGTGGGTTTGACAGGCTTGTCAAAAATCACTTGACCATAGATGTGAGGGTCTGATTCCATTGGTCTATGTGTCTGTCTTTATGCCAGTACAATGCTGTTTTATCCACTGTGGCTACGTAATATGATTTAAAGTCCAGAAGTGAGAGTCCTCCCACTTTGCTCTTTCTTTTTAAGATGTTCTGGCTATTCTGGATCCCTTGCCCTTCCAAATAAATTTGATAATTGTGTTCTTCATTTATTTTTAAAACACTGGTGGAATTGTTTTTTATCAAGATTGCATTGAATCTGTATATCCATTTGGGTAGAATTGACATCTTAATGATATTTAGTCTTTCAATCCATGAGCATGGAATGTTCTTCCAATTATTTTAGGTCTTTTTTTTTTTTTTTATTTCTTTTAACAATGCATTGTAATTTTCTGAATACAAGTGCTATACATCCTTGGTTAAGTTTATTACTAAATATTTGATTCTTTTAGTTGCTATTGTAAATGGAATTTTTCTTCCTGACTTCCTTCTCAGAGTGTGCATTAGTAGTGTCTTTTAAAGTGTATTTCATCTAAGTATAGCTACTCCATTTTTTGTTTTGTTTTGTTACTGCATGCATGGAATATCTTTTCCCAGCATTTCACTTTCAATCTATTGGTATCCTTGGGTCTAAGATGAGTCTCTTGCAGACAGCATATAGGTGGCTCATATTTTTCTTATCCATTCCTCCAGTCTGTGTCTTTTGATTGGGGAGTTTAATCCATCAAAATTCAATGTTATTACTGTAAAGGAGGTTCTTATTTCACCCATTTTGAACTTTGGGTTTTAGTTGTCATATTTTATTTTCACCACTCTTGACATTTTTAGTTACTTTTACTGATATAATCTTCATTTCTAGACTCTCTTCCAAGTTTCTTTCTCCTATCTTTTCTTTTCAGATGGTACTACATCCTTTAGTATTTCCTGCAAAGCCGGTCTCTTAGTTACAAACTATGTCAGTTTCTTTTTATCTGTGAATATTCTAAACTCACTCTCATTTTTGAAAGATAATCTTGCTGGATATAAGATGCTTGGCTAGATGTTTTTCTCTTGCAGTATCTTAAATATATCATACCACTGCCTTCTTGCCTCCATGGTTTCTGATGAGAAATTGGCACTTAATCTTATTGCATATCCCTAATATGTTAGGCATTGCTTTTCTCTTGCTGCTCTCAGAATTCTCTCTTTGTCTTTGGCATTTGACATTATGATTAGTATGTGTCTCAGAATTGGTATATTTGGATTTATTTGGATAGGAGAACTTTGTGCTTCTTGGACACAGAAATCTATGTCCTTCAATGGGGTTGGGAACTTTTCTACCATTATTTCTTCAAATATTCATTCTGCCCCCTTTTCTTTCTCTTCTCCTTCTGGGACTCCCATGACATGTATGTTTGCGCATTTCTTGCTATTGTTTAGTTCCCTGAGACCTTGTTCAATTTTTTCCATTCTTTTCTTCATCTGTTCTTTTGTATGTTTGCTTTCAGAGGCCATTTCTTCAAGCTTACCAATCCTTTCTTCTGCTTCCTCAAATCTGCTGTTATATGATTCCAGTGTATTTTTAAGTTTATTTATTGCAGCTTTCATTCCCATAAGATCTACTATTTTTCTATGTATGCTTTCAAATTCTTTGTTCTCATCCCATGTCTTAATATCCTTAATCTCTTTAACCATTTCATTGAATTTTAAGAAGATTTGTTTGTACATCTATGATTAGTTGTCTCAAATCCTTTATGTCATCTGGAGGCTTATCTTTTTCCTTTAACTGGGCCATATCTTCCTGTTTCTTGGCATGGATTGTAATTTTTTGTTGGTGTCTTGGCATCTAGCTTACTAGATATATTTATTTTTCATGTAGGTCTCTCTTTAGGGCTTTCTTGCCCTTTCTCCCTTGCTGGTTGTGTAGTAGGAGCTGAAGATGTAGTTGATGCTATAAGCTGTGGAGGCTCAAGCCGCCAGCATTGCCCCAGAGACTGATGAAGCTTTCTCCACCTTTCTCCTTTGCCAGTGTAATAATCCAAGTCGTACAGGCCTAGACTGTAGTTGCCCAGAAAGACTGATGAAGCTTCAAGCCCCTTCCTCCCCTGCCTAGGGCAGGGATGGAGCTGCAGGTGTAGGCAGCAATCTATGTCATGTGGGTCCAAAATTACCACAGTTGCCCAAGTAGGCTTCAGACTATTCAGTCTTTGTCAGCCAAATGTACCTGCAATTACCCAGAGAGGCTGGTGCAGGTCCTGCCAGCTTCCTCCCTGCCAGAGGTGGGGCTGAACCCTAGGCTAGGACTGCAATCTGATATGGGTAAAAGAAGCTCGTCCTTACCATCACTATGATTTTCAGTCAGTTCCCCTTCCCTTCATGCTGGGGGTGGAGTCAAAATGGCACCTACTGGCTTCTTTCCAACTTGGATAGGTTCAAACTTCAGCTGCTCTTAGAATTATACCTTAGCCAGCCGAATTTACTAATCAGTAGCCAAAGTCAGTGGCCAACTGTCTCTTCCTCCCCTGTTTTTGGGAAATGGGGCTTCCAACTCCAGCCACAGAATTGAAGCAGGCTAGTAAGATAGGAAATCAATAGATGGATCTGGAACCTGGCAAAAAATCCACGTGGATATCAATACCCCCAAGATGGTTGCTGGAAAACTCGTGCGAGACTTCTGCCATTTGGAATAAGATTTCCTCTGGAAGCCAAGAGAAGCCCCGGATATTCTCCAGGGGCCTTATAATTGGGACCTCCTGGGGGATTGATGGGTTGGGTAATCAATCGAAACAGTAAACAGCTGGAACTCCTCCCTTGTCATTAGCAAAGTGGTGGAATAATTAATGGTTTAAAAAGCTCTCTCTCTTGCCTTCTGTGCCCTGCTCTTGCCGTGTCCCCCCAGCCTAGATCAACACGCAAGTAAAACCTGGACATTTATAATCTATAATGGGAAATTGTAGTCTATAAACCAGCCCTCTTTATCACTCTTCAGCTCCTTCCTCTTTCTGGGACCCATGATCTGTTATTTTCTCCCATTTATTCTCCCTCTCTACCTTAATAAATTACTGGCCTAACTAACCCAATGTGCTCTTGAAAATCATTTCTGCAGCATAGTTAAGAACCTAGACAAAATCCAGTAACAGAATAGCTCCTGAGGTGGCTTGCACCGCCAGAGTAGGATGATCACCAGGCTCTGTGGTGTGGCCTGTATTTTCCCGGAAAGCCTGGTAAGGTCCCCCTAGCTTCCTCCCTGCCGGAGGTGGGGCTGAGGCTTAGGCTAGGGCTACAATCCAGTCTGGATGGAAAGAAGCCAGTCCCTACCAGCACTGTGATTTTCAGTCCTCCCTGCTTCTCCTCATGTTGGAGGCGGAGTTAAAATGGCGGCTACCGGCCTCTTTCTGACTTGGACAGGTTCAAACTTTAGCCATTCTTAGTATTATATTTTAGCCTACCAAATTTAGAATCAGTAGCTGTAGTTGGTGCCCAACTGTCTCTTCCTCCCCCATTTTTGGGAAGTTGAGCTTCCAATTCCAGCCACGGAATAGCTCCCGAGGTAGCTCGTGCCTCCAGTGGAGGATGGGCACTGGCCTCTGGGGCGTGGAGGGCTCTACTTACAAATCTTCTCTGCAGATGGACAGTCTTCTCCTTCCATTCTTTCAAGGACATTGCAGGATGTTCTTCTGGTCTTCTGGAGCCCCCGAACAGGTGCTTTAGATAGCTCTGGGTGATTACTTTCTGCCCTGTGGTATGAGCTGACTCTAGGAGCTCCTTACTTTGCTGCCATGTTGCTAGTTGTCTCAAGATTAATCGTTTTTGATAATAGTTAATAAAAATCGTGAGCTTGCTAATATTGCTTTAACATCTCTTTTCCACTCCTGTCAACATACTTCTCTGCTAAGAGTATTATTAAAACAAAATACAGAAAGGGTTTATTTTATTTTATTTTTTTTTTACCGGGAGGTCCCGGGGATTGAACCCGGGTCCCTCCATATGGGAGACGGACGCCCAACCAGTTGAGCCACATCCGACCCCACAGAAAGGGTTTAGATGGTATTTATCCCCAGAAGATAGAGCTACCACCACTCCAACCATTATTTGGCAAATTAGCAAGTAAAAAGCAAATTAATTTTTCACATTAAAAACTTTATTGATGTGCTCTATTTTTTCAAAATGTATATAGGTATTTAACATGGGGAATCATTATTTCCATGATAACTTTTTTGGGCTATGATTGCAGAGCAAAAAATTATGCCTATATGAATATTTTCAATGAACAATGTCTAAAATTTTATACTCTTTTTTTTCTGTTATATTTTTTCTGATTATATTTATTTAAATGTGGTTTTATGTCTGTTGATTCTAATAAAATTAAAACTTTTATTTTGAATGTCATTTTAATTTCATTTTACTCATAATTCATTTTTATTGAATTTCCAAAAGTATCTATCCATAACAATTTGGAAATAAAAAAAAACACAAAAAATTTGTTCTTCAGCATATATTGTTTGAGAGGCACTGGCTTAGAGGATACTCTATAAGTTTCTATAAATTTAACTATGCCCTACTTATTAGTTGATACATAAAATCTAGTCTTCATTTTTGAGCCAAGTTCTGAGGTTTGCAGAGTGAATATATACTCCCTGAAATGCAACTTAAATGGACATAAGAAAAATCAACCACTCCAAAAAATGCTTTTATAGCTACTGAGCCAATACTTAGAAACTACAGAAAGGTGAGCTTCCAAAATTGGAATTTAGAAATGTTTCCTTTCTTTCCATGTTTTTTTAAAAATAAGGCTAGTAACAAGACTTTATTAAGAAAGAAGAAAAAGGAAAAATACACACCCGAAACATAGGTGTGGGCATGCAACAGGGTGAAATGCATGCCTGCTCTGCCTGTTTTTGAATTTCATACAAATGGAACCATACAGTTTGTATTTTTTTTGTGTGCCTAACTTCTCCCACCAAACACTGAGTCTGAGATTCACCCATGCTGTTGTCTGTAGCTGTAGTTGATTCTTTTTCATGGCTGTTTAGTACTCCAATGTGTGACTTACCACCATTTATTTATCATTCTATTGATAGACATTTATTTTATTTCTATTTGGGAGTGGCTATAACGGATAGTACTATTAACATTCTTCTACATATCTTTTGTGTAAACTCATTTCATTGGGGTATTTTCCCAGGAGTGCAGTGGAATTCCTGGATCAATGGATGCTTACATTTAACTCTAATAGATACTGCCAAGGAGTTTTCCAAAGCAGTCGTACCAATTTATAGTCCCACCAGCAGTGAATATGAGAGTCCCAGGTGCTCTGTAGCCTTACAAATACTTGGTATTTGACAGTCTTCTTAATTTTAGCCATTCTGGTAGAGGTATAATGTATCTCACTGTGGCTTTAACAGCAAATTCCTGGTAATGAGTTACAACAGTGCTTTTCAGGGAGCTGTTACTAGTCTGCAATGTGCTAAGCACTGAAATTTAAAGTAAGCATTTTAAAGGTTTTTTTATAGTGACTTGATCAATAAATTTTTCTTTAATAAAAATTGGACTTGTAATTTTGTGTCTTGAATTTACTTTTCAAGTAATTCATTTCTTTGTTTTTTTCTTTCACTCTATGAAAGCCTCAGTCTGAAGTGTGTTGTGTATTAGTCTGCTAAATGCACAGTACTGATGCAAAGTACAGAAATCTCTTGGCTTTTATAAAAGGTATTTATTTGGGGTAAAAGCTTACAGTTGTAAGGCCATAAAGAGTCCAACTCAAGGTTGCTTTCTCACCAAAGTCAGTTTCAACATGTTGAAGCAAGATGGTTGCTGATCTCTGCCTGGTGTCTCCTTCCTGGGTGTCCTCTTCCACTTGAGGCTCCATGGACTCAGCTTCTTCCCAATCAAACTTGTCAGGTTCTAACCAATGCCACTGGCTGCTCCTCCCATGTAGGCTGGCATAGGACTTGTCTCTGTTGGCACAGGTCTCGTGTCTTTCTGGGCTTTCTATATCAGCTGCAAACTATCAGGTGATTGGCTCATCTCTTGCTGGGGCCTTAGCTGTTTGAGCCTTCTCCTTTCTGTCACATGGCAGAGTTCTCGCCTCTTCTTGGTGTGTTTTCTTAAGTGAGTGTCCATTTATATCAGCCCACCAAGGGGGTGGGACTCAACCTGAGTCATGCCTTACTGATGAGGTAGAATCAAGTAATCTTATCAGGTAATTGAATCAAAGACATCTCTGCTGAATCTAAAACAATCAAAGAATATCACATCCAGAGGAATAGATTAGTTTACAAGCATAATATTTTTTTGTGTGGGGGATTCATAAATAATCTCAAACTGCCACAGGTTGGGAATTTTTTTAAAATTCCTTCATCACAGACAGTTTATACATTGAAATATAAGATCAGCCCACAGGGCAGTAATTTAGACACGTAAAGTTATCCAAGGTGAAGGAATGGAGCCTTGGACAGGAAACGGGATGGAATATATAAAGATACTTCAAGAAAAAATTTATTCACCCTTAGGGTGGGGTAGATCAGTCATGGAAGCTGAGTGAAGTGGGAAGTCCCATTTGTTGGCAGTGCCCTGAGATGTAAATACTGGCCTGGGTGAGTGAGCTTTGCAATAACAGGCCCAGGCAAATCTTTGTCTCATGTTGGACAGTTTTGCTCTATGCCTTGAAAGATTCTACTCTGATCTGATTCCATGCATAGCATCACATTCTGGTGATGATTTAGTTTCCCATGGGATTCTGCTGACTGGGCATGAATGATCAAAGCCTATGTATATTGAACTTTCTCTTGCATGGCAGTCATTTCTCATTGTAAATTAATAAATTGGTGTTTTAAATTTATCATCTCTAGGCCTGTGGGAAGAGGCCATGCATCTGCTCTCCTGGTGATTCTGGATCAGTTTTGAGCCTGCAAGATTGAGATCCACTCTCCAGACTGGTAACAGCACCAAGGAGGGAGCTTTCACCTGCCCTTTTCCCTTGTGGCAATGCCCTAACTTTGCCACGGGCTGCAAGAACATTGTGTCTTTAAACTTTCCACCGTTTCAATAAACCAGGAACTATGTTCATACAAATTAAAGATCTTTTTTAATTCACTAAGTATATTTAAATAAGTTCAGTTGTCTCAACTAGGTGTAAGAGGAAGATTCTAGATACAAGAGTTCTGGAAACTCTCAGACAGTGAATTTGCTCAATATCCTGGTAACTCGGCTGTTCAGCAGAGGTGTAGGTGGCCCTGCTCCCAACTGTTAGAGACTTCTCTGTAAAAATCACTCTTTCTCCCCCTGAATATAGAGAATTGTCTAAGACCAGGAGCCAAATGGAGTTCAAAGTATTGGTTTTATTAATGCCTGGGCAAGTGCCCAGTTACCCTTTATGTAGGCAAAGCTAGGTTAGAGGCAAAAGTTGCTCCTAAGACCTAATGGGAGGCCTCCTAGTGCCTAGATTTAGAAACCTAGATTGAGGAGCTTGTCTGTGGGCTGGTGGTGGAGAAGCTGAGTGCACTCCTGCTGCAGCCTCGGGCCTGTCTTGTGCATGTACAATGCATTGGCAAGACAGAGAGGAAAAGAATAGCAGGCCATTTCCCACCACCGTGCCCACCTGGGAGGCTCTGTCTGGTCTCCATGATGTGTGGAGACAGAAAGCACAAGGTGGGGAAGGTGAGAAAAAGGAGCCCACCATGCCTGAGCTCAGGCAGGTCAAGGAGAGGCATGGAAACCTCACCGAGAAGTCAAAGGTAGCCAGAACTTGTCAGGCTCTAACCAATGCCACTGGCTGCTCCTCCCATGGAGAGAAGAAGCCATCAAGGGGATAGAAGAGAAAGAGGCAGAAGTCCATTGGCCAGCATTGCCTGAGAGGGCAGAGTGTTGGCAGAAAATTCACACATATGGGCTGAGACAGGCACATTGGGACAGAAATGTTTTTCTTCAAAATAATTCTTTTCTGGGAGGGTCTTGTGAAAAAGCATATCGGACGATATTTAAACAATGCTTCTTCTCCCCACCTGCCCCACGTCACTGGCTACCCCAGTTCTCTCTACCTTTACACCATCACAATTCACTGGACCAAGGGTGGATCAATGAGTTTCTCCCTGACAATTTGAAATTGAGACTAAAAGAGTTGTGTCTTAGTCTAATTGCTCTCTTGAACCCAAGAGATGTAACTTGAATATGTCTTTTTTTTCTGCTACATGAAATGAGAAGCAGATAAATTTGGGCTGCAAACAGATGCATGTAAAGGAGCAGGGTAAAAGAACACTCTCCTAAGAGAAATTGGAAATGGCTACAGCTCTTCCCTTTCTGTGGCCTTCTTCCTTCCATCAGCAGCAGTGCAATCTTGGGCAGCTTCTGCACACTCTGATGACAAAATATCAATTTGCTCTGTCCAGTATGATATCCACTAGCCACATATGGCTACTGAGCATCTGAAATGTTGCTAGAATGAATTGAGATGTGCTGTAAGTGTAAAATGCATACCCGATTTCAAAGACTTAATATGATCAAAGGAATGTAAAACACCTCATTAGTAATTTTTACATTGATTATGTATTGAAAAGATAATTTTTATATATTAGGTCAGATATTCTTAACAAGGGGTCTATGAACTTGAATTGAAATTTAAAAACCACATTATTTCTTGTGGGGATGTGTTGGTGGGGGTGTGATATATTTATTAAATAATACACAGTATAGTGTGGACTTAGTAAGGGATCCGTGGTTGTCACCTGACTGGCAAAGGGGTTTGTGGAACAAAAAAGGTTAAGAACCTCTGTATTATGTTAAATAAAACGCATTATTAAAATGAATTTTTCTTCTTTTTCTGATGTGGCTGCTGGAAAACTTAAAACAGCATATGTGGTTCACTTTATATTTCTATTTGACAGCACTGGTATGGACAATAGAGTCTTTCGTGGAAAAGACCATGTATTTTGCTAATGGAATTATTATTGCTGAGGAATAGATGCTACTTTAGGATCTAATGCAGGCAGTCTCAACCTTTATCATTGCTATGAACCCCTTGTAGTCTGATAAAGCCTATGGACACCTTCTCAGAATGCTGTAAAATGCATAGAATAAAATATATAAAATTACAAAGAAAACCAATCATGTTGGATTATAGTGATCAAAATATTGAAAGAATACATGTATGCTTCTTTATTAACACATTAAATAAATCCAGAGACAGGTCTAATAATATCATATTTGAAGTGGTAATAGGTAAAAGTGATATTTTGACATATTTACACAACTGTAATGTGGTATTAAATTATCTGTGATTTCTTTTCATGATAAAGTCACAGGCACTGCTAATTCTACTGAGGTTTGTTGCCTACATGAATAATTAAAATAAATGCTAAATTCCAGCTAGAAGTTATTGAAAATACATATGTAATGGTTTCCCATCCAAATTCACAGATAGGATGACCAATTTTCCTGATTTGCCCAGGATCAAGAAGTTTCCTGAGACTCATAACTTTTCATGATAAAACGGGAAAGTCCAAGGCAACTCCTATCACAGTTCCCCTGAATTTGATCCATGAACCACTTGTGGATCCCCAGGTTAAGTACTCCTGGTCTAAACAAAGCCAACAAACTTCTAATGGGAATACAAAAGATGATAAGCATATATTGAGATTGCATTTGAAATTAGAATTTTTTTCAAGCTGAAAAGAACCTCAGAGAAATGAAGGCCCAGATAAATCAGTGAATCACCCAACGTCACATAATTAGTTGTTGGCAGATTTGGGATTCAAATTCTAATTTTTTTTCCAATTACTAAATTACTAATAGAAATGTTCAGTATTTCTAATAGAATATTAACTTGAAGCAATTAAATTTTAAACTGGAAATGAGAGGACTAACCAATCACTAACATCTGTCTTAGTTTGCCAGAGATGCTATGACAAACACTGCACAATGGTTTGGCTTAAACAACAAGAATTTGTCTCATGGTTTTGACCTTGGAATTTCAAAATCAAGATGTCAGCCAGGCCAAGCTTTCTCCCAGGGTCAGTAGCGTTCTGGTGATGTCAGTCCTCTGTCACATTGCAATGTCCTTAGTCTCTTGTGGTGGCTTTCTCTGATGTCTGTCTTCTATATCTTCTAGCGTCTCTGTCAGAATTTCCTCTCTTTATCAGGGCTCCAGTCATATGAATTAAGGCCCAGCCGCTTTCAATTTGGCCACACCTAAATAGAAGCTTGGAAGATCCTATTCACAAATTAGTCCCCACCCTGACTCACCTGGACACATTAAAAAATGCTATTTATGAAGGGCTTCATACCCTCAGGAATGCTGATTAAGACTTGAACGTGTCTTTTGTGGGGTACATGATTCAATCCCCAACAGCATCATTTCAAGTTAATGCATGGAATATTCTAAATAAACATTGCATAATAAAATTAAAATTCCAACAAAGGCTGGGTTTCTCAGAGTTGCAGAGCACCAAGTAAGCTAGTGGCTGAATGAGCTAAATTTTTTTCTTCAGATTCTTAATTTATTCTTATAAAATGCAGTACTTCAAGAATCAATAATTTATGATTTGTATTCCATAGGTTTATTATAGTTGTAGTTAGAAAGAAAAACTCAGGGGGTCGGATGTGGCTCAACTGGTTGGGCGTCCATCTCCCATATGGAGAGATCCGGGTTCGATCCCCGGGAACTCCTGGTAAAAAAAAAAAAGAAAAAAAAAGAAAGAAAAACTCAATGTTATACTATCTGGATTCAGTTTTTGTTTCTGATACTCATAAACTATGTTACCTCGAACAAATTACCTAATTTCTCTGAGCCTCAGTCTCCTCAGCCCTAAAATGTAAATAATCTCTGCTATAGCTCGGTGTCAGTAGAATGATCCTGAAAAGTGTTATCAAATAGTGTGACAAAGCCATGAGAAACTGGCAGAATTCAATTGAACAGTATTTTAAATTTGTATGAGTTGTATGGACCTAGAAAGGATATGAAAAAAGTAAATGATTCCTACAGAATTCTAAGAGGTTTAAATATCAGCAGGAAGATGTTCGAATATTTTAAAGTCAAAGAAATGTTTTAACAAGTGATCAGTGTGGGTGGGAGTTGTAAACTTTTGGGGATAGGCAGGAGGATTAAGTGATGTATACGCTGAATCCAGTCAAATGGGCCCACCAACTTCAAATAAGGTTCAAAACGTAGGAAAAAAAGAAAGACAGACATCTGGCTGACCATGAAAAACTCAGTCAGCAGCCCAGCTGGGTTGTTAAATAACCTCAAGCAAGCAAAGAAAGCAATTCCAAAAATTACATGAAAAGGCAACCACTCATCTCCTTGTGAAGATTAATGGAGACTTTTCTCACCGGGTAAATGTCTTTTATATCTGGGAATTAAGAAATGTTCAAGAGAGTGAAGCATTTGATGTTAATAATTTAACACAGGAAGCAGATGTGACTTCCACCTACCACATGGGAGGTCCCAGGTCAGTTCCCCTGGTGCCTCCTAAAGAAGATGAGCAAGACAGCGAGCTGACGTGATGGGCAGGCATGGCAAGCTGACATCAACAAGATGACACAACAAGAGACACGAAGAAAACATAATGAGAGACACAACAAAGCAGGGAGTAGAACTGGCTCAGGCAATTAGGCGCCTCCCTCCCACATCAGCGGTCCCGGGTTCGGTTTGAGGGTGCCTCCTGAAAAGGAAGACCAGCGTACAACAAACAGACAAAACAAATGCAAACAATGAGGGGGTGGGGAGAAATAAGTAAATAAAATAAATCTTTAAAAAAATAATTAATACATAGGAATCAATAAATATTTGGAGGAAGGCAGCAACAGTGCCCTTCCCCATCTCTTTCTTCCTTCTGGCCAGAGAGATTTCCCATGGCCCCCTGGAGAGGTGAAGAGATCTGGCTTTGGAATTGAATGAGCATGGTGTTTAACCCAGCCGCCATCATTTCTTAGAGGTGTGAGCTGAAATAAGGTGTCTCTAAGCCTCAATTTCCTCATCTATACACTACTACTTTCCTGATAGCACTTGTCTTAGTTTTCTAGGACTGCCATAACAAAGAACCACAAACTGCATTGCTTCAAACATCAAACATTTCTTGTCTCGGTTCTGGAGGCTACATGAAGGTGTCAGCAGGACCATGCTCCATCTGAAACCAGTAGGGGAAAATTTTTCCTTGGGTCTTTTCACTTCTGATATTTGCCAGCAACCCTCTGTATTCTTTGTCTTATAGATGTATCACTTCAATGCCCACTTTCTCCATCTTCACATGGCCTTCTCCCTGGAATTTGTCTGCGTGTGTCCAATTCTCCCTTTTTATAAAGACATCACTCATAGTGGATTAGGGCCCACCCTAATCCAGTTTGGCCTCATCTTAACTAAACACATCTTCAAACATCCATTTTCCAAATAAGGTCAAATTCATGGAACCAGAGGGTAGGACTTGAAAATGTCTTTTTTGGGGGGATGGGGGGTGCAATTCAATGCCTTACAGCATTGTTGCAAGGATTTGAGAACACAAGTAGAATATTGGTACAGAGTAAGTGCTTAATAAATAGCAGCTCTAATTATCTATATCTGATCACCTCAATACTTAGTGGTAGGAGAGTAGATGTAGTGCAAGTGGTTGAGCACCTGCTTCCCATGTACGAGGTCCTGGGTTCAATCTCCGGTATCTCCTAATAAACAAACAAATAAATAAATAAATAAATAAATTTTTAAAAATGGTGTAAAGCAACAGCCTTTTTATTATGTTCATGGATTCTGTGGCTCAGAAATTTTGAAAGGGCATAGCAAAAACAACATTTCTTTTCTTCGTGATGACTGGGGCTTTGGTTGGGTAATTCAAATGACTGGGAGCTAGAATAGCTGGGGCTGGAGGACCCACTTCTGAGATGGCTTCTGCATTCATGCACCTGGCACTGGGCCAGGGTGGCTGAAGAACAGGCTCAGGGGGATTGGTGGCTGAAGCATTTACATGTGGCCTCTTCATGTGGCTTGGGCTTCCTTAGAGCATGGTGACTGCGGGGTAGTCTGACGCCTTACTGGCAACACATGGCTGTTAGTTAATATTAGTAGTTAATGTGGTAGTTATAAAACATGGCCTCAAATCCTTGACATTCCTTCCATCAAGAAGGGGATATAGAAGTAGGATCTATGTCCCCTCCCCTTGAAAGAGGAAATGCAGGATGACTATAAAAATCTGCTATCACTACATGAGTAATACCACAGCAGTCATATTTCTAGTAGGAGAAGGAGTAATAGAATCAGACTTCCTTGGCATGGACAAGGTGTGAATTTGGGATCTGAAGATTTTAGGCCTGGGTTCCCAATTACCCTTGATTCATACCGATTCCTGTGTAGGTCTGTTCTGACGCTTTCCCTGCCTCCTTCCATCATTGAACTTGTACCTCCTGGGGCACTCTGCCTTTGATCCAGCCAAGGAGGCCCTTGGTAAGCACTGCCCCTGCCCACACTGGTTCTCTGATTTTCGGATCCAACAGGCCCTCTTGGTTGCTGCTCTGGTTGCATCTGGGCCCTCAGAGGAGGCCACAGTAGTGGGAGGCTAGGAAGCATGGGTAAGCTATAGATGGGTGTGCGAGTGCAGAGGTTGATGCTGGGGATGCAGATTTCTCAGCCTTGACTACAGAGTTAGTGCCAAGTAAAACTGTGTATTTGTTTCCTAAAACACAAATATCTTGAAGACACTGAGGACTTTTCTTTAAAAGTAGAGTGCTATCATTTCACATATGTATACCCACAAGCATTTATACATAAGGGTCCTTTTAAGAAGAATGTCATTCACTCTATCGAATTATCTATGATTTTTCTTCTTTCTGGCAGGCATCACTGACTCATACCACTAGTTAGTCAACCATTAAAGGTTATCCCTGCTCTGATTTAGTAAAAGATCTAATAACTTCAAAGAGTTAATATACTTCCCTCTCTACCTACTGAACTCAGTGTGAGTGTAGAGGGGATATAGGGAATGTGGCCAAAGTAACAGGAGGCATTTTTGGCACAGTTGCCCTCTGATCTGACTCAGCCTGGTTCTTTTCCAGGTGTCTGTTGTTTACCCAGAAGAATCATGAAATTGAGTGGGTGAGTCTGCACAACCCATCTCCATACCTGAACAGAACTCAGTCCTTAAGTTCCTGGTCTCTGGATAGGTGACCTAACATCTAGCATCAGAGTCTGATTTGGCAGTCAGGATTGAGCCTAGAATTCAACTGGAATCTTCTTCCTCAGTTTTGCTTTTTCTGTGTTCTTGGCTGCATCGATTTAGCCTCTCAGCTTGTTAAGCACCTGCACTTTGAACTTTCTTTCTCTACTTTGTCATTTTTATGACAATTATAATTAAGCATCATGAAACCTACTCCTTCAAACTTATAGGCTTTGGACATTGTGTCTGAGGTTAGGTGTTAGGGGCTTCTTTCACAGAAATTTTTTACTTTAGTTGTTTTGGAATTTCTTTGGAAACCATGCATGAGTCAGAATGAAAGCATTTTAGAACATCTCCCTAAGTAGCATAAGGCAGGAGAGCGAACACATCCAAGGGTCATGCCTGAGGAACAAGGTTTGAAAGCTGGTCAGCTAAGTATGGAAATTTGTTTTGCTGAGTGGACCATGCAAGTGAGGACAAGACTGAATTGCTTGGAGATTTTTAGGAGCTGTATATGTTGGAGTGGGGATGGAGGATGGAGGGGCAGTCAAATATCGATGGCAGAGACCTGGTAGGGAGGATGCAAAAGGAAGAGACCAGTAAGAGAAGAGAGAGAGTTGGTGGGGAAGCACATTTAAGTTCAGCTGGATGAGGTGTGATATAACACTCTCCATTTCCCATAAAATTTATAAAATTTGACTTTGCAGTTAGATTTTTAAAAACAAACATTATATTTTAGGACAGTTCTAGATTTATAGAAAATTATGGGGAGCGGGTGTAGCTCAGTGATTGAGCACGTATTTCCCATGTATGAGGTCCTGGGTTCAATCCCCAGTACCTCTTTAAAAAAAAAAAGTTATGAAGATAATAAGGAGAGTTTCCATATAACCCATACCCAGTTTCCCCTATAATCATCATCTTATATTGGTATGGCACATGTCACAAAGAACCAATATTAATATATTATTTATTAAATTCAATACTTTATTCATATTTCTCTGGTTTTATTTTTTATCTACTGTCCTTTTTCTCTTCCAAGGTCCCCTCCAAGACACCACATTACATTTAGTCATTTTAGCTTCTTAGGCTTTTCTTGTCTGTGATAGTTTCTCAGACTCTCCCCATTTTTGAGGACCTTGACAGTTTTGAGGGCTACTGGTGAGGTATTTTATAGTTTCCATCAACTGGGATTTGTTTGATGTTTTTCTCATGATTTGTCTGGGGTTATGGATTTGGGAGAGAAGCAAAATGCCATTCTCATCACATCATATCAAGGGTATGTACCATCAACATGATTTATCACTGTCAGTGTTGACCTTGATTACCTGTTTATCAAGTTTCTCCACTATAAAGTTACTTTTACCCCCTTCCCATAGTGTACTCTTTGGAAGGACGTCACCAGGCACAAACAACTCTTAAGGAGGGGGGGAGGATAGCTTTCACCTTCATTAGGGCAAATTGTCTACATAAATTATTTGGAAGCCTTCTGCATGAGAGATTTGTCTCTTCTCCCCCATTTATCTATTTAGCTAATCATTTATTTTTCTCATGTTTTAACTTCTTATTTTGAAATACTTTCAAACTTACAGAACAGTTACAAAAATATACAAACCCCATACAAAGAACTACAACATACCCCTATACTCTCCCTCCCCCCAGACACCCAGGCCCACCAATTTTAAAATTTTGCTGCAGTTGCTATTTCTTTCCTCCCTCCCTCCCTCCCTCCCTCCCTCCCTCCCTCCCTCCCTCCCTCTCTCCCTTCCTTCCTTCCTTCTTTCTTTCCTCCCTTCTTCCCTCCCTCCCTCCCTTTCTTTCTTTCTTACTCTGTCTCTCTATTAATCCATTTTCTGAATACTTGAGTATAGGTTGTATACATCGTGCTCCACGAATACTTAATACTACCACATATATGTCCTAAGAACAAGGATGTTCACTTATGTTTCCACCTTAAATACAGTTATCAACTTCAAGAAATTTAACATTTGATACAAAGCCCATAGTCTATATTCTAATTCTTTCATATGTCCCATTAACATCCCTTTGAGCTTTTCCTCCTCCTTGTAGATCCCATCCTGGATCATATGGATCATATATTGCATTTATTTGTCACTTTTAAAATTCTTTTATTTTTTAAGGTGGTAAAATACACAAAACATTTTTATCATTTTTAAGTATACAATTTGTGACATTAAGTACATTGACAATGTGTAAATTTCACCAATGTATTTCCAGAAGATTTTCATCATCCCAAACAGAAAACTGTACCCATTAAGCAAAAACTTTCAATTTCCTCCTTCATGCAGTCCCTGGTAACCACTATTCTTTGTTTCTGTGAATTTGTATATTTTAAATATTTCATATAAGAGAAATAATACACTAGTTGTCCTTTTGTGTCTAGCTTATTTCACTCAACATGATGTCTTCAAGTTTCATCCATGTTGTAGCAAATATCAGCACTTCATTTTTTTTTTATGGATAAATAATATTCCATTGTATATATATGCCACATTTTGTTTATCCATTCATCTGTGGACACACACTTGGGGTGTTTCCACCTTTTGGCTACTGTGAATAATACTGCTATGAACACCAGTGTGTAAATTTCTGTTCAAGTTCCTGTTTTCAGTTCTTTTGAATATATATCTAGAAGTAGAATTGTGGGATCATATGGTAATTTTATATGATTTTAATTAACAAACCAAAGCTTACACCTCTAAGACTGTTTTTTCCATTTCTTTACACCCCCAAAATACTGGTTTCCTGAAAAAATATGCCCATAATATTAAAAAAATGACTAGAAACATTAATGTGACCAGAGAAACAATGACTTTAGCAATTATGCAGAATTGTGAATTGTTTGTGAAAGGTGATTCTATAGCATAAACCATCTACATTTTTTCTCAACCAGTCAAAGAAGGCATTTATGATTATTAAAAGCATTCAGGAAAGTGGATATGACTCAACCAATTGGGTGCCTGCTTACCCCATAGGACGTTCCGGGTTCGGGTCCTGGTGCCTCCTAAAAGAAGATGAGCAGATGCCACCTCCTGCCGCAATGAGCAGATACCACAAGCCAGCAGACGCCACAGCCCATGGGGAGTGGATGTGGCTCAGGCCTCTGGGCACTCGCCTCTCATGTGGGAGGTCCCGGGTTTGGTTTCTGCTGTCTCCTGGAGAAGGTGAGCAAATAATGAGCAGACAGATGAGAGAATCACAGGAGGGTGGGGGGGTGGGGGGGAGGGTGGGGGGGGTGGGGGGGGTGGGGGATAAGTAAAGTAAATAAATAAATCTTTTAAAAAATCATTCAAAACAAATAAACAGAAAACAACAACAACAACAAAAAAAAAAACAGCACAACAATTTAAAAAGGCATGAATGAAACCACCAATTTAAAAACTCCACCATTTTAATTTATTAAACTAAATGGTCTAGAGATTGATATGAACCAGTATTCTGATCATCTGAAGTTAGGGTATGTGTGGTTATATGCTATGAAAATCTACTAAGAC
The DNA here is from genome assembly GCA_026826555.1 of Tolypeutes matacus. Classification (NCBI taxonomy): domain Eukaryota; kingdom Metazoa; phylum Chordata; class Mammalia; order Cingulata; family Chlamyphoridae; genus Tolypeutes; species Tolypeutes matacus. Next base: position 8,010,501 of record JAKSZT010038599.1, on the reverse strand, counting down.
TTTGCACAGAAAACACCTATTGAAGATATTAAATTGTTTTATTTTCCTTACCCCTTGAGTATCCTGTTGGGTGAATACAGTAGCTTTGAGATAAAATCTCTGTGCTAAAGTCTTCAAATCTATTTAATAAGGAATCATGACAAAGACATCATGCTCAAAGAGCTGAAGGAAAACATGGACGAAGAACTAAAGGAAATCAGGAAAACACTAGATGAAAAAGAATATCAATGGGGAGATGGAAATTATGAGAAGGAACCAGAGTAACAGAAATTAAAAATTCCCTAGAGGGGTTCAACAGCAGATTGGAGCTGGCAAAAGAAAGAATCAGTGAACCTGAAAATAAGACAGTTGAGATCATCCAGTCTGAGGAAGAGTGAGAAGAAAGAATGGAGAAGAGTGAACAGAGCCTGAGGAAACTGTAGAACACCATCAAGCATACCAGTATACATGTTGTGGGAGTCCCAGAAGAAGAAGAAAGTGAGAATGGCATAGAGAGAATATTCAAAGAAATAATGGCTGACAACTTCCCAAATTTAATGAAAGGCATGCATGTACACATCCAAGATGCTCAATGAACTCCAAACAGGTTAAAACCAAATAGACCCATGCCTTGGCATATTATAATCAAACTGTCAAATGCCAAAGATAAAGACAGAATTCTGAAAGCTGCAAGAGAGAAGCAATGTGTCATGTACAAAGGAGCTTTAAGTTTAAGTGCCAATTTCTTATTGGAAACCTTGGAAGCAAGAAAATGGTGGGACGGCATATTTAAAGTACTGAAAGCAAAAAATTGCCAACAAAGAATTCCATATCTAGCAATACTATTAAAAAAAAAAAAATGAGGATGAGCTTAAAACATTCCTAGATAGGGGAGTGGATGTGGCTCAAGTGATTAAGCACCTGTTTCACACATGGGAGGTCCTGGGTTCAGTCCCCGGTTCCTCCTAAAAAAAACTAAAACAAACAACAAAAAAACAAATGAAAAAACCCAACTCAGGGGAGCCAATGTGGCTCAGTGGTTGAGTGCTGGCTTCCTCCATATGAGGTCCTGGGTTCAACCCCTGCCACTGGTACCTAAAAAAAAAAAAAAAAAGGAGAGCTTAAAACATTCCCAGATAAACAAAAGCTGAAGGAGTTCATTGTTATTAGACTGGTACTAAATGATACTAAAGAGATTTTTCAGTTTGAAAGGAAAGGACACTAGACAATAGTTTGAAGCCACATGAAGAAATAAAGATCTCTGGTAAGGATAATGACAGGTATAAATGAAAATGCTGGTATTATTTTATTTTTGGTTTGTAACTACACTTAGTACCCTACAGGATCTAAAAGGAAACACATAAAATGTAATGATAAATCAGTGGTTTGGGACCCATAATGTATAAACATGTAATTTGTGACAAAACTACATAAAGGTGAGGGGACGCAGAGCTATAAGAACATAGTTTGTGTATTATTACACAATAATTGTATTGTGTAATAATACTTACTATTGAAGTTCAGTTGGTATTTTAGTTTGCTAAAAGTGCCAAAAGCAATATACCAAAAATGAGTTGGCTTTTATAATGGAGATTTATCAGGTTGCAAGCTTATTAGTTCTGAGATCATGAAAGTGTCCAAATCAAGGCATCATCAGGTGATGCTTTCTACCCGAAGACTGGCACATGGAGGCATCTGCTGGTCTCTCCCTTCTCTTCCAGGTTTTGTTGCTTCAGCTTCTGACTTCCTCTCTCCTAGTTCTGTTGATTTCAGCTCCTTGCTCTTGTGATTTTCTCTCTCTGTTCCTGTGGCTTTTTCTCTGTCTCTCTCTCTGTATTCATCCTATTTATCTAGGACTCCAGTAAGAGGATTAAGATCCACCCTGGGACATGCCTGACTGAAGTAACTTAATCAAAAGATCTCACCTACAGTAGGTTCACACCCATAGGAATGGATTAGCACTGAGGACATGATTTTCTGGGGTCCATAAAAGCCTCAAACTACCACATTTTATTATCATCTTTACATATATATTTTATATTTTCAAACTCAACATGTATTACTTTTTTAATCAGAAAAGACAAGTTATGTTGTGCTGAACATTCAGCCTTTATTTAGGCAGTCTTACATTCTATCTTGTTTGTAATACTTTTATAGGGGTTTTCAGTTGGATCACAATAGTGCCTTACATGTGTTGACATAGCATCTTTCTTCTGAGGAGCTTCAACATTGCCTATTTAGACTTCACAAGAGTCCTTAAGGCAACATTTTTGTCTCAGCTCTGAGAGTTGTATAAAAGAGAAGATGGAGATGCTGGCAGGTTTTCATCCTGTTTGATAGATGCAAAAAATAAGGCTCTGGGGCTAGACAGTGATTCATCCAAGGCTAAGCAGAAAGTATGAGAACTGGGATGAGTTCCAAGAAGCAACAAGTTCTAGATGAATAAGCAAATGTCTAGACACAGTGTCCATAATGTCCACATCAGTGCAAAGCAATTTCTCAGAGCTGCCAATCAACAAATACTGACCACATTTGCAGTATGATGTGTGACTTTTCACAAGGAAATGGTTCACAAGGAAACGCAAATGCAAATGGGAAGAGTTGCACAAAATTTTTTTTTATTTATGGGAAAATCCACCAATTTATTTGTTGTTAGAACAGCAAAGCTCCCCATTGCATCTAGGCTGAAATATATTAATAAATTTGTATCTCTAACAGAGATATTCTGTATTTTTTGTTTCTTTATGATATTAGCACTTAAAAATTGACACTTATTTCCTTTCATGATTTAACAAGGAAACTAAAAATTATTCATTTGAATCCTTGACTACAGTATTTTTTGCTTGATGGTAATTATATTTCTTGCTATTATCCAAGTCTCTGGGAAAAACTTTTATTGAGTTAAAGAGCTTATATTATAATATACTATGGAAAACTAGAGTTTAACTGGGTAAAAATAATTTTCATATTTAGTTTGAGAAGATAATATTAAAATATGGATCTATTTGGTTCTGAATAGGCATCTGGTATATATTAAATTATTTAAAAGTTATTTTTCCTATTTTGTAAAACTTAGAAGTGGGTTACAGTATTTAGAAAGTGAAATGTATGGTATGATCATAATGTATGCAGATTTAGTGGGAGCTTGGTTTTGTGTTTACCCCCAAATAATGCACGGTTTTGAATCATGTGCCTCTCTTATAAAAAATTTATACCTAAAAGGGTAGGGATTAATCTAGGGTATATGGATGAATCACTTTCACCAATTTTATGGTATAGTTGCAGACATTGGGACCAGTAACTACTACACCACCAGAGGCACCAGAGGTTCTCTTGATAACATTTAGATATTAAATATTTAAAGAGCATGTATTCTTAAAATGGAGAATTAGAGGAAAAAGCATTGGCATCTGGCAAGCATTTTGACATACTAAGCCTATCTATCCTATAGTAACTTTCACAAGTCCACAGACAGAGTGAAATCACTAATGAACAATAATCCAAAATATGCTTTGTCACAAAGGTTGTACTTGAGGGACAAACACAACATCTTGCATAGTCCCTTTCTGTTCCTATCACTGACACAAAGATGTCATGTTCTAGCTTTAAACATTGGATGGGTGATTGAACCCACCCCATGCCACAATGGAAGCATCCATTATTTGAGTTCACATTCCAACACTGAGGTTCTGATGACTATAGTTTCTTAGATTGTAACTGAAAGCTAGTGACTCAAAAGGCTTTGAGTCTCAAGCATAGGTATATGATTAATATGATGTTTTATCCAAGATATAAATTTTATTTCCTAGTGAAATAAAATGGCTTTCAACATTTTGGTGTTGGCAAGGAAAAAGAGCAAGAACAAATTGCCTTGGAAGCTAGAGAGACCATCACCGTGGTTCAAATAATCTAATTTGTCTTTCAAGCCCAAGGCATGTTGGACTCCAGGATAAAGCAAAAAACACACAGCAAGGGTTTATCTTTTGATAGTAGAGAACTTAATGTGCTCTAATCAAGTACTCTTAACCATTAAGAACAACCTATCTCTCTTATTTCCCTTGGACTTTACTAAGCTATAGCTGTGGAAAAAGAGTCTTCCTTTACAAAATTAGTTTATTCTTCTCCAACTTTATGTTTAGATCTTTCTTTTTTCTTCCCAGAAGATATCACCACTGAATTGGGTTCTTGGTTTCCATTTTCCCTTAATCTTCACACTTCGATTTTAGGCATCAAAGATTGCTCATTGAATATGTACATGGAACATCCTGATTCTGTCACCATTACCATAAACAATGTCAGATGCTAGATTGGGAAGATGGTGGCTAGTCATAACTCCATTCATGATAAGCCTTATCTCTCACCAGGTTGAAGAGCTGCACAGAGTGTCATTGGAGGATATTTTTACCACATGACATCCTTGGAAGTCTATTATAGACTCCTTTCTTATGGGGCACTCATTTACTGGATGAACTGCTCTGCCCTGAATTTCATTTAAGCTTTCGGAGCATGGGCGTGGTCACTGATTTTTGGGTCATGAGTCATGTTTCTGCCTCAAGTCCTGGAGTCAGCTTTATCTCCCACATCACACCAGAAAAGGCTATTACCCTTAACAGGTTTCCTGGAAAACTCTCTTTCCATAGAATTCTTGTGATTTTTGCCAAAATCTCTCTCCCAAATTGTGGGAAAAGGAAGATCACTATTGATTGTGCTACCTTGAAATGCCATTCAGTCATTTATGCATTTATTCATTCAACTAATATTTATTGAGCACCTCCATATGGCAACCAATATGCCAGGCATTGGTAATACAATCAGAAGCAAAAACTATACCATCACTTCCAGAAACTGGAGCCTCTGGCCTGCCCATGTGCCAGCTGTGCCTGGAATCTCGGTGGAGCTGCAACTCCTACTCTACAGTTCAATGGACTCACCCAAGTCACCTGGTGAGGAGATGATAATGGACAACAGCCATCCCAGGGAATGGAGAGAGCCTGCAGCTACAGGCAGGATATCCCATCCACCGTATCCATGGGATATAAGCCCCCTCTCACTTGGAGGTGGAGTGGACATCACCATCCCAAACTCCTCATGATTGGGGGAAGAGCTATGGACTAGAGTGGACTTAGTGGTATTCTGTTGTAGACATAATGTGATTCAAGCAATGGAAGAAATTACAACAGCGAGGCTGAGCCAGTGGCCACTGGGTGCTTTTGGGATAGGGAAGGGAAAAGCAGTTGTAATACAGGTGCTTTTTCAGGACTTGGGGATTATCCTGAGTGACATTACAACGACAGATGTAGGCCATTTTACATCAGCATATAACATGCAGAACTGTGTGGGAGAGAGTGTGGTCTACAATGTGAACTATGGTCCATGCTTAGTGGCAAAGCCCCAGGATGTGTATATCCATTGCAGGTGATGTGCCACACTAATTAAAGATGTTTATGTGGGATGTTATGGGAGGTGTGGGAGGTGGGGAACATGGAAATCCTTGTAATTTTTTGTGTAACATTTATGTAACCTAAACATCTTTTAAAATATAAAAAAATAAAAAATAAATTTTAAAAAGTGTATGAGAACATTGAAGAAAAAAAAAAACCTACACCATTTCTATCCTCAAATGGTTCACTGTTTACTCTATTGAGTTGGTCATTAATCAAATAATCATACAAATAAGTAAGAAAATTTTAACCATGGTACATGTTAAGAGGTTAGAGAAACCTTCTCTAGTAAATAAATCTGAAGAAAGGATGGAATTTAACTAGGTAGAGAGGAAAAAAACAGTCCAGGCAGTGGTGAGAGAAGTGGCAACTGTGGTGAGAAAGGTGCTTTGGATGAACATAAAGCCAATGATCTGAGTGTGGTAACTGCAGGAGCATGATTTCAGATGAAGCTGGAGAACTGGTCAGGGACCAGATCACGCAGTCCTTTATTGGCATGTCAAGGATTCTCTATTTATCCTCAAAGCAACTTCAAAGGACTTGGGAGAATGGGAGGTTGGGAAAATGATCAGTGGTAGTATAGTACACTACACTTTGGTGGGAGTTTAGGGTAGAGGTAGGTGGGGTGCTAAGATGTGAGAATGGAAACAGACCACTAGAGTAATCCAGGAAGGAAATAAAGTTAGCTTGGACTATTGGGATGGAGATGAAGAGAAGATGATAGATGCCAGGTATATTTAGGACTCAGTGATGGTTTGAACAGGAGAAATGGGTGAATAGAGGTTTCAAAGATGAACAAATAAAGACTATTAGAGGGATCAAAGTTATCTCCATGAATATTCCATATTAATCTCTTTAGGTTCCTTGATACTATAATTTTCTGATGGACTGATTTTGCCTTGAAAAATCAGAGAATTGGGATTTTGTAGGGGGAATTTAGTCTATAGTCAGGTACAGTTGCTGATCATTGTGTTGAGGACATCAGAGTTAGTGAAGGTGGTTCACTAGGAAAACCAAACACATAAGTTAAATGATCAATATTTCCTACAGAAAGTGACATTTGGCAACATGCTAACGACTATCATCCCAGCCTCACTCGAGGAACTGGTAGGCATCCTCTGATCAGTGTGACCACGAGTTCTTTTCTGTTGCTGACAGCTGCTTCGGCAATCATGGCTTCCTTCTGAACTATGAGAAAGAAACTTACTCAAACCAGACCATCTGTGTTTGAGACTTTCTCCAGTCATTTCAGTTTGCAGGTTATCTGTCTAGACAGTTAATTGGTTACAACCCCTATAAGGTGGACCCTCTTATGTGGTTTTGTTTGTTTTCTGAGGAAGAGTGGGGAAAGTACTGGATAAACAGATGCTAGATATATTGTGGCCTTTTTTTTTTTTTTTTAATGACTTCAATCCCAGCCCTAGAGTTATTGAAACAGGATTCGAGTTTATGCTTATTCTTCCAGGAGCCTCTACTGCTGGCAGTTCACTTGGGAATAAGATTTTCTTGGTGCTTTATTAGAACTTGACCAAGAGCGACAAAATAGGTCGTTTTTTCCATTTCTCCCTTCTCCTAGCTACCCATTCCACAACTCACAGAACTTCTGTCTAAAGATTGCCAAACTCGCCGGGACCACACTGCACCCTACTGGAAACCATTAGGGCTATGGGTCCTTTGCGACTCTTCGGTACTAATTGACTCCTTTCAGTTGTAAGAAGCAGATGGGTTCACAATAATAACCATTTACTGCACATTTATGCCAGGCTCTGTGCTAAGTGATTTATATACATGTAAAAAGTTTATTGAGATATAATATGTAGTAAGGTGCATATATCTTTATTGTACAGTGTAAAAGCTCAATGAATTTTTATATATTTATACACTTATGTAACCACCACCCAGATCACAATATAGGACATTTCCAACACTCAGGAAAGCTCCCTGGTTCCCATTTCCCAGACAATATCATCACCTCCCTGGCCCCATAAACACTATTCTGACTTCTATCACCATAGTTTAGTTTTACCTTTTCAAGAACTTATAAATGTAAACATACAATATGTCATCCATGCCATTGCATGTAGCAGTAGTTCATTCTTCTTTTCCCATCATATGACAAATATCACATTTATCCAGTTTTAGGCGACTAAAAACAAACTATTGTGAGCATTATTGTATTTTTTTTTTTTTTTGGTTGACATCTCTTGGATATATAGCTAGGAGTGGAATTACTAGATCATAGGGTAAGCATATGTTTAGATTTAGTAGATACTGTCAAACAGTCTTCCAATGTGATCACACCGGTTTATGTATTTTCTAGCAGAGTTTCTGAGATAATTCCAGTTGCTCCATATCATCACCAATATGTCATATTATTAATGTTTTAATTTTAGCCATTCTGGTACATGTATCTCATTGTCGTTTTAATTTGCTTTTTCTCAATGACTTAATAATATCAAGCACTTGTTCATACACTTTTTGGTTATTTGGAAATCCTTTTTTTATGAGTGTTGTTTGTCTTCTGCCTTTATATATTGTTTGTCAAGTTCTTTTGATTTTTAGAAATGCTGACTTTTTCTTTCAGTTATTCACTGACAGAAAACAAATTATCCCAAAATTTAGTAGCTTAAAGTGAAAATTATCATTTTAATGATGCCTAGGCTCAAACAGCTTAGGACTGGAAGAGCTGGAGATCCTCAGGAGTCTCTCTATAACTCTATGTAGACTCACCACATGCTCTCTCTAGCACAGGGCTTCCCAAGAGAGTTATCCAGGTACAACCTTTTATAATCTATCCTCATAAATCACATAGCATTATTTATACTCTATGAATCTTTATTAGTCAAGGAATTATCAAAGCCCAGCCCAGTTTAAAGGGGAGAAAACATAAACTAGACTCCAACTCTTGTCAGGCGAGTGGCAATGATTTGGAAAAACATGTGGTATGAGAAATATCATTGTGGCCATTTTTGGAAAAATGTCTCATCTATTATGGCAACAGACTCAGATCTGAGGTCCAAGGGCTTATCATCTAAATCAGAACCAGATATGGATAAGGCTCCTCAGGTACAGCTCCCTGAATACTGTTTCCTTTCATTTAAAGACCTGTGAACTAAAGTTATCTGCCACATACATGCTGAACATACAATAATAGAAAGAGTCAGAGACTAGCTGTAATAGACACTTCTGTTCAAATAGGGGGGGAATAGGAAGCACACAGCAGTAACTAGTTCATAGCAATTCTGAAATCTAGTCAGTTTATTGATTAGGGTTCAGTTCTAATTCTTAGGAATAATTCTCTGTGACTTTTGATTCTATCCTCCAGGCTTTTGGTTCCACTCTCTGGGGTATTCTTCCTCTTCCAATAAAGATAGTCTGAATTTACAGCTGGGTACTTTTCTTAGCTTTCCCCCTGCTTATCGATGCTTGAGGATCCAAAAGCTTCTTTTTATTGTGTACTGTATTGGTCCCTGTTTTAGTTTCCTAGGCTACTTAAAGCAGATACTATGAAATGGGTTGGCTTTAAACAATGGGAATTTAATAGCTTACAGTTTGAGGCCATGAGAATGTCCAAATCAAGTCATCATTAAGGCGATGCTTTCTCCCAAAGACCAGTTGCCAACAATCCTTAGCTCCTCTGCCATGTGGCAAGGCACCTGGTGGCATCTGCTGGCTGCTACCTTCTCTTCCAGGTTCCATTGATTTCAGCTTTTCGCTCCAGTGGCTTTTGGTTTCTCTCTGCATTCATGCTGTTTATAAAGGACTCCAGTAAGAGGATTAAGACCACCCTGGGTCATGCCTTAACTGAAATAACCTCATGAAAAGGTCCTATTTACAATAGGCTTACACCAATAGGAATGGATTAGCTTTAAGAACATGACTTTCTGGGGTGCATACAGCTCCGAACCACTAATTCCTTTTAGTCCAAGCTGTTATGATTTATTTTAAAACTTTATGGAGTTCCTATGAATGAATTTATAATTCACTACATTGTTCAAAAACCATACCTTCATTTAAAAAAAAAAACCCTTCTCTGCCATGGGCTCTCTGTAAAGCCACAACAAGCTAGGATTCTGAGATGCCTCACTGTTTAACAGAGAGGCTCTGAGAGCCACAATTTTAAGATACTTAAAAGATCATTTGTCATTTTGGAAGGGTCTATGAAACATTACAATGAGGTCTTAATAAAGGATTTTACTGCCCCCTCAGTTTCATCTTTAGACCATGTTTTCTTGATTGTACTCTGAATGTTATCTCTGCCTGAAAACATTTCTTAAGTTTAGCATTGTTTGTCATCTGAAGAGCCTGGGAATGAGAGACAATTTTGTTTTTGAACCTAACACATCCCAGCTTTATTATAATCAACAGTTCTTTCAATCGTGTATCTCTCTCCTTATTCATTTTACTGTAAGTAGTGAGAAGACTCTAGGTAGCATCTACAAATAATTTGCCTGGAAATTTCCTTGGCTGTATCACTTAGTTCATTAAGTACATTTTTTGTTTTTCTTGTAACCACAGGTAACAGTGTTGCTGAACTTTCCATCACTACATAACAAGGGTCCCTTTTCCTCCAGCTTTCCAAAACATTTTCCTCACCAACATCATTTTCAAGGCCTTTTAGACTTCTACAACATCTTTAAGGCCCATCCAGCTTCTGCCCAACTCCTCATTCCAGAGACTCCGGTACAAGTTTTAGGTTGTTATGGTCCTATAACACATTATTATGACCCCACTTTTTTGTACCATACTTTTCTTGTTATCTATTATTGCTGCATAAAAAAACCACACCAAAACTTGGGGGGTTAAAACTAAAGCCACTTGCCTTTCATGTGGGAGGTCTTGGGTTTGGTTCCTGGTGCCTCCTGGAGGAGGCAAGCAAACAGTGAGCAGACAGATGAGAGAACCATCTGGTAGTGGGTGATAAATAAAGAAAAAATAAAGTAAATAAATAAATCTTAAAAGAAAAAAACTAAACTAAACTAAAGCCAAAATGTAGTAGCTTAAAACTTGAAAAGTACTAAAATAAAAATTATTTATTTTGCCCATGAATTTGCAGTTTGGGCAAGGCTCAATGGGGAAGGCTTTTTTTCTGTTCCACATGGCTTTAATTGGGGTTCTTCACCTATGAGCAGGAACATCTGTTCCAAGATGGCTCCCTCACGTCTGGTTAAGTGGGTGCCAATTGACAGCGAGGAGTTCCACTGGGCTGAGGGATGGAGGCCTTGTTTCCTCTCCCTTTTGGCCTCTTCATATGGCTTATATTTCCTTACAGCATAGTGACTGGATTCCAAGAGTGAATGTCCCAAGAGATGTGGGAATGCTATGGTCTTTTATGCTGGCATAGTATCTCTTCTGTCATACTCTATTAGTTAAGCTACAAAAGTCCACCCAGGTTTAATGAGAGGGGACATAAGCTGCACCTTTGATGGAAGTGTGGCAAGGTTCTGAAAGTGCATGTGGGATGAGACATAGTTGCAGCTTTTACTGGAAAATGTAATTTGCTATCCCTCTTCACCCTCCTAATGGTGTCTAATTAATAAAAGTTTTAATTTTATAGAAGTCCAATCTATCAATCTTTTCTTTTGTGGTTAGTTATTTTGGTGTGCTATTTAAGAAAGCTTTATTGTTTTTAATTCTCATCAAAACCCTGTAAGATTAGGTACTCTTGGTATTATTGTCCTCAGTTTTTATAGAAGAGGAAAATGAAGCTCAGAGAAGATAAGAAACTTTATGAGGCCTGACTCCAGTTTTTGTCTTTCATTTCACCCTGACACTCTTGGCAGCCTAGAACTTAGCATAAACCTCTATTCCTGCAGGACCTATTTGATCAGGCCTAACATCCTTAGGGGAATCTCAAAACTGATTCTCCCTCTGGAAGTCTGTTTGTCTATCTATATTTTCCTTCCACTCCCCAGGAACCAATACTCTATGGTAAGCAAACTCTTTCAAGTCCCTAGATGATCTTCAAAGGAGTCATGGAGGTCATGAAATTAGGTATAAACTCAAAGGGTTTTTTGCATTGTTTTGCATTTTCACTGCAGAAAAGGTAAAGGGAACTGCGTGGTTCTAATTCAAATGGCCCTGAAATTGGGCGCTATTACTAGTATTGAATATTAATAGCTATCCAGTCTTATACACAGCAGTGTATAAAGTCTGTAAGATGTAAAATGAGTATAAAAATACTTGTACACTGTATTTCAACAGGTTGTTGTGAGGATAAAAGGAGCTAATGAGCCATAAAGGCATAAAAATCCATAAGGGCAGTGGGTATAAGGCTTTCTCACTCATACTAAAAACAGCAAAGCCCTGCCAAGGAGCAAACCAGTGAGTGTGGAAAACAGAGCTCTCCGCTAGCCAGAAGCTACCTTAGGAAAACGTTGTGGTCCAAAGAATGTCATCACATATAAATGCCCATATTTTTATCTAAATTGCATGACCAGGCATCTGGAAACCTGTCGAGTTTCTGCAGCTATTCCCTTCCTCACATGAACTACAAGGTAATTTAAGTTAAATGACTCATTAGAGGAGGGAATGGGCAGCTCAGTACTGTGCTAGTTCATCTTGCAGGTTTCCTGTTGTTAATATAGCCAAGAGCTGAGAGTAGGATGGTGTTACAAGATGGTTGTCCTTTGCCAATTCAGAACAATTTCAGTTCTGAATGTAGTTATCGTATGTGACAAGGCAAATAAATTATTCCCTTTGGTTTCTTGCTTTGCTTCAAGTAACACCATAATAGAATTACCATATTTGATTTCTAGTTACTAAATGGCAGGTTCAGAAAAGGTCCTGACATCAAAAGAAAGTATAAACTCTACTCAGGGCCAAATTGAGAATGGCTAAATCTTACTGGGTGCTAACTATGTGCCAGGCAGTTTTCTAAGTTCCATAGAGAGATTAGCACATTCAATTCCCATGACAGCTCTGTCTGCTGGATTATATTATCACTATTCTACAGATATGGAAATTGAGGCATAGGATAGTATGGAGATCCAGAATTTGGACCAAGGTAGTTGGATGCCAGAGTTTGTCCTCTGAGTCTTAAGCCACCTCTCTAAAAATAAAGGATTAAATGCTAAAGGTGATTTAAAAATATATATCAGTCTCGATAAAGCTTGTTCATAGCTGACAGCCTGAAACAGTTAAACAGGAAAAAACCCTGGGGAAGATAGATGCTTATTAGTGCCAGAGAGGAAAAGTCCTAGAGTCATTACTTCTGCAAAGAGGGAGGAGCCAGTTCGAAATTCCATCTGATCCAGAAGCTGCTTTCAGATCAGAAAAGTCAGAGTAGTCAGAGTAGTTGTAATCACTTTCCTCCTGCCGCCACTGCAAGGGCAAGTGCAGTGAAATGGCTGAGGGCAAAATGGAAGCTGTGCAGATGTTTCACAGAGAGTGTTCATCAGAGGAAAACAATCAGTTAATGAACTGGACATTCAGTTAGTAAAGATGCTGAGAAACTGCATTCTACACCATTACATTAAAGGCCCTGATACAAGGGTGTTACCTCTCCGAGGCAAACAAGCCTGGTATTTGACTGGCAATGGGACCCAAAAAGGATCAGCAAATGATGTAGGACCAAAGTGTTAAAAGGGGAATGATGATGAGCTTTTAACCACATCTGGTTAAAGGTTTCATCCATTCCTTTTTGTGGGGAACTTGGAATGAACATCAAAATGAGACAGTATATTAGTTAAGGTGGATGTAAAAATAGCTCCACTCATATGGCCTTGGGACAATTATTTCCTACTGGACTTTCAACTTCCAAAACTTGCAACTCTTTGCCTAGGCCTCAAGGGCTTTCTTGGGAATCTAGAGGTGCTCGGGAATTAACCACACATATCCCTCTCCCTAATACACACACACTGCACAGCAGCCTTCAACTGATGTCTGATAGGAGATAGTGGATACATAACCCAGCTCCCTCACCTCTAAGCAGATGTGTTCTTTATTGTTTCCCAGCGTTCACAGTTCCAGGTGCACCCAGTAGGAACCCACCATTTATTAGCTTCCTTCCCTTCCGTCTCTCATTTCCTCACTCCCTAACCAGTGTTTCCTGGCATCACCACCCAAACAAACTAGTTGCACTCCAATTCTTGTCTCAGAGTCTGCATCTAGGGGATCTCAAGCCAGAATATCTTGTCAACAAATAATAAAGTTAGGGTTTATATGTAATTCTTATTCTATAGTATGTGTTTAGTACTAATTAAATAACTCAGTTGTTATTGCTAGCCAATACTTGAATTGGGTAGACCTGGCACATGTCCTACACTCATGTTCAGATTTAGGCAGATCAATTAGTAGCCTATTCTGTCTGGGTTGCCTCAACTTACACAACTAACCAAGTGTCTCATAGCACTTAATTAACTTTTCCCAATTGTCAATAAATATTGCCAGAATTATTTAATCAGTTCTACTGTCACCTCCAAGAAAGCAAGAAACTTGTCCATCTTGTTCACAGCTATAATAGCCCTCAGTTCCCAGAAAAATGTACAATAGGTGGAGTGACTGAATAATGAATTAAAAAGAGCAATTAATTTTTAAATATTATGCTAGCGACTCATTTGATATAAATTATTAAACTCTTTCTTATTAAAGATATATGTTTATCAAATACAGTGTGTATCATTAGACTAGTCATTGTGTGCCTACTTGGCAATTACTGCTGTTGGAACTAACAATTAATGAGTCTGGGATAATTGCCATCTTCTTAACATGTACTCTTTTGAAAGACAGCATGGGTTTTAGAGTAAGACAGCCTTAGGTTCAGATCTAAGTCATATCACTTAATAGCTGAGTACTTGGATTTTCTCATCTGTAAATTAGCAAATAAGGAATTTCATTCAATCAAAGATGCCCGTTAGTTATAAGATGCAACATTATTTTACAAGCCATTAAGAAAGAAAAAAGCTGTCAATTGAACTATGACAATATGTTTTCTTATCACATGGGTTGTAAGATGCACCTAGAAGTCAGAGATGTTAAAATATGGAAAAAATATGCATTTTAGAGTCAATAAAACATGGAAAAATAGTAAAATGGAAATAATGTATTTAAAGCACATATTGAAGCAGTCAATAAATATTAATCCATTTCCTCCCTCCTTATTAAAAGTTCAAATGTTAGAAAAAGACTGATTTCATGCTATTATATTCAACCAGATAGATAAAAGGAAGTGTAAAAATATTGAGAAAATTTATAGTTTGAAAAAGACAAGAGCCGTGTAAATAATTGAACCTTGATATGTTAGATAATTGATAAGATATAACCACAGGAGAAGAGAGCATTAAACTTTTAAGTGAGGAAAGAACCACTTCTAATAAATTTTGAAAGAAATTAATGAGGATTAAAAATAACTGTGCATTGCAATTGTAAAGACATTCAAAAATCTTCAAACTGGTAAATAGGAACATTTTACAGTTGAGGTTGCTGCACATTTCTTAGTCTTCTGAATCAGCCAATTGGAACAGTGAAGTAATGACAAAAAGAAAAATATATGGGAGTGAAATATTAGAAGCCCTCCATTTAAAACCAGAGTAAATGGGAAGCGGCTGTGGCTCAATCAGTAGGGCTCCCGTTTACCATATGGGAGGCCCTGGGTTCGGTTCCCGGGGCCTCCTGGTGAGGGCAAGCCTGCCCGCACGGCGTGGTTAGCTGACCCAGCGAGCACGAGCAGCAAGGGGGGGATATATGAATAAATAAATAAAAATCTTTAAAAAAAACCAGAGTAAAATAAAGATGCTCACTATGACCACTTTTATTCTATTAATATTGTACTAGAGTAACCTCTAGTAGACAGATAAATAAGACATTTAAAAAGTTGTAAGGATTGGAAAGGAAGAAATAAAATGTACTTATTTGCTAATAATATGATTGTCCTGATAGAAAACACAAAAGAACATTATAAAAGTAAATTATACCTCTACACAATAGCAACAGTTTAAAAACATACATTTTTAAAAAAGGATTTGCCATAGCCATAGTTAGAAAAGGTACCGGTAAATAAATCAAAGTTGTATAAAACCTTTAGAGAGAAAAACTAGAAAAATTTATTGAACATCATAATGGAAAGTCTAAGTAAATGCAGAGATATATCAGGTTCATGGAAAGGAAGACAATATTTTAAAGATGTCAGATTTTCCCAAATTTGATCTATAGAAAAATTGAATTGTAATCAAAGTTCCAATAGGCCTTTCATGGACTGTGACAACCTAATCCTAAAACTTAAATGAAAAACAAATTATCAAGAAAAGTCAAGATATTCTTGCAAAAGAACAAAGTGTGGAAACTTGCTGTAACAGATATTAATACATAAAACTATAATTATAAGAGAATGTGGTACTGGCACAGGAACTGACAAAAATATCACTGGAACAAAAAATAGAAAATCTGGGTACAGACAACACAAATAGGGAAACTTGATATATGAGAGACATAGCATGGGATCTATGGGGTAAAAGGAGAGTATTAAATAAATGATACTAGAATCATTGTTTTTCCTTATGGAAAAAAGTGAAAGTTGGAGCTGTATTTCATATCAGACACACAAATCAATTCCTGATATACTAAAGACTAAAATGTGAAATGTAAAACATAAAAACAAATGCATATCCACACTAAAAACACAAGAAAAAGTCAAAAAATCATTATAGTAAAATTAAAAATTTCTCCTTGCCAAAGATGTCAAAAAATGCAAAAATAGAGAAATCAGAAGAAAATATTTGAAATTTTAAAAATTATTTCAAATTTTAGAGTAATTAAAAAAATTCTTCTGAATGAATAAGAAAAAGACAAAATTTCAGTAGAAAAATGGACAAAAGACATGAATATACATTTCAGAAGAGGAAACATAAATGGCCAATAAACATATGAAAAGATTTTCACTATTCAACATCAATACTAATCAAGAAAATGCAAATTAAAATCCCTCTGGTGGACTTAATGTACTAACAGCCCCATGTTTTCATGTCTTCTTGTATCCACACTCTTTGGTAGGACCTCCTTCACTGAGTTTGGCCCTACCATGTGACCTTACTTTGTTCAACCCAACAATAGCAAACTTACTGCAAGCAGAACTTGTAAAACCACTTGTGTGTTTCCACTCCTTCTCTTGCTCCTCTGCCTTAGCCCTGGGGACAAGAGCCTGGACTGACCTAATTGGAGGACAAGAGACCCATAGAACAAAGCCGAGTCTTCCGTTCTGAGGCCATCCCTGACCAACCAGCCCATTGCTGATCTCCTGGTTGTCTGCAAATCATGAGCAAGTCTACCTGAGATCAGGCAGAGCCTGGCCCAGATCAGCAGAACCACCCAGCCTACCCTAGACAAATGAGAAATAAAATAACATTTGTTTTAAGCCACTAACTTGTGGAGTGATTTATATATAGCAATAACTAAATGATAAAAAAAACTATTTCACACCCATCAGACTGACAAACTAAGAAGTCTGACAATGCCAAAAGTTAATAAGGATATAAAATAATGGGAGCTTCTACACACTAGTAGTGCAAACTGGTACAACCATTTTGGCAAACCATTATCTTATAAAGATGAAAATATCCCATTACCCAGAGGTTCCATTTCTCTGTGGATGTGTATCTTAGAAAAATGCATATTCCAGAGATATGTATAAGGATACTCATAGCAACATTGTTTGTAATAGCAAAAAATGCAAACAATCTAAGGATCTAACATAGGGGTTCTTTTTAAAGATTTATTTATTTATTTACTCCCCCCCCCATTGTTTTGTGCTCACTGTCTGCTCTCTGTGTTCTTCTGCGTCTGCTTGTCTTCTCTTTTTTTTTTTTTTTTTTTACCGGGAGGTACATCCGTTTCCCGTGCTTGTCTTCTCTTTATTCAGCACCAAGAATCAATCCTGGGACCTTCTGGAGTGAAGAGAGGCTGCTCAATCTCTTGTGCCACCTCAGCTCCCTGATTTGCTATGTCTCTCACTGTCTCTCTTCTATGTCTCTTTTTGTTGCATCATCTTGCTGCACCAGCTTTCCATGTTCACCAGCACTCCATGTGGGCCAGCACTCCTGTGTGGGCCAGCATTCTGCATGGGCCAGCTCTCCATTTGGGCCAACTCACTGTGAGGGCCAGCTTGCTTTTCACCAGGAGGCCCTGGGAATCAAACCCTGGACCTCCTATATGATAGACGGGAGCCCAATCACTTGAGCCACATCCACTTCCCTCACAGGGGTTCTTAAGCTTTTTTGTTCCACAGACCCCTTTGCCAGTAAGGTGAAATAAGTACTACTGTGATTTATTACATAATTTAGTACATACATTCATAAGTGAAGGAAATGCTAGATTTCAGTTAGAAGTCAGAGAAAATAAAGATAATAAGTTGATTTGGGGGTCTGTGGACTCCTGGTTAAGAACCCCTGGTCTAAAAAAAAAAAAAAAAGAACCCCTGGTCTAACATCATAAAGGATAAATAGTATGTACATAAAATCCACTAACAAAAGTAAATAAACTAGAGCAAAATGTATCAATATGAATTAACCTTACAATGTTGAATGAAAAAAGCAAGTGGCAGAATGTTATTTATATAACATAAAGAGAATATTATTTATGTAAAGTTCAGAAAGGTAGGTAATATATTGTCATCCATGTTGTTGCATGTATATTGGTTAGAGGTGCATAAAAATGTAGTAAAATTATAACAAAAGTGATTATCACAAAATTCCTTATGGTGGATACATTAGGCAAGACAGAGGACTTTTTTTGTTTTTTGTTTTTTTAGAAAAATCACTTTATTTTTCTGGTACTGTTATTCTTCTGTTTCACAAATTTGTGTGGTGAGATCAGAATTATACTTATTCTAAAAAATATTTCTAGGCAATTAAGGTAATTACTTCTTCGTGATACTACTTTAAAATATAAGGGGAAAAAAAGGAAAAGAAAAACTTATTTGCAGAGTGGGTGTGGATCAGTGGTTGAGTGCCAGCTTTGCATGTACAAGGTCCCAAGTTCAATACCTGGTACCTACAGGGGAAAAAAAAAACTTATAAAATAAATTTAAAAACCTTTCATGTAGAAGCACACCTTTCAGTTATGCCACTATTTACTTCTACTCATTGCTGATGTTTACAGATCTTCCAATTGCTCCCCCTTATTTAGCTTAAGTATCTGACTACCTTGCTCCTCAACCAAGTCTTAAGATAATTCTCAGTGTCCTCAGCATCTGTGTGGATCACTCATCCAACTACATAGCCTTGGAGTCTCTTGATCACCTCAGTGATATTGACATTTGATCTTCACTCGAAATGAATGACCTGGACCTTGCTATTATTTGGATTTATTTTACCTAAACTTCCGGCTTTATCATTCCATTCCTTTTTCTAAGCCCATATATATATATATATACAGATATATATTTAATGCCATCTAGGTCACTGCTCCCAAAATGCTTCTCCATGAATTAGATCTAGTTTTATTTCATAAAAATTCCCTGGGGAGATTTACAAATGTGCAGTCTTGGGTCAAGATCTGAGTTGTAACCTGGGAATCTGTAAGACAGATTTAGCCTGTGACTTTTCTCCATCACCATCTCCTTCAGTGTTTATGGCCTTCACGCTCCTGTTTAGGCACTGGGGTCCATCAGTTAATTACACTGTAGTCTTCCTGACAGACCATCTTTGTACTTCAGCACATCTGCACCATGTTTTTCTCCTCTAGTCATGATAGCAGTGGTGTTTTTTCCTCCACTTGCTCACTGGATTCCACCATATTCAGTTTTCCTAAGAGTCTTGGATCATTAGTGAGAACAATTTATTTTCTTTTTTTAAACATTTATTTTATTTATTTATTTATCCCCCCATTGCTGCTTGTGCTCGCTGTGTCCGTTTGCTATGCGTTTTTCTGTGTTGCTTATCTCCCTTTGCTGCGTCATCTTGCTGCGCCAGCTCGTGTTGTCAGCTCTCTGCGCTGTGTGGGCCGGCTTGCCTTCACCAGGAGTCCCCAGGAATTGAACCCTGGGCCTCCCATATGGTAGACGGGAGCCTAACCACTTGAGCCACATCTGCTTCCCAATTTATTTTCTTTATCTTTAACCTTGTCTTCTTTATTGACTCCTTCTAAATAGTATCTAAGCCAGTGAAATTCTTTAAAGTCTTTATAAAGATAAATATTTTCTTTCACCTGGTTTAGACCTCCTGGAGCTATTTTATCTCTCTCCTTTTCACAACCGAGTGTCTTAAAGGAGTTGTCTACAATTTCTATCTCATTTTCTCACCTTCCATTTGTGCTTCAGACAACTACAAACTGGCTTCTGCAACTTCTACTTAGCTGAAATTGTAGATAAAATCACCATTGACATCTTTGCTTCTAAATTCAATGGAAATTTCTCAGTCCTCATTTTAGTTAAAACATTGTGCACCGTTTGATCTGTTTATCAACCTCTCCTTATAGTGTACTCTGTTATTTATGTTTTTGAAGTGGGTGGAACATGTTAATGCTGTAGCATCACTCCTGTCTTACTTTATCCTTCTGAGCCCTCTTACTTGGAATTTCCTTTTATTTTTCTCATAGGTACATCCTCTCCTTTTCTCATTCTAAACACTTTCTCAAGACAGAGGGGCTTTAAAAGTTTTGGTAATAGACTGTTTCTTAAGCTGGGTTGGTAGGCACATACATATTAATTTTTTTCTTTATATCCCGTTTGTTATATACCCATTCAAAAGAATCTATCTACCTATCCTCTATCTATCATCTATCTATGTATCTATATACTCATTCTTTGAAATATTAAAAGAAGGAAGAGAGAGTGGTGGAAACATTCCTCTCTTACTCTGTCCGTATCATTGTTGTCAGGTGTGCAGATCAGAGCCTGGAGGTCTCGCTAGCACTGTATTTCTTTGGTATGCTTTACCCAGGAAAGATGGTAGGTATGTGCTTTGCTTCCTGCTGTTTTTTTCTCCTCCCAATCAGCAATTTCCTAAGGACTGCATTTTGTCATTTCAAGCACATGGCCTTTTGTCGTGACTCCACATGACATTTTCTGAGTACATAAGCAGCGTGCTGCTTCCTGCAGTAACACAGAGGTAGGAAAGCAGATGGTTCTTTTCTAGTTGGGAGGATGAATGAATGCACAGACACAGTGTGCATCAAACACAAGACAGCTCTAATTCTCCCAAGGGTCCAAGTTACTTACCTTCGTGGGGGTGAGACTAGCTTTTTAACTTGGACTCAATCAATTGGTATTTACCATAAGCCTTGAACTGTGCTGAGTAATTAGGGCACAAAACCATATACATATATACCCAAGAGAATTGCAAACGGATGTCCACATAAAAATATGTACATGAACATTCATAGCAGCATTATTCATAATAGCCAAAAAAAAAAAAAAAAGGAAACAACCCAAATATCCATCAATTGATGTATGGATAAAATGTGGTTATACACATATAACGGAATATTGTTCCGTTCTAAAAAGGAAGGAAGTTCTGACACATGCTATAACATGGATGAACCTTTAAAACATTATGCTGAATAAAATAAGCCAGATACAAAAGGCTAATTATTGTATGATCCCACTTATATGAAATATCCAGAACAAGCAAATTCATAGAGACAGAAAGTAGATTAGTGATTACCAGGGACTAGGGGGATGGGGGGTGGGGTGAGGAATGCCTGCCAATGGGTGAGGAATTTCTCTGGAGGGTGATGAAAATATTCTGGAATTAGACAGCAGTGATGGGTAGACAACTTTGTGAATATGCTAAAAACCACTGACTTTCACACGTTAAAAGAGTGAATTTTGTGGAATGTAAATTATACCTAAAAGAAAAGACTAATCTGTTGAAAGCCAGGATAGTGGTTACTAGGGGTGGTGGGGACAAGTGACTGGAAAAGAACATGGGAGGGTTTTGAGGTGCCGGCCATGGTCTGTTTCTCGATCTGGGTGTTGGTTATATAGTTGTGTTCGCTTTGTGAACATTGGTTGGGCTGTGCACTTTATAGATATATATTATAAATAAAAATTGTGAAAAATTAAAAAGAAGCATATAAGAATCCCCCAGGAACCTCAGGAACACCTTTTCCCCTGTAAAGAAAGTCAAGAAATAAGAAATGAAAGGAATGAGCAATTACTGGTTATGTCCCAGAAACTCACATGCTTGCTAAACACCTGCAACATGCTACCAGGAGCTACTTGACAGTCTCATTTAGGCCTCACACTAACTCTAAGATATAGGCATTATCATCCCCAACCCCATTTTTAGATAAGAAAACTGAGGCAAAGCACCTAAGGTCACACAATCAGCAAGGGAGGAGTCAGGATTGAAAATCAGCATTGTGCTCTATACCACTATGCAGTGCTCCTTTCAAAGAATCCCAGCCTGTGATCTCGGGAGTTGCACGGGCATCTTGGGAGGAACATGGGTGATCTTGGGAGCAGTGCAGGATTTTAGAACAGAAGGGTTACTGTCATGCATCGTTTCTTGGTGGAAATGCGCAGAGAGTCTTCCTTGGCTTGTTTTAGCATTGATTTTCTCCCATTTGAGTGATTTCTCAAATAGAAGTCAGATACTGTGCAGTGGCTTAGATTTGAAAATTAGGTATATCTAAGGGTATAACATATTTGGAACCCACACGGGATTGCCAATTTTTTATTTTGTTAAGTAACGACATTTAAACAATGAAAAGATCTATCAGTTTCCTTGGCTCGTCGAATGGGGATAACAGGGGTACTTACCTCACAGGGTTAATGAGTATTTAATGAGTTAAGACAGGTAAAGCAGTTGGAACAGTGCCGGACATATAATGAGGACTCAAGTATTACTTATTATTATTATTACTGAAGAAAAGATATTTTAATGAAATTTCATGTGCCCACAGTGTTAGAATAAAGAAGTTCTGTAGAGCTCACTAGACTGATATTAACCTCATTTCACTGGATTGACAGCAGGCGTGTCTTAGACAGGCACTCCTCCACCCCTGCTGTCTGGAGACCAGTGGTAATATAGACAGGCCACTGGACAGAGAGGCACCATCACACGCCATGCTGGGTGGCTTGGGCCAGTCTTCTCACTTCTCTGAGCCTCGCTTCCCACATCTAAAAAAAAAAGACAGTAGGAAAAGTTTGCATCTAAAATCTCCTCTCATTCTAATTTGTGAAATATGCTGTTATATAAGGAGCTACATATTCGGTTAAAGAAATATCCATATGAGAGTAGTGTAGCACGTGGTGAATACAAAAAGTCTGGCAGTCCTCCATGTGGATTTTTTTTTTAAGGTGGCTAATTGAGCTGGTTGTGATGATTAAATTCAGCTATGCATTCAATATTCATTGAGCACCCACTATATATTTGTCAAGCTTTGCAGATACAGCAATGAAAAGACATGGTCCAATGTCCTTGACCTTGTGGAGCTTCTAGTGTAGAGAAAAACACAAATGTTGAATAACAAGTAACAGGTGTGATGAATGTTACCAAAGGGGAAGTATGGGATACTACAGACCTCATGAGACAGGAGATAATTAGTCAGGAGGAAGTGACATTTCCACAGGGAGTTGGAAGATGAGTAGAAGTTATCTTGCTAAAGATAAAGAAAGTAGGAAGAAGAAAGAGTGTTTTAGGTAGGAGAATGTAGTACGATTCTGAGGTCTTCACTGGTGTTGGCTCAATCAATAGGGAAGAGGTTGATGATAGCGCCTGCAATTTTGAGTTGTGTTGAATGAAACCAAACAAATGTGATATAGGTAAGATCATAGGTTCAAAGATAGTTTTTCCAGAAAATGTGTAGCTTGGTGAGTTTCCTTCCACACATGAGCTCAAATCCCATTTAACTTCTTTTTAGATGTGGACTAAGAACAATAAAGTGGGCTGATTTTTCATACATCCTTTTCCAGAACATAAAACACTTAGCTACATTCTAGGGTGATTTGTCATTCAAATCCCTCTGGTGTTGAATCATGTCATGTTTTAACTACATCCCAAGCTACTTCACAAAAACTGAATAACATAATTGGTCTTTGTCAAACCTAACTTCTTAAGAGTCTTAAGACCCTGGGTAATTAAAATACCACAATTTTTGTAAAGGTACAAGTTGTCTAGGTTGTTTGATATAATTTGTACATCTAAGCCTATCATAAAACTAAATAATGGTGAGGTGTTGTAAAAAAAAATTAAGGGTTGAAATGCCAGTAATTAGGTTAATGTAGATTTTGCTCTTAAAGTAAAAAATTTTAAAGCTAGAACTTCATAAGCCCTGGGCACAATCAAATATATCCTGCCTTTTTCAATTATGCTGTCCAATATGTTAGCCCAATCATATGTGGCTATTTTAATTTTAGTTTTAATTCATTAAAATTAAACCTAAAGTGTAAAACTCAGTTCCTCGTTGTCACTAGCCACATTTTGAGTGTTCAAGTCACATGTGGCCAATGACAGTATAGATACGGAACAGCTTTGTCATTGCAGAAAGTTCTTTTGGGTCACCCTGCCTTAGAAGGTTGGATCAATAAAAAGAACTAGTAAGCACCCTTGCACAAGCCTGGATTGAAATAGGTTTTTCTTTATTCCTGTGTCTAGAGGAGCATTAAGAACCATTTAATGGGTTCATGAGGAAAAGCTACGATATAATATTAGTTGGAAAAGAACACACTAATATATATGATACCAAAATATACCCTACATGGTAATTCATCAGTAGTTAACTTATGATAGCTTTAATAGACAAATAAATGAGAAAAATTCAAAGCTCCCCCCCCAAAAATCATTGGATGGCCCCCTTTCCTGTTTCATTAGGTTATTGAAAAGGTGGTTGCTCTGAAAGCATTTTGTTAGCAGCCTCCAGATCTAGGATCTGCTTTTTGTCTTCATTCATTCTTTGTGGATCAGGGATATAGTAGGTGTGATTCAGAATAAAAGTATATGGGATGGAGAGGAATGTGATACTAAAGCCAATGGAAATACACCAGATTATCTGTAAACTGCAATAAAAAAAACAACAACAGGTTCAAACACAGAGAAATTAAAATGTCCGGGTATAAAAGCAAGTTAGTTCTAAACCTCACCTTTACTGAGTGAAAAACAAATCATTTAAAAAATCAGCGTTTGTGCATAAGTTTGAGTATTTTAAAATTTACTATTGTAACTTTTTTCTAAGTAATTTTGATACAATCCATTTTTTCAAGCCCTTTCTCAACACTTAGGCAGTCCTTACTTACTGTTTTGCAGGTGAGCTGGACTATTGAACTTTTAGCATTTTTGTAAATGAACCCTCATTTCACACACACACTGCATTTTAGACATAATTATAATATACATGCATATATATAAGTACATTTATATAAAGACAAGTGAAATATGTATAAGTACTTTAATGCCAGCTATTGTAATAAGTCAATAAACTTTATATAATTTGCTCAAATTTTTTCTTTTCTGTGGCTATTTTACATACATGGGCATTTTGTAGTTATCTAGCAAATGCCATAAAATAGTCAATCAAGAACATATTTTAATTAGGGGGCTGATTTAAAAAATTAAAACTCAGTGAAAATAAGAACACTTATTGGGAGGACTGAGTCAAACAAGAAGTCAAACTTCATCTGGCTGAGACCAGTAGCATTGGCTTTTGAGCTGGGAAGCAGGAAAAGGCAGTTTTTAGGTGGGGAGGGGGTACTTTTTGTGGGTAAGCAGTGGAAGGATTTCTAAACAAAGTGGGAAGACACTAAAAACAAATTTCATCTACTTTGCTGTGTTGCTCAGCACCATGATGGATGAAAACCACTGCCCCAAACCCTAAGAATCATCTTGCCTTGGAGCATCTATGTTAGGCTGCTTAGAGTCTGTTATAGACCAGACCAAGGAGCCTTAACCATCAACTGAGAGCTTGCCAAATCACTTTCATGTCATTTGATGATCAAAGAATGTAAAGGGTTTTGGTTTGTTTTTTAATAACCCCCTCCTGCCCTGTCCCCCACTCTCCTCCCCTGTGGAGACAATGTTTGATGTCTTTCACATTTTGCACACAAAACAGCTTTCTGATATTTTCCCCCAATTTAGCTGCCAAGCACTTAAGAAAGCTCCAGGAACAAGTTCTCCCAAGTGGCATTTCTACCTACTATTTTGCTTCTTCATGACCACGATCAGACTGCTTCTTGTTTCTGACAGTCCTCAGCTACTGAAGATGGAATTAAAAAAAACAAACTGCACTAAGTTTGCAAATGTTAATTTTTGAATAAAAAGCGTTAATCAGCAAAATGCAGGTGTTAGGAATATTGGAGCTAATCTTTTCATTATGCTGCCAACTCAGAAATTATGCTAAGGTTCATTAGAGACAAAGACATCATTCGTCTGTTCTTTGTTTCCCTGGAACATGGCATAATGATCTTGGCTTAGATTGTCATTTAAATTCATTCACATGCCTTATTATACAGGATTGCTGAACTGATTCACATCACAAAGAAAGTCTAAGATGTGATATCAACATATTTACTGAATGCATAATGAGTACATGTATTCAATACTAGGAATGCAGTGACAGATATAATCAGCCTTGGCCTTTGTAACCTTATTTGGCGCTACATCTCTTGCTTTTCCAATAAATAGTTTGACATCTTGCGCTGTGTGGTTGACACCATACTGGGACCATTCTCATTCTAGTTTCCTGGCAGAGAGAACTGGGAGAGAGGGTCTGGTCAGTCCACCTGTATCTTTCTTTTGGTCCCTGCTACAGTATTGTTGATGATGATTGGACCTATGAAAATGTGGATCCTTTTCCAGCACTCCTGTGACCTCTTGCTAGCCAGCCCTAGGTATCACATCTGTGTTGCTCAAAGGTTATTGGTATTAGTTTATGCTTACACACCCAGCCTACATTATTTGCAAAGTAGGACTTGTGGGGCTGTTGTCAAGAGATTTTCAGATTCAGTGTCTCTCCACTAACCCTCCAGGAACCATTTTGTTCCTCTAACGCTTCAAGAGCCCTTGAGTAAAGGACGAGTTTCCCAACTGTATTAATTTCCTATTGCTGCTGTAACAAATTACCATGAATTTAGCAGCTTAAACAACACAAATTTATCGTCTTACAGTTCTGCAGGACAG
Organism: Tolypeutes matacus; assembly: GCA_026826555.1. Lineage (NCBI taxonomy): Eukaryota > Metazoa > Chordata > Mammalia > Cingulata > Chlamyphoridae > Tolypeutes > Tolypeutes matacus. The sequence continues at coordinate 7,984,031 of JAKSZT010038599.1, read as the reverse complement.
AAGTTTTTGGAGGCTCTCTGAGAGACTCTGCTTCCTTACCCTTTCCACATTGTAGAGGTCTCCCACATTCTTTGGTTCATGGCCCCCTTCCTTCATCTTCAAAGCCAGCACTGTTGCATCTCTCTGTGTTTTTCTTCCATAATCACGTCTTCCTCTGACTGACTTTACTGTTCTGCTTCTCTCCTCCACTTTTAAGGACCCTTCTGATTATATTGGGTGTGGTAGTTTGAGACTGTATGTACCCCAAGAAAAGGTCATGTCCTTAGAGCTAATCCATTTCTGTGGATGTGAACTTATTGCAGGTGAGACATTTTGATTAGATCACTTTGGTTAAGGGTTTTTGATTAGGTTATTTCAATAGGGCGTGATGCAGGGTGGGTCTTAATCCTCTTACTGTAGTTCTTCGTAAACAGGATGAATAGAGAGGAGGCTGCAGAGATAAAGAGAAATCCCTAAAAGCTGAGAGAGATAGTTCTGGAAGCCAGAAACTGAAATCAGCGGAACACAGAAACAGAGAGAAAACTACGAAGCAAGAAGTTGTGGGCAACAGAGCCCAGAGGAGGAGGGAGAGCCTCAGCAGATGCCTCCATGTGCCTTGCCACATAAGAGAGGATTCCAGGATTGCCGACAGCCAGTCTTCAGGAAGAAAAAGCATCACCTGATGAAACCCTGATTTGGACATTTTTCTCAGGCTCAAAACTGTAAGCTTTTAAACTAATAAATTCCCATTATAAAAGCAAAGCTACTTCTGTTATATTGCCTTGGCAGCCTTTAGCAAACTAAAACATTGGGACTACCTGAACAATCCAGGATAAACTCTGCATTTTAATGTCAGCTGATTAGCAACCTTAATTACATAGATAGCCTAAATTCCTCTTTCCTATGTACCTAACATGTTCACAGATTCTAGGGATTAGGATGTGAAAAGATCTTTGAGAGGGCCATTATTCTGTCTACCAGACCAGCCTGGATTCTTTATTCCTCATGGTCACCTTCTCTTTGAAGTCCATTCCATTCTTTCTCACTGTGGCAGCTCAGTTCTGAGAGGATCCCCAATGATCTCTACCCATAGGTGTCTATGCCCTTGTGTAATTCCCTCCCTTTGAGTGTGGGCAGGACCTTTGATTTACCTCTAGCCAATACAATATGGCAAAGGTGTTGGGATATCATGTCCATGATTACATTCCATAAGATTGTAACTTCCACATTGCTATCAGACTCTCTCTCTTCTCAGCTGGTACCTTTTGATAAAGCAAGCAGCTGTGTTGGGGAGGCCCATGTGGCAAGGAATTGAGGGAGGACCCTAGCTGATAGGCTGTAAAGAACTGATTCTTGCCAACAACCATACAGATCATTCCCCAGTTGATCTTTCACATGAGACCACAACCCTATCCAAAACTTTAATTGTAGCCTCATGAGACACTCTGAAGCAGAGAACCCAGTTAAGGCAGACCCAGATTCCTTACACACAAAAACTGAGAGATAATAAATGTATGTTTCTTTAAAGCATTAAGTTTGTGTTTATTTTGTTATGCAGAAATAAGTAATTAATACATGTGGTGGTTTGGAGTTGTATGTGCCCCCCAAAAACATGTTCTTAAATCTAATCCATTCCTGTAGGGGTAAATCCATTGTAAGTAGGACCTTTTGATGAGGCTACTTCAGCTAAGGTGTGTATTAGTCAGCTAAAGGGGTGCTAATGCAAAGTACCAGAAATCTTTTGGGTTTTATAAAGGATATTTATTTGGGGTAGAAGCTTACAGTTACCAGGCCATAAAGTGTATGGTACTGCCCTCAGCAAAGTCTGTTGCCATGTGTTGGAGCAAGATGGCTGCCGACATCTGCAGGGGTTGAGCCTTCCTCTTCCACTTAAGGCTCCGTGGTCCCAGCTTCTTCCAATATCAGCTGTAGGCTGGAATAAGTCTCTCTTTCCTGGGGCTTGTTTCTCTCTGGGCTCAGCTGCTCTGCTCTCACCACAAGACCAGTTGTAAACTATCAGGCGAACAGCTCATCTCTTCCTGGGGCCTCTGCCATGTCTATTGGAGCCTTCTCTCTTTCCTCACATATCTGCTTCTCTGTGTATTTACCTCCTGGGGTTCCAGCATCCAAAACTCCACTAACTCTTCTGCCTTGTCATTTTTCTCTGTAAGTCTACTGACATTGCCCAATCAAAGCCTCAGTCATAATTTAATCAAGTAAGAGTGAAACATCTGAATCCAATACAATCTAATGTACCCAGAGGAACAGATGAATTTACAAACATAACCCAATATCTGTTTTTGGAATTCATAAAAAATATCAAACTGCTACAAGGTGTGACCCACCCAATTCAGGATGGGTCTTAATCCTATTACTGGCCTCCTTTATAAAAGAATGCCATTCAGACAAAGACAGAAAGCCACAGAAGCAAGAAGCTGAAATCAATGAAAGCCAGAAGAGAAGGGAGAGACCAGCAGATGCTGCCATGGGCCTTGCCATGTGACAGTGGAGCCAAGGATCACCAGCAGCCGGTTTGGGGGAAGAAAGCATTGCCTTGATGATGTTTTGATTTGGACATTTCCTGAGCCTCAAAACTGTAAGCTAATAAATTCCCATTGTTTATGACAAACTATTTCATGGTATTTGCTGGAGCAGCCTAGGAAATGAAAATAATACACTTACCTAAAAACCTCAGGTGGGACTATACTAATCCATAAAATAGTTTCTCACAATGTTGAACCTCAAAAGTGTAGTTATTTTTCACTCAATGTATGGTCCATAGCAGCATTTGTAACCCCTGGGATTGTGAGAAATGCAAAAACCCAGGCACCATCCTAGACCTACTGAGTCAGAAGCTGCATTTTAACAAGATCCCCAGGTATTCTATATATTCATAATAAAGTTTGGGCAACATTGGTAAGATCTCTTTCTCCTAAAGAGTTTCTTTCACCCTCTGGGAATCTGCCTACCACCTTTGTGGTTACTAGCTCTGCTTACTGTGGGAATAGGCCACAAAAGTCCAGTGCCAATGGGGCATACTCAAGTTATCCCACCCACATCCTATAATAGATAAAATCCATTCCAAGAGGACTTACTACCTTAACATCTAGACAGAGGATATGCTGGTTTCATTTTTTAAATTCTACTTTTCTGGGCCTCTGTTATTCACATAAAACATTGTTGGTACCCTCAACAATCTTACAATCTAGCTGGGAGCAGTAAGTAACAAAATACAAGAGATGCTAAATGCTTGGTTTGGGGACAGAATGATAACTCAGGATGAGTATGGTCAGGATAGGGTTTACAGAAGAGTTTGGACATGAATTGACCCCCTAAAGGTGAAAAGCACATAGGACATTGAAGGGTGACAGATATCAAAGAAGCAGCAGGTAGGAATTAATATGGGTCCTTTGCTGAACTTGAAAGGAGAACTGTTTGGCTACAACATAGAATTTAAGTAAATGAATAATGAGAAATCAGGGGAGTAGGGCTAATACTGCAGAGATTTTATATTTCTATGTAATTGGAAGGAAAACATTTCGATAATAAGAAAAGAAGGAAGGGAGAGAAGGGAAGGGAAGGCACAGAGGGAGAGAAGAAAGAAGGAAGAAAGAAAAAAGATTACAACAGGTTCAAATTTCTGTTTTAATTAAGGCATCAAGATATAATAGGAGCCTCATTCCAAAGTGAAGTGTGAATGGCTGACTTACAAATGAGGTAATCAAAAACCAGTAATAAGACTGAGTTCCTCATCCACACTGGAGTTATGAAAAAGTGAGAAATAATTGAAGAGGGAAAAAAGAGGAGTTATAGAAAGTTGGTTGGTTTGCTGTGGAGAGGGAGGGTATGCCTCTTCCTTTACCTCAAGGCGAGGGGAACCCTTAGCAAAACCACTAGAGTATCGTGTATTCTCTGCCTGTTTTACCACCTGAAGGGTCTAAACGGTGAGGAATGGCTTGGCCAGATGCTTTGACAGTGGAGCAAAGGACAAGTGGCTATAATGGGTGGAAAGGAGAACCCTGGCACTCATAGTTTTTTTGAAGTAAAGAATGTGTTTCCTGTGGTTCAGGCACATGCAAGCATGGCCTATGATGGTGGCCCGGAGGGACAAGAAGCTCTCAGAGAAAAGAAGCTGAAGTTACCACTGGATGCCTATGGCCTGAGGAAGAACTGAAGAGACAGTCAGAGAAGTTCTTCATTTTTAAAGAGAATTAAAGAAGCTACATTCCCAGGGGCAGGCAGCCATGGTGAGGGCACTGGAGAGAAAAGTCTGCTTTTAATACCTTCCATTACCATTTGGCTCTAATGAGGGTAGCACAGTAGAACATTTTTGCCCTTTCCCCTTCTCTCTCCCTCACAGTCCATGCCTGCAAAAGTAAAAAAACTGGCCTGCAAGATGGGAATGAAGAGCAGGAAGATCTAACAGGGAAGAAAGAGGTTCCCCTGGAAACCGATTCTGAAGTGGAGAATGGCAAGCAGAGGTTTATTAGGAAGTGCCTGCCAGATCAACACCTGTGAGAGGGGCAGGGAGTGGGGTTGGGCAGAGGGAGACATTGAACTGGGACACAGTTGCACAGAGGTCTGAGCGTTTCCTACAGGGTAGTCCTGGAGCTGGGTGTTCTTTTTGGGGTTTTCCCTTCTTAGAAGATGGTGTTCTCTGCTTCCTACCTCCATGACCTGGGGTGAGGCAGTTCTCTTCTGCTGAGGGTAATTTCCAGCTGAGAGTCTTGAGCTGGGGCAGGCCTGGGGCCAGCACATCATAGCATCCGCTACCCCATGACACCACTTTCCCAGTGTAGGCACCCTGGAACGAGCAGGGAAGAGGGAGGTGCTTTTATCCCATTTCAAGGGGCTAGATTTTAAATTCTTGTCCAGAGTAGCTTTTATTGCTTTAAAGTTATCAGGAAAACCATGGGGCTTGCTCTAAATTTTACCCACGGGCAAGGAAAGAAATGACCCCACAGAATAAACATACAGGGATGTATGCTTTAGCTAGCTAAAGTTATTCACATCCCCAAAGCCTTGTTTCTAGAGAGGCAGTAGCAGGAAAGAAAACCTTTGCAGAGGAAAACTCCTCAATGGCATGTATGTCTGCAAAGGCAGACCTCAGAGCAGGGGTTCTGGCTTTTTTGTTTGTTTTGCCTCAGATCCCTTAGGCAATCTGATGTAGTTTTTGGGTCCTCTTCTCAGAATCATGTTTTCAAATGCATGAAATAAAAGACAAAGTGTTTCAAAGAAAATCAATTATATCGAAATCTTGTTGAGAATTTTTAAAAATTGTGAGAGTGATGTATGTGCTTCTTTATGTACACTTAAATAAAAAGATTTGATTTTCAATCTTATTTAATGTGTAATTTCAAGTTTCAAAGTAATTTAAAAATAATCTTGAGCATAAGCATTATTTTGAGTTATCTGCCACAACTGTGATGTGATAAGAAACTATCTATGATTTCTATGGTTCCAGTATCACAGGTACTGTTCATATTACTGTGGTTTGTTCCCTATATTCATATTTGAAGGAAGTGCTAAATTTCACATTGAGGTTATAGAAAATAAAGATGTAATTTTGTTCTCTAACCTAGTCCACAACCCCCCTGAATTCTTCCATTCCTGGATCCCTTGGGGGGTTCCTTGGACTCCAGGTCAGAACCCTTGCATTCTGGAATAGGATCAGCTGACTCTCCGCATCATAACAAAGTAACAGGAATTTTTAGGGTCTCTTTTGGGGAAGGAGAGTGGCTCTGAGGGGGTGTTGAAGGAGAGGAGAGAGAAATGAAGGACTAGAGTAAAGAGGGGAATGGGGAGCCAGGGAGTGTGGTAGCCTTCCAGTGAGGAATGTTTCATGGCCATTGGATGATGGATGAGAACTGCCTTGTTTACTGTGCTGCATCCACAGACCTGTGTGTTCTCCATGTGGGCATCAAGGAAGCTGTGGGAAGATATGGTCCACACTGAACCCAGGGTGGGGCAAGATGACCCTCCCCGCAAGGGGCAGAGTTGAAGGCAGCAGCTACTAAGAGATTAGCAAAGCAGATTGCCTTGTTGGAGTGCTGAAAGAAGGGAGAAGTTGTGTTGCTGAGCTGGGCCTGGACAACAGAATGGTCCATTTGGGATTCTCAAGGTTCCAAAGAAATTGGCAGCATCTGGACTGTGTTTAGAGAAGACTTCCCATCCTTCAGCTCTCTCATTCCCTCCCTCCCACTATCCTGATCTTACACCTTACTGATCACCAGCCCCTGCCCGCCCCCACCTCTCTTAGTAGATCAGCCCTGTGGTAGCCTAACAATCACCTGCAGCCCTGTTCTTCAAGATTGCCAAATCCCTTTGAAAAATCTATAAAATGTCAGGCTCCTTCCAGGCAAAACTCTAAACCTGGATTAAACTCCTGGGCTGCCTTCTCCATTCCTACCCCTGGGCTGCTAGGCACAGTTACAGTGTGCAGATGGGCCCATGAAAAATTCATGGACTCCAGCCCCAGCTGCACCCTCCATGAAGCTCAGCAGTGCCTGGGCAGCTTTCCAGTTCCCCTCAGGAACAGAACAGTCGAAACCGTTACCACGCCCAGGGCTCCTGAGAATTAGCAAAAAGTGCCCCTGCCTCTTAGTTTATCATATTATTGCACAACCGTGACAGAAAAGCCAAGGAACCCTAAGGACTGTTGGCCAGTCAGAAGATACCACCATGGAAGGCAACAAGCCTTCTAGCCTCTGAAACTGTGAGCTAACAAAGCCCTGTTGTTAAACCAACCCAGTTGTGTGCTATTTGGTTTAGCAGCTGAGAAACTAAGATACCAGGTAAAGAGAACTGTCAAGGTTGGAGCCTGGCAGATACAAGTCAGTCCTCAGAGGGCGAGAGAAGAAACCTCAAGGAAAGCTCAGTGTGTGATTGACGTAGGTCACAGCTATGTGTGCATGTGCATGTGTATGTATGTGCCAGTGAGAATGTATGTGTCAACTCTTCCAAGCTTGTGCATGGCTATATGTGCTGTGTCGGCTTATATAGGTGGAGACTCTCTTTACACTTCCAAGAGTTGATCAGGAATCCAGAATCTCTTCCTTCACATTCTGGAATAAGTTAGTATATGGTGCTGTTGTGCAGTACACAATCCAGATGCCTGTACTGCCACCCCTGACCCTGTCCTGCTCAAAACCCTTGTACCACCCCTACCTCTTTCCTTATCAGAGGATGACTTTGTCTCCATTCAAATGAATCTTCTCAACTTTCTGTTTTCTTCTCCAAATATATCTACATTTATACCCTTCTTTTGCCTTTTCCCTTCAATGTCAGAGAATGAGGTGTCTGCCTTCTGTTCAAAGCCAGTGACTCCTATGCTCTTGAGCCCATTATGAGTCTCCTCTGGGTTTTGATGCATTACTTATTCCCCTTGCTCAGATTTCTTCACACTGTCATCTCTGTGTGCTGTTTTTTTCTCTTCTTTTTAAGGAGGTACTGGGGATTAAAATTCGGACTTCGTACATGGGAGGCAGGCATTCAACCACTTGAGCTACATCTGCTTCCCTGTGCGCTTTTCAATTGTCCCATAAAACCTATTCCATTCCATAAAAATCTTCTCTTGACCCTAAAGCTCTCTCTACAATGCCTTCCCTCTTCTCCTCTCTCAGCCAAGCTTCTGGAAAGAAAGCCCTACTATTATTTTCACTTCTTCACCCACTGCACTCAGGCTTTCACCTCTGTCACACCCCTTAATGTTCTTTCATAGGGTTATCAGTGACCTCCATGTTGCTTGATTTGCTGGATAACTTTTCAGTCCTTATTTTACTGGACGACGGTACATTTGACACAGGTGGTCACATTCTTCTTTAGGAGACTATCGACTCTCTTGGCTTCCATGATTCTACCCTAGGCAGGGCCTTTCAGTGTGAGGACCATGCTCAACATCGCTGTCCAGGCTGAAGAGCCACACTCAGAGCCCTTGGCTGGGCAGCTCCATATTTTCCTGAGACAAGGGAAACGAATCCATAGCCGGTCTGTTCAGGTCATGCTGAGCAGGGGGTTTGTTTGAAGCAGCAGGAGACGAAGAGAGAGAGATGAGAGAGACAGAAAGAGAGAGAGGGAGAGTGAGAGAGAAGGGGAGCATGGAGCATACAGTTGCTAAGAGATAGAGATGAGAAACATAGCCTCAGTTCCTATATTTACTGTCCCCAGTTCTGATCTGATTGAGGTCTTGACGCCTGATCCTTTGTATCTGTGAGTGTGTTTTGTCCTTAAGATAAATTTTCTGCTTATTGACTGAGTTAAGTCTCAGTGGCTTGCAATCAAAAGGTGTGTCTAAGACAAACACCTTTCAGCTTGTAGAGTTTGTCACCTGAAAGGTGCAGTTTTTGGTTTTACTGGTCCTGAACCTTGTGGTGCCTCACTATAATTCTCTCTTGCTCTTTACTGAGAACAACCATCTCAATGTGTGCCTACCTGATTTTGAGGCTCTAGCAGCAAGTGGTCTGAGTCACTTATTTGCAGTTTTCAGGAGACTGCGTACCAATGACACATAATAACTCATGCAATGTGGTGAGCCAGCGAACTGGACAGAGCCTGTGGACTCTTGCTAAAGATCAGATTTCCCTGACTTCTACTGAACATGTTGGTAAAACTTAGGATTTCTCCATTTGCAGCTTCCTGATTTATGATAGAAAAAATATCTATTTGAACAATGGAAAATTTTCCCAGTATCCCTAAAAAAGAGTCCGTTTTGGTGATTGTGATAGTTATTCTAAAGTGTCAACTGGGCCAGGTAATTGTGCCCAGGTGTTTGGTCAAGCAAGCACTGGGCTAATTGTAATACAAGGCCATTTTGTGGACTTTAGTCACCAGTGAGTCTACTGCATAGAGTTGATTATATCTACCAACAACCAGGAAGATATTGCCTTCAGCAATGAGTGATGCTTTAACCAATCAGTTGAATGCCTTAAAAGAGGAAGTGATTTCAAAATTCAGAAGAGAATTTCCCAGCTTGTCTTTGGACAGCCAACATCTCCCAGAAACTCATCAAGGACCTTCATTGGACTTTCATCGGAGCCCCTGGTTTGCAACCTGCCTGCGGAACCTAGATTTGTACATCCCCACAGTCACATGAGAGACATAAAATCTCATATTGTTGACAGATATCTTCTGTTGACTCTGTTTCCCTAGAGAACCCTGACTAATACAGTGATAGAATCATTTATTATAAATTATGACAAATTCCTGGACATTTGAATGTCTCGATTCTCCATTTAGCGACTATTATGCTCAGCTACGACTCCACAGTTCTAACCAATCTGTTCTCTTCTCTGTCCCTCTCTCCCTCATGCATACTTATCACTGTAAAGCCCACACTATGCAAACTCTTTTACTGTACTAATCATTGTCCATACACTTTCCTCGCCTCCCCATCAATACCAATGCTGTAACTCCTTCAAGACTCAGCTCAAGTTGTACTTCTTTGTGAAGCCTTGCCCTGAGCCTCTAGTTATAATACTTTTGGTATTCTTGGAATTCTTCTACCCAGCAGCTCCCAAACAGAGATGATTTTGTCCACCAGAGGACATTTGGCAATATCTGGAGACATTTTCAGTTGTCATAAATGGTAGGGGGGTTGCTACCGGCATTTGGTGGGTATAAGCCAAGGATATGGCTAAACATCCTACAGTGCACAGGACAGCCCCCATAGCAATGAATTATCTGTGGTGTTGAGAAACCCTGCAGTCTAACCTGACTTTGGCACCATCCACCCTATCATTTGATTATTCATTATGGTATAGAATCTTAGAGCTGGATAGAATCTTTAGAAATCATCCTGACTCTCCTTGAACTTTTTGAGTAAGAAGATAAACCCAGAGGAAAACAGCTCAAAGTCACCGAGTGAATGAGTCATTGGCAGGGCTTTGTCTTCTGACTCCTGGGCTTTTGACCATTTCCATTTCACTGTGCTGTTTCCTTCTCTCAAGGTTAGCAAGGTTAGGATCTTGTATTAAACTTGCAATGACTCTCCTTTCCAGTCTCCTACACACAATCCGGTACTAGATATATAATATATATTTGTTGTCAGATCAAAATAGCTTTAGATTTTGCAAAATACCCTCTGTAAATGCATTTTCTAAAGAACAGTAAGCTTATCTCCTGGATAGAATCTCTTAAAGGGATAGGTAACTTCACCTAAACCAAAGAAAGAAGGAATTCTACAGAGACCTTTTGGAGAACTATTTTCAACATCAATTAGTGTAAACATCAGCCAACAGAGTCTCATGCATTTAAATAATGGAGATGAAAATTACCACCTTAGCAGCATGGAGGAAAACATTCCCATTAAGGAGAATGATTAACTGAATTCTTACAGAGAAACCAGAGGGGAAAAAAAATCAGAAAGGACAACACATTGTATACATTTGTAAATATGATTTCTATTAACTCTTATTTATGACTTGTTTCCATAAATAAATAAATAGATTATTTTCCTTGAAGAAAAAAACATGTAAGCAATTATTGACACAGAGTTCCAAAAGGCTAGGTTGAGCATAAAATAACATTTTGTTGGAAAAGGAGAGCTGATTGACGAGTGTTCTGCATTTTGGTGGCAGAACAGTTTGAGGGGTGGTTGCAAGAAACTGATCTTGGATTTGAGTCACAGCCGCACCTCAGAACACAGCTGTGTGATTGGGGTAAATTCCTTACTCCCTTAAATTCGACATCTCCTAACTTTGAAGTGAGGATAATTAACAGTATTTCCCACAATATAAAATTGTGAGGATTTCATCAAGGAACACAGGATATGTGCTCTTCACAGGATGGGCCAAATCTAAGGAATGAAAGCTATTGTTATAATTTCTACCATTATCCTTTCATTATAGTTCTGAACAAAGGGAAAGATCACTTCGACTCGTGATGTCAATTTTAGTTTCTCAGAAGAAATATGATGTCACATTCACAATACAGAAGAGAACATCCATTTGGAGTCCTCACATTTACAATTTAAAATAAAAGTGAGCATTGGCTTTTGAGATATATGTATATGTTAGGTTTTAAAATGGTGTAAACAAATCTGTAGGGTTAAGAACCTGAAAAATAATGTTTCATTTTCTTTTCCCTCCCTCCCTTCTTTCCTCTCTTCCTTCCTCCCCTCCCACCCTTCCTCTCCTCCCTTCTCCTTCCCTTCTTTCCTTTAACAAGATGTGCAAATGCATGTATATGGGGTTAAGTGGAAGTTAGTAAGAAACCTATAGAAAGTGTGTCAAGCAGTGTTATGGAAAAGTCCTGGAAGGGCAGGTGAAGAGTCTCAGTTTCCAAAGATGGCTCACACTAGATGTGAGATGTCAGCCAAGTCACTTATCTCTTGAATCAAAGATTACTCATCTGTAAAATAAGGGGCGTGGTAGATGATTACTAAGGCTTTCTACAGTTTTAAATGCTGGAGTGTATTTTTATTTCTGAAGAGCCATGAACTGACACATAATTCAAATATGCTGTTAAAAATGATCCTCTTTTTAAAACTAAATTCAATCTGTGGGAAAAGTGAATCATTATTCAATTTTAAAAAGATTTTACATTTTGTGTAGGTCTCAGTCCAAATATTTTGTTACTTTCTAAATTCTATAAACAGGACCAGCTTCATGGGTGTCCAACCTATTACATAGGGAAGACCCTGTACTTAAAAGGACCCAGAGCTTAGTTCAATGCTATTGTTGCCATCTTGAAATTGTAATTTTTGGATAAGGGGCCCCACATTTTTATTTTGCCCTGGGCCTTGCAAATTGTAACTTATAATTTACAGTTTAATTTCTAGTCCTAAAACTCGCTCCTTAAATTTGGGAACCACCTGGACCTCTTTCCTCTGCACTCATTCTCAATTTTCATGTTGGTATAAAACTAGGGAGGGCTGCCTGGTTAGCCTGCAACTGCAGGATGTGCTGCCAACTGTGCATAGGGCATGCAGCGCCCACCTTTGGCTCCAATGGGAAGAAGTTGTCCTTCTGCTTCAGCCATCTGTAAGGGTCTGAGCTTCTGTCACTGGTAATTCCTTGATCAGAGCAAATGTTGCTAATAGTCTAGCAAACTGCATGGAGAACTTGGTGAGAAGATAAAACAGTCCTTTGAAAATTGGAGTCTGTCAGTCAGGTCTTAGGAAGAGCCCTGCTGTGGGAAATCCCGCATCCCTCATGCCCTCTCTTTGCTTGTTTTCTTGAGCAGTTGCTCAAGGCTTGAGGCATTTTCCTTCGAGCATATGCATGAACTGTGAAACTCGGTCAGAAGTTTCTAAATAGAAAAAGGAACTACTCAGAATCCTATCAATGCGTGTGTTGATTCAATTTCAGAAAAATACTTCTCACCTCTTACTCGGTGCGTGCTGTCATTGAGGGCAAACACGACAATGAGCTAATTCCAGTTCGTCACGGTATCAGTCATCGTGGGTCTACTGTCTAGCCTGAGAAACCGGGATAATATACACCTGACAGAGCTGTTCTGAGGACAAAGGATATGGTAAGTGACTGGGCACTTGTAGAGTTCCTTCGTGAAGAGAATTTGCAGGTGCATTATGGGCACACGATTTTAAAAGATGTAAGTTGCTTCTGGTGATATGTGTAGGTATTTCCCCCAAAAGGAGCCGTTTAAATGAAAACGGAGATAGAAAGAAATTTAAGCGATTGATCTTTTCTTCTCAATTTTCAAACATGAGGTCCAGCGCAGCGCTCCTTTCTGGAACAGTCACCGAGCAGAAAGGCAGCGGGATAGAGACGCCAACAGAGAGGAAAGATCGTGTCCAACTCCAGACCTGTCCGTCCAGCGTTTCTTCTTCTCATGCGTCCTTCTTCTCTTCCCACCCCTGCCTCCCCCGAGCTCCGGGGTAGTTTAGTCGCGGCGGTGACCGGGCCTTCGCCTGCGGCTCCCGCTTATTTTACGACTCCGGCAGCCCGGCTCGGTTTGGAAAGGAAAAGGGCGCGGTGGTGAGAGGCGGGGCCAGGACGCAGCGGGCGGAGCCGGAGAAACGGGGCCAGGGCGGGACGCGCTTCGTTCCTGGACCCGCGGAGACCCGAGCGCAGCTGGGGCAAGCGAGGAGGGGCCGAGAGGGGGCGGGGCCATGGCCGGTCGGGCCTTGTGCCGGGATGGGCGGAGCCGTGGGCGGGGCGGGGCCGGGCCGAGGTGGGCGGGGCTGGGAGCGCGGCGCGCGCGGCAGAGCTGGGCCACTATATCCGCCTGCCCTCCCGAGCGCTGTACTCTGTCCCAGCCCGGCACCCAACACCCAGGGGAGAAGGGCGAAGGGACGCGGCGATGGCTCCGCGGGGACTCGGGCCCGCCGTCCTTGCCGCTGCTGTCTTCGTGGGAGGCGCCGCGAGCTCGCCGCTGGTGGCCCCGGGTGAGTGCCCTGACAGGGCTGGGACGTGACTGGGGAGGCGAGGGTCGGGGCGGTAGCCCCGCTGCGCCCCCGGCTGCCCGCGTCCTGGCGTAGCCACGGGATCCCGGCGCTGCACATCTGGCTGCTCCCGGGTGACCCGGGTCGGGCGCGGCGTGGCCGTGGCTCCCGCCCCTCCCCTCCCCTCCCTTCCCGGCTGCCCTCCTCTCCGCGCCTCCTCTGAGAACCTGTGCCCTCCCCCAGCCTCCGGGCTGTCCCGGGTGTAGGGACCCCCCTGGGGTGCGCTTCCGCCGGTGCAGCGAGTGTAGGAGCCCGGCGGACCACTTTCCTGCTGCCGGTGTCCTCCAAGGCCCCGTAAGCGGAAGATCTTGACACCGGGGATCGGGTGCGCTGCCACCGCCTCCCTCCTTTAAAAAAAAAAATTTTTTTTTTTAAACCGTGGGGAGCGTCTGTTTCTTCCCTTTGCAAGTTATCGTTTATTTTAATGGTTGATGGATTCCTGTAACAGGTCGGAAATTCCAGATTTCTTCCCACATATCCTGGATAAATCAAGTCGGAAAAAGGGAAGGCGCATTTGTAAACTTTTTTTTTTTTTCCCTCACTTCTCTGCGTCGATTCCTGTCACCACAAAAGGAACCTTCTGTGGTCCGGACAGGAAGCCACCAGGGGAGATGCTAAAGTACTTGCTCTTGGTGATGAACACCTGAGCGGGAGTTTTTAACTGAATTAACCCAAACTTTTAAGGAAGCCCTGTCTCACACTCTTGTTTTTATAACTACAGAGCAGGGATTCTTAATAAGGGCTCAATGAGCTTGAATTTAAATTCAGAAAAATATTGTTCATGTGGGGACGTGTTAGTGCGGGTGTGATATATTTATGAAATAATGCACAGTATAGTGTGAAATTAGTAAGGACTCCATGGTTTTCACCTGATTGGCAAAGGGGTCCGTGGAACAAAAAAGGTTAAGAGCCCCTGCTCTAGGGATTCCTTACCACTGTCCCCCCTCCTAATTGCCACCTCACATCAGTAATTAAAAACTACAACAACAAAAAAACTTATATCTTCTTGGCCAATTGGGGTTACTACAGCCTGCAATCTTACGTCAGCAAGCTCTTCTAAGCTTGTCTTCATTGGCAACTCCTGTTCAGGTCCAAATAATGAGCAACTGGAAGCCTTCCAACAGTGACTATCTCCTCTATAAAAACACAAACACAGCTCTTCCGCTCCTGAGAAGATACCAGTCACTTACAGCTGGTTGTTTCAAACTGACTTATCACTTTGACCTTCACTTCTTCATAGAAACCAGAACAGGTTAGGAAGGGAACGTGGACAATATGTCTCCTGAGTAATATTGGTTGGCAGACCCACGTTTCCTTCAGCCAACCACCCTGGGGGAATGGCAGCTAGTGACATGTTCATTGGATGGGAGATTTTGGTTTTCCTCCTATTGCATTTCATTTCCCAGACATGTGGTTGCATAACAGGGTTCAAATTGTGCCCCAAGGTTGTAGACAGTGCCTAGAGAGTGTTGGAGTCAGTTGCCTGGAATTTAGAGAGGTGCTTACCTGGAAGTAAACTTGTTAAAATTTCAGCACATGATGCATGTAATCAGCCATCAGCAAGAGAAATGGACTCTGAGAGTAGGTTTCTGTTTTGATGGATCCCTGAGCAATACCCCTGAGTCAGACTAGGAATGTTACTGAAGAAAGCTCTTGTCTAATCACATAGTAATCTTTCTGTTGAAAGGGAGCTTAAGTAGAATAAAGTCTCTAAGAAGAAAAGGGAACACAGTACAAATTTGCTAGTGTGTCTTCAGACCCTGTGCATCTGCCATCTGCTCCTCTTGGAATCTAAAGACCATCGTAATGTTTGTAGGCTCAGCTTCTTGAGGTGGAGAGAGAGGGATGGGAACTAATGTTGAGAGCCTGATAAGTGCCAGGGTTTGGGTTGGGCACTTTAAATACGTCTTTACACTTTTTTGCTTATAATCCTCTCAAGTACTTATTTCTAGTGAGGGAACTGAGACTCAGAGAGGCTAAATAATTTGCCCAACATGACACAGCTAGTGTATCAGTCATTGTTCATTCAGAGAAGCACAACACTGGGAAGTGTGTATGTGTGTGTGCGTGAGTGCATGGGCATGCATGCATGTGTGCATTGTGAATGCATGTGTATATTTTTTTTATCTTTATCTGTGATTCATAATGGAACCTGTTTGATTCCAAGTTCCATGCTCTTTCCACTGTACTTCACTGCTTCCCAGAGAGAAAAGAGAACATAAATCAACCTCAGCAGTCTTGCTGAGATTCTAAGCTATGCAATTTAAGACATAAAGATTTGTAAGGCTATGATTATTAGAAATTGTGAAGTAGAGAAAAGAAGAACAGTTAATTTCACAGTAGGTAGTGGCAACGTCTCTTTCACTTCCTGCCTAGTAGAAGAATCTCTTTAAATTTCTGTCTCTCTTAGTAGCAGCATTTGAAACTATATACCATAAACACCAGAAGGGTTGATTTTCCACATCGTGGCTTATTTATGTCCTTAAGTTCTCTGGTTACTCAACCTTTGGGCTTATTAGTTATCTACCAAACAGTGGGCATCACCGGTGAGTAAGGAGTGGGTGGAAAAGGCCTGGTGAATTGAGAAGTGCACTCTCCTGGCTTTATAGGCATCTATCAACCTTCTTACTCTTCATTTAGATGCTAAAGATAAGTTTTATTAACTTCTGGGTTCTCCATTGGCCTGCTAGCAGCCCAGATGTATATCCATATAATACTAATACATAGTCAGTGGATGGAATGTTTTGAGAAAGCACCTCCTGGAGCTTGGGATTCCATGCCGAAATTTAAAAAGGAAATAAAAAATTTGAGAAGTGTCTATCACCCACCCTCCAAATGAAATTAATCAAACTATGGTTGAATTTAAGTGAGATATCAACACTCCAGGTGATACAAACAAAAAGTTATTACTTTTTAAATAATTGGCTCTGATGCTGAAGTTTAATTACAGTATTGGGACAAAAGAGACATTATTTAAAACTGACAAAAATAGTGATTTAAATTGTCATTGGTAAGAACTATTAGGTTGAGTGGTTCCTAATAGTTACAGGGCATTCCCTTAATTGGTAAAAATTTAGAGGGCTGCTGAAAGCAGGTAGAATAGTGAGCCTGGCATGACTTACAAGGCATAAAATTGGAGTTTGGAGTTAGAACATGGTAGACATTACTCTTTTGGAAGAATGAATGCAATGTTTATTACCTGTTTTGTGGGAGACATTGGTTTAAGTATTGATATGTAATTCTGACAGTACCCTGTCAGCTATATAATTTTATTCATGTGTTTACAGATGAGGCAATGAGTCTCAGAAAAGCTCATTTGAAAAAGTCACTCATATATATACAAGTTGTATTTTCACTTCTGGTCACATCTGTTCAATTCTGAAGCCCATTCTTATACTACTAAGCAATTTTTTTTTTCTCCTTTGAGTAAGAAAATTATTTTGCTTCTAAGATATTTATAAAGAATCGTTAAGTAACAGGGTCTTGGCATGATATAGTGGAAAGAGCACCAAGCTTTAAGTCAGAGCCCTAGGCTGGAAGTCAAAAGTCAAGAAGAGCCCTTGTCACTTGTGAGAATGTGGCTCTTTCTGCCTCCATTTCTTTATCTGTAAAATGGGTGTTGTGACAACTCTTCTCTTTATCTGCCTTCCTGGCTATTAGGGAGGATCAAATGAGCCGATATCTCTGAAAGGTCTTGGTAAATGGCAAAGTGGCATATCTTTTTCACTGTGTTTTTTTTCCATTGTGCCCACTGGTATTGATTTGTTTAAAAGTGTGATCTAAACTGTCTAATAAATACATACCACACTCGCTATAAGATTTTCGCTCTGGAGGGTGGTGATGGCTTTGCAATGATAGGCTCATTGTAAGTTTAAACAGCCCAGAGTGACATCTCAGATTTGTTGCCATTGACTGGGAATTAAGTAGTCAAGCCTTTTCCCTTTCCCTTAGTTCCAATACAGTGCTCTCCATAGTCTTGGAAAATCCTCCCAAAAATTTAAAGATGGGGAGAAGGGGAGAGCATCTCCCTTGATCCCATTATGTGTAGGCATTGCCGGCTATTGACAAATTAGAATATTTCATTCATATCTTTTCTATAAGCATTTTTTACTTGGATAGGATCATAGTGCAAATACAATTTTGTATCCTGTCCTTTTCACCCAAGGTTATACCTAAAGGTTTCTCCATTTCCCTGCAGACTCTTAAAAATGCTGCATAATGTTCAATTATATGGATTCACTGTATTTTACCCGACCTTGCCCGCATTTTAGGAGATTGCAGTTGTTGTTCCTTATTTGCATTTTAAAACACATTATTTCAGTGAACACCTCTGTGTGTAAAGCCTTTTTCAGATGTTGTTTGACTTCCACAAAAAGTGGATTCCTGAAAGGGCAATTTGGGGGTCAAAGGTATTCATGTTTTAAGGCTATTGCTGCTACCAAACATGATGACCTGAAAGTTTTTCTCCATTTACCCTCTGGCTGTGGTGGTCCAAAGAACTTATTATTATTATTATTATTTTTTACTTTTATTAAAGTACATCATTCATATATGAACATACATAAACAATAAGTTTATAGTAATCCTTGTAAACTTATAAAACAAACATGCATATCATTATACCGGGCTCCCATATATCACTACACCACCAACATCTTGCATTGTTGTGAAACATTTGTTAAAGACTATGAAAGAGCATTGTCAAAATAATACTACTAATATAGTATATATATATAGTATGTATATATATACATATACATATATATATGGTCCATTCCTACATTTGGTGTATTTTACCCCAACTCACCTGATTATTAACACCGTGTATTAGTGTTAAATATTTGTTATAGCTCATGAGAGAACATTCTCATTTTGTTCTGTTAACCACAGTCAGTCTTCCACCACTGGATTCCCTGTGTTATACAGCCCCATACTTTGTACAGTCCATTCAAAGTGTACACTCAATGGTCCTTAATTTCATCACAGGGTTGTGCTGTCATCACCTTCGTCAATTTTAGAACGTTTTCATTACTTCAAAAGGAAAAATCCCATACCCTCTTATAACCCCCTATTGCCCCTTAGAATTGATATATCTTCTTTTGCCATTGCTGCAAAAATATTACAGTATTACTGTTAACTGTTGTCCATAAGTTAAATTAGTTGTAATTTTCCTGTGTATCACTATATTCTTGACACTTTGTAAAAGAAGAACATTCTTATATTTATACTATTAACCACAATCTTCATCCACTACCAAAATCACTGTTATAATACATTCCCTAGATTATTGTCTAGCTTCCTTTCAATTGCCATGCACATCCACAGACTATTTCTTTCAGCCACAATCACATTTATAAATTAGCAGTGTTACTTATATTCACTATAAGGTGTTACCATTAACTCTGTTCATTTCCACCCTTTTACAATAAACCTTATTAAAAATTCTACGTACATTAGACATCAGCTCCCATTCTCAATCCACATTCTATCACCTAGTAACCTATACTCTAGAGTTTACCTCCGTGAATTTACTTATCGTATTTACCAAAGAACTTTTTTCCATTCTTGGCATCTTCTCTGAAAAAAATCTTTGCTAATTGGTTAGAGAAAAAGTGGTATGTTGATTGTTTTAATTTGTTTATCTTTGATTACTAGTAGGATGACTGTTTTTTCCTAATGTTTGAACCATTTGTGCATGTCTGTAATCTTTTATGGACAATTCTATAATCTGAAAAGGTCTGAAACCAAAAGTTTTTTTTTTTTTTTTTTTTTGGTAGGCTCTTGTCATAGTCTGTGTATTAGTCAGGATTCTCTAGGGAAATAGAATTGACAGAAGATATCTGTATATAGTATGAGATTTTATAAAATTGCCTCATGTGACCGTGGGGATACACAAGTCCAAATTCTGTAGGGCAGGCTGCAAGCCAAGGACTCTGATGAAGGTCCTCAATGAGTTCCCCAGGAGACACTGGCTGTCTGAAGTAGAGATGGAAATTCTCTTTCTGAATACTGAAATCACTTCTCCTTTTAAGGCCTTCAACTGATTGGATGAGATGTCACTCAGTGCTGAAGGCAATCTTCTCAGTTGATTGTAAATGTAACCAGCCATCTATGCAATCAACTCAGTGATGATTACAGTCCACAAAATGCCCTTTTATTATAGTTACTCTAAGTGCTTGCTGGACCAAACAACTGGGCACCATATCTGGACAAGCTGATACCATAGCCTAACCATCACATGCTATTAGTAGCAAAACCCGACTTGAAGCAATGTGTGATGCTATAGTATATATTTATTTCACATAGTTTGAATATTCATATACTTTGCTGTGGCAGTATTGACGAGTTTATTTCTGGATGTTAGATAATATATGCCAAATGCATTACTTTTCTAGAATTATAGAGTTTGAATTTTGAAGCACATCTGACTTCCAGGTTTTCAGATAAGATATTATGGTCCTGCATTTGCTCTGCTGTGACTCATCTGTTCATGTTTGTTGGGAGCCAAAAGTGAAATTGCTCAAAATAGCATAATATCCTTTGGGGAAAATAACTCCTCAAATAAGTGGCACTTCACAAAAAGAAGCCCTACTAAGGTATTCTAGTGTGGAATCTAGTAAGATAAAGATATTTGGAAAAAGCTGAGGTTTTTGTTTATTCCAGGTAGCTTTGTGGATGAGTGTTCATTATAATGGAAACCTGCTGGACAGTTGAAGGTATTGGGCGGGATCCGCCTTCCTTCCCCATCCCCCCTCTCTTTCCACTGCTCTCTTTGTCAGAGAAAAGAAACTGAATTCACCTAAGGGATGATTAGGGGTGGGGTGGATGGCAGAAATTCCAGGCAAACTGAGTTCCTCTGCCAGTCATCTCAAATCCTTTTGTCAAGCTTGTTGAACTCAGAGAACTCCTGGTTTTCTTTTCCCCCTTTGCAGTACCCTATGGCTCTCTGACTTCTCTTTACTCATCAGCACTGTTCCACAATCCCAAAGGGAAAGTGCCCCAGCCTGGTGTCTCCCATTTCCTACGCCTGCTGCCAGCCCTGTCCATCATCCCCACTCCAATTTGTTTGCATAGCTCTGTGTAACTGCACAATAAAGTGCCTATTGTACAGAGAAATAAAATCTCTAAAACTACCTTCCTCATCTAGATAATGGAGAAAGTAACAGGAGCTGCCTCAGAGAGTTGTGATGATTACATGAGATAAAACACATGAGTGCTTGGCACAGTATTTGGCACATAGGAAGTGCTAAAATGGTATATTATTATTATTACTGCTTGTCCCTAACCAGTTACTCACTTGTCGTAGTTATCAGGAGGCACAAAGTTCCTGACTGCTCCAGAATTTACCTTTCTGGGTCTCTGAGATGGCCACTGCCACATCTTGCTCCTCTACCCTGGATATTGATACTGGTTGTGTAATGGGCAGAGGGGTTTTGAGGAAGAAGCTTTGGGCAGTGCCTGAGGCCCCAGTGGGCAGGTGGAATAGTAGCCATTGGATTTGACAAAGAGTTCTCTTGGGCAGCAGGAGATTTGTAGGGCCGAGTCACTGGCTATCAAAATTAGGCAAGGAAGGAGAGATAGAAAGAAGGAAATCAATACCCTTATAAGGGTAGAACTTCCCTAAGCCTCATCAATTGGATTATCTCTAGCCAGCTGATATATAGGTTTTGTTACAAAATTGTGACAGTTTTCCCCTAGGGTTTGATGGAATTATCACACGGACAGGTATATTAGTTTCCTAGGACTGTCTTAATAAATTACCACAAACTCGGTGGCTTACTACAACAGAAATCTGTTCTCTCAGTTCTGGAGGACAGAAGTCAAAAATCAAGGTTGGCAGATCCATGCTTCCTCTTGAAGGCTCTAGGAAAGAATCTTTCCTTGCCTCTTCCTAGTTTCTGGTGACTCCTGGCAATCGTTGGCTTGTGGCAACGTCATTCTGATCTCTGTCTCCATCTTTACATGTTGTTTTCTTCTGTGTCTGTGTCCAACCTTCCCTCTTATAAGGACACCAGTTGTATTGGATTTAGGGCCCACCTTAATCCAGTGTGATTTCATCTTAACTAATTGCACCCGGAAAACCCTGTTTCCAAATAAGATCTCCAAATAAGATCACATTCTGAGGTTCCCAGTGGACATGAATTTCGGGGGTACATGGTTCAACCCAGTACAACATGATTCTTGGTTGTCCAGGGTCTGACTGTAATGATATTATTAGTGATCATTGTCCATCTTCTCATTGCCCACCTGGTGAGTGTTTTGATGATGTAGAGTCTTATGAAGAGGAAGTAGAATCCTGTAGTGTTAGGTCTGGAAGGGATCTTGATCTCCTCAAAGCTTCTTATTTAGCAGATGAGGAAACTGAGTTGTCAGAGCCAGGACCTAAACCTAAGTGTTTCTTGTTTTTTTTTTAATCTGTCTAGAACTCTTTCCATTATGTTAAAGCTGACTCTCGATCGCAATGAACCCAGCTTTGCTGCTTCTGGCAAGTTTTCCTTGGTCTAAGTTTACCCTTGGTCCTCTTGCTCCAGGGTCTGATTTCTTAGCTCTCTGGATCTGGGCTAAGCAGAACCTGAGAAAATGACTTTGGCAAACCGGTTTATGAGAATAAATGTGTTTTCCTTAGTCTTATAATTTTAGAGTCAGAAAGGACTTTGGTGGTCATCTTGTAATTAACCCCCTCTCTTTGCAGATGGGGAAAGTGAGCCCCAGAGAGGTTGGTTTGCGAGAGTTGGAAGGGGCCACAGGCAGTGGAGGAGCAGACTGCTAGGTTTGGTGGGGGAGGGGCTATGTGTGTCTTGTTCGCTGTGGGCTTAGATCCAAGAACGGGACCCAGAACAGAGCAGGCACTCAAACGGTTAAAGGAAGGAAGCCAGAGGGAGAATCCTGGCCGATGGTGTTTTTTAAAAAATTAAAGTGAAGGGTTATCATTTTTTAATATTCAGCACAAATCTTAAATCTTAGTTGGAAGTGTGCCTATGTACTTCCACCCTCACCCCCACCTGAATTGGTGAGAATTGTCATCCTTTTTTTTTTTTTTTTTGTCTGTCAGCCTCTATGGGCCATATGGCTCAAAAGGCTTGAAGTGGAAAAATCTGGTCATGGAAAAAAAAGTGACAATAAAAGTAAGAGTACTGCCTTATCAGGTGACTATGGTGTGATGTTGATTCTTTTAGAAATGTTTGTGAAAATTTTTTGTGCAAAGGTTTTGAAAACCCAAATCCATTCATGAACCTCTTTTCAAAGATGACCTAAATTAAGTTGTGTTTGTACAACCAGTACTTAAAATGCTAATTGTACATACAACATACTCTTAATTTTGTAATATTTATACTGTTCAAAACTGTTTCATGGGTTCTTTTATTCATTCAAACACTTGTTAATACAGTGCCTTACTTTGCACAAGACACTTGGGATAAAGTGGTATGAACAAAATAGACTCATGGGAGCGGATGTGGCTCAAATGGTTGAATGCCTGCTTCCCACATGGGAGGTCCTGGGTTCGGTTCCTGGTGTCTCCTGAAAAAACAAAAACAACAAGCAAAACAAATGGAACAAACCAACTCAGAGAAGGTGATATGGCTCAGTGGTTGAGCACCGGCTTCCTACAGATGAGGTCCCGGGTTCAACCTCCAGCCCCTGGTACCTCAAAAAACAGAAACAAAACAAAACAAAAAAAAAATAAACTCAGTCCTTGATTTGATGGAGCTAGTAGATTATCAGGGAAGACAGTGATAAAGGAAAGTATGGCACCTGACCAGAGTACTCTAACCTGGAGCTGGAGGTAGGACATGGCTGGAGAAAGGAGGGGCCAGGACAGGTTTGGCAAGACTTACTGGAGCAAATGAAGTTTAAATTTATATCTGCAAAAGTGTAGGAATTAGCCAGGAGAAAAAGAGGGAGAGAGTGGTCAAGGAAAAGGGGGAAATGAAAGCAAGAGAAGAAGCTACAGCAGTGGCTCCCAAGCTTGAGTGTGCATCAGAGCCAGTTGCAAAGCTGGTTCAGGGATCCCTGGGCCTCACCTTGAGAGGGTCTGAGTCAGTAGGATGGGGCTGGAAAATTTGCTTTTCTAGTATGTTCCCAGGTAATATTGGACAAGTATCAAATGTGATCTGGAAGGTGGGGAGATAAGAAGTAGAAGTAGGTTGTGTTCTTCCTAAGCTAGAATTCCTTTCCTTCCCTTCTTGGTATATTATATCCAGTCTACTACCCATCCTTTTTGTTGGGATCAGCGGCAGCACTTCCAGGAAATCTTCCTAGCTATTCTCACTGATTTTTATCTCCTCTTATGAATACACATGTTGGGTCCATAAACACATGTTGCATCTGTTCCATGTTACTTAACCCTCAATTATATTGGACTGTCTCCCCTGAGTTTGTTTTGTCTGTCTAGAGCTCCTTGAGGCAGTGAGCATATGAGAGGTGCTCAAATATTTAAGATCGTTCAATCCAATTTAATTTTTGTAACCACTATGATTTGCAGATTGCAGTGTTGTCTCTTTTGAACATAAGGAAAATGAGACTTACCAGAGGAATAACTGAGACAAAGAGAATGTAAACTAGACTTGCTCAGGTCACAGATGAGGGGAAGCCAAAGTCAAATGTATGTTCCCTTTCTCAAATACTCTGTGAATTATGTGAAACTTCATATACTCTTTGCTCAGTGCCTCTAGTAAAAGGCAGGTTTTACATTTAATTTTTCTTTGAACTTTTTCATTTTAGGTCCATCTACTTAAAGAGAAAACCAAGAGATCTTATAAAGCTGAATGTAGATTTTGTTTTCAGTGGAAAATGGTTGATTATTTTAGGAACTCTTCTGGAAAGGTCCATATGCCTCTAGAGTAAATCTTTGAAAGGGTAATTCCATTTACACGTCATTAATTTTATAAATTATTTTTTATGACATTTTGGCATGAGGACGCCACTAAAGAAAAATCTGTTTCAGTTTCTTGAAAAGACACAAACAGTTATGCCATTAATTTTCTTAACTGGCCATATAAGTTTAGCTGAGTGGTTGAAGATTTATAAACTGTGCATAAAATGTCATATAATTTGTAGAATTAAAAACAAACAAAAAATTTCTTTAGATATCGGTAACATGCCAAGCCTTCCCCACGCATATATGCAAACATAATGTGTTTTTTTCTGTGATTCCCCTAAAGGGTGGAGGTTTGAAGAATTCACTGGGCTTTCTCTCACAGGAACACTAATTTTCAAATGTTCTTGCAGCTCTTCATAGCTGGAAGTATCCAACACAATCATGTGAATTATCCACAGTATAAAAACTGCAGGCTGGAATTTCCTGGCATTGGTGAAGTGGCAGATGGCTAATGAGCAGGCATTCCTTCATTTTTCTTTGCAAGTTCGTGCTATATGCTCATATGGCCTGAATACTTTTGCTGCTTCCTCATTTCTTTCCCTCTATTAAAGGCAAAACACAAAACAACCACGGAAAGAAGAAGGAAGGCAACTGGGATTGCTTAACGCTGTGTGATAGTCAAGAAGTTGGGTTTTGAGGGTGAAACTCATTTCACATGCATGATTGCCAGCTCGTGTCTTAATAGTCTTTGCAGGTGAGCTTTATAGACTCTTAGTCCTTACACACAGTGTGCAATTAATTTGAGAAGGAGGGCCTTCCTTGTTTAAGATCCTGTTAGATGGTGCGTAGCTATGTAAAATGAGCCATAACCTTGGCTTTTGCCCCTCACAAACTTGTGATTGAGAAGGGGGAGATAAATTATTATAGTATAATGGAGAATATGTTTGGATAATTCAAGAACTACAGACAAAGTAGTTCAATGAAAAGGGAGAATTTCTATTTATTAGGAGGGATAGAAAAGCCTCTTCATAGTTTACAGCGTGGCATTTTAAGTGGGCCTAAAGGGAGGTGCAAGGACAGCGTGTTGAGCAGAAGAAATAGAAAGTCAGTGAAGATGGGTGTGGGCAGAGGGTTCCTCAGTGAAAGCTGTGGCTGCAGAGAGGAGACTTGGGTTAGGCTGTGGAGAGCCTGAAACGGTGGGTCTCTATTGTGTAGGTGAAGGATAGGGGACCAGAAGAGGCCATGAGGCAGCTCAAGGTGAGGAAAGAGCTCCAGATGCTGAATCAGACCCCGAATTTGAGATAGAGAGCCACTGGTTTCAGGCAGACCGTTGAGATTGCTTTCTTGTTTCTTCATCTGCAGAGAGAAAGGGAGGGAGGGAGAGGGAGAGAGAGAGAGACGGAGTGAAAATACCTGTTCTTTATACATCTCAGAGTTGTTAGGAAGATCAAACAAATGATATAGTCATTTATAAGTAATACAAATTTGACATAGGTTTCATATAATTCATATGATAAATTGATAGAAACAATTTTTCAAAGTTTAGGGAGTGCTGGAAAATGAGAATTGTGAAGTGCAGTATATAATGGACTTGATGGATGTGAAGGCCAAGAGATGTTCGCTAATTGTAAAGGCTAGCTAATTATGTATTTGTTTTCAGTTAGAGTAAATCCTCTGAAATTACACAGATCAGCTTGACTACTGAGTTCTTAAACATTAAGCATTTATTTTTAGGTTTACGCATTTTCGTTTTTTAGCCCTATTGTTATGGTTAAGTGCATGTTGTTTTCTTCTCTCTTAGGGTCAGGAGGACTGTGTTGGCTGTCAGCTTGCAGGGCAGTGCCTAAATAAAACAGGCAGTCAACCCTGGGATGGCTTTATAAAACTTTGTTTGGCCAAGGGCTGGGACTGTGGGAACTAGAGATCTCTCCAGCTCTCTGGCACTTCTGGCAAGTCCATTTTCTCAGTCCCTTGACTGACAAATGTGTTCGAATAGATTTTCAGGGGAGAAAAATAACCTGTTTGAAAGTAATAAGTTTATATGAGATGCCTACGTATGATGGAAAGAGTAGGTACACAGATAGTAGGCTTGGTGTGTCTTAGTTCCTGGGTGGGACTGCTATAGGAATGGGGGAAGACTTAAAGGAGGGGAAGTGGGTGTGTGTGCTTGAAACATGGTAGAACCGCTGCTCTTTTCCACCCTGTTCAGTGCTGCATCTTGACATGTAAATAGGTAAAGACCCTTGACTTTAAATAAGTTAAGTCTTTTCTACTGGGAAAAATCAACTCAGAATATTAGGCATTTGTGCCTGGAATCGTGTCTTTGAAATTACAGTGGCTTACTATTTAGATAAAGACTCAAAAGGCATTTTTGTGTTGGTGAGAAAGCAAAAAAGCCAAACATATCATACCACTGCCTTACTGTTTATATGTTTGGACAGTATAGCAAGAAAGGACTTTGGCGGAACATTTTTTTTTTTTTTAACTGAGGTGAAATTCACATAACATAAAATTAACCATTTTAAAGAAAACAATTCAGTGGCATTTAGTATGTTCATAATGTTGTAGAATGACCACCTCTATCTAGTTCCAAAACATTTTTATCAGCCTAAAAGGATAAAAGCTCCCATTAAGCACTTACTTTCTATTCCGTTTTTCCCAGCCCCTGGCAACCAGCAATAAGCTTTCTGTTTATATGGATTTACCTGTTCTGACTATTTCATATAAATGGAATCATACAATGGAGATGAGCCGTGGATAATACCATTCTGTGGAATATTACTGAATTTCAAAACTGTTAACTCTCACTTTAGAGGTAGTAGAGCTCAGTGGTGAGTGTGTTGGGCTTTCTAGTGTGACCAGGTGCAAATTGTTTAACCTCTCTGTGCTGTAGTTTTCTCATCTGTAAAATGGAATTGAAAACAATGGTACCTTCTTCATAGGGTTATTGCAGGGGTTAAATGAGTTAATACCTGTAAAAAAAAAAAGTGCTTGAAATAGTAACTACAGAATAAGCACTCAGTACTTGACTATAATTTTTCTGTGTGTCTAACTCAGTTGCACCTGATTTTCAGAGTTCATGTTTGGATTTCGTACTGGTGATTCTCACATTCATTTCTCCCCCCTTTACAAATATTACATCGATTCCTGTCTGTCTGGGGTTTTCCAAGTTACTTCTTGTTAATCTCCTTTCCTTTGCTTGCCTCTTCTGATTAATCTTTATTTTCTCTCCTAGTCCCGCCTATACTTTGCTTTCTCTGACAGCAAAGCAATCACAGTGGAAGGTTCACATCACATCACCTCACATCACAGTGGAAAGTTCATGCCCCAAACTGGGCCATAACTGTGGGCCCGACATGTAGTCACTGTTGTTTCCCGGTTTCCATATTCTCAAAAGCCAGGTTCCTGCCTTGCAGGAATGCTGCCTGGCTTTACCTATGACTAATTGGAAAATCTTCCCTTTAGGACCATTGTAGTTTTCTGCTTTGTTGTTATTCACTTCCTGTTCCTGGAAGGAAGGGAAACGCTGGCTTTGAGGCGTTGTGGGAGCCGACTGGCTCCCTTTCCTCCCTCACTGCCAGGGATATGGATTCTGTACCCCACATTTAACACTGCCTCCTTCAGCCTGGCTCATGTTGTTCATTGTCTTTTCCTGTGTCTTGGTTTTTAGTTCCAGCTGAGCTTTGTGGGACTAATTACCACTTATTACCACTGAGGATAATAATCACAGCAATAATAGCTAGCATTTATTGAGCACTGAGTGCTACACACTCAGCTGAACCTAAGTTTATCTCATTTAATCCTCAGGAACAATTCCCTTATTATCTTCATTTTATAGGTGAGGAAACTGAAGCATGGAGAAGTTAAATGATTTGCCTGGGGTCTCACAGCTAGGACGCAAGTTGAACGAAGTACAGCAAAGAAAAAGCTACCTTCTGCTTTTGGCTCCTTGCTTCCTAAGGAGCAGCTTTGGTTCAGAGCTTGGGTCCTGCCTGCAACAGATCTGGGTTCAAATCCCCGCCTAGCCATCCCCTAGATGAGAGTCTGTGGACTTAACTACTTTGCTCATCAATGTCTCCATTTCGTAGATGATTTTACTAATAACACCTATCTCAGTTGTAAGGATTAAAAAAGGGATAATGTAAGTAAGAATATCCGATACATAAGTAGGCTCTCAGTAAAGGTTAGCTTCTCTTAGCAGTTGATGGTAAAGAAGCTGACCATCCCAGAGGCCCGGATGTGGAGATGGTAAACCCCTAATACCCCACAGGGTAATCTCTCTCTCTCTCTCTGGTGTGATGCTAGACCAGTCATCTTCTTTGCTGGGCCAGTCTTCCTCTTTGAAGCCCTTGCCTAGTTCTATCTGGCTCAGCTCCACCCCTGGTTTTCCCATGTGGCTATTCTGTGTTGCATGCTATATGGGTAGAAATTACTTGGCTGGACGCCCGACCCCAGCAGAGCAGTTTGTACCCAGAATCCAGATTCTACTTCCCCAAGGTCCAGTCCTCTGCCCAAGTTCCGTCTGGGAAGCTCGAGGGGATTCTCTGATTACTAAAGGAACACCCCCTGGCTTCTGCTCTTGCTGTTTCTGCCGGAAACAGGCCATCTTGCCTGTCCTCTTCATATTGGATGGTTTTGTTCTGCAACTTGCTTGCTTAGCCTTCCTCCTGTAGTTTAACTAATCTCTAACAGTTCCTCCTTGGCCTCTTATGAGGAATGTTCATGAACAGATCTGTTAGGAAACCCACAGCCTGTAGAAAGCAGGCGCTGACCTTTGGTGAAATTATATACGCCCCAATTTAGCATCCCCTTATGGATCTGGCAGTTTGGAATGAGATGGAGCCCTGTGAAAATCCAGTCCAGGGCCAGTGCCCCAGATTAGATATAGGAATGTGCTATTTGCAGCCTTCTTTTGAATCTCTGCAAATGAGAACGTTCTTTTGATTTTGATGAGTACAGGGCATGCTTTTATATTTACATCTTTTGTAAAGGGCTTACCCAACAAGTGTGTAAAGCTAAGGGATGTGTCAGCTGCCTAGTTCTGAAAAGAAAATCTCTTTATTTTTCTTAAGCTGTCGGTATCTGGCAAATGGGGGTGTCAGTCCAGTGGACATTTTGACCTACCTTTGTAACAAAACGGCTTATCAAGTTACAGTGAAAGTAGATATTCAATCCATTACATGTCTTGACTGCCAGGAGCCCTTCTGTGGAGATAGAAACTACTTTTACAGGTTAAACTCAGCAGGTGTTTAAGGAGCTCCTGCTGTGTTCTAGGAACTGTGATAGGGATTGGGGCACCTTCTTCTCCACTTTGGGGAGACAGACATGTCTGGCCTAAATCTGGCTTTTTCTATGAGTTCTGTGTTGTTTTCACTGTGTCCTTTTCCCCAAAAGATGCGTTTTTGCAGCTTGACAACAGCACATCTGTGCGGTGTGCTACAGTGAGATGGGTGGGGAAGGACCCAGCAGGCTGGATTTTCGTTCTTCTGCCTGGCTCATGTCTCTGCCTTTACTCAGCCCTGTTATTTTGGGCCACTGATTTATTTGAAGACTGTGGATATCATCATCCTTCCTGGTTACTCCTTGGGATTAGGGGTTTCAGATAAAATAATGAATGTGAAAGTGCTTTGAAAAGCATCAAGTGTTATTTGCATGGGGATTTTTATATCTTGTGTAGTCTGTCTCCTGCTAATGTGTATGATTGATGATTTTCTTCCTCTTTTACTCTCCTTCCTTCCTTTCCAACCCTCCCTCCCTCCCTTCATTCTTTCTTTCTTTCCGAAAGATTTTTAGATGCCATAGAACTAACATTGTTGGTTCAAATTATGTTTGTGGCAATTGTTGAGTAGCTTCTAAGTAGCGTGTTTGCAATGTGAAAACACATATGCGAATGAGCTCCTTTTCAATAGTTAGAAAAAGGCATTTCTTCTGTTTCATAATAGAGTTGTGAAAGGGGAAAATAGAGGTACACTTTAACGTGCTATTTTCCTTTTTATGTTTAAAGTTAACATTGCTACAACTAAGTTGAATAAGTTTTCATTAAGATGATTTTTACATTAAAATAATGCATGCAGATTCCAATGCTTATATAATAAGGTCTTTTGGAGAGAAGCAGCTTTTTGGAGTTTAAGAACTTTGGAGTAGGTGCCTGAGGACCTGTGCTTCCAGTCTTGCCCTGTGGGCTGGTGATGGTTTAACCTACTCATTTACAGTGTAGTATCAAGGCCATCTCAGCTCTTACAAACACTGTGGCCAAGAGTGTGGTCTCTGGGGTCATGTTGCCTGGGTTGGATCCTGTCCCACCACATCTCTGGCTTGTTATTGAACCCCTGGGCCTCTGTTTCCTTATCTGCAAAGTGGTTGGGAATGAGAAAACCTACCTCAAAGGTCGTTGTGGACATGAAACGAGATGATACATGGTGCACCTCCAACAGTGCCTGGCACACTGCAAACACTAGAATAATGTTGTTATACATTCTTTTAATGTAGCAAATTCTTTATGGCCTACCACCTTTAGAACAGAATCTGAAACCATTATTAGATTTTTCAAGTTCCACTGCTTTAAGATCACTTTAAACAAATGGCTTCTTAGATATTCCATTTCTTTCTCCAATGGACATAGTTTAAAATTTGAAAGGTAAAGAAGAGTCTATGGTAAAAGTCTCTCTCCACTCTTGTACCCAGGCTCCCTTCCCAGGAGACAGACAGGTGCTTTCAGTACCTAAAGACTTCCACAAATCCGCAAACTTACAACACTGAAAATAGCAAAGGGAGGAGGGGGAGGAAGTGGAAGAAAAGGGTAGGAGAAGAGTAAAAGGAGGGAGAGAGATTCAGCCTTAGGGATGCACACTGCTGAGACCTGCCCTTCCTTATCTCCCTCTCTGAGGACTCTGATGTGCCCCAGTAACTGTTGGGCCACCACAGGCTTTTCTGCCTTAGAAGCATTATGGCCTCCTGGCCCTATGTCCCAAAGGAGATAACTGGCCAGCTGACCTCGCTCAAGTCTGGGGTGAGGCCAGGTCAGCTGAGCCTTCTGTTGTCTCCTGAATGAAACCATTGTTTTCCCCACTCTGGAAGTTGAGTTCCTTGGCTCTCTCAGAATCCTAAAGTCAATCCCCTCCCCACTGAGCAGTTGTAAGGACTGTAGCTGTTTTCAGTCTCTTGGTAGCTTCTTGGGGGCATTTGTTTAGTCGGGACATTGTATCTTAAGAAAAATAACGTCAACTCTTTCCACCATCTTGGAGGCCTGCTGGGAACAGGACTTGTAAAACGGCAAATATGTCTGCAAGACTGTGGTCCATGTAGCTATAAGCTGGGGCTCCAGAACCAGAGGGAGCGCACAGCTCTTCTTAAAATTGAAGACATGTGTGCCCGAGATGGAACAATTCTATTTAGGCAAGAGATGTGCTTATGTGTACAAAGCAAAAAACAGCCCAGTGACTCCTGGCGCCAAACCTAACAAAACCAGAATAATGTGGGGAAAGGTATCCCGTGCCCATGGAAATAGTGGCATGGTTCACGCTAAATTCCGAAGCAACCTTCCTGCTAAGGCCATTGGACACCGAATCTGTGTGTTGCTGTACCCCTCAAGGATTTAAACTTATTGAAAAGTAATAAAATTGTGGATTAAACAAACAAGAAGAAACATCAAAATGGTAAATCCCAGGCACCTGGAGAATGCTAGGGACTTCCTTTGACTCTGTGAAGTTAGCACCCCCCTTTATTTTAAATTGAAACCTGGGATGATAAATACTTACAGTGTTTATCTTTTTATACATATTTTGAAGTATCTTTATTCTTTATACTGACATCCTTTGGTTTCAGTCCTTTGTTCTGGTAGTGGGGGTGGCGGTGGTCGTAGTGGTGGGGCTCAGTAGAGATGTGGTTTTTAAATTGTTTTTAGGAGGTACTGGGGATTGAACCCAGAACCTCGTACGTGGCAAGCAGGCGCTTAACCACTGAGCTACAGCCAGTCTCCGTGATTGGGTTTTGTCCCCCAACCTCCTGCTTTTCAAGAATGTTTGTTTATTTATTTTGCCCAGCCAGATTTTTTATTTTGTGGGGCCCAATATAAAGCCCTTTTTCTTCTGTGACCCCCCCAAAAGTTGTTGTTCCCTTCACAACAACTCTGGTACTTACACAAGGAAACCCCATCTTTAGGATAGGTTGGGCTCCAAACATTCCTTTTTGAGTAATTGGTTTGAAAATTGAAATGCATTTTCCCATTGAAAATGACAATTAGGTTTCTAGGAAACATTTTTGAAAAATGATAAAGTGGGACTTTCTTTAAAACCTCCATTTTGTGAATTTATATTACAGAAAAATTGAAATAGTAAAATGGACCCCTGTATACGAACCACTCAAATGTAAGATTTTGCCATGTTTGCCTGCTTGCTTACTTGATCTATCACTTGCCTACCTACTGACTACTCTTTTCTACTGAACTATTTTGAAAGCAACTTTGCAGACATTGTTACATTTCACCCCTAAATTCCCTGGCGTATACCTCACAGGATTAAGGATTTTATTCTCCATAACTATAACATCATTATCATAACTAAGAAAATAAATATTGTCTCTAAGGCCACCTAATTCCAGTTTTCTCAGTTGTTCTCAAAATATCCTTTATAGCTGTTTTGAAAATTTTAGTATTTTTTAAAGCCTTTGAACCAGGCTCCAGTCAAGGTTCACTATTTGCCTTTGGTTCTGTTCATTTCTTAGAAAAGCGATTTGAACCCAAATTTAGCTGAGGGGGAAGGAGGAGGGGAAAGAAACTTTCTTGCTCTTAGGCAATATTTTTGACATATTTGGCATTTCTTCTCCCACTCTCAGTGTTCTCCAAGTTCCCAGGGCTCTCCTGCTGCCCTGAGCTCTCTGTTTGTGACACCCCCCAGGGGTACGCATCCCCCTCTCCCTGCCCTGCCCCACCCCACAGGCAGCTCATCTCTCACACATTAGGAGAACCCTCAGATAGTTTCATTTTTCAGTGGGCCTATTAGCCAAATGCATCTGTACATCAGGGATTCATAGCCTGGCATCCCTGCATAATACACGCTCTTTGGGGGAAACTGCTTGGGCTTCCATCTGTTCCCAAAGTGGACTTTGCTGCTCAGAGTTTAGTGCTTCAGTAACATGGTACCATTTCAGGGATTTGGATAAAATAAAGGTAATTGAGGGACTGTATGCTGTGGGGGAGACTTTTCTGCCATGGGTGGGTATACTCTGGTCAGGCAGGTCCTGCCTGGGTGTCCCCTCCTACCCGGTCACAGCTGTGGAGTGAGGAGAGAGGGACAGTAGCAGCTGTTTTATCTGGGCGCTGTTTGGAAGTTGATTGCTGCTTGAAGTTTCACTACAAAGTTTAGCCCTTATTTATGTCCTGACTTCTATTCTCCCATTTCCATATAAACTCATTTAAGCTTCTTGAGCTTGTCTGGGCATATGGTTTGTCTCTGTGACTGATGCTGTCGGGGAGTGGTCTTAGAGGCTGTGACTTTGATTATATTTATAGCCAAATAGAAGTAATTTGGAGATAATTTTGTTTTGTAGAATTTGCCTTGCTTTTCCCTCTTTTATTAGTTTAGGCAATAGATTTAAACTATGCTTAAACAATTAGCTTGATAAAGGAGGCCTAAAAACAGTGTAATTCTCCCTGAAGGATCTAATCAAATTAACATATTAGTGTCTTTTGTAGCAAACTCTGTGGGATAGATTGTAAATAGCTTCACATCCGGTCAGAACAGATTTTGCTACCAAATGACTTTTGTCAGATTTGGTTCTGCTTTCAAATGAGTTATATAAAAAAATTCATTTTCAGAGCTTTTTGGATTTGGACTTGTGGACCTCAGAGGGTGGCCTTTTGTTTTTATCCAGTAGCATCTATGCATAATGGAATGGGAAATGGGACAGAAGGCTGGAGAGTTGTGGAGTTTTGAGAGCCTTGAAGGACTTCGGCTCCAGCTCCTGATTTTTCAGACAAGCGAACTGAAGTGACTTGTTGAGTGTCAGAGATAGCTGGTGGCCAAGCTGGATAAAGAATACCCCTTTAGAGAACTGCAACTCTAGCAATCTTAGTCAGCAATCTAGACCTAAAATAAAATAGCCTGTTCCCAGGTACTGTGATTTGAATGTTGACCAAAAAAAAAAAGAGGGAGTTTTTGTGTATGCTTTTTGAAAAGCTATTTTGTAACCAGGATTGGTGTGGGTTATCTGTTACCAGCCAAGTCCCTTTCCCATCACAGAGTTGCTGGGAAACCCTAGCTTCTGAGAATGCACCCCCTTTCCTGATATGAAAGGAAGAATAGCTATCAGAGCCATCAAAATACTCCTGACTTTGATTGGAACAAAGTTGCTTAGAGGTTTCAAGGGCCTCCTTATCTGGAATCTGGTACCTTTCTCTTCCCCGTGATCTTAGTATCTCTCAAGCTATGCCCTCTGGGTTTGAGGAATGCTATTTCTGCGCCATTCTGTCTCAGGTCCCCTGACCATTGGGGTCAGTTGGAAATACAAGTATTACTTGAAAACTGGCCAAAGCCCGGGTTAGAAATCACTGCTTTTGGCTTTTTGGGTTGACATTGCCACTCTGCAAGCCATTCCTCATACCTTTTCTACATTCCCTGCTGTCTTCAATCTCTTCTATCTCACATCCTTTTTTGTGGCTTTCTCAACAGGATCTTGGCAAAGCAGTGGGACCACACAAGATAGTGAATTAACTAAACCTGGCTGGACTCAAAGGATTTTGATAAATACTGGCTTTTGTTTGATGTTTTTCACTTGTAATGTCGTGGGAGGGGGAGCCACACTTATCAGTAAAAGCTGAGAACTCCCAGTTCCTATGGTTCTTATTATTTGTGGAGAGTACTCAAAATGAGGAGATGGGCTTGTTTTTAGAGAAGCTGCAAGGCTGAAGGTTGCAGCCTGTGCAAGGTGAGCTGTGGTTTGGGAGTTTGGAGGGAGGTCAGAGATGGAGGACAAATACTAGAGTTTTGCAGTTTTCCTTCTGGTAAGCTGCTTTTGAGCCTGGGGTGGGCATTTTCTTTTCAAAACATATTCTACTTCTTACTTTGCTAATTGGAGCCCGTGGTTATGAAATTTGGGTTGCCTTTAACTCAGGACAAGGTTGTGAAATCTGAGAGCAGGCCAGCATTTAGTATTTTAACAGAAAAGTAGCTAAATGATGAAATATTGTTGAAGGGAAAATAATTAAAAAATAGCTTAAACAGGTATATGTATTTGGGTGTTCACTTACAAGCCCTGTTTTCCGTTTGCAGGCACCAGGCTCAGAGAATGTAAGAGGAAGCCGTGCCCAAGCATGTAGGATCCAGACTGCCTGGTTTGATTCCAGGCACCGACATTTGGTAGTCGTGTGACCTTGGGAAAGTTACTTACCCTTTCTCTGCCTCAGTTTGGATAATTCCCATACCTATGCTTAGCTTAGTGCTGGCTCATTAGTGCTCCATCCTTGTGGTGTGTGTTGATGTTGCTAATAGTAATAGTAGCATAACAGAGGCTAGGCTGAGTCAGACATCCATAACCTCTGGAACCGTCCAGTCCTGAACTGCTCCCTTTCTTATTCCTGCTGTGCCTACTTTCCATTCCTACCCTGATTGCTAGGCCCATATTCTCTTGGGCTTCCCTGAGTAGATTAGCACAATAGGAGATTTGGGATACACCGTTGCAGAAGGGCCTTGAATGCCATTGTTTGGGCCTTCCACAGGCCTCATCTCTTCCCCTGTGTCTCTGCCAAGCCTTACTGTCTCCTCAAGCCCTCTCTTCTGCCCTGGCCCTCTAGGTCTCAGCAGATGCCATTGCTACCTCATCTTCCCTTTGTCCAGTATAAACTACTTTAACTCATTGAAGCTCCCCCCACCCCAGCGTCTCTTTTCCTATTCTAGTGATTAATCTCTTTCCTTCATATGGAAATCATCTCCTCAGGCTTCCTGAAAGGTCATAGCTTCATTATTCCCTCTCTCGTTTGTTCCTTCTCTTCTGATATAAATAAACACTTCAGTTTCATCCACTTAAACAGAAATGAACTTCGGAGAAAAACTTCTTCCTTTCACTCTTAGTTCCCCTCTAAGAACAAGCCTACTGTCTTTGCTCAAACTGGGCTTCTGGAAAGAGTAACCTGCGCTCAGGGTCGCTATTCCTCAACCCACAGAAGCTAGCTTCCATCCTCCACTCGACTAAAAAAGTACTCCCTCTAAGACCACCAGAGACCTCCTGTGGGTTGTTTTCCAATCCTATTTTAAGTGCTGGCCCTGCAGCGCCTGCCTAGCTGACTGCACCTGTCTCCTCTCCTGGAAACCCTTCCCTCTGTGTCCTGGGGTAGAGCCCTGGCTTCTGCTCCTTAGCTTCCTCATGGAGCAGATCTAGCTGCTCAATGGATATTTCCGCCTGGATGTCCCCTGCTTAACTCCATCTCCACATGTTCAAAGGTGAGCTTGTGATGTCTTCTCCCTGCCCAGCAGGCTTGCTCTTTATCCTGATATTTCCCATCTCAATAAATGGTACCAGCGTCCACCGTGCTGTTCAAGCAGAAACTTGGGTATCATTCTTAGCACGTCACATACCTTATATTAACTTTGTATGAACTTGCAAAACTTGGAGGCAAAAATTTGGAAGTGGAAACATAGCATCCGTCAACTTTACCAAGGGATCTGTGACCCCCAATTGGCTGAAAACCTCTGCTCTACATATTTTTTTTTAATGTTTCTCTCCTTGGTACTAAAGTATTGCATATTAGTGTTATAGAAAATATGGAAATTACAGCAAAGTATGGAGATAAAAATAACCCCATTATTCTACCACCCAAAAAGAATCATTTAATCTTTTGGTCTTTTCTTTGTAAGTTTTACGCCTTCATGCATTATTTTTTTTTGACCTAGTTGGGTCATACTGTATGTAAGATTTTGAATCAAATTTTTAAATTCAACTTTGAAGTTTTCCCTTCTCTTTGTAAAATAATTACTTAGGTATTTTCTCATTATCCCACTGTCAGACACGCAGGTTGTTGTCATTTTTTTGACTTTTACAAATAATGTTATGATAACCTTTGGTATTAATTGGGATTCAAAGTAAATAATTTATTCATAATCCAGGCAGGATTCACCTGATGGTGAAGGAGAAATATGCACTCAAGTGTCTCTAAGAAAATTGTTAAAGTAGAAGGAAAGCTAAACCTGCTTTAAGTTAACACATGTTTTAAGTATTCCTTGTGAATACTTTGTCATAACCTATAAAATTGTGTGGTCCAGAGTGTAAACTATAATGTAAACTGTACATGTCAATATGTGTTCATCAGTTGTTACAAATGTACCACACTAATGAAAGATGTTGATGTGGGAAAGTGTGGGAGGGGGAGGGGGGAATATGGAATTCCCTATATTTTTTATGTAACATTTATGTAATCTAAAGCTTCTTTAAAAAGAAAAAAAAAGTTGCTCTCCACTGTATTGTTAAAGTAGGTCACAGTGGATTTTCCAGTCAACCTTTTGCTCTTTGCTACTCTGTAATCTATGACAGGGCTGTCCGGTAGAACTTTCTGTGATGATCAAAATATTCTTTAACAGGTCTGTCCATCCAGCATGGTAGCAGTTAGCCACATGTGGCTATTGAGTACTTGAAATGTGGCTGCTGAAGGTGAGGAACTGAATTTTTAATTTTATTTCATACTAATTTAAATAGCTACATGTGCTTGTGCCTACCATATTGGATATTGCAGGTCTATAATAATGATAATGACTAAACACGCTTATCGTGCTTACCATTTTCCAGGCACTCTTCTGAGTGCTTTATATTTTATTTGTTTTATACTCACAATGGCTCCATGAGGTAGTCTTGCAGTTGCTATTGCTGCATAACAAATTATCCCAAAACTTAGTGGTTTAAAACAACAATAATCATTTACTTTGTTTAGGAATCTGCAATTTGGGGAGAGCTTATCAGAGACAGCTCATCTTTGCTCCATGAGGTGTCAACTGGGTCTGTAGGATCTGCTTCCAAGGCTTACTTACGCAGTTGGCAAATTGATGCTATCAGTGTTTCTCCACAGAGCAACTTGGGCTTCCTCACAGCATGGCAGCTGGTTTCCAAGAGCAAGTGCCCCATGAGGCAGGAAATGGATGCTGCCATTTTCTTAAGGGCTGGGGTCTGGAAACTGATAACATCACTTTCAACATATTCTATTGATGAGGCAAGGCACAGAGCATATATTTTAGGGAAGGGGGTGTAAACCTCCCCTCTCAATGAGAGCAGTGTTTTGGGGCCATGTCCTACAATTATCATAGGTAGGTACAGTCAACTTGATTCCATTTTATTGATGAGGAAACAGAGCACAGAGCAATTAAATAATTTTCCCAAGATGACATGCCTAGTAAGTGGTTAAGCTGTTATTTATAATCAGGCATTCTGAGCTTTTAACCTCTGTTATATTGTATCTCTATGTAATTCATATGTTTCACTAATTTAAATTCATTTCTTCTTCAGGTTTTCTATGGTAGAATATTGATTCTATTAAGTGAATGATATATATTGGTAAATCACAAAGCTCTCTAAATATAAAATTTCATAAGACTTTTGCTAGATGTCAAATTAATGATGAAGATGCATCCTCAACAGCCTGATTTAGGAGAGCAGTTCTGCTCCAATTCTGAGCCCCTCTGCATTCATCCATGTTCCTTGCTGCCACCAAAGGAAATTTATGAATACCTCCGGAGTGAAACATGATGATTCTGAATCTCAGCACACCCCTTACTTCATCTGTTCCTGAACAATGGAGTATGTCTTATTAAAGGGAATTAATAAATGAAACTTATTAGAATGTGTCAAATAAAAAACAAAAACAAAAAAACAAAGCCAGATTTGTTAAGGAGAGACTTTATTCAAAAGGATTATTATAAAGGGTAGGTGCATTGCTGCAATAGAGGGAGGGGGCTATTGCAACGGGGAGAATGCTCTGACCATAAAATCTGTAAGTATTTCAGTAGTTAGGCAAAAAGGGTTTTTCTTGTATAGAGAGGGAGTAAAGAGCCTGGTTAGGGGAAGTGGGAAGAAAGGGTGGTATGATCAGATAGTAGATCAGAGAAGGTTTTATGCTGAAGCAGCCTATTTTCTGGGAGGTGTCCTTGAAATTCAGGGATCGGGAGGATGGAGAGAAATTTTACCAAAGTTTGGTGAACAGCGTTTTTTTTTTTTCGATTGATCGGGGGGTGGGGAGGGATAATAGTTCAGCTAATCAATTATATGGCAAATAATGGGAATTTGGAGGGTGTCTGGCCTGTCGTAGGTAAACAAAGAGGGCATCCAGTGGGTCTTCTAAATTGAATGGAGAAGGTTCGTTCTTTGCAGTAAGTCCTTTTCTGGAACACAGAAACGTGGGAGGTTTGTGAAACTGTAAAAGGATTTAAATGATGTGGTTTTTACTGCAAGTAAGACTTGAGGTTAAACCCTAATTCAGATGATCTACCTGCATGTATTTAGGGTATCTGCATATAATACATATGTGGATCCTTCTGGGAGAAATCATAAAGAAAGTTATAGGTTATCCCAAATTCTGGAGTTTGCTTGATAAAATAATGAATACAGTCTTTATAAAATCTAAGAAACCAGCTGTTTTCTTTCCTGTTTAAAGATACTGGTTATTTCAGTGTGAAAGGGAGGTAGCCCTTTTTGTGCTGTAGGCTTTGATTTGCAGATTTGGTCTCTGTTTGATACTGTTTACGACAGTGTTAAAATGTGGTCATTTCACACCTGGTATTTGTCCCCATGTAATCATTACAACTCAGATTTTTTTTTTTTTTTCTCACCAGCATGCTCTTGAGAAAACATATAATTATTTCTAACTTTCCAATTTGTAGGTATCTTAAGCAGTATGTGTGACTCTCCCTGATGTAGAAATACTCATTTTATCACTTCAAACGCTGACCATTCCAAATAATGTGACTTCATTTCAATCAAATCTCAGTTTTTTTCTCTGGTCCTCGTCCTACCTGATCCCTCCTTCATTAGATCATTTTCTTCTCACTTGGTGTCCATGGCATGGTACTTTTTTATTTTGTCGCACAGTCTTTTCTTCCTTTGTTATCTTCATTGGCAACACCTTATAACTGTATGTTCCAGCTGGCTGTCCCTCATTCTCCCTCCTTTATAGAGGTGGCACAGCTCCCTACAAATGGACCTCTACAGAACCTGTGTGGCACCACAGCAAGCCCATATATCTTCTGGTATATGCTAATGTGATAACTTGACATGTCTAAAAGCCATTTCTCTTCTCCAAAAGATGCCCCCTTCTCAGGTTCCCTATTCTTTTTTTTTTTTTTTTTTTTTTAAATGGGCAAAGGACTTTAATAGACATTTTCTCCAGAGAAGATATACAAAAGGCCGATAAACACATGAAAAGATGATCAACATCATTAGCCAATAAGGAAATTCAAATTAAAACCACAATGTTATACCACTTCACACCCAGAAAAATGGCTACTCTTTTCAAAATGGAAAGTAAACGTCAATGAGGATGCAGAAATTGAACTCTAGTGTATTGTTGGTGTGACTGTCAAATGGTGTAGCCACTGTGGAAAGTGATATGGTGGTTCCTCAAAAAGTTAAATATAGAATTATCATTTGACCCAGCAACCTCACATCTAGATATACACCCAAAAGAGAGTGAAAACAGGGCCACAGATACTTGTACACCAATGTTTATAGCAGCATTTTTCACAACAGCCAACCCAAGTGTCTATCAACAAATGAATGGATAACAAAATGTGGTACATATTCACAGTAGAGTATTATTCAGCCTCAAGAAAACCTGAAGTTATGAGACCTGCTGCAACATGGAAGAACTCTTGAAAACATTACGCTTAATGAAACAAGCTAGACACATGAGGACAAAAACTGTATAATATCGCTTTTAAGAGGTGACTAGAAATAGCAAATTCGCAGAGGTAGAAAGTAAATTAGAAGTTACCAGGGGATGGGGACAAGAAGGGGGAGTGTTTGTAAAAAGTTTTTTTAATTTAAGGATAAAAAAAAAGCCACTGTGTGACAGTTTACTGCCTAAGAAAGCAGACAGTCCACACGACTGTGGGGATGGGCAAGTCTGTAAGTCTGTGTTCTGTAGGGTAGGCTGCAACTGGGAACTTGGATAAAGGTTTTCAATGAATTCTCCAGGAGAAGTTGCCTGGCTAAAGTAGAGGAAAATTCTTTCTTCTGACAGCTGAAATCATACTTTTCCTTTTAAGGCCTTCAACTGGTAGATGAGACTTCTCTCATTAGTGAAGAAAATCTCCTTAGTTGATTGTAGAAGTAGTCAGCCATATATGCAATTGACTTCTTGATGATTCAAATCCATTAAATATTCTCACAATAACAATCCGGCTAGTGCCTGCTTGACCAAGTTCCCTATTCTTGATGTCATAAAATAGGTTCCCCTGGTAATTTTCTCTTCTAGTTCCCCATGTATTCCTTCCAGGCATTTCTCATAATCTGTCATGATCTGCCCTGGTGTTGACTTGGTTAAAGGCTACTGCCAATGCTACTGTAAAAGCTTCAAGGTGGCAGGGGCCACACATATGTTGTTCATTTCTCTCTATGCCCAGCTCCCGGCATGGTGCTTGGCAAATAATGGGCATGTGATAAATATTTATTTGGATTAGTGAACAGATAATAAATGCATGTGCTATTCTTTTTCTGTTTGTACTCCTGGACCTGAGGCTTGATGCCATCCCTGATCTGTCCCTCCTCTTCATACTCTAGATCTGTCAGCTTAATAAAGCCGTCTAGAACATAAAGTCAAGGAAAAGGATCTTTGTATGTTTTGTTCACTAATATATTACAAGTGCTTAAAACTGTGCCTGGCATGTATTAGGTGCTTGGAAGATACTTGTTGAATGAATAAGCTTGTCCTCTAAAATGTCTCTTAGATGCTACCCTACTCCCCTTCTCAGTGCTGCCATCTTAGCACTAGCCATGGCTGAAAGTGGGATGCATATCTGTGGTGGGAGGTAGTAGGAGCAGGACAGAAGGAAGAGTTGGGAGGGTGAGAAACCAGGTGAATGATGAGCTTCAGTAGGTGAGGGAAAGTGATTACTGGATAAAGGTAGCCCTTGACTGGCTCATGTCCTGCACTGTCTGCCCCACGAATATAGATTTGCTATGGGTAGAGATTCCCCTCTTAGAGAAGCACCTTCTGTGTTTGTGATGCTGGCACAGGTTCTGTTCATCAGTGAGTGCCCACTGATGGAATTGTATTAGGGCCCCACTTGGTGTGGTTGTGTCTGCACAATGAGTGAGAACACAGTTAAGTGGTTCTTTCTGGCATATATTACCCCAGATTGTGACAGTAACATGTAACATTCATTGAGAATTTATTATGTGGCAGGCATGGTTCTAAGTGTTTCTTACTTTACTTTTAATTTCTTTCATCTTCATAAAAACCCTTTGATGGTGGGCAGGTACTATTATTTTGCATACTTCACAAGAAACAGAGCCACAGGTTACCCAGTGTCCCACAGTGTCCCGGTGGAGCCAGAAATCAAACCCATGGCTCCTGAGTCTGGACTCCTAACCACTAAGCCCTGTTCTTTAATAATATCTAAGGCCTGTGTATTTACTGTATGCTGGGCACTCCACCAAAACCCTGTACGTTCGTCCCAAACTGAGTACGTCCTTTTACAGATGAGAAGGTGTTTTACAGATGAAATAAGTAGACGGCTTGCAGTGGTTTAAAACAAAAACTACCCAGGGTAGGACCTGTTGGCAAGTAGCCAGAGGCAGGATATGAGCTCAGACTGTTTTACCCCAGGCCTGGGCCCTCATGCCTTGGGCCACATGCTGCCAGACCAGCCAGTCTGCATGGCCTGTAGATGGGAAACAGGCTCTGATTTAACGTGGAAACTTCTGGAGCATGGTCAGATTTTTCTCATTCTTAATACAAATCTAATGCATCCGAGCATGTTCCTTTCTGTAGACGATGGTGGCAGCCACCCGTTGCACTCCAGAACAGAGACAACGCAGTCGCCCAACAATGCTGGGAACGGACATCCAGAGTATATCGCCTACGCACTTGTGCCTGTGTTCTTTATCATGGGTCTCTTCGGCATCCTCATCTGCCACCTGCTTAAGAAGAAAGGGTATCGTTGTACAACAGAAGCTGAGCAAGAAGTCGAAGAAGAAAAGGTTGAAAAGATAGGTAAATGACCTGGATTCTTTTTATAGGAGGGTGGATGGGCAGAGTTTTAGATAAGAAACTAGGCATATGTATTTTCCATCTTTATGGGGCAAAATGATCCATTTATTTATTTATTTTTTTTAATTCCTGAATATTAGGTGTGTGCATTTTTTTCTGGGGAGTTTATCACTTTCATCAGATGTTTGAAGAGGTACAGAGTCCAAAATAGATTAATAACTGCTTAGCAAACATTTGCCCCAAATATTTAAACTTTTAAGTGGAAAGACCGATCTAGAGGTTATTCTGGGCAGCCCCAGGCAAGAATTCTGCCCTGGGTAGTGTAGGACTGACTCTCCCAGGCAGAGCAGGAGGCTGACCTGCAGCAGAGGACTTTTCCATAGACTCCCCTTTTGAGGGTTGATGTTGAAATTCTCCGACCTTAGACTTGAAGATATCTTCAGGGCCAGAGATGCCCCAGAATTTGCCTTTCGCCTGGTGCTACTAGGCAGTGATGTTCTTGGAGCAGAGCTTGGTGGTGGGAGAACCTCTCAGAGTTGTGTAATGAGTGATAGCCATGGACAGTGGAGCAGGATGATCACAAGAAGGGCGGCAGGCTCCTAAGGAATACGGTTCCTCGTCTCAGGCACGGGGCCCAACACCTGGGAAGAGGCGCCCTTCCCTTCCCTTGGCCCTTCTGCCTCTTCAGGAAGGCGCAAGCTCTCAGGGCGCATTTCCTCCATCAGCCCACTTTCGGATCTGAAATGGGATGCTACTGCCGCGGGGTGGCGGAGAGGATGAGCGTTTACGAGGGTGGCCGGGCGAAGCCCGAAAGTGCCCGCACCACCGGCCCGGCCCCTGAGCCGCCGGCGGCCTCCGCTCCCCAAAATGATCCATTTTAACAACAGGTAGTATGGTACAGTGTGGGGATAGACTTAGTAGTTTTTAC
Organism: Tolypeutes matacus; assembly: GCA_026826555.1. Classification (NCBI taxonomy): domain Eukaryota; kingdom Metazoa; phylum Chordata; class Mammalia; order Cingulata; family Chlamyphoridae; genus Tolypeutes; species Tolypeutes matacus. The sequence goes on along the minus strand of JAKSZT010038599.1, from coordinate 7,939,720 downwards.
ACCTAGAATTTGAAAACTTGATTGATTTCTTAAATACCAGTTAATTTATTACTTACTTGCCATGTGGCCTTGGGCAAGTTAAATATGCCCTGAGGTTTTGTTTCCTTCTGTATAATTTAATTACAAATTTAATTTTAATTTAATTTAAATGAGGGCAATTATCCCCACCTTGTAGAATTATTGGGAAATTTAAGAAGATGCATTTGGTGTTTGGCACATATGGGTATTCAGTAAATATTAATCATTAATGTTATTATTGAATAAAATTCTAATAAGAATGATGGCTCTTTTGCTGGGGGAGTCTTATCTTAAACCTTAATCTATGTGAATGGAATTTATGTTCCTATAGTAAATGATTGTGAATAGTGCAGTAAAAGTATGTCAAGAGCTGATGCCTAAGTATTAACTTCAAGGTATGCTACCCTTTCCTCTTAGCATGGGAAAGCCTGAAAGATGAAATCTTGTTTTCTCCACAATGTTTTTGTTAATTATCCTTTAGGGTGGTTTCCTGACTCAGGCCTTGTGAGGTAGTTGCCACTTTCAGCTTCTCAAAGGGCAGTTTTTGCAGAAAGGTGACATTTGGAGTAGGTTGCCCTTCAAGCAGGCCTGGCAGGTGGGGTAGGGGTTGGTTCCCCATTCCTTGCCAGCTTCCTGCACTGTTGGTTTTTCCCACCCCCACTGACCTTTGAGGCAGAGAAAGAACATGGTTTGCGTGATGAGTCATGTGTGAGCTTATGAGAAAACCAAAGCTAAGAGTTTGTCAACAGAAAGTAGAGCTGCCCCCTCTCTTTCCTAGTCAATTGACTTAACAGTCAGCTTCTGCACTGTCCATCCAAATGTACACATTATGTAGGAAGAAGTAGGATAGATGAGACACTTGCCCAAATAAATATGTAGGACATTGCCTACCTTGATTTGCTTCCTGTGAACCAGAGTGTTTAAAACTTTCCTCTTCCTTCTTGTTTTATTGAGACAAATTATACAGATCAGTTTCAGAGTGGAGGTTTGAGAAGACATAACATACACTGCTGGTACAGAGTACCCCAAAGGAAACTGAGTTTGTAGACAAATAACCATGACAAAAATTAAGGAAATTTGCAAGTGTATTTAAAAAGGTGAGGAGAACCTTATAAACATGGATGAATAATAATCAAATTTAAAAAAGAAATTAATACTCTAAACTTGGATAGGTAGTCTGTAATTAAAATAAAAACTAAGGTGATTCTTTTAAAAACTAGCTTTCTTCTCATCTCACCTGAGGATTTAAGGAAATGAGAGAGAGATAACAGTGGTAAGTACTGGTCTAAGTACATGAAATTGTTGTTTTGAAAAGTAAAGTGAGGGTGCTCAGAATAGCTTGTTTTCCAATGTGGACCTGAGAAGAGATTGATGGAGAACTCTGATACTTTTTTTTCTTTAGATTTATTTACTTATTCTCTCCTCCCCCACTCTCCCCCTGCTTGCTGTCTGTGTCCATTTGCTGGATGATCCTCTTTGTCTGCTTCCTGCCTTCTCTTCTCATCCTTTTCCAGTCTTCACTGGGATTCGATCCTAGGGACCTCTAATGTGGGAGAGAGGCACTCTGCCACCTGCACTATCTCAGTTCCTGGTTTTTGGTGCATCCCGTCTTGGCTCTCTCCTGTGTCTCTCTCTTGCTGCGTGGCTCGGTGGGGCCTAGCACGCTGTGTGCGTGCCTGCGGGTCTGGCAGCTCGCCTTGCACTTTCTATTTTTATTTTAGAAGGAGGCCCTGGGTCCCTCCACATGGCAGATGGACACCCAACCACTTGAGCCACACCCACCCCCCATCTGATACTTTTTTATGCTTCTTACAGCAAGGAAATCATGACATGCTGTGCATTAGGCAATTTGGGGGTAAAGGAAGGAAGCTTAGAACGATTGTTGATGATCGATCCCTCAGGCTTTCTGGACACTATTCAGTGAATTCTTGAGCTCTAAGACTGAATGTCTATTTGACTTTTTGCAGGTGACCAGTTGTAAACCGTTCTTCCTTCCCCTTTTGTCTTTCAGAATTGAATGACAGTATAAATGAAAATAGTGACACAGTTGGGCAGATTGTCCACTACATCATGAAAAATGAAGGTAAGAATGTTTTTGTGTTGCAGAACAGTTACATATTCATGTTTTATTAAAAATCTACTTTGAAGAGTCAGGATTTGTTTGGGCTATTCCTCTGTCAAGTTTCCTGAAGTTATCGGCAGTGCTTTATCCAACCATGAGGGTTTCACTTAGTGACTTATCCGAGTTAGTCGCAGCCCTGGTGATGGTGGCTTGCAAATGGATCCTGGTCTCACTGCTTACTGGTTGTGTATGTTTTGGGGAAGTCATGTTACCCTATTAAAACTGTTTCTTCCTCTGTAAAATAAAGGTAATAATATTGACCTCATAGCATTGTTATGACATAATGCATATAAAGTGCTTAGTATAGTAAGCCCTTAAATATTATCTACTCTCAAGTGTTAAAATCTTGTTAATAGGGAATGGATGTGACTCAAGCCATTGTGCCTGCTTCCCACATGGGAGGACCCAGGTTCAGTCCCTGGTGCCTCCAAAAAACAAATAACAAGCAAACAAACTAACAAAAAACAACTCAGGGGACCGATGTAGCTCAGTAGTTGAGTGCCAGCTTTCCACATATGAGGTCCCAGGTTCAATCCCTGGCCCCAGTACCTCAAAAAAAAAATATATTTTTAATAGTTCATCATTTATGGATTTAAGCATTTAAATACCTGCTCCCTTGAGGTTCCCGCCCCCCCCCCATTTGTTTGCTTGTTTATTTTGTTTTTGTTTTTAGGAGGTACCGGGGATCGAACCCGGGACCTCATATGTGGGAAGCAGGCACTCAACCACTTGAGCTACATCCATTCCCTTGTTTTTTTTTTTTTTCTTCAGAATATGCTTTATGTGTTTGGCAGAATTCTAGAAGCTTTGTATGTGTGATCTCATTTAACCTTCAAAACATCCCTATATAGTTGGCATTATTATACCCATTTTACAGGTGAAGACATGCAGGTTCCCAGTGGTTAAGTTTACATGCTTAGTAAGCAGCCCATTTCTGCCTGATTCCAAATGCAGCATCCCTTCAACCATCCAGGGTTATCTCTCCTCTTCTGATTTGCAGCTTTCAACTTGCTATGATACATAAAACCAGATAACCAAACTTATTAGAATGATGTTTAAAATAAGAACCCGAAAGACTAGAACACCTGAATCTTGATCTCTGTCTTCCAGAGACCTTCCACAGGGAATAATATTTGGTGATACTATTCTTGAGTACTCAATGACCTAGGTTTCTTTTACATAATAATGTGTTTTTAAATTTGCACAATCATTACACAAATGTGTTCTTGGTGTAGAAGCTTCAGCCACTACAGAAGTGCACAGAGTAAGTCATGAAAGGCCCTTTCTCTAGACCTGGGCCTTTCACTTGTGAAACTGCCTTCCCTTGCTTTGGGGCTTGGGTATCTGCGAGCTGGAGCAGCTACTAAGTTAGACTGCTGGATGGGGCGGGTCCCTGAACAGTGGAACAATTGAAATAAGTCAACTGGGAAAATTTTCCTAAGAGCTGGAGGTCTTATGTGCAGATTTCATAGAACCTGCTGATTGTTTGCCATGTGCCAGGCCTATTCTAAGGGCTTTCCAGGGACTAACGATTCTATGAGTTGAATACTTTATTCCCATTTATGCTTGAGGAGTTGAAGCCCAGAGCGCTTAACTCACTTGTCCAAAGTTGTACAGCTGGTGTTTTAGTTTGTCACAGGGCTGGCAAAGCAATATAACAGAAATGGGTTGACCTTTATAATGGGAAATTTATTAGGGGTAAAATTTTATAGTTCTGAGGCTGTGAAAATGTCTATATCAGGCATTATCAGAGATGCTTTCTTGTCAAAGGTTGGCTGCTAGCAGATCCTGGCATCCTGCCACATGGCAAGGCAAGATGGTGGGTCTTCTGGTCTCTACTTTCTCCTTGAGCCCAGCTGTGAGTGATCAGGAATCTCTCTGGCCTTCTTTCCTTGAGCCTCTCAGGGCTTCTCTGCCTTTCTGCAGCTGCAGGTGTGAACCTGCAGTCCTCTCTCTCTCATGGCAGGGTCAAAATGACAGAGTTCCCTTTCTCTGTGTCTCTCTTTCTGCTTTCAGTTCTCAGTTTATATAAGACCCCAGCAAGAGGGCAAAACCCAACCTGGGTCATGCCTCGCTGACATAGTCCAACCAAAAGGCCCTAAAAGTGTTCTCATCAAGGTCCCTGAGCTGAATCTAATGCAATCAAAGTATCTCTTAACAGAATCTAACCAGAAGGCCCCACACAATAGGCATCCATGCACAGGAATGGGTTAACTTAAGAACATAGTTTTCTGGGGTTCACAAAAGCTGGCAAGTGGCAGAGCTGGGATATCAACTCAAGCTTTCTGACTCCAGACTTTTAACCACTGGGTATAATGCCTCTTTCCAGGTAGCCTGAAAAAGGGATGCTAAAGTTATTCCTTCCAAAGAGCTGGGGTAGTTTACAGAACTCGTTAAACATTAATCCATTAAATTCTCAAAACCACCTTTCGAGGTAGTCCTCATTATCACGCCCATTTTACAGATGAGGGAACAGGCCATGGGTTTAAAAAACTTGCCCAAGCATGTGGCAGGATGGTGCCAACGGTGGGTCTCTTCTCTTAGTTACAGCCCAGAAGAAACGTTTGGGACCCTGGGCAAGTAGGGTGGTGGCTGTCACTTTCACTGTCAGCACGCTTTTGTGTGGCTCAGTGTTAACAGTCTTCTGGGATATCAAACCTGCCTCTGAGCTTTTTTTTTTCCACCCCTACAAACTGCAGGTATGGGGAAGATTTTGTGGAAATCCCTCACCTCCCCACTCATGGGTGAATGGGACATTTTTTCCTTTCTTTTTTTTTTTTTTTTTTTTTTAAGTTAGGTTGTTTTCCTTTTAACCCCCTCCTCATCTAATAGACAGCTGGTAGGTAACCCACAGTGATAACCCAGGCAGTGTTTTCATTCTTTCTCTTGTGTTCCCCAGTACTTTCCCCTATTCTATACTCCTTCCCTGTCCATGCCTCCACCTCTCTGATTTCTCAGTGACCTGTGAGGATGGGCGGTGGCTCTGCTTCTTTGTGTAGCCCTGGGTTCTTCTCCTTGGCCACCCAGGAGACAACTGATCTCACAGGACATCCTTTCCCAGCTGTGTCACTCTCTAGCTTCTAGCCTGTGCCAAAAAACAGCTGGGTGATTAGATGCATACTTGGGCTTACTAGTTTTATAATGTAGCATTTTTGAGTTTGGCTTTGAAAGGGAAATCCTTTACTTTATGGGACAAATGCATTTTAATCTTGTCATTGCCTCCATCATTAACATAACTCTGAGCTTAATAACAATTTAGACTTCCCTGTTGATATTTTCCATTTCTAATTGATTGGAATTAATATTAATTTACCTTTCTAACTCTTTAAAGTTGTAAACCTATCATAACATAACTTTTCTTTAAAAATTAAAAAAAAAAGTACACACCAAAGGAGTAAAATTAAGCACAATTCTCCCATCACATTTTCCCATGTTTATTTAGGCTTGCTGTGCTTATAGTCACATATTTTAAACATTTGTAGTCATGAGAAGTAAATGTTTTCCTCTTTTACTTTTTTAATTGGGCAAATGGGGTAATATTTGACCAGCACTCATGATTACATTCTTATTTATGGTTTGAACATTCATTCCTTGAGTGTTGCAAATCAATTTTAGTTTAGATCTCTTGGGAGATGGATTTATCAGCTGACCTGCACACTGATGATTTTCCTCCAAACCCCCAGGTTTGGAATCCCCGCAATGCTACCTTTTATTTTTTTCTGCAAGGAGCTGAATTGAATAGTGTTTGGGTGGTCATTGGCATGATCTTGCATTGTATGAGAGAATGTGAGTCCCTAGCTCAGCTGCCAGACCCTTCAACCATCTGTTATAGTAAGATTTGAGAGTACTGCAGTTATTCCTGAAATGTCCTTGATTATTCACACTGGGCAGAGGGATCCCTTTGTGACATTCTTACCTTGGGCTCAATTTATATTATGGCAGCAAGTATTCTTTTATAAACTACCATCATTACTGAGCAGGTCTCTGAAACATGTTATGATGGTTATTTCTGAGAGTTTGTTTGCAAATATGCTGTGAGCTATTAAACCTGTGCTTGTTTGTGTAGAGACTCAGCCATGGAAGGAGTAGGAAGGAGAGCATGGGGCTTGAAAGCACCCATGTTGGAATTGGGCTGATCAGGCTTTATGTCCCTCTCTGCCACTCTCTGGCTGTATGACCTGGCTGGAAGGTTATGATCTCTCGGCCCCAGTTTCTCTATCTGTAAAAAGGGATGCTAGCTCTGTCTACTGTCAGGTTTATGGCAAGAGTCAAACACGGTAAGGTCTGTAAAGCTTTTAGATAGTGACTGGCACACACCAGGCACTCAGGTGGTGGCCGTGGCAATAGTAATTCTTGCTTGGGAAATTGCCCGGAGTTTAAGAAAACTTTGTAGAGAACAGTTGTGGGAAAAAGAGAGAATGGCACTTTCTTGCCTGGTTTTGACTGCTTTCTCTATATTATTGAAGAAGGAAGAGAGGAAGCTTTTTCTGGGAATTACTGCCTACTAGAAAATTTCTCCTCTTAATGGGTTTTCCATTCCCCATAACTTGATTCCTTCCATTCTCTGGAAGCCTGTGAAAGGAAACCTAGTTCACAGAATGCTGATATATGCAGGGATAACCATCTTAATGGAGTTATGAGTAATATGCAAGGAGAAAATTTATCTTCAGGAGAATTTGACTAGATTGTTGCTCTTTTATAGTAATTTCACATCCAAAATAAAGCATGTGTTTAAGTCCTAATGATGGTGTTATGTGAGAAAGTCTTCTCATCACAGGAAAACCACAACTGATCCCAAGGGACAGATTGCTGACGTTTACTCTGGTGTGGACTGGAGTTTAACCCAGAAACAGGCTTGTGTGTGTGTCTGCATGCGTGCGTGTGTGTGTGTGCATGTAGCTTACACATGCTCGCCCTCCTCAGACAGGTGGGTGTGAATGATGTTTGCATAGCAATTTGAGTTTTCTCTTCATGATTTTGCTTACAGCAAACAAAGAGCCTCTTTCCTAATTATTTCTAAGAGATGAGAGTGAGTGTCAGGAATCGAGCATGTGAGAAATACTGAAGAGGGGCCGCGGTGGTCCTCAGCGGGGTTCGTTCACTCAGCGCGACAGGAGAGACAGACACACCGTAGTAGGCTGGGGAGGAGGAGTTTTATTGGCCAGTGGAGGACGGGAGATCTAATTGATGTCAAATCTGCCTCTGTCAGGAGATTTTTCTACAGCTTTTATACAGGGTTGAAACAAAGAGAAGTAATTACAGATATGATTTGCAACAAAGAAAATTAATCATTTCTTTGAAGGGATAGGAGAGTTTTTCTAGTTTTCTGCTCTGGCTAACATTTAAGATACATCTTGTACCTGGTTCCTCTAAGTTTCATGCTTATAAGAATAGAGGCTTTTTCTTTACAAAGAAAGAAGTAAAAGGTCTCGTTAATTTTAAACTGGACAGAGCTATGTGCTCTTCTATAGAAACTTTATGCTTCTTCTAAGGTGCTTGCTAGACCCTTATGTTCGGTCTATGCTACAGATTACCCCGATTATACTTGAGCTACAATATGAGTCTACAAAGCAAACTTTGGTAATAATTTTAATATGTTTTATCTTCCTGGGATTGCTGTATAATTTGAGTTTCTAAAGGAGGCCATCATTTTGTAAGTGATTAATTTTGTCAGGAAACTTTTTAAACTGATTTTTAAAAAACCCATTCCTATAAGTGCTATTAGTTTATCCCTTTTTGTTAACTTCTTTTTTCTGTTTATAGTTTGAAGTTTGGTAAATCATGGCAGAGTATAAGGGTAAATTGGCAAATTATCAAAATTCCCTAACCCCATTATCTGAAAGAAAGTTGTCTGAATCCTAAATATTAAGCAAAAGGGAAAATGACTGACATCACTCGATTATATTTAAATCTGTTTTACAGAGGGTTATTTTGCCTTCTCTGTCATCTGGGAGAAGATACTATCCTATCAATTTTTAATACTTAAAAAATTTTTTTTTTGTAATAAGAGTCTTATTAAGAATTTGTTTGGCAATGCATTTGAACATTCCCACAGCTGTGAAGGGCAAAGAAAGTATTTCTTTTAGAAAAGATGGTGTGCTGTGTTAATTCCTAAAACAAAAACAACAACAATCTTGCCTTCCCAAGGATGGGGTGGGAGTGATATCCTCCAACCCCCACTCAAAGGGAGTGAAAAATTGACTGGTGGGGGGGGCGGTGAGGGCAAAAAAAATCTTATTCTTTTTTGTATGAAGCCCAGATACACATATTATTCATAAATAGTGTATCTGTGTTATTATGATTTCATGGGAGGGTGATTAGGAAAATCTCAGAAAAAGGCTTCTAAGGGTGGTAATGAGAAAAGGTTGAGAAACAATGAACTGCTAACACTTAACAGCAGCTCTTCATGCAGGGCTCCCCCTCCCCCACTTCAGCCTGCTGTGTTGCACCTAGAGTTAATTTTCCTCCTCCACGATGTCATTTGAGATGTTAAGTGTTGGTGTGGCCTCACATGGTCAGCAGTGATTATTAAAAATTCTTTCCTCTCCAGAAAATTCATTATGGTTAGTCATGAGAACAGTGCTTTAAAAATCAATGGAATAGGTTAGGAGTCAGTAATAACGTTTGGCCTTGCCAATTAAATATCCAAGAGAAACTTGACCATTCCCTTCAGAACCCCGTCAACAAGAGCAAGAGGTAAAAAGATGGTGGGGGGGTCCCTCAAGGCTCTCCGATTCAGTTTGCTTTTGTTGACAGTCTAGCTCCCCCTTACAAATTAGGAATTAAAAAAAAAAATTAACATTGGAAGTTTAATTTCAGTTCTTATTAGAGAACAAGTGATCAATACTTAGAACTTTAAGATGTCTGTCCAGGCTGGGATCTGGTATGGCCCCGGAGAAGAGGGAAGCCAAAGGGCCCACCTGGAAAATTAACCCTTTCCTATCCCTGATATAACGTGGGATATTCTTGATCCTACATGGGTATCCGGAGTTTAGGGCTAATTATATTGGTACAGACAAGTTAAAATACACATCTCTTAAGCCATACATTTAATTATACCATATTTACCAAAATAAGCTAAATGTAATAAAGTGATAGCATGTAAATTCCCCTTTGGTTTGAGAAGGGGGAGAAGAAATGTATTCCTCTAAGTTATATTTCTCATGATCTGTAGAAAAGCAAAGTTCTATTGTAGACTGCCATTCCACCTGCTGTGTTGCAACTAGAGTTACTTTTCCTATTCTGTGGTATGGGAGGGACTCCAAGAAGCTTGGATAGATTCTTTGTCACTCTTATTAAATTCCTGCATGGTGAAAGTTACTCACAGATGGTGCCATATTGCAGGATTTCCTTGGGCAAGACCCTCCTGCCTCCAGGGCTCTAGGTCCCCATCTGTGAAGTAGAGGAATTCAATGAGGTGTTTTGCTGCTTTCCTAATATAATAAGTCTTTCTTATTCATTCCATTTTAGTTATTTTAATTTTTTTTTTCTTAGCAAATGCTGATGTTTTAAAGGCAATGGTGGCAGATAACAGTGTGTGTGATCCTGAAAGGTGAGTGCTTCTTCCCCCTTTTAAAATGGGACGTGTTTTTCAGTTACTTGCTCAAATATGGTGCCATGAAATGCTGATCTGTTAGAGCAGGGTATCCCTTTCCTTTCGAGCATGACTTTTGATATCCGGACCTAAAAGCTTTCTTCCTTTGATCCAATAGCCAGATCGGATCAAATATTCTGACCATCTGAAAGCATCTGATAATTTGATCGGAATTTAAGTTTTTCTCTCCTGCAGGGCATATTTGTTCAGGACATCTCAGGCTCAGAGGTCCAGGCAGACAGTTTGTTATGTGTGAGAAATTAGTTAGTATGACTGCATAAAAAGGGAGATCGGTCATTTAGAAAGAAACCTAATACTTTAAAGTCAAGCAGTGTATCATCATTAGAGGCAGTTGTTTATTTCCAGCCAATTAAATCCATTCTAGAAATAATAAATTACATTATTGTTTAAAATGAACTGTCATTGCATAGCCATGAGAGCTGAATCCTTACTGCTTAAGTAGTTTGGAAAGCCTATTTGTTTAATTGGAAGAGGCTTTTTGTTTTGTTTTGTTTTGACTTATACCTGCTTCTTACATGATAGGGGGCGAGACTGCTCTAGCTGGTGCTTCCTTTAACTAACCATGTCTGCATTTTCCTTTTCCTCTCCACCTTAGCCCTGGGACCCCCAGCACGCCTGGGAGCCCACCTGTGAGCCCGGGGCCATTGTCACCAGGGGGCACCCCAGGAAAACACATCTGTGGCCACCATCTGCACACAGTAGGCGGTGCTGTTGAGAGGGACGTGTGTCATCGGTGTAGGCACAAACGGTGGCACTTCATAAAACCCACCAACAAGTCCAAGGAGGCCCGACCAAAGCGCCAAGGAGAGGTCACCGTGCTCTCTGTTGGCAGGTAAGATCCCTCCGATGCTTTTGATCTGTGTGTGGCATTATTGCTCTGCTGCCTGGATTTGTACTCACTCATTAAATACAGAGTACATTTCCTAAGCCTGGCTCAGGTCCTTTCTCTGAGCTTCTTAGAATGTTTTCTAGTCTAAGTCCTGAATTTTTCCAACAACAGAAGAATACAAAGATGCAGCTACTGCTAGCAGAGACATAAGATGTATTAATTCAGGTAAATGATTGATTACTAGCTGTACAGATTCTCAACTTTATATAGAGCAGAAGTTTATTTTTCAATTCTGGAAACCCAAAGCAGCATTTGAGAGAACAGCAGGCAGCTCTTCTTTTCCTGGGTTTGCTAGTTTGCTAGCAGAAGGAGCACATACACAAGGGATTGTTCACAAGAGTTTCTTAATGAGATAGGCCTGGAAGTGGCACACATCATTTCTGCTCACATTCTGCTTGGTCACACCTGACTGCCCAGGTGCTAGGAAGTGTCACCACTCATGTGAAGGAAGGAGAGAGAGGCCTGGTCCACAGCTTTCCAGTCTCTGCTATGTATGATCCATGTGAACTGTGACTGCTTTCTTGTAGGTCACCTCAGCTGGCCTGGGTCTCTGAGTCGAAAAGTGCCTTTTACTCATGATCCATTTGTAATGTGCATATCTTGCAGTTCCAGCAATGAATCTCCTTAACTTTATATAAAGCGCTTTTGCAGTGGACTGCTTTTAGAGAGTTTTGCTCTGTTGGTGATGAGTGTCTCATGTAGGAATTGCATTGCTAATGCTACATTTGGAGAGGACGTAGAGAGTAGCAGTTAGCGTGCATGTAGGAGCCAGACTGGGTTCGCGTCCATACTCCACTACTTACAAGCCATTGCGCCCACTCTGTACCTCAGTTCCCCTCTCCATAAAACGGGGATGGCAGTAATACTCACCTCAGAGGGTTGCTGTGAAGACTAAATGAGGTAAATCAAGTAAAAGTCTCAGACCACTTTTTGGCACTCGAAATGTTGGTTGTTATTATTAATGCTTTCTATTTGGCTGAGTTTCATCATGTGTTGCACAAGCAGTGAAGAAAAGACTGCAAGGTTGTTTACCACTTAATGCTAAACAGTACAACTCATGACAACCCTGTTTTATTAAGAGGCAGAGTCATGGGAATCTTTAAATGCAGAATGTAATGAGAACCTGGAACTTGTTTGGACAAAGTGTATTTTGTTTGCTTTTTTAAAAAAACATCTGAGATTTTTAACTCACATTCAACATGGCTTTTTAAAATGTCCCAAATCCAGCTCTCTTTCTTGAATATCGGATACTACGAACATCTGTTTTACCACAGGCTATTTTTCATCATGTGTTGTCTAAGAGTGTCTTCCGGTTCCACAGTGTAGATTTGTGTTTACAACTTTTCCCTGCTCCTTCTTGCTCATTTCCTCAGAGTCTTCCTCCTCCTCGTGGTGGATGATCTCATTTGGACAAGGAAGCAGAATTTATTTTAGATAGTGTGAAGTGAAATTAGAACCAGAAATAGAGCAAAGCTATTAGGGAAGACTTTAGGGGCTTGATGAAAAACAGTCAATTTAAGTGAAATTCTTTAACTTCTTCCTTAATTCCTAATGAAAATCTCTTCCTTAACTTTTCCCTTAATCATTGATAAAAATGAACCCAAAATTTGCCTTTTAAAAAGGCAAAAAAAAAAACCCAAAACCCAACAACACCCCATCCTAACCTCCCCTCCCCACTCATGCTAATAAAATGCATAATAAGGGACTCCTCTGCACTGGCCATGTGTGTTGAGATCGGACTCTCTGGCAGGTGTATCTTTGTGCAGGATAGTTCTCCAGTGAACATTTGGTTACGTCAGTCTAAGTTGCAAACTAGTCTGTGGTTAAAAAAACAACAACTGATGCTAAAGCTCATGTCATTGTAAGAAACCACAACTCTGAGGGTGTTTAATATTTAAGTACCTGTGTTTTTCTATGTATTTTAATTGCTCTCTTAAGTTTTCCAGCACAGTCTGTGACGTGGTTGAGTGAAAATCAGCTTGGAATTTTGATGGGGGCCAGGGGCATTTGCTGGGTAGAATGTCCTACTTATTGAATATGATATTTTTCATTACTGCCTTAACTTTTGGCTGAGTTAGTTTGGGATCATCTGGGTGGATAATTTTTGAGTCATTCACAACTATTGTTTCATTAAAAAAAATAAAACCAACTGGTGATGCTCCAGGGATCTGTCCTCCAACAGAAGCTTTGAATGTCCAGCAAAAACTGGCAAAACATCTTTCTCAAAGCTCCAGAAAACAGTTAAAGGGCTACAGCAACAGGGTGAGTGCCGAATCAAGAGAAAGGTCACTTAAAAGCAGTAGGCTGTCCTGGAGCACTGGCTGTCCTCTTCCCCCATCCCCTCACCAACTCAGGGCAGAGCCAGCCTGTGCTCACAGTGCAGATCCCTGGTCTTGGTTCAAAGGGAGCAGAGTAACCCTCATATACATACTTGGAGAATGCATGTCTGGCCCATTCTGTGTGATGGTGGCCTGAGGGACTCACTGTCCCAGAACTGACCCTGCACATAGTACGCAGCTCACATAGTTCTCCTACAGAGCTCTGTGGGAAAGCAGTCAAGTCATGCAGCCTGGGGCAACAGATTGCCAGCTGTAGGACAATACTGTGCAGTGCCTGGGACCATGAGGAAATGCCCCATGAAATTGTGAAAATGGGGGTATTCGGAGGGCCATATGTGCACGCTCAAGGTAAGACCTGCAGAAAGGATCAGAGAGGCCCACATGCTTTAGCCTAGAGCTATTCTCTAAACTCATTGTATGGATAAACCCTGGAGGGGAGCACTTGCCCAGGTCAGTCTGCCACAACTGGGAAAGGTGTTTTTCTTTTCTTCTCTCTCTTTTTTTAATAAGCTCTTTTGGCATTCAAGGAAAGCTCTGTCATAGCATTAGCTGGACATAAGCTTAAGGCACAGACACCTTACAATCTAAATTCCAGCAATAACACACAATCAAAATGTCCAGGTTTCCATAAAAGGTTTACAGAATATACAAAGAACCAGGCAAAGGAATAAGCTTAAAGGATTTAGAAACCATCAATGAGGAGGACTAGATCTGAGAAAAACTTAAAAAATGATCCTAAATATACTCAGAGCTAAAGGAAAACATGGATGAAGAGCTGAAGGAAATCAGGAAAATGATAGATGAAAACAAAGAGAATATCAATAGAGAGATGGAGATTATGAAGAAGACCCAAACAGACCTGAAACCACAGTAACAGACATTAACAGTTCCTTAGAGGGGTCCAACAGCAGATTGGAGCTGGCAGAAGAAAGAATCACAGAGCTTGAAGGTAAGACAATTGAAATCATCCAGTCTGAGGAGCAGCGAGAAGAAAGAATGGAGAAGAGTGAACAGAGCCTGAGGAAACTGTAGGACACCATCAAGCATACCAATATACATGTTGTGGGAGTCCCAGAAGAAGAAGAAGAAAGAGAGAATGGCACAGAGAGAATGTTCAAAGAAATAATGGCTGACAACTTTCCAAATTTAATGAAAGGCATGAATGTACATGTCCAAGATGCTCAGCGAACTCCAAACAGGATAAAACCAAATAGACCCATGCCATAGTATATTATAATCAAGCTGTTAAGTGCCATTGATAGAGAATTCTGAAAGCTGCAAGAGAGAAGCAATGTATCATGTAAAAGGGAGAGTCAATAAGTTTTAAGTGCTAATTTCTCATTGGAAACCATGGAAGCAAGAAAATGTTGGCACGGCATATTTAAAGTGCTGAAAGTAAAAAACTGCCAAGAATTCCATATCTGGTAAAACTATTTTTCAAAAATGAGGGAGGGCTTAAAACATTCCCAGGTAAACAAAAGCTCAGGGAATTCATTGTCACTAGACTGGTACTACAAGAGATGCTAAAGAGAGTTTTGAAAGGAAAGAACACTAGATAATAGATTGAAGACACATGAAGAAATAAAGATCTCTGGTAAGGGTAATGACAGGTAAATATAAATGCCAGTACTACTGTATTTTTGGTTTGTATCTCCACTTGGTACTTCCTAATGGATCTAAAAGGCAAATGCATAAAATGTAATGATAAATCAGTGGTGTAGGACCCATAATGTATAAACATGTAATTTTTGGCAAATATATAATGGTGGGGGGATGCTGTTGGGTATAGGAACATAGTTTATATATACTATTGAAGTTAAGTTGGTGTCAAAGGAAACAAGATTGTTAAAGTTTTACGATTTTAAATTTAAGCCCCATGGTAACTACAAAGAAAATATCAGGGAAAAAAAAAATAAAATAAAAACAAAACAAAAAAAGAAAATATCAGAGAATATGCAAAGTCAATGAGACAAAAATTAGAGCACAGGTTGCCGAGAGTGGAGGTGCAGGGGGAATGGGAGTTAGTGCATAATGGTTGTAGGGTTTCTGTTTGAGGACATGGGAAGGTTTTAGCAATGGAAGGTGGTGATGCTACTGCAACATTGTGAATGCGACTAATCCCATTGAATGGTATGCTTGAACATGGCTGAGATGGGGAAGTTTATGTTGTATATATGTTCCCACATTTATTAAAAAAGAAAAGAAAAGAAAGAGCAACAAAAGAGACAATTAAATGCAATACATGATCCTGGTTGTGATCTAGCAAGGGAGCAGAAAAGTCTCGAAGGGACATTATTGCAACTTAATTGAATTGGAATATAAACTTTAAGTTTTATACCAGTGTTAAATTTCTTGAACTGAATAACTGTACTAAGTTACATAAGTGAACATTCTTGTTCTTTGGTAATGTACATGGAAGTGTTAAGTGTTCATGGAGCATGGTGTATATGACCTACACTCAAGTGTTTGGAAAATAGGTTGATAAATAATCAGACAGAATGATATGGCAAATGTGGCAAAGTGTTAAAATTGATGGATCTGGGTATCTGGGGTGTTAGAGGTATGTTGGAGTTCTCTGTATGGCACTTGTATTATTTTTGTAACGGTCCTGTAACTTTGAAAGATTTTCAAAATAAAAGTTAAAAATGAAAACAAAACAACAAAGCAACCAAATCTCTTTACCTCCTCAGGTTTAGAGTTACAAAAGTGGAACACAAATCAAATCAGAAGGAGCGGAGAAGTTTGATGTCTGTTAGTGGGACCGACAGCATCAATGGGGAGGTGCCTGTGACACCTGTGAAGAGAGAACAAAGTGGCACAGAGTAGCAGGTGAGTTCACAGTGGGGTGACCTGGTGGATGAGGGCGGAAGATAGTGAGAGTCTGCCTGGTTCTGTGGTAGGATAGGAATGACATTTGGCAGAAAAATGAGAAAGCTGGTAGGATTATAGGGGACTGAACATTATTGTCTGTTTATAGCTTCTTGTAAAAGGGCCACAAATTTATGTGCCTCCAGCAGCTTGGCCTGCCTGATAATGAAGAGCTAGAATTACATATGAGGCAATGTGGAGTGGTGGGGATTGTGGCAAAATAGAAATCACATTACCCACCTATTGGGCTTGCCTTCCCACAGGATGGAAAACTAGATATTCTTACTCAGAAAAAGGCAGAAATCCCAGCTTTTCAAATTGAAATCACCACAGATTTTTAAACATTGGCAGTTTATTAAATTTTCTTATGAAACCATGCAGGCCAAATGAAATGTAAACTTGTCGTCATTTTTAAGTAAACTGAGATTTGAAAAAGGCTAGAGCCACCAAACCAGTGCTGAAAGTTTCCTTTAATTGATTTAGAAATTAGTTTTCTTTGATGTGCCACAGTTCTAAGATACTCCAGTAAGAATATTACTCTTTCCACTAAAGATTTTGAAGCAATTTATAAGTAAAAGTGAATGCTTCTTGGTTTGGCAATTTTAGTTTTGGAAAATATCTTGTTAAAAAGGAAAAGAAAGGTCCTGTGATGACTTGATATTGGCTTAGCTTTCATCTTACTCTTTCTGTTCTGGCTTGAGTAGCATTTATCCCTTTCATGTTTCTTATAGTTTGCAAAAAGCGTGCATGAGGACTCATAAGTGTTCATGCCCTAAAAACTCCAATGGAACAGTCTCAGCCTGAACAGTGGGTTGTGGAAGAGTGGACTAGTGGATGGTTGAACATCTGGGCAAGGTGTTTCAGCTCTGTATGCCTTCCTGCTACCTGTTTCATGGAGTGGCAGTAAGGATTCCTTGAAATAACATGTGAGTCCAGGACCAGACACATAGGAATTGCTCAGTCAGTGCTACTGATTAATATGAGTTCATTCACTTTTGGTTGGCATGGCGGAATGGGGGAAAGAAGTGGCTTTTTGGGTAAGGTTTCTTTGATGACCTTCCAGGTTCAGTGGGGTTGAAGACGTTCTGGAAGTATCTGGAAGAATTGGGCTCATGAATTCTATAAGCCACAAGGGCTTATAGCTTTCCAGCACTAGGTCTTGCTGTCGTGCTTTTGGGGAGATCTGTCTCCTTCCCCTGAACTTAGAAGCCCTATAGGGGTCTTTTTCAAAAGAGCAGAAAAGTCTGTCTTTGGTTTCCCAGCCAGTCATGGGTGACCTTGGGGAAGGGAACCAAGAGAAATTTAGGAAGAGAAAGGAGATACTGAAGATAACAGCAGCTAATATTTATTCAGTATTCTAGTCTTTTGGGCATTTTGCTAATAGATATCAGTTATCATCATAAACATCTTTGCATGAAGTTGATACTGTTATCCCTGATTTACAGATGAGGATACCAGTGAACTATGTGGTCTAATACGATAGCCAATAGTCACCTGTGGCTCTTTAAATTTAAAATAAAGTTTAAGAATTTAGTTCTGCAGTTGCACTAGCTACATTTCAAGTGCTCAGTAGCCACAGGTAGCTAGTGGCTACCTTATTGAGCAGTACAGATAGAGAATATTTCTGTCATTGCAGAAAGTTCTTTGCAATGGTAAAGGAAGGAAGTATGTTGGATCTTAGAACTGGAATGCTGCATGACTTTGGTAAATTAAAGAAGCATTCTGTTTAAAGGACTTGTCTGTCTGGGAAGAGAAGCATCTGGCTCTGCAAAACTAAGGTGAGAAAGGCCCAGCCAGTTTAGCTGCAATGAGAGCTTGGGTCATGATGTCCGTCTGTGTTCGAGTCGTCAAGCTGGCAGGATGTTTAGAGACTGAGCAGTCTGCCTAAGAAGACTCAGCTCACCCATGGGCAGAAATTGCAAGGTGATCCTCTTGTCAGACACAGCCCTGATTAGAGCCGTGCTAATGCTCTGTGTCTATTATTGACCTGTGCTGCCCTGAGAGACACACTCTAAATTTGGGAAGGTTGAAAGATGAGGGTTATTCAGATGGTTTTCTTGGCCCAAATTGTTCCTGTATCTGATTTTGATCCAATCATCTGAAGGCCTGACCCCATCTAACTGGTTTACAACTTGATATTCTCTGAAAACCACACTGTCATCCAGCAGGATTTTGTAAAATAGCATTGGATTTGATCTTAGCTTCAACACTTGGAAACTGTTTTTAACTGCCCTTCTCACTGGTTTCCTTAAAAGTGAAATGAGGATATCAAATTCGGTGATTTAGGCAAGTGCCCAGAGAGTGTCTGGCACGTAGCTGGCTCTTGGTAGACGGTAGTTGTATTGTGTTGAGCCATTACATTTGGCAGTGTGGATGCTAGTAGCCTTAGAAAGGGAATGTATTTTCCGAGCCTTCAACTTGCTGTAATTAATTTTGAAATTTAAAGTTTTTTATTATGGAAAATTTCAAACACTTACAAAAGCAGAGAGAATAGTATCAAAAAGAATCCGCAGGATCCATGAACTAATTTAATTATAATACGTACCTTTTCTTGAGTATTTACTATGTACGTGGTACTCTGTGGAAGACGTTTTTCAGATATGAACTCATTTCAGCCCCACACCAGCAAGAGGTGGGTGCTACTTAGTACTCCATTTTGCAGGTGAAGGACCCAAACACAGAGAGATTAAGCAACTTGTCTATAGAATTAGAAGCAAGAATGTGATGGAGTTGAGCATCAAACCCAGGCAGCCTCCACAGTCTTAACCACTCAGCTGGGCCCAGAAAAAAACAGGTTCTTTGATCTAAGGTGGGTTGGGACCTACTGGGTGACAATGCCTGATTACTCCTTACCCCAACCGACAATGGACTTTGGAAATGGAAGGAAGAAAATATTCCTTGACTTATTAAAAATGTACATATTTATTAAAAATTTTCTTAGCTAGTTTTCATATATTTCTCATCCTAAACAGTATATTTAGGGTATTGACAAATAATATAGATTTTCCAACTAGAGAAATCCTGAAAAATTTCCCTGGTTCTTGACTGATCATAAGATATGCCGTAGAAGGTAGCTAAGAAAGTAGGTCAGGTGGGTGGTGTGTCTTCTATAAAGTCTGATATATAAGACTTTAGAGTTGTATTGGCTCTTGGAAAATGTTTTTGTTCAGATTTGGATTTTTAGTCAAGCTATTTAATGGAATGCCATGTTTCACTATAGAACAGAATCATTTATTCAAATGCAAATGTGTATTCATAGGTTTTTTGTTTTGTTTTGTGTTTTTAATTAGGTGGTTGTTACCAACTAGATCTATATTCTAGATAGAATGTTATCAAGACTGGGAAAGGATTTCTCTCTCCCTCTTTTCTTTCTGTCTTTAAAAAACAAAATCTGTTGTTTTGGCATCTCCTCCCCCTTGCCCTTCTCTCCCTGCATCTTTGGCTTGAGGCCTTTTTTGTGGCTAGATCTAAATTGCCCTCTGCCTGATTTATTTTGGCAATGCAGTTAAAATGGTTCCTTTTCCACAGAACATGTGTTTTGATTTCTTCTTAGAAGAATAAGCTTTTGTTCTTCAAAGTTAAATAAATCAAATTGCTTTCAGGCTCCAAATGCCACTGCATTGTCTTCATTGTTACTAGCCTTTTGCTTTTCAAAAATGATCTGTCGTAAGCATTCTGTATCACACATTTCTGAACTAAGCACCCCTTTTTCTGCTTTATGATGGTATCTTATTGAAAACATTAATTTGGAAAGTTTACATACTATTTTTTATCAAATAAATTCATATTATCAAGCATTTCCTTGTTTATTTTAAATTGTTTTCTTATTGAAGCTTTTATTTATTGTAGGGATTAAAAGCTGGGTTTCAAACTGCTTAGGTTTAATTTTAGCTCTGGCACTTAATTTCCAGTGGCTCTGGGCAAGTTACATACTTCCTCCAAGCTCAGGTTCTTCATCTTTAAAATGGGGTTGCTGCTGGACTTATAATGTATGCTTAGTTCTTAAATCAGTTCTTGGCATAGAGTTAGTACTTACTAAACAGTCATTCCTTCCAGTCCTTTTCTCGCATTCTGAGTTGTCTTATTAGCCCATTTCTCAAGCCTCAATTTTAGGTACTATAAATCCCTTTTTACTTCCTAAGACTGTTAAAGCATTGGCCACTCCTGGCACCTCAGAAATAGTGTTTGGCAAGTCCCTGAGGAATTTGCTTTCACTGACCTGAACCAATTTCTTATTTGCTTAGATAGAACCATTCCTTTCTTACTGGGGGCAGAATCACAATTAGTAACAAGACAACTGAAAAGTTTTATTGACTCAAGTTCTTCTCATTATAAAAGTCAGAGACCAGGTCAAATAAAAACTGATATGTTTTCTGCATTTGACCTTGCACTTGATCTTGCTGCGGCCTTGCTGATTTCTGCTTTGGGGAAAGTCGTCTCTCTGTGGAGAACTGTTTATGGATCACACTTAATCGTGAGCAGCCCATGGCCAATGCCAAGTTGTCTCTCCTGACCTTTGGACGCCTCTGTTTCCTCCTCTGACAATGACGAGAGGTATACTTTCTTGGTCTTTTTTGAACTCTGTGGCAGGTAATTTAATGGGGGCTGCCTTTTGGGGGCCTCTCCTGAAGTTGTGCTGCTTTATTTGTAGTCCTTTGTGGTTCTCTTCTTCTGTTAAATCTCAGGGAAGGAGGTGATGGTGGGAAAGTTCAGGTAGCATTTTTTCTTTTCTTTTCTGTAACGTGTCTTATTCAGGGCAAAATATATATATTTTAAAAAGCAGAGGGCTCTCAGATTTGTTGATCTTAAAGGGACAATGGTGAATAAATTTATAAAAGAAAACTGCATCTAGACAGGTATGACTAAGACTACCTGGCTTGAGTTTCAATTGCTGAACACATTTCAAAAGGGTAACATCGACGTTTGTTTGATGCCCATGTTGCTCTTATGTGGAAGACAGATCCCACTGAGTCCACCTGAAATGTGGAAGTAGAGGGAGATTAACAGTGTCCAGGACCATTCAGTGGCTGTGCTAAGAAAAGGAAGTAGAACAGGCCAGAATGAGGAGAAAAGCTGAATGAGGGACAGAAATTTAAAAGCGGTCCTATGAGTTTTGATTGATAATATCCCAATTTTACCAATGAAGAAATAGGCTCATAGGGTTCCAAGTAATTTTCCCCAGATCCCAGGGCTCAGGAGTGGGAAGGTTTGGATGGGAAGAAATCCACAATGTGGTGTTAACAAGCTCAGTGGCTATGGAGAGGGGAGAAGCTTTGCTTTCCCCAACAAGCAAAAAAAAATCCTTATTCAGCTTAGCCCAGCAGTCACAGATGTGACCATTTCAACGTTATCAGCTTTCACTGTGGCCTACTCGTGGTCTCTGATGGGGGACCACCTGATGTAATTCCGCTGTATCAGGTTTGTTTTCTCATAGATAAATTTTAGCTCTCAAAGGAGTTGTGGTAATTTACTTCAATTTAGGTACATTTCAATCTTAAAAAAAAAAAAGTTTATTGAGTCCCTACTATGTGCCAGACCCTTTGCCAGGGCTTGGAGATAGAGCAGTGTGTACGATGGAAGGACAAAGGCTGTGTTCTCTTGGAGCTTATATTTGTTTCTTATAGCAGACTTTCCCCCCTGTGCCCTGGTCCCCTTGTTTTAGAGCCAGGAGACTGAGCTGAGCTAGAAGGTTCCCTATATTGTTCACAGTCATCCTGCTAGTTAATGGCAGGGCGTGGGTTCAGGCTTCCTGATAGCTCAATCTCTACTGTCTCCAAGGCATCGGATGTTACAAATGTTTGAAATTGAATCATATTTTTAAATTGAGAAATAGAACATGCACATGATAAAATATTCCAACAGTATAAAAGGTGAAAAGTAAATCCTAAAAAAAAAGTCTTCATCCCACCCACACTCCCCTCTATATCCTTTCATGGTGATTCTATGCAGATAAATTCTTATGCAAGCCTAAATATGTGCATACATATTTTTTTTTGTCCTTTCCACAGATGAGAGCATATTGATTTATTTGCACTTTGCTTTTTATTGAACTTCATGACTTAGGTTCTGTGGTGCCTGCCTGTTGCGTTTTCACACTCTCCACAGATGATTCAAAGAGAATGGATTTTTACTCCCCCACATTGATTGAGCCGTGAGAAGTGAAAATGCTGGTGATGTCTCAAAAGTTATATGCCCTGTTTATCCTTATTGATGGGAGTGGCTTCAAGGCATTTATGGACATAATCTGGGACTTTATGATGGCCCTAAATACATACTCCACTGTCATCAGCTTTGTTGTTCTTTCTAAATTATTTTTCAACAGCCTTGCTGTGTGCACAGGAAATATTGAAACATATTTGTCAGTATTCCTAGAATTTAGAAGCATGAGGGACCAGAAATTTTATATATATATACACAAATCAATAAAGCATAAAATCATCCAAAGTGTACTATCATTGGTATTTGGTATAATCACATAGTTCTGCATTCATCATGTCCATCATTTTTAGAGCATTTTTATTATTCCAATAATAATAAAAACAAAACAAACAAACAAACAAAAAACCTCAGAATTGTCACAAAAGCAAGCCACTTCCTACCCAGGCAGGGGAGTGTGCTGCAGGCCCTTCCCTGTTGTTGACCAGAAGTTCTCTCCCCTAACCTTAGAGCGCTTATCTCCTCTTCCCCTTTGGCCCTGACAGCCTTTGACAAGACTTCCAAAAGAGGGGCTAGGACATCTGCCCTTTTCACCAGGGAAACTCTATAGCTTTGGAGGCTCATGGAAACTATGGAGACTATGGAGACTAAAGACCCGAGGGGGCTCAAGGGAGGCAGAAAATGAAATGCTTTGGGAGGGATTTTTTTGTTGTTGTTCTATAATTAGAAAAAAAATGGAATTGTTAAATATAACCAGCATTTTAGTTTTTTCTCAGTTTGTTACTTGAGACTTTGATCTCTACTATCTTTAAATATCTTAAATAAATAATAGTGTTATTTTCTGTAAGTAACAGGAGATAATTACTATGTGCCTTCGCAGTATAGGTTCTGGGATCAGATTACTTGTGCTCAAGTCCTTGTCTGTTACTTCTTAATGGTGTTAGGACAAGTTACTTAGCCTCTGATGCCTCAGTTTCTCCATCTGGAAATTAGGATGATGATGATGGTGATAATGATGATGATGCCTGCCTCATAGGGCTTTTGTTCTTTGCACTTAGTAAGTGTTAGTAGGTAAATGTTAAATGTTATTGTTTCTGTAGGATATTAGGCCAGCTCTATTTAAATACTTAATAATAAATTAATGTATGAAAATTTTTGGTATATTTATATATATATGTTTTCAATAATGTTAACATTTAATTAGCAGGAAAAATCAGCATAATCTTACTTAGGTTTTAAGGCTTTCACACAGAACCATACCGTGAGAATAATCAATTTATTCAGTATAGTTTGGTGGTTAACAGTGAGACTACCTGAGTTCTAATCCTAGTTCCATCACTTATTTATTCTGAGACCTGGAACAAGTTACTTACCCCTTTGTGACTGTTTCCTCTAGGTGAAGTGAAAATGAAAAACCTAACACAGAAGGTATGCAAAATGCATAGGCTCTTGCCTGACACACAATAACAAATACTTAAAATAGTCACTACTAGTTATGTGCTAATACTATTTCAGTTGCTGAAGATTCAAAAAAGACTAAGTCCCTGCACACATGGTGCTTATATTCCAGTGGAGAAAGATAATGTTTTTGATATTTCTTGATTGTCCTGAGGCTTAGAGAGGCCTGGGTAAGACGTGACCATTGAGGTTATTAGCAGTATTGTTATAAGATACTTAGGTAGCGGCTTCTTAAGGTTGTTTCACTGAATGGTGGCTTATAAGCCAATAGAGAGACAATGTCTAACTTTAAAAAAAAATTCTATTAGAAGCAGGTGGTGCTATTTAGAATAAGAAGTTATTCTACCTGAAGTTTAGCGTAGACAGTAAATCATAGGTGTGTTGAGACTAATAGGAAAATGCTGAATTCTATTTTTAAAATTCCCAGTCAAATCTTGTATTTTTCTGGGTACAGGATAATTTTTGATGTATATTTCATTCCCTTGGAATAAAGTGCTGTGAATTTCACCAAATGCAGGTAAATCACAAATGTTTAGTTATTGTCACTTGGGAAATCCACTGTTGTTTAAATATATGAACACATTTATAAATTACTGTGAGAATATAACCTAGGAAGAGCAACCTTCAGACTTCCCGATAAGATCTAATCTAATGTCAGATGACTCAGAATGACTTCCACATTTCTGTAAGGAGTGCAGAATTTCTCCTTGACATTATTCAATAAAAGGAAATAATATAATTTGCAAGAATATACATTTTTCCCTATGTTAGTTAAAGAAACCATTTCCATTTTAATTGAAAAATATCTATAACATTTTTATTTTTCTTGAATCGACCCACATATATAACAAGTTTCTCACTGTAAATATAAAGAAGTTAGATTTTAACTATGAATGCCCCTCTCCTGCACATACACACTTTAAAAAATATTTATATGTTCATTCATTCTTCTGGTTACTAGGCAATTGCCCCCAAACTTTTGGTATAAAACAACCATTTACTATGCTCATGGATTCTGGGGTCAGGATTTGTACAGGGCACAGTGGGGGCAGCTTGTGTGCTGCATGGTGTCTGAGTTCTTAGCTGGGAGACTCATAGGCTAGGGCTGGGGTCGCTTGCTCAGAATTGCATCACATCTCTGGTAGCTGATGCTGGCTGTTGGCTGAGACCTTAGCTGGGACTTCGGACCTTTACACCTACACATGTCCTTTGTCTTTTCCATGTGGCCTGAGGTTCTGAAAGTAATGGCTGGGTTCCAAAGTGAGCATCCCAAGAGAGTAAGAAAGCCAGGCAGAAGCCATGTCACCTCTTATGATCTCACCTTAGAGGTCAGGCAGCATCACTCTCATCATATCCTATTGGATGAGGCAGTTACAAAGACCCGCTCAAGTTTAAAGGGAAGGGACATAGATCCCACTTCTTGATGGAGAAGTGTTACTGTCACCTTGTAAGTTTGCTACATCAATCACTGGAAATACTAAATGCAGAGAAGGAGGGAGAGGAGGGCTACATGTCCTACTGTTCACATGCTTTCTCTGTAGCATGGAATTTGGGGAGGTTTAAGAACATTACTGTGTTGTAAAAATAGGAAAAACACAATTGCTTCTATGACTGGGGACAAGAAATGATAAAAGTAGGGAAATGTAATTAAATAGGACAAGATTAAGGATTTTGTACAAATAACCAAACAGTCCATGGATTGCAAAATTATGGTCCTAAATGGGTGTTTGGGACCCTTACCACATGAGATTTTTAGAATGAGAAGAGAACTGGAAACATCTGAAGACGAGGGGGTCAGAGGGGAGACCAAAATAGATGATATGCCCAAGGTCCCATAGATGGTCCTGTGATTTTTATGTTTTAGTATCACTGTTGATGTCTCTTTATTTTTCACAGTTGATAAAGGTTAGGGTGGTTCTTTAAAAAATTGTATTATAAGGAATGTTTGAAATCCAAAAGGTTTAGAAGATTATGTAAGGGGAATTTAGTAATTCAGAATTTAAGTTCTTGGATATTGATTGTCCTCTTGAACAATGATTTGCTCCCAAGTTTCATAACAGCAAGCAGTGGCCAGGGTGTGAGCATTCTGCCATTAGTAATACTCAAGTAAAAGAGCTGAGAGAGAGGTGCCTGCATTATGTGAGCTCCAAGATTTCTTCAAGCCCTTTGAAATGCTTAAAGTGGATATATTTACTTTTAGGCTAGTGGGTATTTGAATGGTGTGTCACTTTGTGTATAATTAGTGATGTGTCTGTAGCAATACTTTGTTTTAACAAAAAGATTTCATTTTTTAAAAGTTATTACTTTATATGGGTAATATATTTTTATTGTAGAACAATCAGAAAATACGGATACACAAAAGAAGCAGATAAAACACCCAGATAGTCCTACTATTTGGAGTAGGATTATGGTGTATGTTTTCCTGTGCATTATTTTATAAATTTTATACACACCGGACTCATACTGTGTATGTGTTTCCTTTTTTATTGAAAAATGTGTATTTGGTTATTTTCCACCCAATCTGTGGTCTCAATTATCCCAAAATCTTTTTTTTTTTTTTTTTAAGGGAGTGGGTGGGAGCGGGGGGGCTTCACTGTTTCAACCTTCCTAAGCGTTTTTATATTGTTGACCAGCTCTCCTTGCAACTCTTCTAACTGTGGTGTTTTGCTGATACTTCTCCATTTGTGTTGGTTCCTTTTTTCCTTCTGTCCTCCAAACATTAGTGTTCCACGTGGTTACATTCTTGTTCCTCTTCCATCGCGTCCTGTCCTCCAGCTGGTGTCCTGCTACTTCTCTACAGGCTCAACCAACTCCCGGAGAACTGCAGATCAACACATGCACCTCTTGTTCACCCGAGCATGCCCTGCGTAGCCATGCTTCGTTTAACTCCAAAGTGCTTTTCCCCAACTTTGCTTTTTAAAACCTGTCCATCCTTCGAAGTTCCTTTGGAGAAACCTCTTCGTTCCTTGAAAGCTTTCATTTCCCTCCACGACATTGATTGTGGTTTCTACTTTTCTCATGACATAGATCTCATTTTGCCTTGGAATAAAGTGGCTTTAAAAAATTTTTTCCCGGGAAGCGGCTGTGGCTCAATCAGTAGGGCTCCCGTTTACCATATGGGAGGCCCCAGGTTCGGTTCCCGGAGCCTCCTGGTGAAGGCAAGCCCGCCCGCACGGCGTGGTTAGCTGACCCAGCGAGCACAAGCAGCAAGGGGGGGATAAATGAATAAATAAAATCTTAAAAAAAAAAAAAAAAAAATTTTTTTCCCTCTAAGCTCTGAGCTCCTTGCGGGCATAGTCTGTGTCTTCTCGCTGTTTGCTATGCCTTCAGGGGGCACCTTGTGCAGAAGTTGGCCCTTAGCACTTGATTGATGGGTAGGTTAATAGATCATCCATCTGGTCCTTAAAATAGACTCTGCAGAGCAGCTGAATTCTAGTTCCTAAACATTTTGAAGTAAATTAAAATATAATTCTGTAATTCAAAAGTTTTATAGTTGAGGTTGAATTATTGTGATTTTAATTAATATTTCAGTCTTTGAAAAATTCCATCCTTCCTGTTCCCTCCCACCATTTATTCAGTCTATTTTAGTGACTGTAACTGTAGTGTTGCTTTTGAAGGGTTCACCCTTTGGAAGTGAATTTAATTCTTGTAGTTGTTATTAGTTGACAAACAGTAATATTAGACTTTACCTCATGGCTCAAACTCCTTTATGTGTATAAGAATCTACTGGGCACCATCCCCTTCTGTTCTGAGGTAGTAGGTCTGGGATGTGACCCAAGGAATTTGCCATTTTTACTGATATTTATGCTAATTCCAAAGTAGACTGTGCTGGTCATACTCTGAGAAATACAGGCTTAAAAAGACTGAATGGAAAATTAAAAGCCTAGATTAGCATGAAATATGTTGTGCTTTTTAATAAACTTGGAGCCTTTATTAACATAGTAAGGTATTAATAGTAACTTATAAAATTTTAAAACACAATTTAGAGCAAGATATAAAGGACTACAAATACCGAGTACATTCTGTTATCTTCCCATTAATCTATACCTGCCAAGATGCCAACCTACGCAAGCAGTACCATGACAGGGCCTGAGTGTCACATTTCCAGTAACCATAACCTGCAGTCATGTGGCCATGGCATGTTTGGTAGAGCCTGATACAAGATAATCCTCTAACCGAGACTTTTGAGCCTTGAAGAGTCACAGATTAGTGGTGGATGATCATGTACATGTGGTTCCCAGCTTGCCATGACTGCTACTGTTGTCATCTTACTCTGCTTCTATAAACAAGCCCCCCCCCCTTTTAAAAATTCAAAGTGTTCTAGAAAATTACCAATCCAGTTGTGTGGTTCTGTAGCCTTGTATCCTTCAATGAGATCAGAATTCAATGTCATTTAGATCTACTTTTAAAAAAATTGTGGTTATATGTGTGTATGTATGTATAATACAAAATTTCCCATTTAACCATTTTAAAAATATGCTTCAGTGCTATAGGGGTATTTTGATCTCCTCAGGGACTGGGTTGCTTTTAGTGTATAGGTTTTTAGCCTCATTTAACTGTTCATCTGTAGGCAGGAGGACTTCCCTGAGGAGAAGCTCTCAGCATTTCTGGTTTCTGCATTTCCCTTCTATTCACCCCCACCCCCACCCCACAGGTGGGGAGCAGAGGAGGGAGGCCACCAGGAGATGTGAGGGGAGCCGCCAGGTCTCTGTGGTGATGGGCGTGGCAGGGCAGTGTGGCGGTGACTGCCTCAGGTGTCCCTGTTTCATCATCATTAATTATTTGGGCCGGGCAAACTATTTAACACAGAAGCCTCAGTTTCCTCCTATGAAAATGGAACTCTTTCTGGACTCAGAGGAATTGAGTTAAGGCGCCTGGAGGGCTTAGCGTGGTCCCTGACACACAGATGGCACTCAGCAAATGTCAGCTGCATTTACTAGCACTGAGACAGGCTTTTTCTTCCTTAACATCTTGTCCTTCGTTTCAGTGTTCACTGTCCATTAATTTGCTCAGACTTGCGGCTTCTTGAATCGGGTTTCTAATTTTTAAAGGGACCAGATCCTTGTTTTTAGAGAATCCATTTTAACAAGGCACATATATATCCTAATCAGAGGCACAGTAGCTGTGGAACCATAGCATAGTAATACAATTAGGCCTTCATCTTTATAATTAAAATTGTACAGTAAGCAGTCAACGTTAAAGAAAAAGGTGACCTCTTCTCTTTCCAGATAAATTTTTTCTGAGGTTTTAAATTTTTGTCCAGTAGTCTTATTTTATGAAGAACGTGGTCACACTTTGGGATTTCTGAATTGTCTTGTCATTGCAAGGAAGATTTGCTTAATTTCTTTCAGCTTGAGCATTCACTTATGTAAGACTCTAATGACCAAATTTTCCTCAAAGAGAAGTCAGACTTATTAAACATGGTGGGGACCCCTGGTGATGGGAACTGAGAACAAAAGTAATGGGTGGGTGGAATGCCCCCCACACCTACCGCTGTGTTCACTCCTGAAATTTTGGCTAGCTTGTACATGGCTTCTGATTGCTGTCTGACAACATGGAAGGCATCTTTTAACAGTTTTATTGTGCTTCTGGGGTAAGGAAAAACTTTTTAAAAGTGTACATTCATTTACCAACATTAATATGTTTATAATAGTAGAGTGGCATGAGAAGAAACTTGACAATGTGGAAATGCCCTGTAATGGGTTTGGACTTTTTAGGAACCTCACTTCACCACCAGAAATTAGGCCGTGCTTGGAAATTTACAGCCACAGATATTCTTTCCTGAAGATTGTCATTCTGATAAGAGAGGTATTTAGCTGGAAACTGATAGCTATTATGCTAGTAAAGCTCTGTCTTTTAATAAGTGTGTGTTTGTGAAGAGGGAGAGACCAGAGATACAAATCAGTGCTGGATAACTTTAATAATAGAATTTTTAAAAGATTGACTTCGATTTTTCTGCTTAAATTCTGGAGTTAATAGGAAGGACTTCAAGCAGCAATTTACATCTTTCACTTCCTCTCTCAAAGATACTGTGTACAAGGCAGATTTAGCTGTTGAAAGAAGCTAACGTGATTAATTTGGCAGAGAAGTGGATGATGGTAATGGTCGTAAGAGCTAGCCTTTGGGAGTGGCCCCATATTAGGCATTATCTATATATCATCTTATGTAAAACCCACAACAGCCTTATGAGCCGGGAGCCAGTATAGTTCAGTGGTTAAGTACCCAGCTTCTCACATACCAGGTCCTGGGTTTAATCCCCAGCCACGGTACTTCCAAAAAAAAAAAGAAAAGAAAAGAAAAGCAGAACCTTATGAGAGACTGCTATAGAGAACTAAGGTTGAACATCCAGGAATGGAGGTTCTGGATTTGTTCAGGCCCCTGGCTCTGCATTCCTCATTCTCACCCAGCCTTGTGTCCTTAAGTGTGCTGAAGCCATGCAAGGACCTGTAAATGGGAAGCACTCCTAAGTTGGAATGAAAACTGTTACTGTGATGAAGCATTACGTTCTAGGCCCGACATCTCTTGCCCTTGACTTTATTTTCCTCAGTGCAAAAAAGTCTAGAAGGTCTAAGGAAGTAGATAATAAAAAGAAGAGATCTAAAAATAATTGGATACCTATTTTCCAGATAATGGCCTAGTTTAAAGTTTAACTGAGAAGAAGTTCTCTTATTTTTTTACTTCTTTAGTTTCTTTTAGGACATTTTTATATTTCCCCACCTGGCCTTTCTAGCTTTTTCCCAGCTGGCATTTTTCCTGTTAAATGACTGAAAGTATTCCAAGACTTGACTTTGTTCAGTCCTCCAGTGCAAATCCATGGTACAGCCATGCTAGGTTGTGGCAGTGCAGAACAGGGAATTACTGATTTCATTTATAGTTATAGTTTTATAGTTAAAAACTCAATTTCTATTTCATTTTCAGCTAAGGGGATAAGGGTCCTTACTCAACCCACCTTGTATGGGGAAATTGCACTATCTCTTTCTTTCTTTGCCACTGTCTCTTTCTCTCTCATAACTACTATGATTAGGAATGACAGAAAAAGATAATAAGGTAATATTAGACCGAGTGTCTTGTAGAATGAGCTGTAAAATAAGGAAAAAGTATCTTCTTAAGACAGCTCTATAGACTTTTTGCTGTTTCCTCATATTTGTACAATCTGGTTTCATCTCCATTTTTGTTCAGCATTCATAGGCAAACACAATTTTGGCAGTTAAGAGGGTATTTGTTCAGAACTTGCTGTAGGTTTACCTGACGGTAAGTTTCAACATACACAGGCAGCTCTAGAATTTTAGTCCTGTCCTAGATCTCAGTCTTCAAACCAGGAAATTAAAAGCCTACATAAGGGTCAATAAGATGAAATGCTTGTCAGCAGCCCTGTGGAACGTATAAATCTGTTTCACAGACAACGGGGGGGTTTCCTTTGGAATGTAAATGTAGACACTGACAAGGGCCAATTGTTCCATTGACTTAAAAATATAACACAGACCCCTCCAGGTACAGTGAAGATCTGGGATTGAAGGGTTTTTTATTGTTCTCACTTGTCCAGTGAAATCCCAACCAGGCTGCCTTGTGCTTGGAGTTCCAGAGTTAGCTTCGCTTGGTGAAGCTTAGGAGAGACACCTTGCCTTGAAGCTTCCAAGGCTCCTCGGGACTGAGGTTGTTCAGCCTGTTGCTCGTTACTTGTCAGAACGTGTTGGAAGAGTTAAGAACATGTTCCCCAGAAGTGATACATGAAGCACAGAGAGGCTGCCCACCTCCCACCATAGAGACATGCAGTCAAAACAGACTAATACCCCGTCTACTGTTGTTCTTGGAGTCTTTTTTTTTTTTTCCATTTACAAAACTTTAATAGTGTGGTCCATTTGAAATTGTAGTACTTAAATTCTTTCAGACTGAGTTCCTTTTTACAAAGAAGAGAAGTATAATGGGGGAAAGGATGAGGTGGGATGGGGTGAGGATAGACTGTAATTCCTCCATGTTTTTATTTTATATATATATTTTAATTTTTAAAAAGGTACTTAGATTACAAAATGTTACACAAAAAATATAGGGATTCCCATATGCCCCGCTCTCCTACATAAACAACATCCTTCATTAATGTGGCACATTCATTGCAATTGATAAACCCATCCTCAGGGGGCATTGCCACTGAGCATGGACCATAGTTCACATGGTAGTTTACACTCTCCACAGTTCTGCAGGCTATGGAAAGATATTAATGACATATATCTGTCATTGCAGTGCCATTCAGGATGATTCCCAAGTCCCGAAAATGCTCCCGTATTACACCTGATTTTCCCTCCCCCTGCCCCCAGAGCCTCCTGTGGCCACTGCCTCCACATCAATGCTGTAATTTCTTCTATTGCTAGAATCACATCAAGTCTATTGTAGAATATCAGTAAGTCCACTCTAGTCCATAGTTCATTCCCCAGTCCTGAGGATTCTGGGATGGTGTTGTTGACTCCACCTCTAATTGAGAGGGGGCTTCGATCCCATATAGCCGATACCCCCATGTTTTTAAATATTCAGGCAGATTAAACTGATGTTATGTTTACCTTTTGTAAAACTGTACCTTTTTTGTTTTCTCTTGCAGGAGTGATTTTTTTTTTTCTTTGAAGAGTTCTAAAAGACTGAAAACTTACAAGATGTGAAGTTGCTTAGGGAATATTTTTGTATTTTTCATACATTTTCTATCATGAAATCTACAGGGCACGTGGATAAAACCTAAAAGGGAACATTGTTGCTATGCTGGATGCGGAATTCAGTTTGCTTTGAAACAAGTTTGATTTAAAAAGTCTGATGAAAATTTTTTTACATTTCCAGGGAAGGAAAGAGCTCTTTTTAAAATCTTTCGAACACCCTCAGCCACCACCCCTCCCAACCCCTAGCCCCCACTTTGGCGTACACACTGCACTTTTCCAGCATGAACACTGTGTACAGTGGAACTGTTCGTGTGCAGTCTGAGCTTCTGCTCGGGGCTGTGTGTGTGTGTTTCTGTTCCCCTGACCCTTACCTCCCGTTTTGATTCTGGTTGTAAGAAGAACCTCTTACAGTTACCTGTTATAGGAAGTGAAAGATGAACCTTTGGTGCACTTCCTGTTTTCCATCTTGTAACTTATGTTGGTTATTTAAAAGACTCTTGGTTACTTTTCCCTTGGGGCCTGGCAACCCCTACTTCTTTTTTTTTTTTTTTTTTTTTTTAAAGTTTTATAGTGTTTGAAGCAGCTGAAAGAATCCAGAGGCAAAGGTAATAGTACATTTGGGCACGTCTGGAAGAGGAGTAGGGGGTTCCTCTGCCAGCTTCCCCGTTACAGGGGCCCTAACGCAGACCCCTCCAGGTACAATGAAGCCCTGAGATTGAGGGGTTTTTCACTGTGTTCTCACTTGCCCAGTGAAATCCCAACCAACCTGGCTGTGCTCATTGGAGTCCCAGAGTTAGCTTCCTTTGGGGCGTCTTAGGAGAGGCACCTTGCCTTGAAGCCTCGGAGGCTCCTTGAGATTGAGGATGTTCATACCTCCGTGTCAGTGTTGTTGGTGTGGTGTCTTGGATACTTATTTATTTCAAAGAGGAAAAGTCGTTTTCTCACTCAACTCCAAAAAGATGGTTTCCATAAAAACATATTTTAAAAGTATTTCCTGTAAATATACTCATTCCATTCTGTTTCCAGTATCAAGCTAAAGATTTCTAATCTTTTAAATGGTAGATTCAATTTAATTACTGTGCATTTTTTTCTGACAACTAATAAAAGGTGTACTGTGTACATACATATGCACCGTGGAATAGAAAAAGTCAGTATGGAAATAAATGTTATAGAGGTCCAGAAAGTTGCAATATAGGAATTTGTGTGTATATGTATTAGTGTAAATAATATATGTATGGTGTAGACCAGTTGTTAAAAACAAAAGCATCATTTTTTTGCGTTAAAAATATGCCCTCAAAATGATGAGGTTTGTAAGATACTCTGAAGCTTTAATTAGTTTTTAATTTTATTCAGTTCAGAGCACTTTTAAAAATAGTAATTCAACAGGCAAAAGAATACTCAGAAATATTTAAAATTGTATGTATACCAAGAGTACGTTTTACATATTTTCTAATACTTGAGCAACTTTTGTCTGGTTGACTTTCAAATATGCCAAAAATTAAGCGTTTAATATTTTCAACATGTAAGCTTTTCTACTGGTTTATATTATCTAATGAGAATTCGTAAGTGTTCCCAAAGCAACTGATGTTTACAGGTCTTGTGCTTTCCCTCATTCTTTAAGATTGGGGATCCACAACAAACTTACCATGCAAAACACTAACAATGGACAGATTCTTGGTTTAATAATGAGCTGGGTACCACCTTGATGTAAAAAATTGTAAAGGAAATTTCACTGTTTTGAGTGTTAAATGTATTTTTAACTGTCTGGTTTGTACTTTAAGACTTTTGTACTACCAAAGCAGAGTTAAAAATAAAAATGTTAAGTACAGTGTGTTGTCTTTTAATTATCCAATTGTTAGTGCATTAGACATGGAAAACAGGCTTGTGGTAGTATAATTTATCAAGGTTAATTTTACAGGGCCTAATTTCCTATGTCTTGAATTATCTGTGGTCTCCTGATCTGTGATTGTTCCTCAGTCTTTCCATTTATTTCATGATCTTGACATTTTTGAGGAGTACTGATCAGTAACTGACCACACTGCAGCTTAGGTTTGCCAGATGTTTTTCATGAGTAGATTGAGCTTTTCATTATGGTAGGACACAAGAGAGGCACTGTGCCCTTTCCACTGCATCATATCAGGAGGACATGATGCCAATATTTATTACCCCTGATGTCAACCTTGATCATTTGGTCAAAGTTGTATCCGACAGGCTTCATGTTAGTAAAGTTATTATTTTTCCCTTTGTAATTAATAGATGTTTAGGGAGAGAGACTTTGAGATTAGACAAATATCCTATTTCCACTTAAACTTTCACCATTAATTTTACCATCCATTGGTGGATATTGCTTGCAGCAGTTATTACTGTGGTGTTCCAATAGTGATTTTCTATTTTCCTCACTTCATTTTAACTAGAGTTCTTCTTAAAGAGTTGCCCCTAACCCCCCATTTATTTATTCACATCATTATGGACTCATGGATATTTATTCTTTGTGTTATAATCCAATGCTATTGTTATTAATTTTGTTCCTCACATTCTAACTTTGGTCATTGGGAACTCTTTGAGGTTGGCTCCTGTGTCCTTTTGACATGGTCCCATTTTTTTTTTTTTTTTTTAAAGCCCTTTCCTACTTTGACCAGCGGTTCATATTGTATTTTCCTTGCTTAGTCCTGGGATCAATCACTAATTGAAGGAGCCGCCCCCCCCCCTTTTATTGCAGAATGATATTTAGAAATAAAAAATAAAGTATTTGTTGCTACTGGACCCCTCAGTGGATAGATCTAGGAAGTACCTGATCATGCATGCATATCCACACTTCTATACTTAGTTCTGTATCCATCTGTCTATAAAGCAAAAGCATGAATCTCTACTGATACCACTGCCTGTAGTCCAGCACCACAGGGTTCATTTTTAACTTTCTCCTCTTCCTTATTTGTAACTTCTTTCTCCTACGGTGAGGAAATGTGGCTCTTAACCATCTACTGTATTTTTACCTACTCGTTCAACCCCTAGTGTATTAGTTTCCTAGGGCTGCCTTAAGAAAGTCCTACAAACTTGGTGACTTCAAACAACAGAAATTTATTCTCCCATGGATCTGGAGGCCAGAAGTCTGAAATCATGTGGCTGGCAGTGTTGGCTCCTCCTTGAGGCTCTGGGAGACTCCATTCATGTCTCCGGGGGTGCCGACAAGCCCAGGAGTTCCTGGGCTTGGAAGTGCATCTCTCCATCTCTGCCTTGTCTTCACGTGGCTTTCCCCTCTGGGTCTCTGTGCCTCTCCTGTTCTGTCTTGTAAGGACACTCATCATTGGCTTTAGGGTCCACCCTAATCCAGGATGATCTCATCTCAAGATCCTTAATTACATCTGCAAAGATCCTTATTCCAAATAAGGTCACGTTCTGAGGTTCTGGGTAGACATACCTTTTAGGGGGTACCATTCACCCCACTACACCAAGTCTACATATAAAGTAGTTTCAAAATTTACTCCTGTGAGAAACAAATTTACCGAGTACAGTGTTTGTGTACAGGTCTTTCATCTTTCGTCTTACAGTATCCAGTCAAAAAACCCTGTGTGCCAAAGAGACTTAGGTCAGCTCCTCTCTTCTTCACCCCCTTCAGCGTGGTTGTGACTCAGTTGTAAAACAGTCACTGGTCACCGTTTGCATTCCATCTTTTCCCTTATAATATTGTTAATTAAAAAAATTATATACAGCAAACATCACTCTGTGATACCTCATTGGATTTTTAAAAAATAAAATTTATTGAAGTATATCATGTATACATGCACATACATAAACAGTGAGTGTATAGTAAAAACGGTGAACTTACAAAACAAACATGCATATCATCATACAGGGCTCCCATACATCACCCCACCACCATCACCTTGCGTTGTTGTGAAACATTTGTTACAAACTATGAACTATGGTACCACATCTTACATTTGGCATATTTTCCCCCCAACCCACCGGATCTCATTGGATTTTTATTTTGCATTTTGGTGCCACTCCACTTTGAAAACAAGTTGACCAATGACAGTTTATGCTGAGAAAGTGAAAAACCTTATTTTATACATTTTAGGCTCATGAAAATCAAGAAAATCAGAATGGGTGCACCAGGGAGGATGTTGGAAATGCACCACACCCCTCATTTTATAGCTGAAAGGGGACACTTGGAGTGACTGGTTTTAGTTTTAATTAATCAGCCTTCTTGACCATCCTCTCCAGTACTAGTGCAGAGTGGGTGGCGCTAAGTTACTGTTTTGCTTTCGTGGCTTTCTCAGCTCCTTAGGGATATAGTGAGCGGCTGGAAGTGGGTGGCTGCGGCCATTCTGTTAATGTGGAACAGGCAAAACGCTAACCTTTGCAGAGTCAGCCTGAGCCATTAGTTCAGCTCCCACTGACAGGTCCCGGCTGAATTTGCCAGGGGAACTGCCCCTGGCTCCTGCACTTCATTTTCAAATCTTTCTTGATATTTAGGCTTCCTCCGGCCAAATCTGATACAGTGAAAAGATGAGGAAACCTCTCTGTTTCCCACTGAGAACAGCAGAATGTTGGGGGGTGAGGGGTTTGGAAGTGGGGTGCCTCAAGTTAGTGCTGTCGCTTAGGGCTTACCTGTAGTCGAAGGGGACTGCGATTTGCATTTGAGATCTTGCCAGTCCTTCCATCCTCTAACCCTTTTATCTGGGTGGGGTAGACTGGCTTCCCTTTCTCTTTCCTCATCTTCCCAGGACCCTTCTGCAGGGCTTTTCTCAGGGATCCCCCACTTTAGCTCCAGTCACCCGAAAGGAAACCTGGTACTTCTTTGTCTTTGGCTCTCTCTGGCTACCCGGCTGGGTTTGTGCCCACAGGGTTCATCTTGTGTCTAGACCTGCCTGCGATTTGTCTGGTACAGAGCTGGGACTCAGCCCCCTCTGCTGGCCAATTGTGAGGACTGCAGAGAGAATGGCTTCTTGGTTGTAGGTGGAAAGGGGCAAGGGTGGGAGGGAGGCTGTGACCCGTGGTGCTGTAGCTTCTTTCAGGACCTGGCACATAAAAAGCAGTCATGATGATTTGTCAAATAAATAAAAGCCTACTTTTTAAAAATGAAAGAATATATTAGCTTTTAAAAAAATATATTTACCCCCCCAGATGGCTCCCTCATCTGTCTGCTTGTTGTCTGCTCGCTGTATCCGCTCGTTGCCTGCTCATTGCCTCTGCTCTTTGTCTGCTCGTTGTGTCCACTTATTGTCTGCTTGTCTTCTTTTTAGGAGGCACTGGGAACTGAACCTGGGGCCTCCCATATGGGAGGCGGGTGCCCAACTGCTTGAGCCACATCTGCTCCCTACTCATTGTGTCTGCTCGTGTGTCAGTTCATTGTGTCTGCTCGTCTTCTTTAGGAGGTACTGGGAACCGAACCCAGGACCTCCCATGTGGGAGGTGGATGCCCAACTGCGTAAGCCACATCCACTCCCTCATTAGCTTTTTTTAAGGGAGTAAAAGTTCAAGTTTGAGTTTTCTTCTAACCCATTTTCTGACCTTGCCAGTTTGTCTTTCTCATCAGAAATTCCAGTTTCTTACCAGGGAGCTGTGACCCAACAGGTGTTACTTTGATACTAGTAACAATGGCTGAATTCCTTATTAGAGAAAAACCCATGCCATCAATCCTGTCAGTGCTACGAGAAGCAGTGTGGTCTTGGAGAAGTAGCTAGGTCTTTGCAATTGTGTTTGAATCCCTCTTTGCCATCACTGCTGTATGATATTGGGAAAATTATTTTATCTTTCTGAGCCTCAATTTCTGCATATGTAAAAATGACCTTCCTCTCAGAGTTTGTAAAGAATAGAGAAGAGGCATGCAAAGTCATGATGCCTGTCGTGATCTCCACACCAGCCCCCTGCTGCCATTGTAGGCACCCAAGCTTGGTGACTCGGTAAAGGGCCCATGTGCATCTGTGCCACCACAGGTGATTGTGCAGGTGCAGGTGCTGATCAAAGTGGCATGTGAAATGGCCCAGCATGCACAGCTTTGTCCCCAGGGTTGAGCTGAGGCAGTGAGGTTCTTGCTCTAGAACTGAGCCACAGTTAGAGTTCAAAGGCCTCACAAAAGAGACGTGGAGTAGAGGTGGGTAGAAGTGTTGAGGAAACTGAAGTATAGAGGTAGAAAATATCTGAGGAGGAGGCAGTGTGTGCAGTGGGCAGCTGAGACTCCACTAGCCCAGCACCTCTCCCTTCTTGGAATGCCACCTCCTTTCTTTGGAGAACTCTTCTCTTCCCTCCTAAAGCCTGTGTGCTTTTATTCGGAGCTGCTGATTGTAGTACCCTGCTCCCAACTGTGGCTGGACCTGTGTAGCGTGGCCACATGACCCATCTGGCTACGTGATCCACCTGACCAGGCGGGGCCCCTCCTTGGGATGTTTTCAAGTTGGAACTGGAAAATGGTTTATTTTGCTGGTTGCAGGTGGCTCAGGGTTGCTGGAGGCCAAGTTTTCCATAGCATGGAGGAGGCTGGTGAAGAAAGGAGGGAATGCACAGAGGGGAGAGCGGGAGCCCGATTTTGCCTTCAAGTCCATGTTTCAGTGACCCCTGAGGCCCTTCTTAGTTTTATGAGCATTTCAAGGACATCCCTCTTTTTGTCTTATCTAGTTTGTGTTGGGTCCTTGTCACTTGCAACCATAAAAAGCCATGACTATGGCTGTTAATCACAGAGAATAGCAGAGAGATGAGGAATTTGTGAAGCCCTGGAAGCAAGCCCTGCAGCTGAGACTTCCTAGACATGCCTTGGATCAGTATCC
This sequence comes from Tolypeutes matacus, assembly GCA_026826555.1. Taxonomy (NCBI): domain Eukaryota; kingdom Metazoa; phylum Chordata; class Mammalia; order Cingulata; family Chlamyphoridae; genus Tolypeutes; species Tolypeutes matacus. The sequence goes on along the minus strand of JAKSZT010038599.1, from coordinate 7,900,849 downwards.
ACAACGCCTGGCCATGGTGTCATTCCTGTTCTGGAATGCTTAGGAAAATGCCCCTTCCCCCATCTTTCCTTATTCTGCATAGGGCTTGTTGTTAAAGCTCCTAAAAAAGAGCACAGATTCAGCATTCAGATGCCTCTGGCTTGGAGTCCTTACTATCTGTGACTTTGGAGGTCAGGACCTCCATCTTCTACCTATAGAGGAGATAATATGTGCCTTTTAGGGTGGCTGTGTGCTCAGCCGTGTAATGCACTTAGCATGGGACTGGGTACAGCCAGTGCTCATCAGTCATCACTAATATTAAGTAGAACAATCTATTGGCCTCAGACCTGCCAAGTTCAGACCCTTTTTAGTGAAATGATGGGAGTTTGGTCATTTGAGAGTTAATTCTTGAGGTTTCATTGCTTAACATTCAAAGATGAACTGGAAAGGGACTGGGTAGAAGGGGCCTGAGATTCTCCTGGCGCCAGGTTAGATAACTTGGGTGAGGGATGGTTTTCTTGCTCTGATATTCAGTGGACCCAGATCAACAAGATAAGGGGTATGTTCTCTTTGTTTGTTCTGGCTGAAATTTTATCTCATCACTCTTATGATAAGACATGCACGTAGTATAGTCTCAGTGAATTTAAAAGGGACTCGATTTCTGTTTCCAAGTTAATCCAGCTGAGAAGTCATATATAAAATGCTCTTGGAATCTTGATAACATTCTACTCAAGTTGCAAAATTATGGTTTTGATAATTACAGCTGAATAACTTAATGTTGACCAAAGACAAACAAAAGACTGAACAAAAAACAACCCCCCCTAAAAGCACCAACCAACCCTCCAAAACATCAGGTTTCTGTCTTGCATTAAAAAAATGCATTTTATTTTTTTTTTATAAAACATATATGGGGTAAGGAAGAATAAAAGAAACAGGTCAATTTCAATGCTGCACATACTCACTTCAAACAAATGCAGTATTACTTAAAACTGTAAATAAGCATAATTTCTGGTATGCCTAACAGTTAAATGATGACCATCATAAGAATGAAAAATATGCTAAAATCAAAGTGCCCTCAAGGCGCATTTTGCCTTGAGATGATTATTAATGATGTAGGCTAAAAATGATTACCCAGTTTAGAAGCTCTAACATTCTCAGAAGAGGTTCAGATTTCGAGATTCAAAGTGGGCATAGGCACTAACATTTAGTCATAAGGAAAAGTGTTGTGTGTTACTCATAAAAAGTAGTCTGATGTGAGATGACCTTCACTGGCTAATAAAATCACATCTAACTTTGTTTACCTTGTGCTGGTTACTGTGCTAAGAACTTAATACCCTGTGTCTCATTTAAACCTCATTGAGGCAGAGCCATCACATCTGCTTTATAGATGAAGGAACTGAGGAAATGAGTCCTGTCTTAAGATTTGCACTGGCTGTTCATGTGACAAGATGGATGGTCCATGGGTCCACCTCATACTTTGTAGGAGAAGGAAATCCATGGTCCTACGATTATTGTACAACCACAAGTATCACTGGTATTAGACAACCTCAGAGATTTTACAGGTAAGGCCTTCACTAACTTTTCAATTCTATTTTTTTTCCAATCCATCTTTTACTTTTTTGGGAAAAAATTTTTAACATTACAGAACTAAACTGAAATATATTAATATTCCCATCTTACATTTCCATGACAAACAGCAAAAAAAATTCCTGAGCAAAAAACCCCCCAAACCAAAAACCAAACAAAAAAGCAGGGAGATGCTTATAAAACTAAATATGGATCACAGCATTAACAGCTAAATGGAGAAAAGAATTAAAACTTTAAAAAATCATGAGTGGATGATAAAGTATGTAGAAACTGAAAATTTATGAACTATTTAAAGCCTGGAACCGCTGACTATTCAGAAACTACACAGATAGATCATGGATGGTGGAGAGCAGCAGAAAGGGGTGACCAGTGAATCTGCATTGTTATAGCTGCTCCCCATGCCACCCATCTCTGAGGAAAGCCTCGCACTGATTAGATATTGAGCCAGGCTAATGCAGCAAATCCAGTGATGGTAATCTGCCTTTCAGTAGATCCTTCCACTGGATTCGCAATCTCGCCCCCTCCCCCAAGATGGTTCCCTTGTCTGTTTGCTTGTTGTTTTTGCTCTTTTTTTTTTTCTTGTTTGCACTAGTCTGCTCTTTTTTTTTGTTTGTTGTCTGCTCTTTTTTTTTTTTTTTTTTTGCTGGTTGTCTGTCTGATTTTTTGTTAGGAGGCACTGAGAACCAAACTGAGGACCTCCCATGTGGGAGGTGGGGGCTCAACTGCTTGAGTCACATCCGCTCCCTGGATTCGCAATTTTGATCTGTGCCTCAGATGTCTGACTGATCTCATTGATTTTGGTACCTTGATGCCTGATTATGCAGCCAATCAAATCGTTTGGAATGGTGAGTTTATGAGAAGCAGGCTGAGCAGATGCATCCAAACCCCAATAGCCTATCACCTCTGGAGAGCTGGATTCAATGCCACTGAATCCAGTGTTGCCAGGTGTCATAGGAAAATGAGACTGTTGCATCGCCAACGGGTGCAGCTTGGTCAAATTTGGCTGTGGAGTGGCATACCCTCCTTGAATGGTATAAGCCTCTAGAGGTGGTCCCTCCAAGTCAGGGGTGAGGCACATGGATGAGGTGGTGTGGGGAAAGCTCGCATTGTTGCTGCCTGTTCTGTACCTGTCCTGGCCACCTGCAAAGATGACTGGAGAACTGGACTGCTTGGGCCGTTCGGGATGGTCAGGCCATTCGGGGAGTAGGGGGGACACCAACATGACCACGCAGATCTGCTTGACACACTCAATGATGGATTGTGGAATGCCAGCAATAGTGATGGCCTGATCAGCTGAGTTGGGGAACACATCCCCTGCAACCTGGACCTGAGCCCCTGTACTCTCTTATATTTCCTTGATCTTGCAACTACCTTTCCCCATGACAGAGCCACACTGACAAGCAGGGACCACCAGCCTCAGGGTGCCCGGGGTCTACTGGCAACTGTGCTACTAGTCATAGAGCTGCTGATGTCCTCTTCTGGTTTGTCAGTGATCGTGGCAAAGGTTATGGCATTTGTGGGTCCAGCCAAAGTGATAATTCTCTCAGGACCATTCCCTTCTGAGATGTTGATAGGTGCACTGCTTTCCTTGCACATCTTCTTAACTGATTCTTTCCAAAGATACTGCCAACTTCCTTTCCAAGCATAAGTAGCCTGACATTTAGTCCACCTTCAAGCACACCGGTATTCATGGTCCAGCAGTGTTCCGGGGACCTGGACTTTGAGTGGTCGAGTCTTTGGTCACTAGTTGGGATGAAAGCCAAAAACTAGTGACTGTGGGGAAAAGGGGATGGGTAGGGCCAGAGGTAGAGAACTAGGGGAAGGTTGTGGAGCCGGAGGAAGGGGGACAGAGACCCCGGGGCAGGCAGAAGTGTGCAGGCTGCGGCTGCTCCAGCTGCTGCCTCTGCTGGTCTGGGCTCAATTCTTTATTAAAATCTTGCCTCAGGATCAGAAAAATAATTTACTCCCCAAGTGATTTCAATACATATAACTTCACTTATACAAAATTTAATTGTCCTTATTACCACCACTTTGTTTTAAAAGTTCCTTCACCTTTTAGATACTAGAGTTGACTTTAGGGTTGTGATTGTTGCATTCCCTTGAAATAATGGAGACCAAGGTTTTTTTTTTTCTTAGAAACTTTGAATCTGCAAAGAAGTTTCATGTTTTGTTTCAGCCCTTTTTCAGTCTGATGCCAATATGGGTGTCTTGACAGGCAGACTGTTTATGTAGAACTTAAAAGCACCAGCTTGTTGTTTACTTCCAGCTCATTTGAGATTCTGCCACTGACTGGCCGTGACTGTGAACAAGTTATATAGCTTTTTGAGCCTCCATTTCGCCATCTGTGAAATGGGGATAATCATTCTACAACTTATAAGGTCAATGTGAAGTTAAGTGAGATGAAGAAAACACAGAATGTAGAACAGTGCCTGGCTGTACTAAATGCTCAACAAATGGTAGTTTTAAAAAAGTTGTTATATTTGCATCTATTAAAAAAATAAAACAACCATTAGTAAGATGGTATTAAATGTTGAAAGCTTCAAAGACAGGCCCCAAAATTTGAGAAGCCAAGGTCTTCTAGTAGTTTTTGTTGAATGGAAGGGCTGTGCTCCTATAACAGATAACTACAATTTCCAGGTCCCTTAAAAGAGCTGTAGGGGAGCAGATGTAGCTCGGTGGTTGAGCGCCTGCTTCCCATGTATGAGGTCCTGGGTTCAATCCCTGGTACCTCCTCAAAAAAAAAAAAAAAAAAAAAAAAAAAAAGGCTGTAAACAACTCAGGGAATCTTGAGAATTGCCTGAATAATATATTAATCCTAAGAGTTTTTAATATTTGGAATTGTATTGAAATATCTAGAATTGCACCAACTTTTATTTTTTCTATCAACTTACATTATTTTAAAGCATGCTTTTAGACCCAGAAATTATAACTGAATAAAAATTCTATATCAATTATGTATTAGTTGGTAAATTATTTTGTAGTGTTGTTGCAGATATTTTTCTTTTTTTAAAAACTTTTTTTCCCTATAAAATAAACTTTAAATTAAATACTGTAATAGTTCTTGCTAGACTGTCTCCTAGCTGATGGCTGATGCCATGAAAATCTTAGTGCCTGTGATCTTATGGCTTCATACATTGGTGTCTTTAACCTTTTTATTCCTTTCTGAGCCCCATCATCTCAGAGCACAACACTTGATGAGCAGAGACCATCAACCCTCTGGCCTGTGAAATTTTTCTTTTTTATATAAGATCCAAAGTTTCTATGTGCAATTTTCCATAGCATTAGACATATTTTGGAGAATGACAAAGGATGAAGTAGGACTTGGAAATAAGATTATTTTGGGGGGATTTTTCTTTTTAAGTTGGTAACTGATGTCAAGAGAAAATTTTATTGTTTTGCTTTCAAAGTAACAAGATTCCGACTTAACAAATATTCTTATCAGCCTGTTCCCCAACTGTCTCGCTCATGTTAGTTTGGAATGTGTAGTTTTGATAAGGGAGAGGAGTAAAATTCTTTGTCTGCCTTCTAGTCTTTAGACTATATTTTTCTCTAGTTTTAGATTATTCCAAAACGCTTAAAAGCAGTAAACAGAAGTTTTCTAAAAACCAGGTTCAAAGAGGGCATGGGTAAGAGTGAATAATAGCAGGTTAGCAGTTGGGATGCACGTTTTCATATTTGCTCGTATTCTAAGTATATGGCTCACACATTTAAGTATGCCATATATGTTATCAAAAATATTTTCCAGTTTTGTCTATTTAAAAAGTGCTTTTATCTATACTACTTCATTTGATTTTCTAAACAGGTAATTTCCAAAACAGGTTTCACATATCCCAGCGATGTGGGAAGAAAATAGTAACACTCTGTATTTAATTGTCTCACTGAGCATTGCTCTATAAAGTATATAACATATCAGTACAAGAATACAGTGCATTTATTTGTAAGAGCGCAAACCTTTTAAAAAAATTATTGCTGGGAAGCGGCTGTGGCTCAATCGGTGGGGCTCCCGTTTACCATATGGAAGGCCCTGGGTTCGGTTCCCGGGGCCTCCTGGTGGGGGCGGGCCCGCCCGCATGGCGTGGTTGGCTGGCCCAGCGAGCACAGGCAGCGAGGGGGGGATAAATGAATAAATAAAATCTTAAAAAAAAAAAAAATTATTGCTAACTGATAACAAGCAGGCCAGATCCTTCAGGAGCATGCTGAAGTTGGAGAATTTCTTCTCTCAACTTTGGGAAGTAGCAATGATTCCCATTTTACAAATGAGGAAACTGAGGCTCAGGAAAATTGCATAACTTATATTCTTTGTCTACCTTCTGGTTATACAGCACAAGGTACAGCCCAGTGCCACCCCAGGTTTAAAAGGCTTAAAGAGGCTCAGGTGTGTCAAGTGCCAGGCTTATACCCTGTGGTTAGAACCTCTAAAGACCAGGAGTCATGACGCATGGCTGCAGTGTCACTGAAAAGCTAATCCCCAGTACACTTCCTCCATTTCTGGAGTCAAGAGAAAAGTTAGAGCTGAGTCTCACTAGGCAAATACACATTCTGCCCCCCTTTTTTTTCCTTTCTCCTCCAGGATTTTTTTTTTTTTTTTAACGAGGTACACAGTGATTGAACCTGGGACCTCATACATGGGAAACAGGCACTCAAGCTACTGAGCTACACATGCTCCCCTTCCCCAGGATTTTAAAGATTGCTTTCAAGATGTTAAAGAACATGGTCAGCCAAGCTCCCCACTGCTTGGCCCCAAACACTAGTTTTCCTTTTTAAAAAAAATTAATATTAATTTTTAGGCGGTACTGGGGATTGAACCCAGGACCTTGTACATGGGAAGCAGGTGCTCAACCACTGAGCTACATCTACTCCCCAGTGAGACATGGTTTTTTCATTTTAAGGAGGTATCAGGAATTGAACCCAGGATCTAGTTAGTACATGGGAAGCAGGTGCTCAACCACTTGAGCTACATCTGCTCCCACACTAGTTTTCTGAAGGTTTTTTTCCCTCAACTTGGGTGGGCTTGCCACCTGCAGGGTACAATGGCCTCATCAATGAGACCAAACCTTCACTGGCTGTTCAAATTCTACTCTCTTCCCAGCTTTCCATACATTCCATAAAGCCTCATAATTTGAGTAGAGCAGGGCTGAGTGAAGAGCATGAATAAATGCAGTTTCTTTTCTCTCACATACATACTTGTACTTCCTCAGTTTTGCATTTATTTATTACTACATACTGCAATCTCATAATTAGCATTCAGAAATTCTTAGCTGCATGATGTCTCCTGACCTAAACTGTCAAGAGTTTTTATTCTTTCATTCAACAAATAATGTATAGAGTTCCCACCCTGTGCCACACACTATCCTAGACTTGGGCCAAAGGCACATGTTTATTATCATCACTTTAGTTGAAAATAAATTTGCTGGTAGTCACCTCTAAGAGGCTTATTTTAATGTGCAAATAGGAATCATGTGCAATTGGCATATTGGTTTGCACGGAAGGTTGTTTCTTAAAGTGGTTGAGGGTGCTTCCAAAGTTACCTGACTGTTTAGATATGTCTACTATTACCTGATACATGGGAGAAACGTACAAATTTAGTAAATATATAAATAAATAACTTACTTCGCTATAAATTAACAGGGAGATCATTTACCATGAAAAGTATGTCAGCTTGTCTCTGTCTGATTACCACAAATTCTAAAATAGAAGATTTTAAATTGATGAGGTTAACATTAGAGGAAAAGAAAAATAAACAGAAAGCAAGAATTTCCACAATTTCATCATAAAAGACTTGCTGTGCAAATAAGAGTCCCCTTTGGTAAAGAGTAAATTCAAAGTCAAAGACTGAAGGCCATGTGCCGGAACTGTAATAGATAATGTGGAGATCAAAGGAGCTAGTACATGTTCCATCCTCTAAGTTACTTCACAGTGATGACAAAACTAAGGAAGCCAGGAGCTCTTTGCTTACATGCTGGCTTTTGTTGCCTTGCTCATTCTTCCTAGGGACTCACTGATGGAAGAATTAAGAAGAAAACAGAGAATCTTACTCTTTGAATCAAAGGCAAGGTAGAGACAGAAAGGTAGGGAAATGATGAATGGCAAGCTGTTATTGAGTATGGACAAACAGGTGTGTGATATAGAAGAAATCTAAAATTCTCTTTACACTTCTGGGGATCTAGTTTGCCAGTTATAATAATTTATTACTCTTTGTATTAGAAACCAGAGAAAAACATTTAATTCTATATTTAAATGATAGCCCGATTTTCCCAGGAAAAAGTTAAATATAATTTCTTAGCTCAAGAAACCTTCAGGCAATAGGTAAATAAAATAATCTTAAGCCAAAATCAAGATTTAACATGGTAAGTATCCACATGGTGCAATTTGTTAAGGAACTTGGAGCACTGCGACATCTGCTCCTAATTACAATTTAGTGCCGTATGTTCAGAGTGCATCTGCACTTTCAAATTGCCCAAAATGTTTGGAAAGTTTCATTATTTTCAACATCACTTTTCTGACAAGATGTTGTACCAAGCTGGGGCAAGCCAATTCCCACAGCAAGATGCTCAGCTCAGATGACCCGGTGGATGAGACTAATATCTGGAGTTTCTCTTCAACCTAAAGATTCTGGCTTTCCTCTGACACCCTTTGGTGGAACCTGGATATCGTGGTAAAGACAAAAGGGGCTGAAGGGGCTGGATTACTTTTAAAAATGCTTGAAATTCTTGGTTATCTGTAACCCTATTGAAGCAGCTGTTCACAGAAAAAGAATCGATAAACCGTAAGTGAGCTGTCAATTATGGTGAACTTTCTGCGGCTGTCCTAAAATGGACAATTAAGATACACCAACCCACATCAATGCAGAAGTGTTTCTGCACAAGGAAAAGAGACCTACCTGCCCTGATACCTTACTCTACCCCCTTCCTCGTCTGAATTTCCTTCTTACCTCTTTCTGCAATGGAGATAGCAGCAAGCTGGGATGGTGGTGGAGTCCTCCTTCCTCTGAAACAAAGACTAAAGCCCTTTATATGTCAGAGATGATGCTAAACGTAAATAAATTCTTTCAACTTCTTGCTAACCAGCGCTATCTCAGGCTTTTGTGGTTTGGGGGCCTGGTGTGGCAGACTGTAAACTGCCCACCCCAATGCTCAATGGCCATTCTCCCCCTTCTTGGTAACATAATCCTGAATTATGTGGAGAAGCACGGAGCTATAAAAACTACTTTTCCCAGTCTTTCTTGCAGCTAGATGTGTTCACATAAACAGGAGCTGAGCAATGAGATATAAGTGGAAAGACTGAATTATACTTTGGGGAGGTCCTTAAAAGAGAGGGATGGGCTCTTCTGATCCTTTATCTTTTTTCTTGCATGGAAAGCAAATGTAATCACTATAACTCCAGCAGTCATTTTGGACCACAAGGTGACTTGGAGTATGGAAGCCAAAACGATAGAAGGAGCATGGGTTCTTGATACCAAGGAATGCCCTTCCTGCCTGGACTGCCACCTCCAGACTTCTTTTACATAAGAGAAAAAGAAACCTCTATTTGTATAAATCACTTATCACATGCACCTGTACTTAGTCCCAACTAATATGCTTGGGAAATTAGGGAATATGCACTCTGAAATATTAAGCATTTGATATACAAAATGCAATAGCAAACACATCTACAATGCAATTCACAATGCCAAGTTTATCTTCTAAGAGATGGCTCATTATTACAATATCAAACAAACCCAGGATAATATATACCCATTAAGTAATTGTAAAGGTGCCAACATTAAAGATGCTGGAAATCATGTTTTATGATGAATAATTACCAAAATGCCATGATGATTATCTTGTAAATACTTCACAAAATTAGTGCTTTCAGTTGTGTGGATATAAAACATTTTAAAGGGTTTGCTTCTAATTAATAAGGCATAATTTTATTGAGTGCTTACTTTGTGTCAGGCATTGTGCTAAACTAACTTGCATCATCTCATTTAATCCTCCCAGTAGATACTAACATTATTCTCACTGAACAGATGGACAAATGGAAGGGATAAATTACTTGCCCAAGGTCACATGGTAGAGCTAGAAATCAAACCAAGCTCAGTGAGATTTCAACACCTGTGTTATGAAACATCATACTAGACTGTCTTCCATGTTTACATTTTTCTAAATATTTTTAACCATCCTTAACTCCTCCAAATTCTCTAATAAGCAACATCAGAATGGTTGCCCTTGTTTTTGTAGCTCTGAAGGCTAAAATCCAGAGAAGGCTTGTTTTCCTTAAATTTGGTAAATTTGGCACATGTGGTGAGGGTGTCAGAGGTTGAACTCCAGCACTGGAGTTGGTCTCTTCCTTGACTGCAATTTAGGAGTCTAGCTCTTTAAACTGAGAAAAACATCAAGAGTAACTGATAATCAGTCTGGGAAAATTGGAACCACCTTTGAGATCAGACAGACACATATGCTATATTTTAATCAGAACCAGACATTTAATGGCATAAAACACTCCATATATCACTTGCTGTTCCAAACTTCATGAACTTAAAACCCAAATGTGACACAGTTTTCAAAATTATTTTGGCCAGCCTCCCCAATCCCAAAGGAGATTACAAAGTACTAAGGTGGAAAAAAAAAAAAAAAAAAAAGGTCAAGGTATCTTAATATCACAGCTAATGACTAACCATTTGTTTACTGGTGACTTCAGCTCCACCCTGGAAGCTGCTGAGCTTAACTCACTGGCAAATGAATGGTTAGTTACTAGTTCCCTGGGTGATTGTCCCTGAAGATAAGCCATGTTCTGGGTACATGTTAGGCACTTTCATTGGGGTAGTTACCTCTTCCAGGTAGGGTCCAACATTTGGCTCCCAAAAGCAAGATAAGGGTTGGGATTTCAGCGCATTCTCACGAATATCTTTACCAGATATTCTGGGGAGCTTGGAGGGTTGGCAAGCAGGTGGTTTAATTTCTGGATTTGCTGCGGACATGGGCACAATGGCCCACTCTGATTTTCTATTCTAGTGTCCAGAATGACAGCCTGTCTAAGCACAGTGATGCGCCAAATATTTAAGCAGCAGTATGGCACAGGTACTGACAGAAGATAAGCTGGATGTAAACAATGGTCAGCTGCCTGGGTGCACGCTGGCGGAATATCAGCCCTGGGGCTAAGGAGCAAACACATTCCTACACGCTCAGCTATGTCCAGACAGTAGCTTACTTGCCTGCACAGCCCCCCTCCCCTAATAGGCCTCGTCAACATCTTCTCCTGCAGTTGCAGCTTCTAAAGCTGCAAGGGCTTCTGCCACTGCTGCGTCCTCGTCTACCATCTCTCCATTCCAGTCCCCATGGGAGCCACAAGCAGCCTCCTGCCCGTTTCTTGTATCAGCCACAGGCACAGCAGAAGCAGGACCCATCTCCTTAAAGTAGACACTTAAAACCTCTGTTGTCACTGCCTTGTTTAAGGAATCCCAGCTTCTCTTCCCGGAGAAGGGCATATTCAAATCATGCTCCCCTGCCCTGGGGTGAATTCCCTCCAGGGCCTCATCCTCAGCAAGGTTCTGGAAAAGACAATCCCTTTCTTCATGAGCAAAGTTGTCTACTACTGATCCCCAAAGTTGAGGGTAATCTGGGGCTGGTATCTGTATGATATGGTCTTGTACTTCCAAGGCATGACTCTCCAACTTGGGAGGAGCCCTGGAGTCTCCATTTTGGAAGACTAAAGTCTCTTCCAAAGCTGGCAGCGTGCAATCCTGTTTGCTAGTGCCTCGGCTATCAAGGAAGGGTTGCGTTGGGTGAACCTCATTCGCAGTACTGGCCAAGGGGCCCCTGTCACCCTGGTGGGGCCTGGGATTCCCAGTGGGCTGCAAAGCAGCAGCAGGGTCGATGCCATTGATGGTATCATCAGTCTTCTCCGCGCAGGGACCTGCTCCTGCTCCATCCCCCGGAGGGACGGGTCCTCGGTGAGGCCGGCAGGGCACTTGTGGACTAGCTGTCCTGCTTCTGCTCTCAGTTCTCTTCAAGTCCTCATTCAAGTCGTTTTTATGCACCAGGACTTCACTGCTCTGTTTGACTTTTAGTTTAATGGCATCATCTTCATCTAATTTGCAACTGTTTACTTCATTGACATAGCCAGGAGAGGGCACTTGAACTGGATCAAAGATATAGCTGGAGGTGACAGAATATTGAAAATCAGTCAGGTGTGCACCATTACTAACACTTCGTACCACAAGCTTTGTGTTCTTTCTACTATCATTGCTAATTAAATTTCTATGATCAGTTATTCTTTTAAGTCGATATAGTGTGTCTAAGTAAATAGATATAGTTGTTATAAAAATGCTGTACTACTAGAAACAAATCTTAAGAAGAGATCAAAAGAGGAAGGAAAGAAACCCAAGTACAAAGTGGTTCATGGAATTTAAAAATAAAAAAGTAAATAAAACAAATGCCAATGATAGGGAAATACATGATTAAGTACTGAAGGTACATCACATCCATGGAATATTATGCAATCATGAAAATGATAATTATGATGTCTATAGCAGCATGAAGATAATTACAATAACTGTTTTTTAATAAAGCCTAACATCATATTATGATTACAGTGGAGTAAAACCTATATATATATATATATGTATATGTATATGTACATGGAATAGAACTAGAATAATACCAATAGTTTTACTTGTTAAGGAGGCAAGTGTCAGTTAAATCTTTTCCTTTATTTTATGTAGAGTTCTAGTCAAGCTACCTTAATTTTTATGGATAAAATATGGGCCAAATTAAAAGCACATATGTGATTGAGGTGCTTTACTTTCAGTGATGCAATTTTATGCATCCTCTGGAACACAAGCTTTTTGTTTTGAAGCTCCCTGCAGAAATGTAAATTCAATCTGAATCAAATCAGTATCAGAGAATGATGACATTTTCAACATGCTCTGAACAGTGAGTAAAAACAGTTTAAAGATCTAGGCCACAAGACTTCTTAAATGACATCAAAGCAGTTTCAAACTCTTAATTTATTAGCAATTTTGATCAGGTCTCAAGCTGGATGAGTGTATTGAATCCATGCATGGACTTTAAAAGTGACTCCATGGAAATCACAAGTTCCTCTGTTCCGATGAATATTTTTTCAACATTACCTTTGTATCATTTTACAGCACTTGCACCCCATCTGGATTATTGTTTGTTACCATCTGGAAAAGAAAGTATAAACAGGAGAGAATACAGTGAATGATGTTCTAATAGGAATTAAATTTACTTTTTCTTTAGTAAACACTCAGAATCAGTAGTCACAATTTTTCGCAAAAGGGTAATATATGAGTTAGGGAGAGCACTGGTTACTGGGGACGACTTCACACATCTAAAATCATCAACTCAGAGTTCCCAAACATATATTGACACCTGTCTCTATTCCAAACCCTTTCTCTCACCAATCCTATGAGTCATGTATTTTCACCCCCACTTAACAAGTGAGGAAAATATGGGTCAAAGAATGCTGGGGAGAGAAGGGTGGGGTTGGAAGGACCTGTGCTGCCTTCTGATTCATGGCTCTCTACGGAGGTTACAGGAACCTGGGCAGCAGGGGCTGCGAGCGAAGCCAGGGGGCTAGCTACTCACATATTAGAAGGATGTCAGAATGAGCTGGCTGAGCTATAGGTGTTCACAATACAGATCCCAAGGAATGGCACAGCCAGAGTCAGCGTTGCAAGCTTAACCTGTACTAAATTGCTTCCATTGTGCCTTTCCTATCTTAGGGTCAGTTCTAGTATCATGTGTGGACTCGATTCTCTCTCAGCTGAAGGACATGCCCATTTGGGCTTCCTGGCAGAAGATGGACTCAGGTCCCACCCTGCCCCCTGCCACTTCCCAAGCTGTATTTTTCCCTGAACAAAATCTTCTTTTTATGTAAAACTGACCAACGTTGGTCTGGTCTTTCCTCAGAAAACCATAAAAATTGGTGTAGAAGGATCTTTAAGTCACCCTCTATTTCTAGCCTTTAAGAAGACAAGACAACAAAGAATCCAAAGCCCCAAGCCCTTTGTCTCGAGTGCACTAGGAAGAGAATGAGATCACTGTTGGCTGTGTCTCTGCCTCCCCCATTCTCTCACCCTCCTGCTTCCCAGGATGCTACTTCAGAAATCTTTGCCCACAGAGAACATTACCGGTGCTTTTTAAGAGATATAGATAAGTTGTTTGGTTACAGGGGACTAGATTTTACACCGATAAATAAAATCTGCAAATAATGCCTGTGACAGGCTGAAAAATGCCCCCCCCCCAAGATATCCACATCCTAATCCCTGCAATTTGTGAATGTTAATTTATATGGCCAAAAAGAAAGAAAGAAAGAAAGAAGAGGTAATTGCAGTTGTGATTAAGTCAAGGATTTTGAGATGGGAAAATTTTCCTGGATTATCTGGGAGGCAGAGGGAGATATGCTTACAGATAGAAGAGGAGGAAGCAATGTGGCCACAAAGACAGGCACTGGAGTGAGGCGGCCACAATCCAAGGAATGCTGGCAGGCACCAAAGGCTGAAAGAGGCGAGGAACGGATTCCCTTCTAGAGCCTCCAGAGGGGCTGCAGCCCTGCTGACACCTTGATTTCAGCTCAGTGATACCAAGTTCAGACTTTTGGCCTCTAGAATTGTGACAGAATAAATTTCTGTTTTCATAAGTCACCAAGTGCTGTAATTTGATTCAGCAGCCACAGAAAACTGATACATCCCTAAATCACCTCATTCATTAGTACCTATCCCTCCTCAGTTAAACCCTCATTGGGAGGATTCCAGAATCTGTGGAAGAGTCCACTGATCCACCCACCACTCTCTTATCCACCTTTCTTTCCTTACTGTATTTGGTTTCTCTTTCTGGCACATGTTACTCCTGGACATTTTGTCACGGATTTATTTTTTTTATGATCCATCGGTTCCACTACAAAGTAAGTTCTATGAGGGTAGAGGCTTTTTTTTTAGTATGATTCCTCACCACATAGTATAACACCCTGAACAGAGTAGACCGTCAATATTTGGTGAATGAATGGATTACCTAACAGCTATAGATTAAAAATGAAAGCAGTATTGGATGGCCTTTTATGTGTGAAAAATCAATCAGTACATTTTTAGGTTATGCTGACTGTGTCACATGGCTGTTGAGAGTGTGAGCTCTGGGGATGGACAACCCCGGTTCAGAGTTGCCTCATACTGGCTTCATGACATTTGGCCTCAGCTACTTCATCTATAAATGAGGATGAAAATATACCTACCTTATGGTGTTTGGGGGGGATTATGTGAGTAAGCAGTCATAAAATGTGTAGACCAGTGCCAAACACATAGTAAACACTCAATAAATCACATTGTCCAGACCTTCTTGGACACAGCATATTTAAAAAAGTAAGATGGAGGTTTTGTACCCAAAAAAGATATAATCTAGTTGCCATGACATACACATACAAACAAGAGTACTAACAATACCCAAATGGCCCTTATTCCAGTTTGAGTTTGGTGAATCCCAGAAAAGATTGTTTTTGAACTAATCCATTCCTGTGGGTATGAGAGACTTTGACTGCATTAGATTCGGTTCAGGGACTGTGATTAAATCACTTGATTAGATTGCTTTTGATTGAGGCATGACCCAAGTTGGGTCTCTGCCCTCTTACTGAAGCCACACAGAAAAAAGAGAGCCACCACCATCCTTAACCTGCCATGTGAGAGAGAGGACTCCAGGTTTGCCTACAGCTGCAGAAAGACAGAGAAGCCCCAAGAGGCTCAAGGAGATGAGGCCCAGGGAGAGAAGCCTGGTTGCCCATAGCTGAGCTCCAGGAGATGGTAAGCCCAGAGGGGATGGCAGGGACCTTAGCAGAGATCAGCCGCCATCCATCTTGCCTGGCCATGTGGCAGGATGCCAGGCTCACCAATAGCTGCCTTGGTGAGAAAGCATCTCTATGAGTTTGTAGCCTTGGAACTGTTAGCTTTTACCTTAAATAAATCCCTGTATAAAAGCCAACCCATTTCTGCTATTTTTGCATGGGCAGCCTTTGGAAAACTAAAACAGGTATATTTCTATCAACCTTGACACCAAATGAAAGGCAAAAACCTCAAGGGCAACAATAATTCCATAGAGAGAGAAATCAGTAGGAGCTTAGCTAGTAATATGTGTGTAACTTTTACTTTTTCAAAGTATTCTCGCTTAAATTACCCCATTTCCAAAGCCCACGATTTTGTTCCATCTCTACTCACCACTGATGTCCATTTTCTGCTAATAATTCATAGGTTAGAGGGATAAATAGGATAAAAAGTATCGTGAACACCTCCTTCCCTCTTCCAATACACTCACTCCTCGCCCCAACTTCCTTCCTTGTTCACAACCTGTGCCAAAATCTTGTCCCTTTCCACGCCTGCTGTACCTTTGTTTATCTCGGACTTTGTTAAAAATAAATCAGTCATGAGGATAGGTGGCAAAAAAATATCAAAGAAAAGGAAAAAAAGCATTTGAAGTACTGGAGGAAGAAGGAAGATCTTGAGTCATAATCATGTAATTGATGCACTAACAAGGTATTTACTATTGAAAATAATACCAGATGAAGGAAGGGAGGGAGGGAGGGAGGGAGGGAGAAAGGGAGAGAGGGAAGGAGGGGAAGGGAAGGCATGCCTTAAGCTGGGACACCTTGTGTTCCCAGCTTCACAGAGGCTGACAAGAAGGCCCTTGGGAACACTGGCCATGTACAGCTGGAGTGTCTGTCCCCACTTTGGCTTGTGTGGCCACAGCCACAGGAGCAGCATGCACTGCAATGAAACAACTGCTGAGCTTTAACAGCCCAACTCAAAAAACCACCTCTTCCCTTCTTCCAGAACTCACACGTCACCTGGGCTTTTAGGAACCCTTCTTCCCCCAGGAAAAACCACAGGATCTATATTCTTCTTCACAGCCATCTAATTAATTAGAAGAGATGTTTAGATAGGTTTCCCCTTTGAGGATCTCATTTCCAGTTTGGCTTCTCTCCCATCACCTCCCTTCAGGGCACACCACATTGGTTTCCTGAAGACCTGGTCCCATTACCTGAGGTCAGCGCCGCTGCACTTCTCCCAAGGGTGGTGATGTTGGCCTCTTCCTGGTTAGAGGCTCTGCTCTCTCTCACCGGCCTGTGTTTTCTTTCCCAGTGACATTCCTTCTCCCAATGAGATAAGCTCTAACGTCCAAGGATGTGTGACGTGCTGCCGAACAGGGTGGGGACTAATGTATTTATACCCAGCCCATGCATGGCCAGCATCTAGTTATTCTTCTGTGGACAACGGCCCAAGATACTTTACTATTCTTTGATGTATAATTTCAAATTCAACTCACTTCTCTCTTCATTTGTCATCTCCATGCCCACATCTTGCCTTTATCAAGGAGTTTTTCTATTCCCAAGTGCAAAAATAAAATACTTCTTGTCAAGTGTGATACAAGGAAATGGGGGGAAAAGTATGCTCTTTTGAAGTAAGATTGAGTATAAAATGAACAGTCTGATTTCTTTTTTCGTTCTCTCCTCTTTTGACTGCTAGCTTAAAGGTGAGAGCTGTCAGATGCCCTTTATTACTGAACAGAATCAAAATTTGCTTTCTCTTTGGAGAATAAAAAGCAAAACAAAAGGGGAGCGGATGTAGGTCAGTGGTTTGAGCGCCTGCTTCCCACATATGAGGTCCGGGGTTCAATCCCTGGTACCTCCTAAAAAAAAAAAAAAGGAGCAAAGGAGAAGCAAAGGGCAGATCCCTCGCAACCATCAGCTGGTTTACACAAGGGAAAAACAAATACCATTAGGATGGCTGTGTTCACCCACTGCTGGCGCCCGCTGCTTGACTCCTGTGTCGGGGATTGACTCTGTCTTGAGTTTGTGTCGAAGTTAAATAGTCCCGTGTTTGAAGATGGCCATGCTAATGCCCTGTCAGCAACTGGTAAAGTCTCCTTGCTGGAAAATCCTGTTTCACGGGGTAGGGGAGGGGTGGGCATGGGGTTAACAGTGGAAGGGGAGTGAAGGGGTTGGAACAGGAGTTTTCTAACTAGGTGGAGAAATTGGCTTGAGTTTTCATCAGGAAGTCAAGGGAATATAGAAAAAGGGGCAAGCCATCTGGAAAGGGTTGCCTGTTTAAAGTGATAGACTCAAAGAATGACAGAGAAGGCCAAGAGGATGCAAGAGCCAGCTTGTAGGGATTCTCCTGGCCAAATCTGGAACAATATGAGCACCAAAATAAATACTACCAGTAAGGATTATAACCCGCTGAATATAACAAGAATGCAAGGGGCCACACTGACACAAATAAATCAAGAAGGGAAAGCTCTTCCTTACAACCAGAAAACCAGCTGACAGAGAAGGGGATATGGAAAATCATCATTTGGCAACCACAATAATAATAATTGATTTGGGCAAGAGTCATCAATGGGTGCTAAGGCTAGTGTGTGAAAGTTTGAGGCCAACAGCGTATCTACATAATCTCAAAACATCTCCCTGCCACATACTTATTCGTTATAAAGGATAAAACAGTATCTTTACAGTGGAGAAGCCTGCCCCATAGCACCTTAACCAAGTGATCAAAGTTAGCATTGCCAGTAATGGGCAGCCTGTGGCTCCTGATGTGATGCACTGACAACTAAGAATCCTTCTATGGTTTTCTGGCCAAAAGTACATAACCTGAATCTAAACATGAGGAAACATCAGACAAACCCAAATTGAGGGGTATTCTGCAAAATAACTGGTCAAAAAAATGGAATGTTATGAAAAGAGACTGAGGAATCATTCCAGATGAAAGGAGAATAAGGAGACATGACAACTGAATGTAATGCATGATCTGGAATTTTCTTTTTTTCCTCTTCATTCACAATTTTTATTCCTTACAATTAAGTTTTGTAACTTCAAGGTTGATTTGTCTTTGAAACAAATTAATACCTCATACTCATTGTATTAGTCAGCCAAAGGGGTGCTAATGTGAAATACCGAAAATGGGTTGGTCTTTATAAAGCATATTTATTTGGGGTAGAAGTCCACAGTTACCAGGCCATAAAGCGTAAGTTTCTTCTCACCAAACTTCATTGCCACGTGTTGGAGCAAGACAGCTGCTGACGTTTGCCAGGGTTCTCTCTTCCTGGGGCTGCGTTTCTCTCCGGCCTTAGCGCTTCTGGTTTCTCCACAAGGTCAGCTGTAGACTATCAGGCGAACGGCTCACTTCTCTTCTCCTGGGGCCTTCTTTCCAACATCAAAAATCCATCATCAGAACTGCTTCTCAAAAACTGCTTCAACTCTGTTCTTTGCCTTGCCTTTTATATTCGATTCCCCACCCACTAAGGGGTGGCGCTCAACGCCCTACTGATATGGCCCAGTCAACGCCCTAATCATAACTTAATCATGCCCGGATTAACAGATCAGTTTACAAGCATGATCCAATTACATTTTTGGAATTCATAATTACATCAAACTGCCCAATGGCCATACTCATCATACTATTCACCTCCCACTCCCCCCAAGGAAAACAAAACCAGAGAGGGAGTAATTTTGGGGGTAGTTGAAATGCATCCTAAAGGTCCGCAACATAGGCTTTCAAGCTCACCACCTTGTACGTGTAAAACAAAATGGCAGCACCTCAAGGTCACCAGAATGAAGTCACAAATTCCAGCCCTAGGCCAAATGATGCACCGAATGCCCTGAGAATAAGAAAATGGAAGCTTGGTCATCGGCTTCTGTTTACTTTCCATACTAGTTAACATGATTTCCAAATGCCTCACTTGGAAAAGTCAAAAGCAAGCAAATATACAGAGCAACATTTTGACCTGGCTATGAGTAATTATAAATGAAACCAGTATTCATTTTTCTAAGCCACAGCAATGAATTTGTTTTGTCATGTTTTTCATTGAGCCTGAAGTATCAAGTTCTAAATAATGGGCTTCTAAAGGCATTGGATTTTCACACACATCTACTTCAAAGAATTTCTTCCACTCAAACTTAGCATAATCAAGGATAGAATACTTTTGGAGGCACAGGAAGAACACAAGAACAAGTAAGTTATATGCTGAGGCCTTAGGTATGACCAAGATGTTACACTACATATACAGAAGCAGTGAATGCTACTAAAGTGCTACTTACAAAAGATAATCTAACATAAACACACTACTCAACTGCACTGCTAAATATGGTATATGGTTGTCTATTTTCTTTTTCCTTGCCTAGCTCTATCTAAAATATAAAATAAAACTCCAGTAATGAAATTAACAAACAAAATCAGCAATATGTTGTGAAAATCGTAAAGCATTTTTCAAAGTAATTAAGGTTAGTTACATTATTTAAAGTATACAAAGTTCAAACTGCCTGGGGTAAGGTAAGCCAATAAGGCTTCCTGGGGAAAGGGGGAGGGCCAGAGGAGAGGTGTGCGAGGTGGGGAATATGGGAATCCCTGTAATTTCTGTGTAATATCTAGGTAATCTAAACACCTTTTAAAATATATATATATATATATATATATATATATAAAATAACATTTATGTAAGCAAATGCACATATATGCATATATATTTCTATATCATTTTACAAATATTGGTTATGTATTGTGAAAAATTTGATTTTTACCCACAATAAAAATAAATAAATAAATAAATAAAAGACAAAGGGAGCACAAAACATCAAAGTGCAGCCTAGAAATTTCACTTTAAAGAAAATAACATATCTGAAAATATCCTTAAGGGCAACAATAACACCTGCACTGTGGTTTTGTGAGGAAGGAGACTGCCTGTAGGAGAATGGAAGAAAACCTTCACATTAAAATGAGACAAGTGCTGAACTTAACAATGATATTGGATCTACTAGTGATACCAGATGGTTATGAGCTGGGAGAGAGTAATGATTCGAAAAGAAAACAAAAACATCAGCATTGACCTTTTTTCTCCCTAGCCCAGACTTCATTCACTTTTTGCCTACAAAGAGTAAAGTGTGAGGTTTATTATCATTATCAAATGTTATATTATAATAGATGATTTCCCCCCATGTGTTTTTCCAGTAAAAAAAGACACCTATATTTTTTGTTTTAAGAGAAGTTGTGAATTTATAAAACAATCATACATAAAATACAGGATTCACACACCCCACCCCACCACCAGCACCTTGCATTGGTGTGGAACATCTGTTACTATTGATGACAGTGTTTTAAAATAATTGAATTATTATTTTTAACAGTCCTTACCTTTGTTACAATTGATGAAAAATTATTAAAATAGCTCTATAGTCTGTTATTTACATTATATGGTGTATTTTCCTCCATATATCACTCTATTATTGCCACCTTGTGTTAGTATCGTACATTTGCCATAATTAATGAAAGGACATTCTTGTACTATTAACTATATCTATCGAAAAGACACTTAAGTTTTTATGGACAAGCTTTTAAAAAGATGTCATTTTGGTTTTGATAAGCTTTAAAAAGATGTCATTTTGGTTTTCAAAATATATCAACACTTATCAAAATCTGAAATAAATACGCTGCTGTGGCTCAGCCCTTGCCCTACTTCTCTGCATTCACGAGTTTTCTGGCCATGCAGACACAGAGGCATGTGGAGCTTCTTCCCTCTAGCCTGTCTGTTCTCATAGGTCTTGTATGGTACAGACAGTCATGCCTGGATTGTCCCCACGTTGCCCAGGGGCCTAGGAGCTGGCTGGCTGGGGAGCTGGCCTTTGGTGCCCTAGTGCTAACGATACACGATAAGATCAGCTTGCTTAGCATGAAATGCACCAGAAGGCTGAGTTGCATAATGATCCCTTTCAACAGGCTGCACAGGAGTCTCTTCTTTTGCAGAGCATAAAATCAGCTTTTTTTTTTTTTAAAGAATTGATCCACAGGTTTCACGTTAAGCTGTCCCAGCCTGCGTTATAATAGCTCTAGCTATCCAAGATTAATGCTTGCTTATCTTGTCATTACTATAGATTTGATTTTGTTTGTTTTCAGGACCATAAGGCTGAGGAAGCATTCATAATCTTATCCTTAAATGACTCTACTCAGTGCAGTATGAACAAGCTAGAAAAGAAAAAGAAGATGGAACCGCAAATGTTCTCGTTTCAATTAACTAAATAAAATCAAGGAAATTTCACACAAGTTTTCTGTTGCCATTAGAAAATGCAGTTTTTCCAATTTGAATATTATGAATGTTTGCTCTGCTGGGAGGCTCTGCCTTACTTTTATCAAGTATTCACTTAAATACTGGTCTATTGATCCTTTTGTTCAAGTATAGTTTTGTTTAGTTTTTATTTTTTTATTTTTTTTTATTTTTTTAAGAGTCTTCATTTCTATTTTTTATTTTAGCAGTACAGACTGAGATAAATAATCCTTCCCGTTAGGTTTAGGTGTGGAGGATGAGAAAGAAAAATGGGAAATAACTATAATGATTATGGTCTTGAGAAAGTGGCAGAACTTGCTTGAGAGCAAAGGGTCAGAGAGGGCGGCTCCTTGGGGCATCAGGTCCCTGATGTTTCATCCTCATTAACTTTACAAACATACCAAGTATGCATTTTCTTGAGCACAAGGCAGAGGTGGGAAGTAGAAAGCAACCCAGGTAGCAAACATCAAGTCCCATGTTTATCCCACTTCAATGACAACTAGAACTTGCTACCAAAGAAGTTGTGCTTTTTTTTGGACGTAGGCTCTTTTCTGGAGACAAGCCTCTGACAATCTAACCAGGGGATGAGTCAACTGTCCACTGAGGGTGGTTCAAAATCCTCAGGGATTGGCCACCTACACCATCCTGTGTAAATAGCTCCAATGATGGCCAAGTGGATACACTCATGTGGGTCCTTTGAAGTTTGTGCAAGTTTTAACAGGAGGAAAGAGAAGAGAGGGGAGCTCCTGCTTTCCCAGGCAAATAGAAAGATGACTGGGGAAACGGATGTGGCTCAAGTGATTGGGCTCCTGTCTACCATATGGGAGGTCCGAGGTTCGATTCCCGGGGCCTCCTGGTGAAAGGCAAGCTGGCCTGTGCAGCGAGCTGGCCTGAGCAGAGAGCTGGCCTACGCGGAGTGCTGGCCCATGCAGGAGAGCTGGCCCGCGCAAAGAGCTGACGCAGTAAGATGATGCAAAAAAAGAGACACAGAGGAGAGACAATGAGAGATGCAGGGGGACAGGGAGCTGAGGTGGTGCAAGAGATTGAGCGCCTCTCTCCCACTCTAGGAGGTCCCAGGATCGGTTCCCAGTACTGCCTGAGGAGAAGACAAGCAGACACAGAAGAACACACAGACAGCAGACAGTGAGCGCAAAACAACGTGGGGGGTGGGGGTGGGGTGGAGAAATAAATAAATAAAATAAATCTTAAAAAAATAAAGATGACTAAGATAGTGGTTCTTTTAAGTTAGATGTGGCACTCCAGGAAAACTGGGCCTCTCAGTTCTGCAGCTGAGACACTTTGTACAGGTACGTGCCCACCATTTTTATTCCTTCTGTACAGCTATGTCTGCTGAGCTTCTCATTCTTGGAGTGAGCACCATCATCTGCTGAGCTCATGGGCATCAGCATGATGTTCTTTCCTGTGGCCTCCTGGAAAGTCAGCATCAAGGGGATGCTGCCGCCCTTCCTGGTCAGGCCAGGTTCAGGTTGTTCTCCCAGCCAGGTGGTTGAAGTCCAACACCCAGAGCTTCCCACCATGCCCAAGTATACCTTGAACTTGTTGGGGCTGTGCAGCTCAGCAAACTTCTTAATCAAGTAACTTGTAACTTGCTTGCTGACAGCTTCAGGGGTCATGTTCGGCACAAGCCTTATCGAGAACTTGCCAATGACCTTCTTAGGAATCATGGTTTTAGCTCTGGCTCCAGAGAAGGCACCTTCAATTCTGTGCAGAGAGAGGGATGGGTATCTTCACCTGTGCCTCAGGATGTCTTTCTTGCAGGGATGCAGCAGCATCTCGGTGCCCATGTTCTTTGCATTCCCTTCCATGTCAAAGTCGATGTACTTGTAGAGTGTGAGCGCCTCCTCAGCCATGGGGCCATGGCCTCATTGATGCCGGGGATGAGGACTGTCCCCTTTTTGTCTATCAGAATGCCGACAAGGAAGTGAGGACATGAGGTCTGTTATGGCTTTGTACACTGAGACCCCGTACCTGCCAGTGTCACTACACTATGCCTCAATGAAAAAGTAGCAGAGCCTGTACGTGACACAGGGCTTCTTTCCCAGCCAGTTACTGTGGGAGATGCAGACATAGTCTACACCCTGAACAATGGTGTCCTTCTGGGCAAAGATCATCAGTTCATTCAGGCCTTCAGAACCAGATTCCTCCATGCCTTGCAGGCAAAATTGGACATTGACAGAAATTTCCTGATTTGTTTTCTGAAAAGCTTCCAGGGTGTTCATACAGCCAGCCACTTGCCCCTTATCATTGGCTGAACCCCTGCCATACAGTTTCCCATCTCACTCCACCAGGGTGAATGGATTGCTGTCCCAGCTGTCCACCAGTGCTGCAGGATGCACATCCAGGTGTCTGTAAATACACATGGTCTTCTTTGGGTCTGAGCCCAATGTGCCAAGTAAAATTGGGAGGAAGTGGAATCTCTGAGCCATTAGGCAGCTTTTGTGTCCCAATATCTACCAGTTCCATGGAGCTGCCCAGCTGCTTGACGTCGTCAACTTCCATCATCCTTTTGATTTCGCCTCTCTTCTCAGGCCATGCAGACACTCTGGATGGCCATCCATTTAGCAAGTTTCTTAATGTAGTGATCCTGATTTTCATAAATGTTCTTAAACAGGCTAGTGAGGACCGACATTTTTCAACCAGGCAGGATCGCTGGAGGATTGCTGGAAAGGACACTCTGTCAAGGCTGGCTTCAAGGCAGAGGCTCTTGTTTAGTTTTAAAGAGGAGACTGCATCAAGAACGCAGCTTAAGAGATTTTTGGATGGAACTGGCCCAGGGAATATTTTGCCCTGCACTGTTATGTTATGCTGGGTTCTAGGAAGTGAAGGGAAGTTTGACAATGGACTGGAGTAACCCTCCTCACTCCCAATATGCTGCAGGCTACCATGGTCCTCAGTGTCACTGATGCTGGTGGGCCTGATATTGTCCTTTCCTCCATGGGAGAACTCTGTGCTTTCAACATCCACTTCAATTAACTCTTGCTCAGACTGATCCGAAGAAATAGCTGAGCCAATGTTGTTGTCTTAGTTCGCCAAAGGGCTGCTGATGCAAGTACCAGAAATGGGTTGGCTTTTATAACAGGACATTTATTAGGGTAAAAGCTTACAGTTCCAAGGCTGTGAAATATCCAGATCTAGGCACCATCAGAGATGCTTTCTCACCAAAGTCAGCGGCCACATGTTGAAGCAAGATGGTGACTCTGCCTAGGTCTCTGCCTTCCCCTCCAGGCTCACCATCTCTTGGAGTCCAGCTCCCAGAGCTCAGCTGTGAGCAACCATGCATAGGGATTGTTTCTTTCCTGGCCTCCTCTCAGTCTCCACTGCTCTTTCTTCCCGAGTTCAGCTGTGAGCTATCAGGCAGATGGTAGGGTTTATCTCCTGAGCCTTGAGCTGTTCCATGGGCCCAGCCCCTGAGGGGCCTCTTTGAGAGCCTCTGTGCTCTGCTGGTTATGGACTCTGGGACATCTCTCAGCTCTTGGGGCTTCTTTGTTTTCCTGCAGTCCTCTCTCTCACATGGCAGGATCAATATGGGTTTCTTTTCCCTCTGTGTCTCTGTTTATAGTAGACCCAGCAAGAGGGCGGAGACCTGAGCTCACTGATGTAGTCCACTTAAAAGGTCCCACACCCACAGGAATGGAATAGTTAAAAAACATAATCTTTCTCTTTTTGGGATTCACAAAAGAAATTCAAACTGTCACAGTCATCCACTCAAATTTGTTCCATCTCCTGAGGACCCTGCAGCTCTTCCAAACATAGCTTTAAACATTTCTGTACTCATTCCCAGTTCTCGAGCTGCTGCTGGCTCTTCCTTTCAGCTTCTTCAAGTTTCCCGAAGTGTGCTTTGGCTTTGGGGGGCAAACCAAGTGTTGTGTGCCTGGTGCAGTCTGGTCCCAGTGGAATCTAACCTGAAAGCATCCTAAACACAGGTGCGGATGAGCTCGCTGATTTTTTCCAGCTCCTTGTGTATAGACCTGCTGGCAGTGCTGTGATGCTGCTTCTGCAACAGTGTTTCTGTGCCTTGCTCAGCCTCCAGGGGGGCTTTGAATGGAGCAGCCAGGGACTCGGCCTGGGGATCAACGTAGAGGCGTAGTCCTGTTCACGCTCTTGCTCCCGGTGCTCCAAAGCCTAGGACGCCTCTAGCAGGCGCTGCTCGCTGATCATTAGCACCTGCTGCATGGACGCCGTGGGTGGCAACAGGGGCCTTTCCGCCAACAGGAGGCACTGCTGGCAGCTACAGCTGGGCGCTTCCTAGGGCTTGTGGGGGGTTGCTCTGCTCTGGCATTTTATTTTGCCAAAAAAGGTCATTATTGGGACAACTGGTGAAATCTGAAGATGGTCTGTAGATAGTATTAAATCAATGTTAATTTCCTCATTTTAATAATTGTACTGGGGTTATATGAGAGATTGTCCTTCTTTATAGGAAAAACACACTCAAGTATTTAGGAGTAAAGAGGCATGATATGTGCAAATGACTCAAATGACTGATAAAAAAGTGTGTGTGTATGTGTTTGTGAGGGATTTAGGGAAAGAAGATAAAGCAAATGTGGTAAAATGTTAACATTTGGGAATAATACAGAGGGTCTATGGGGTTTCCTTAGGAAGTTCTTGCAATTCTGTTGTAAGTCTGAAATAATGTCAAAATAAAAAGTTAAAAAAAAAAAAAGATAAGTGTAAAATTAAAAACAAAAAAAAAGCATTAATGCCAGTGCTTGTTCTGTTTCCCCGGGCTAGCACCTAACACCTATATGATATCATTGATAGTAAACCATTCCCTGTGTACTCTAGAGATTCTTGCCACTTTATTAAGAGAATGTAGCAGGACCCCCCAGGAATTTAATATTTTGTTGGTTATTATATTTTTTAAAAAATCAATTTTACTGATACATATTAATAAAGCATACAATTGATCCAAAGTACACAATCAGTGGTATTTGGTATAATCACATAGTTGTGAATTCATCACTTTAATCATTATTAGAGTATTTTCATTATTTCAATAATAACAATATTAAACAAACAAAAAAAACAAGAACAAGAAAATTCTTCTCTTCTCAATCCCTCTATTCTTCCCCAGTCCTACATAACCGCTAATCTAATTTTATCTTTATAAATTGATTTATATATTACATTTTATATAAATGGAATCATACAATACGCAGTACTTTGTGTCTGGTTTCTTTCAATTAGCATAATTTTTGTCTGATTTTAATATCTTGTAGTATTAATGTATATTCATTATCAAAGATAAATGGCTTTATATATGCAATTTTACCCATATTCATATTTCACATGCAGTTTTACTATGCTATACAGCTCCATGTTACAGTTTTTAGCTTTCCTTTTAGCAATATATATGACCTTAGACTTAACCTTTAAACCACTGTCATACCCATATAACAGGACTGCGGGTTACTAACATTATGTTGTGCTTTCACCTTTTCTATTCATTTCCAAAGATTAACAAACATCCTTTATACCAATTCTGCACACATTAACTCTGAGCTTTCCATTCTCTAACCTCATTCTATATTCTGGTGACCTATATTCAAGTTATTAACTCCATAAGGTTACACAAGATATGTAGTTCATAGTAGCATAATCATACAGTATTTGTCCTTTTGTATCTGGCGTGCTTCACTCAACATAATGTCCTCCAGGTTCATCCATGTTGTCATATGCTTTCCATATTCATTTCTTACAGCCACGTAATATTCCATCATGTGTATACACTACAGTTTGTTTATCCATTCATCGGTTGGCAGACAGCTGGGTTGTTCCCATCTTTTGGCAATCGTGAATAATGCCACTATAAACATTGGTGTGCAGATGTCTATTCGTGTCTCTGCTCTCAGTTCTTCTGGGTTTTTACCCAGTAGTGGTATTGCTGGGTCACCTGGCAAATCTATATTCAACTTCTTTAGGAACTGCCAAACAGTCCTCCACAGTGGCTGTACCATTCTACATTCTCACCAACAGCAAATAAGTGTTCCTACCTCTCCACATCCTCTCCAACACTTGTAGTTCTGTCTTTTTAATAGTGGCCATTTTGATAGGTGTGAAATGATA
This sequence comes from Tolypeutes matacus, assembly GCA_026826555.1. Classification (NCBI taxonomy): domain Eukaryota; kingdom Metazoa; phylum Chordata; class Mammalia; order Cingulata; family Chlamyphoridae; genus Tolypeutes; species Tolypeutes matacus. The sequence goes on along the minus strand of JAKSZT010038599.1, from coordinate 7,873,124 downwards.
TCTCACTGAAGCTTCAATTTGCATCTCCTTAATCACTAGTGATGTTGAACATTTTTTCATGTTTTTTTCTTCCATTTGTATTTCTTCTTTGGACAAATGTCTATTGAAGTCTTTTGTCCATTTTTAAATCAGGTCACTTGTCTTTTTATCGTTGAGTTGTAGCATCTCTTTGTATATCATGGATATTAAACCCTTATGTGATATGTGATTTCAAATATTTTCTCCCATTGAGTTGGCTGCCTTTTCACTCTTTTGACAAAGTCCTTTGAGGTGCAAACGCATTTAATTTTGAGGAGGTCCTATTTACCTATTTTTTCTTTTGTTGCTCATGCTTTGGGTGTAAGGTCCAAGAAACCACCACCTACTACAAGGTCTTGAAGATGTATCCCTACATTTTCTTCTAGTAATTTTATGGTCCTTGCTTTAATATTTAGGTCTTTGATCCATTTTGAATTGATTCTTATATAGAGAGTGAGATAGGGGTACTTTTCATTCTTTGGTTATGGATATCCAGTTCTTTCAGCACCATTTGTTGTTTTGTCCCATTAATATGGCCATGGTAGGTTTGTCGAAAATCAGTTGGCCATAGAGGTGAGGGTTTATTTCAGGACTCTCTATTCTATGCCTGATCGATGTGTCTATCTTTATGCCAATACCATGCTGTTTTGACCACTGTAGCTAGCCTTGTAATATGTTTCAAAGTCAGGCAGTGAAGATCCTCTCACCTCACTCTTCTTTTTTAGAATGCTTTTGGCTTTCCCCTCTGAGTAAGATATTGGCTGTGGGCTTTTCATATATGCCCTTTATCATATTGAGGAATCTTCCTTCTATTCCTATTTTTTGAAGTGTTTTTATCAAAAAAGGATGCTGGATTTTGTCAAATGCCTTTTCTCAATTGATCAAGATGATCATGTAGTTTTTTCCCTTCAATTTGTTAATATGGTGTATAACATTAATTGGTTTTCTTATGTTGAATCACTCTTGCATACCAGGAATAAATCCCACTTGGTTGTGATGTATAAGACTTTTGATATGCTGTTGGATTCGATTTGCAAGAATTTTGTTGCCAATTTTTGCATCTATGTTCATTAGAGAGACTGGTCTGTAATTTTCTTTTCTCATAGTGTCTTTATCGGCTTTGGTATTAGGGTGATGGCTTCATAAAATGCAATGGGTAATTTTCCCTCCTCTTCCATTTTTTGGAAGAGTTTAAACAGGACTAGTGTTAATTCTTTTTGAAATGCATGGTAGAAGTCACCTGTGAAACCATTTGGTCCTGCACTTTTCTTTATTGGGAGATTTTTGATGACTGATTCAATCTCTTTAAATGTGACTGGTTTGTTCTTGTATTTCTTGTAGCGTCAGTGTAGGTTGTGCATTTCTAGGAATTTGTTCATTTCACATCTAGGTTGTCCAGTTTTTTGGCATACAGATTCTCATAATATCCTCTTATGATCCTTTTTATTTCTGTGGGATCAGTTGTAAACCCCGCCCCCCTTTCATTTCTGATTTTATTTATTTGCATATTCTCTTTTTTTCTTTGTTATTCTAGCTAGGGGTTTGTTAATTTTATTGATCTTCTCAAAGAACCAGATTTGGTTTTGTTGATTTAAAAATTTTTTTTTGTTCTCAATTTCATTTATTTCTGCTCTAATCTGTATTATTTCTTTCCTTCTGCATGCTTTGGGATTGGTTTGCTGTTCTTATTCTAGTTTCTTCAATTGTTTAGTTAAATTTTTTATTTTAGCTCTTTCTTCTTTTTTAATACAGGCATCTAGGGCTATAAATTTCCTTCTCAGCACTGCCTTTGCTGTATTCCATACATTTTGATAAGTTGTGTTCTCATGTTCATTTGTCTCAATATACTTACTAATTTCACTTACAATTTCTTCTTTGACCCACTGATTATTTAGGAGTATCTTGTTCAGCCTCCACACACTTGTGATTTTCCTCTTTCCTGTCTATTATTGATTTCCAGTTTCATTCCATTATGATCTAAGAAAGTGCTTTATATAATTTCAGTCTTTCTATATTTATAGAAAGCTGCCTTGTGACCTAACACATGGTCTATCCTGGGGAAATATCCATGATCACTTGAGAAGAAAATACAATCCGCTGAGTTTGGGTGCAACGTTTTGTATATGTCTGGTCTGTTAGGTCTAGCTCGTTTATCATATTGTTCAAGTTCTCTGTTTCCTTGTTGATCTTCTGTTTAGCTGTTCTAATTTTGTGAGTGATGTGCTGGAGTCTCCACCTATTATTGTAGAGATGTCTACTACTCTCTTCAGGTTTGCCAGAGTTTGCCTTATATATTTTGGGCCACCCTGGTTATGTGCACAGACACTTATGACTGTTATTTCTTCCTGGTGGATTGTCCCTTTAATTAATATATAATGGACTTCAGTATCTCTTATAACTTTTTTGCATTTAAGTTTGTTTTGTCTGATATGAGTATAGCTAACCCTGCTCTTTTTTTGGTTACTGTTTGCATGGAGTATCTTTTTCCAACCTTTCACTTTCAGCTGGTTTGTATCCCTGGGTCTACAGTGAGGCTCCTGTAGGCAGCATATTGATGGCTCATGATTTTTCATCCATTCTGTCAGCCTATATCTTTTGACTAGGGAGTTTAATCCATTCACATTCAGTGATATTACTGTAAGTGCATTATTTACTTCCACATTTTTAATCTTTGGTTTTCATATGTCATATCTTATTTTTGTTTGTCTTTTTGCTCTTTTGGCTATCCTTTCTGTTATTCTTGTCTTCTATACTCTCCTTCAAACCTCTCTCTCCTGTCTTTTTCTTTCAGGTTGTAAGGCTCCCTTTAATCTTTCCTGTAAAGGTGGATTCTTTTTTATGAACTCATTTAGTTTCTGTTTGTTTGTGAGTATTTTAAACTCACCTTCATATTTGAAGGACAATCTTGCTGGATAAAGAATTCTTGGCTGGCAGTTTTTCTCTTTCAGTATTCTAATTCTATCATACCATTATATTCAAGCCTCCATGGTTTCTGATGAGAAATCTGCACTAAGTCTTACTGGGCATCCCTTGTATGTGATGGTTTGCTTCTCCCTTGCTGCTCTTAGAATTTTCTCTTTATCTTTGGTGTTTCACATTCTGAGTAGTTGTGTCTTGGAGTAGGTCTATTTGCATTTACAATGATTGGGATACACTGCACTTCTTGGGCATGTATGTTCATTTCTTTCATGAGAGTTGGGAAATTTTCAGCCATTATTTTCTCAAATACTCTTTTTGCCCCATATCCCTTCTCTTCTTCTTCTGGAACTCCTATGACATGTATGTTGTTGCATTTTGTGTTATTCAACACCCTGAGCCCCTGCTCAATTTCTTCCATTTTTTTCTCTTTCTGTTCTATTCTCTCTTCAATTTCGGCTGTTCTGTCTTCTGTATCATTTACTCTTTCTCCTATCTTTTCAAGTCTGCTGTTGCATGCCTTTAATGTGTGTGTGTGTTTTTTTTAATCTCACCATTCATGTCTTTCATTCCCATGAGCTTTGTTATTTTTCTCTTCAGGTTTTCAAGTTCTTCTTTGTGCTTGCTCAGTGTCTCCTTGATGTCCTTTATCTCTTTAGCCATATTGGCTCTTTCAGCTCATCAATCTGATTTTGAAAATTTGTGTGCATCTTGTTGATTAGTTGTCTCAAATCCTGTGTCTCATCTGGGGCTTTGATATATTCCTTTTCTTGGGCCATTTCTTCCATTTTCTTAGTAAGACTTGTAATTTTTTGCTGATGTCTAGGCATTTATTAGGATGGTGAGTTTAATCGGATACTCAATTTCTCTCTCCTTCATAGGGATTTAGTGGCGGGAGGCTGTGTGTTACTGCTGCTCTTTGATTCTTGGTTCAACCCCACCTGGGTGTTTTAGATTGTCCCTGTTAGTTGCTCAAATCTGGGCCCTGGACCCAATAATGGGCTGTAGACCCACTTTCCAGGACCTTGAGAGAGGGAGGCTGGAAAAGCTGGAAAAAGCTTCTCTTACTTATTTAATTTCCTCACATGCATCTCCTTGATCTACCAGCAGATGGTGCTCTTGGACAGCCCTGTCAGTTCAAAGCCTGGATGGAGTGTTTCTGCTGCAACACAGACCAGATCAATGTGATAGAGGTTCCTCTCTGGAGGCTAAGAGCTTCAAAATACAAACTTTCTCAGAGGCAGTTCTCCAACCTTTGCTGGCAACCCCCTCGCTTTTCCTGGGCAGGAAACAATTCCACTCCTCTCTGAATCCTCAACAACCAGTCCTGGTCAGCAGAGAGGGAGACTGAGAGAGTTGGATCTCTTTAGTCCCTTGCCGGCTCCCACGGCAAACAATGGCGTGGCCCTACCCAGCCTGGAAGGGCTCGTGGGACACAGGAGACCACATTTGTGGGTCAAAAGCTGAGTCAGCCTTAGGCTGTGTCCTTCTCGTCCACTTTCATGGGAAGGTGGATCCTTGGGACCCCCTTTGTCTGCAGCCACTGGCCCCAAGGCCTGAGATACAAGAGTGTATATAGGGTGGAGGAGGATGCTGGCAGTTGCAGCTGCAGCTTTTAACTCACAGTTGTGCTGTTCCAATTCTTTTCCTTTGCTCCTCTCTCTTCTGGGCTGTGTCTAGCCTTCCCCTGGTGTCCTAAAACCTAGAAGATTTTTTTTCCAGGCCATTTCTGCCTGTCCCCCAACTATTTCACTGGGAGCGAAGAGAGTCCCTTGTCTTTCTAGTCTGCCATCTTCCCAGAAGTCATTTTTTGTTGGTTATTGTGTGGGTTTCCACCCACTGAGATAATACTCTATGACAACATGAACACATTCATATTCCACAGAGGCGTGCCCCAGGTGCACCCTTTCGCACACATCTCCCCACCACTGACACCTTGTACCAGTGACGTTTCCCTGACATAGATGCCAAAAGAACACTCCCACAATTGTATACTCAACCACAGTCCTCAACCTCCCCAGATTTGACGGTTAGGCTAATATGTCAACTCGGTCAGGTAACTGTGCCCAGTTGTTTGGTCAAGCAAGCACTGAGCTAATTGTATAAAAGGACATTTATGGACTTTAGTCACCAGTAAGTTTACTGCATAGATAGCTGATTACATCTACATCAATCAGGGAGATTGCCATCAGCAGTGATTAACGCTTTATCCAATCAGCTGAAAGCCTTAAAAGGGGAAGTGATTTCAGCATTCAGAGAGAATTTCTCAGTTTGTCTTTGGATAGCAACATCTTCTGGAAACTCATCAAGGACCTTCACTGGACTTTCACTGGAGCCCCTGGTTTGCAGCCTGCCTGTGGGACCTGGACTTGTGCATCCCCACGGTCACGTGAGAGACTCTTTTAAAATCTCATACTATTGACAGATATCTCCTTTTGACTTTGTTTACTTAGAGAACCCTGACTAATACACCAGAGTTCACTTGTTCTTTCCTCCAGCCCTCTTCCCAGCTCCATGGATAGCCCATTCCACTTTCCCAACCCCACTCACACTCACACTCCAGCACTGTCGACCCCACTCACATAGCTGCACTACCATCATCCCATCCACTGCTAAACCACCCCCATCCTAATAGAAAACAGACCAATATGCCAAGCCCTCATTATTTTTTCTCACTTTAAAAAAAATTTTTAAAGATACTTTGATTACATAAATGTTACAGAGAATATATAGGGGATTCTCATATGCTCCGCTCCCCACATTTTCCCATATTAGCAACATCTTTCATTAGTATGGTACATTCATTGCAATTGATAAACACATTTTGGAGCATTGCCACTAAGCATGGATTATAGTTTTACATTGAAGTTTACACTCACTCTCATTTGACTCTGTAGGTTATGGCCAGATATATAATGGCCTGTATCTGTCATGGTAATGTCATTCAGGATGATTCCCAAGTCCCGAAAATGCCCCCATTACACCTGTTTTCCCTCTCCCTAACCCCAGAACATCCGTGGGTCACTGCCTCCACAGTGATGGTATTTCTTCCATTGCTAGAATCACAGTAAGTCTATAGTAGAATACTAGTAAGTTTCTTTTAGTCCATAGTTTGTTTCCCAATCCTGAGGACTCTGGGATGGTGATGGCTACTCCACCATTTATTGAGAGGGGCTTCAATCCCATACATCTGATGGATACAACTCCCTTAACTGCAGTTGTAGGTACTCTTGGTTCCTTGGTATGTTGTTTGTCCATCATCTCCTTCCTGTTAGTTGTCCTGGGTGAGTCCCTTGAACTGGAGAGTAGGTGTTATAACTCCGTTGAGATTCAGGGCTCAGCTGGCACATGGACAGCCTAAAGATTTAAGTCTCTTGGATGTACAACTACAAACTCTAGTACTAATTATAGGTTCAAATAGAAGGATAGAAGAGGCACGCACAGGGAAACTACTGCTGAGTCTAACTCAGTCACACTGAGGAGCATAAATACCAGATTAGGGCCCATGGGGAAGGGGCCAAATTCCTGAGCTGTCTGCTGTGGGTATAGTGTCTGGATGTCTCCATATCCTTGAGGAGCTTTGCTATTTGGGGTCCTATCTACTTTGGATGTCAATGAGATCCTGTTGAGATTTGCATAAGTGCTACCTCTGGGATGGCTTCCCAACTCACTTTGAAGGCTCTTAGCCATAAAAACTCATTTGTCTTTAACTTTTTCCCCTTTTGGTCAAGGAATTTTTGTTTGTTTGTTTGTTTGTTTGTTTGTTTTCCCCCCAGATGCATTGCTTGTTGGTACTTGGTAGCAATCCCTTGGTGCCAGGGAGGCTCATCCCTGGGAGTCATGTCCCATGCTGGGGGAAAGTTATTGCTTTTATTTGCTGCATTCGGCTTAGAGAGAGGCCACGTTTGAGCAACAAGGAGGCTCCCCGTAGGTAACTCTTAGGCACCCTATGTCACTAGGCCAAGCCCTCATTATTAATGCTTGTACTTTTGAACCTAATTCTTGTACAATTGAAACTTAGCCTAATAATAACTATTACCTAAGAGTTACCTCCTGAAAACGTCCTTGTTACTCAAATGTGGCCTCTCTTTAAGCCAAACTCAGCAAATAAACTCACTACATTTCCCCTGGTGTGGGACATGACTCCTGGGGGTGAGACTCCCTGGCATCGAGGGATTAATACCAAGTCCCAATCAGTGATGCATTTGGAAAAAGACCTTGACCAAAAGGAGGAAACATTAAATACAAAAGAGTTTTTATGGCTAAGAGATTTCAAAGTGAGTTGGGAGGTAATACCAGAGGTTACACTTATGAATGTCTCAGGTGGATCTCACTGACTGCCACAGTAAACAGGGTTGCTCCTGAAAGCTCTAGAGATGTTTGGACACTATAGGCAAGGTACACAACCCCATGAAATCAAATCCCCATCTGTGGGCCTTATCTTGGAATATATGTTAACCTATTTCCCCAATGTAACAGAGTTAGACTAATTTATAATTTCCCTACACATAATTCTTCTACCCCTTTTATTTTATTTTATTTTATTTTACCAGGAGGTCCCGGGTATCGAACTCGGGTCCCTCCATATGGGAGACGGGCACCCAACCATTTGAGCCACATCCGTCCCCCTCTACCCCTTTTATTTTAACCTATAATTAGCACCCATTAAATATATGTCCCAGAGACTTAGATATTCAGTCTGTTCATATGCTGATTGAGCCCTGAATCCCAGCAGAGTTGTGGCCAACACCTACTCTCCAGTACATCCGACACTCCCAGGACAGCTAACAAAAGGATGATGGGCAACTCCCTTCCCCAAAAGCAAAGCGTTTCTATAACTGCAAGCAAAATAGCTCCTTCCATCTGCCCCATAAGATCTGAGCCCCTTCACAATCTGAAGCAGAATGGGCATCACTATCCCCAAATCTTCAAGATTGAGGAATGAACAAACAAGGGGGGAATGCAACCATGGACCAAAGTAGACTTATTATTGTAATAAATTAAGAACTTGTAAAATTGATAAAAAGATAGTGGTTACCAGAGGTTCTGAGGAGAGGGGGAGGGAAGAATAAGTGGAACACAGGACATTTTTAGGACATTGGAATTGTTCTGCATTGTATTGCAATGATGGATATAGACCATTATACATTTTGTGAAAATCTATAAAATTATATGGTGCAAAGTATAAACCATAATGTAAACCAAAGACCTTGGTTAGTAACAATAATTCAATATTTGTTCATTTACTTTAACAAATGTACTACACTAGTGTGAGATGGTATTAATAGGGGAAAATGTTGGAGGGGGACCTTAAAGGTGTATGGGAATCCCCTATACTTTAAAAAAATTATTTATTTATTTATTTATTTCGGAGGTACCAGGGATTGAACCCAGGACCTGGTTATATGGGAAGCAGGTGCTCAACTAACTAAGCTACTTCGGCTCAGTAACCTCCATACTTTTGATATAACTTTTGTAACCTTCCTATAATCTAAAACTTCTTTAAAAATAAAGTATTATATGAAAAAAAAAAAAAATCCCTGTAAAGAAGCACATGGGGAAAGGTCTTAGAACAGAGCTCATTAAAAGCCCACCAACCTTTCTGAGTTTAGCTGTCAATCTGAATATATACTGAAGACCTGTACTCAATACACAGTTCTAGGTATGACCTCTGAAGGCAAATAAAGAATGCTTCCTGCTCTCAGGTTGCTTGATCTTACAAGGGTATTTAAAAGTTAGTGCTTCCATGTCTGTCTGCTGTCTGTTTCCCCTATGAATCCGCAGCTCCTCACAGGACTAATCCAACACAATGTCCAGCACTCTTACTTGCTATTCCAATGAAGGAATGACTGGTGAGCAATAGGTGTCAATGAGTGAGTGATGGGTATGAGGGTTTATAAATTATTTCAAAAGGGGGTGTACCCCTTTCCATGATCAAATCTCATACTATCCAGTGGTCCAAAATTAAAAGCCAAGGACATGATGAATTCAGCAAAGTGGCATGTCATAAGATCAATACAGAAAAATCAATGGTGTTTCTACACAGCAAGAATGAGCAATCTGAAAAGGAAATAAAGAAAACAATTCGATTCACAATAGCAACTAAAATAATAAACTATTTAGTATTAAATTTAACCAAGGATGTAAAAGACATACACAGAAAACTACAAATCATTATAGAAATCAATTTTAAAAGGTCTAAATAAATGGAAAGATATTCTGTGCTCGTGAATTGGAAGACTTAATATTGTTAAGCTGTCAACACTACCCAAGTGATTTATGGATTTAACACAATCTCAATCAAAATTCCAAAATGGAATTTCCAGAATGGAAGAGCCAATCATCAAATTCATATGGAAGGCAAGGGACTCCAAATAGTCAAGACCATCTTGAAATAGCAAAACAAAGTTGGAGGACTCATACTTCCCAATTTCAAAACTTATGACAAAGCTACAGCAACCATGCGAATATTCTCGCTGTCCTGATTTCGTGATAATCAGGGTAGGCTAAACATTCGCTATATTAGAAACCATGCATGTGTCCCCAGACCTAGTTTTTTCCTCTAGGTCTGGGTTTTTAGAATACTGGTGATAAACTAAGTCTGATTTATTATATGACCATCCTGTATGGGAAATGACTGTAACTCTCAGTATCTTTGGTCAACCTTAAGAGATATAGCAGGGGGATTGACGTGATTCAAATGTTTGGGCATCTGTCTCCTATATGGAGGGACCTGGGTTCAATCCCTGGGACCTCCCGGTAAAAAGAAATAAAAGAAAAATATAGAAGATACGTGGGCCATCAGGCCCCGCAAGTGGGTGAGCCCCCCAGGCCCTGCGTGCGGTTGTGCTGTCAGGCCCTGCGAGCCATGCAGCAAGATGATGACGTAACAGGAGAGTGACACAAGGCAGAGCCAAGACTAGACGTACCGAAAAACCAGGAACTAAGGTGACGCAGGTGGTAGGACACCTCTGTCCCACGTTGGAGGTTCTGAGGATAAAATCCCAGTGGACAGGAGGAGAAGGATGAGAAGAGAGGGCAGGAAATTGACACAGAGAGTTGCCCAGTGAATAGACACAAAAACAGCAAAAATGGGGTGGGGGGGTTTGGCAAAAATGGATAAAAGTAAATAAATAAGTAAATCTTTTTTTAAAAAGTATAGGGGAGTAAGATGGATTATAATTAGTAGTAATACTTTGACAATGCCCTTTCATAATTTCTTAACAAATGTTTCACAACAATGCAAAGTATTTGTGGTGGGATGATGTGTGGGAGCCCTGTATGATGTTATGCATGTTTGTTTTGTAAGTTCACAATGTTTACTGAACACTTATAGTTTATGTATGTTCATGTATGAATGATATACTTCAATAAATTGTTTAAAAAATAATAATATATAAAAAAAAACAAAAACTAAAAAGTAAACACAGATGAATAAATATAT